>NC_051165.1:293364209-293964209 GCF_013339725.1 Rhipicephalus microplus
TCGCTCGTCAGCTATCGCTGCTATCGACAGTCGGCCCATATGCTTTGACTGTGGCCTACCTGGCCACATAACGCGATACTGCCGTCGACGCGTCCCTGCCTACCACCAGAGCTACCACCAGAGCTTCGAACCTGCCCCTTATGTGCCACCGCGCCCTTCGTTCACAGGATCTCAGCCTCCTGACCAGATGTCATCATACACCGACCACCAACCTCCTGTTCCTCCTGTTAACCGTCGCTCGCCATCCCCGATGCGTCGTCGTCCTTCATCGCCGGAGCGGGAAAACTGATTGCCGCAGTTCCAGAGGCAGGAACTGCGTCGCCCGCGAAAAGACCAAGGCCTCTCTCTTCCCCAATGAATGTTCTCGACGTATATGTGGACGGCGTCGCTGCACTCGCTCTTGTCGACACTGGTGCCGCAGTTTCAGTGATCAGTGCCAGACTCTCCCGCTTGCTCAAAAAGGTTATGACGCCAGTAGCAAGCATATCACTTCGTACAGCCAGCGCAGAGCATGTCACGCCAACCACTGCCTGTACTGCTCGCATGGCGATTGATGGCCTCATCTATGTCGTTGAATTACTAGTTTTGGATTTCTGCTCCCATGACCTCATTTTGGGGTTGGGACTTTCTCTCCGCTAACAAGGCCACCATCGACTGCTCTCGCGCTGAGGTAGAATTTGAAGTGTTAGGCGACGCGCCGTTAAATGATGCTCTTGAAAACGGGGACAAACTATTTGTTGCTGAAGACGCCATCATACCGCCGCACTCTATCGCCCTTAACATGGTATCTTGCAACTCGCTCACCGAGTCGAGTGCCCTTTTCACGCCATCTGCCCTTTTCGTTCGCCGCAAGTGGTTGCCGCTACCTTATGCCCTTCTTGAACTTTATAACGGCGTCCGCAGATTGCTCATCTCGAACCTCTTGTCATGTCCTGTAACACTACTTCGGGGTGAGTGCGTCGGGTGGGTTTACAGTCTCGACCATTCTGCAATTTTGGACATGTCGACTGGTCCTTCCGCCAAACACGAAGTCGCCCGAATGACTTGTGCCTCTTCGCCGCAGACTTCTAGGCCTGACGTACTCAGCAGCTTCATCACCGACACGTTAACCATTTCGCAACGTGCTCAGCTTCTACGACTGCTGGAGAAGTTTCGTTCTTCCTTTGACTGCCAGCATACTCCCCTCGGCCGCACGTTCAATGTGTGTCACCGCATCAATACGGGTACCAATGCGCCATTGCGTCAAAGACCTTATCGCGTGTCCGCAGCCGAGCGCCAGGTAATTGATGAACAAGTAGCTGACATGCTCAAGCGTGGCGTCATCCAGCCTTTGAATAGCCCTTGGGCATCTCCAGTCGTTATCGTTAAGAAGAAGGACGGGTCAATTCGCTTCTGTGTTGACTACCGTTGTCTTAACATAATAATTCGAAAAAACGTTTATCCCTTACCGAGAATCAACGATGCCCTTGACTGCCTCCAAGGTGCGGAGTACTTCTCTTCTATTGACCTACGGAGTGGCTACTGGCAAGTCCCGTTGGCACCTGAAGATCAGCCTAAGACGGCCTTTGTCACACCTGATGGCCTTTACGAATTCTGTGTCATGCCTTTTTGTCTTTGCAACGCGCCCGCAACATTTGAGCGGATGATGGATAATATTTTGCGTGGCCTGAAGTGGAAAACATGCTTGTGCTACTTGGATGACGTAGTTATATTTTCACCAGATTTTCCAACGCATCTCCGCAGGCTAGATGAAGTACTGCAGTGCCTAACTGACGCCGGCCTTCAGCTCAACCTGAAGAAATGCCGCTTCGGCGCAAATCAGCTCACCATCCTCGGCCATGTTTTCTCTAAAGACGGTATTCTTCCTGACACCACCAAGCTTCGGGCAGTTGCAGAGTTTCCTAAACCTGCGTCTCTGAAGGATCTGCGCAGCTTTCTTGGCCTCTGCTTTTATTTCCGCTGCTTTATTCGAAATTTTGCGATGATCAGCGCCCTCTTGACTGAACTTCTGCGCAGTGACTCGAAAAGTTACGCTTGGTCCCCCGCCTGTGACGATGCTTTCGAAAAGTTGCGCCGCCTGTTAACCTTACCGCCAATCTTGCGTCACTTCGACCCGACTGCTCCAATTGAGGTGTACACCGATGCAAACGGTGCTGGACTCGGCGCCGTTCTCGCGCAGTGCAAATTGGGCTTCCAGGAGTACGTAGTCGCTTACGCAAGCCGTACCCTCACCAAAGCGGAGAAGAATTATTCTGTAACAGAGAAGGAGTGTCTGGCAATTATATGGGCTCTAGGTAAACTTAGACCATACCTTATTGTCACCCCTTCGACGTAGTCACCGATGACCATGCGCTTTGCTGGTTATCCCCATTGAAAGACCCCTCCGGCCGTTTAGCTCGCTGGGCTTTGCGGTTGCAAGAGTTCGACATGCATGTTGTCTACAGGTCTGGTCGACGTCACACTGATGCCGACGCCCTATCACGTTCACCTGTGTCCTCCGAAAGCTCTGCATGTCTATCTGCCGTGGACGAAATGGTTGCGTTCCCAGAAAACTGCGACATGGCGTCTGAGCAACGTAAGGATGGCTGTATCAGCACTCTTCTGCGATTGCTTTTGGACCCGTCGACTTCTCCATCTTCTCGAACGTTGCGCCGTCAAGCGGCTCACTTTGGGGTCCGCGATGGCCTCCTTTATCGCAGGAACTACAAGTCCGACGGCCGAAAGTGGTTACTGGCCATACCTCGCCAGCTTCGTGCTGCAATACGTTCAGCTTTCCATGCCGACCCTCAGTGCGCACATGCGGGCATCTTCAAAACATACGCTCTGCTTTCCTCTCGGTTTTATTGGCGAGGCATGTACACCTTTTTGCGCAAGTACATCCAGTCATGCCCGCAGCGCCAACGATGGAAAGCTCTGTCTCATCAGACCTCTGGTCCGATACAGCGAATCCCTTGCCCAGCCAGGCCTTTCGACCGCATTGGGATCGATCTGTACGGACCTCTTCCATTCACGGCTTCCGGAAACCGTTGGATTGTTGTCACTGTCGATTATTTGACGCGATACGCAGAAACAGCCGCTTTGCCTGCTTCCACAGCACGCGACGTATCCTCTTTTCTCCTGCGGAACTCCATTCTCCGTCACGGCACACCGCATGAACTTCTCAGCGATAGAGGACGTGTATTTTTCTGTGAAGTCGTCAACGCACTCCTTGCCGAATGCCGTATCATTCACCGGACTACCACCACCTACCATCCGCAGACGAATGGCTTGACGGAAAGATTCAACCGTAACCTAGGAAGCATGATATCAAAGTATGTTGCCTCAGATTACTCCGATAACACTGCTCCACAGGCAACTACGGGCTTTTCGCCATTTTTCCTGTTATATGGCCGAGACCCTTCCACCACACTAGATACCATTATACCCTACCACCAAGATTCCTCCGAATCTACGCCAATCTCCGAAGCTGCCCGCCGTGCCGAAGAATGCCGTAAGCTCGCCCAGTCATTTACATCTGTCGACCAATGGAGACAATAATCTCGACGTGACGATAACCAGCCGTACCCTAACTTTGTTCCGGACACTCTTGTGTGGCTTTGGGTTCCCGCTGTGCCTACAGGCCTTTCCTCGAAGCTTGTTTCAAAATACCAGGGACCCTACCGCATTGTCTTGCAGACTTCGCCTGTTAACTACATCGTCGAACCTGTTACGCTATCCACAGACCAGCGCTTTCGGGGTCGTGAAACTGTTCACGTACAGCGGTTGAAACCTTATTACGATCCGCTCGTACTCTGCTCACCGTGAGTCACCAGGATGGCCTCTTTTTCGATGGGGGACAAAGTGTAGTGAAGAGGAATGCCCACTACTAAAGCGACATCGACACGTTGGCGCGAGGCACGAGCTAGGACTGCCTGGTTGTTGCTGCGACGCGGCCCGTACACCCGGCCAGCTCTTGCTGCTTTTGTACAGACGCTGATATCGCCTTTGACCTTGCATTTCGCCCCGCCGCGGTGGTCTAGTGGCTAATGTACTCGGCCGCTGACCAGCAGGTCGCGGGTTCAAATCCCGGCTGTGGCGGCTGCACTTCCGATGAAGGCGGAAATGTCGTAGGCCCGTGTGCTCAGATTTGGGTGCACGTTAAAGAACCCCAGGTGGTCAACATTTTCGGAGCCCTCCACTACGGCGTCTCTTATAATCATATGGTGGTTTGGGACGTTGAACCCCGCAAATCTACCTTGCATTTACAATATATATATATATATATATATATATATATATATATATATATATATATATATATATATATTGTGGGCATTTGTAACTTACTACGTCCTCATCCCTGCATAATCACAATCACCATCATTCGCTTGTCTCTTTGCCCTCTTTGCCACTCTGGGTCATCTTCATCGTCATCGTCTGTGTGCTGGCTCTGCCCGTTCGTTTTGCGAGGTCTTTCCTCAAATAAACGCTGTCGCAGCCAAGACTACCAAGACTTCATACGTGGTGGAGGTGGATTTTCGGTCCTCTGACCTCCCGCAGCCCGCTATACCCCCTGGAGCTTCGTTCAGGCCGCCGCTTGCGCCCACAGTCAGGCAGCATGTCCCAGACCGAGCCCGCCGGCACTGATGTCATCAACCACGCACCGCCGCAAGCTGCCCCTCCTACTTACATACACGGACATCAGCGGGAACCCCCGCTCTTCGCTGGTCTTCGGGGAGAAGACGTAGAAGACTGGCTTGATGACTACGACCGCGTAAGTGCCGCTAATAGGTGGGACGAGGCCGCCAAACTGCGTTCCGTGCCTTTTTATCTGGTCGGAGTCGCGAAGACGTGGTATTTTAACCATGTCGTTGACTTACCCGACTGGCCTACCTTCCAGCAGCAGCTGCGGCACGTCTTTGGGACACCAGACATTCGATCTGCCGTCGCGAAGAGGACACTCGATACCCGCCGACAGCATCCCGGTGAATCGTATACTTCATACATCGAGGATGTCCTCGCACTCTGCCGGCGTGTCAATAAATCCATGCCGGAATCGGACAAAGTGCGCCACACATTGAAAGGCATTGGGCCTGTTGCCTTTAATGCCCTCGCGGTGCAAAACCCAGCTACCATCGCTGATGTCGTGGCGACATGCCAGCGCCTTGATGCGCTGGACTCCGTCCACCTTCAACCAGACATCGGCGACCACCACTCCACGTCAGATGGCCATCTGCGTGACCTCATCCGGGACATTATACGCGAAGAATTGCGGTCTATGGGCTTCACACCTCCTACACCGCGACCTACACAGCCTTCGGGAATGCCCTTACGTGACATCATCAGGGAGGAACTTACATCCCTGACTGGCTCTGCGCCCGTACAGCCACCTGCTTCTCACCCTATAGCCACGTACCCTTAAGTTGCTGCCGTGCCTCCCAGCGACGCCCACGCGACATTGCCACGTCCATCCTACGCGTCAGTTGCTGCCGCTACCCCTGTGAACTACCATTCCGTGCCCCCTGACCCTTCGGCCCACCTGACCGCGCTATCTCCAAGTGCCCCGAATGCCTTCTATTCCCCACCGTGGCGCTCGTCTCGCCCTGTATGCTACTACTGTGGCTATCGCGGCCACATATCTCGTTTCTGCCGGAAGCGCCAGCAAGATGAGCGTCGGAACGATGTGCGTGAACGCGATTTGTACAACGGGGCGTCTTATCAAGGTCGGCGTTATTCGCCTCCCCCGCACCGGTCTCCATCTCCTCCTGCATCGACTGCACCAAGAAACAGCCGAAACACGAGACGCCGCTCGCCTTCGCCCTTCCGCCGTTCCACTTCTCCACTTCGGCCCGCCTCATTCGCCTCTGATATTCATTCGGAAAACTAAGTGATGCAGTTTGTGGAGGAAAAACTGCATTCGGAATCAGAACTGAAATTCCTCCATCGGGCCCGTGTAACATGGTTTCTGTGGAAGTGGAAGGAGTGCGAGTCGATGCTTTGGTGGACACAGGTGCGACATTGTCTGTGATACGTGCTGATTTGTGTGAACATTTAAGGAAAGTAATGACGCCTTACGATGGTCCCACGTTAGTTGCTGCCCAGGGGAACATCATTCGCCCTTCCGCGCTTTGTACTGTGCGCGTTTTCATCGACGGCATCCGCCATCATGTCCAGTTTGCTGTCCTGTCCCGCTGCTCTCACCAACTAATTTTAGGGTGGGATTTTCTATCATCTGCTTCCGCGGCGATTTGTTGTGGACAACGCGTCGTTCACCTCGCTGACACCGACTACATGCTTGACGACGATAATCAGAAGCCACTTCGTCTGGTCGCTGCGAAAGACATCGAACTCCCGCCACTACAAGAGCAAATTGTCACCATTACGTCCAACGACATCTATCACGGGGATGTATTGGTCTCACCGTCACCACTTTGTGTTCGCAAAGGTATAGTTCTTCCGTCCGGTGTGGTTCGTTTTTGCAATGGCTCGGCACTTGTCACCGCTGTCAACTCTACACCGGAGAAGATCTTAATGCCACAGGGCACTACTGTGGCCCGTGTTGCTGACTTCGAGCCTGTACTCGTCACGCCACTTCAGGCCATCGCATCCAAAGAACCTTGCCTCGGTGAGCATGTTTCTTCCTCCGCCTTTACCACCACTATCAGCAGCGAATTGACATATTCACAGAGGCAGCAGTTGCTCGCATTGTTACAGAAACATGAAAATTCTTTCGATATTTGCTCGTCTAAGCTGGGCCGCACTAATACTACAGCACATCGAATTCAAACTGTTGGGACATCTATTGTACACCGCCGACCCTACCGCGTGTCTCTAACTGAAAGAAAAATTATAGAAGAAAACGTTGCGGACATGCTTAAACGGGAAGTCATCCGTCCCTCATCTAGCCCTTGGTCGTCTCCTATTGTTTTGGTCCATAAAAAGGATGGCTCTGTGCGGTTTTGCGTGGACTACCGGGCGCTCAATAAGATCACACGCAAGGACGTGTACCCTATGCCACGCATTGACGACGCCCTTGATTCCCTACAAGGCGCGGAATTCTTTTCAAGCATCGACTTGCGTTCTGGGTACTGGCAGATCCCCATGCATGAAGACGATAAGGAGAAAACGGCATTCGCAACCCCCGACGGGCTATATGAATTCAACGTGATGCCTTTCGGGCTCTGCAACGCACCCGCGACCTTTTAGCGCATGATAGATACCGTGCTGCGCGGCCTGAAATGGAAAAGTTGCCTGTGCTACCTGGACGACATTATTATCTTTTCGTCAACGTTTCCTGAGCACCTAGAACGATTGGATCAAGTTTTGACGTGCCTTGCCGGTGCCGGGCTTCAAATAAACACGAAGAAATGCTCTTTCGCTAGCAAATCTATCAAGGTCTTAGGGCACGTCGTTAGCAAAGATGGCATCCGGCCCGACCCTGACAAGATTTCTGCAGTTCTTCACTTTCCGCGCCCCGAAAAACCAAAGGAGCTTCGCAGCTTTCTTGGCCTCGCCTCCTATTTTCGCCGGTTTATCCAGAACTTCGCTTCTATTGCTGCTCCATTACACCAACTACTTTCATCCAACGTCCCCTTTCTGTGGTCTCAAGAATGCCAAACAGCATTCGACCTGTTGAAGCGGGCACTCACGTCTGAACCTCTGCTCTGCCACTTTGACGAAGCCGCACCAACTATCCTCCATACCGACGCTAGCGGCCTTGGTATAGGAGCCGTTCTTCTACAACGCGACAAGTCTTCCCTAGAGAAAGTTATTGCATATGCCAGTCGCGTACTCACCGCTGCTGAAAAGAACTACACTATAACTGAGCAAGAGTGTTTGGCTGTGGTTTGGTCCGTCCAGAAGTTCCGTCCCTATCTCCACGGGCGTCACTTCACAATCGTTACGGACCACCATGCCTTATGCTGGCTTTCTACACTGAAAAACTTGTCCGGACGCTTGGGTCGGTGGATACTACGCTTGCAGGAGTACGACTTTGATATAACCTACAAGTCAGGCAGAAAACATCAAGACGCCGATGCTTTATCTCGTTGCCCGCTTCCAACTACCCATATGAGCGTTGTTGAGAACTCAACCGCCACATCTACCAAAGTTCATACGCTCGCATCAATAACGCAACCCTTTTCGGACGACGAGCCAACATTTATCTCCCGCCAGCAGTCCGATTCATACTGCAGACGCATCATGGACCACCTTTCGGGAGTTTCTCATCCACCAAACGCGCGACTCCGTCGTCAACTCCTTCACTTTAAGCTGGACAATGGGGTTCTCCACCGCCACGTCTACCACCCTAACGGTCAGCGCTGGGTTCCTGTACTGCCACGCTCTCTTCGACTTCAGGTGCTCGAAGCCTTCCACGACGACTTGACTGCTGGTCATCTTGGTTTTCAAAAAACTCTTGACCGCATTCGATGTCGTTATTACTGGCCTGGCCTTTCTTCTAGTGTAGCTCGGTACGTCGGTTCCTGCTACCCATGCCAGCGTCGTAAACTCCCCACGTCGGCAGCTGCTGGACCTCTACAGCCACTTCCGTGCCCTTCAATGCCGTTCGAGGTTGTAGGTGTTGACCTTTATGGGCCTCTCCCCGTCACATCTGCTGGCAAACGATGGATAGTGACTGCCGTGGACCACCTGACACGCTACGCTGAGACTTCCTCTGTTATTATAGGCTCAGCTGTGGAAGTTGCAGACTTTATTCTTCACGCAATAATACTGCGTCATGGGGCTCCTCGTGTACTGCTTAGTGACCGCGGCAAAGTGTTCCTGTCACAAGTTGTAAATGAAGTACTGCGCGCATCTGGAACTACTCAGAAGACAGCTTCAAGCTACCACCCTCAGACAAATAGTCTCACAGAAAGATTTCACCGAACCCTTGCAGACATGATAGCTGTTTACGTCCAACCCGACCACAAAAACTGGGACACTCTTTTACCATTCCTGACATTCGCTTACAACACCGCCGTTCAGCGCACAACTTGCTACTCACCGTTTTACCTCGTGTACGGACGCACCCCGACTACCTTTCTCGACGTCTCCTTCTTTAGCAGCCATGGGAATTCATGTCAGTCTTCTAGCGAAGAATACATTTCCCGCCTGGCCCAGTCTCGCCATCAGGCTCGCATCAATACTGAAGCGAGACAGCACGAGCGGAAGATCATCTATGACGAATCCCACCGCGTTGTGTCTTTCCAACCTGGTGACGAGGTGCTGCTTTTGACACCTATTCGCACTCCTGGTCTCTGTGACAAATTCCAACCACGCTTCGTCGGGCCATACATTGTTCTAGAAAAGACTTCGCCGGTTAATTATCGTGTGACACCACTCGTCGCCCCAACAGACCGCCGCTACCGCAGCACAGAGATTGTCCACGTTTGTCGCATGAAACCTTTCACGCGACGTTCCCCATCACTTTGACTTACGGCGGCCAGGGTGTCCGCTTTCAAGTGGGGGGGAATTAGTGTGGGCATTTGTAACTTACTACGTCCTCATCCCTGCATAATCACAATCACCATCATCCGCTTGTCTCTTTGCCCTCTTTGCCACTCTGGGTCATCTTCATCGTCATCGTCTGTGTGCTGGCTCTGCCCGTTCGTTTTGCGAGGTCTTTCCTCAAATAAACGCTTTCGCAGCCAAGACTACCAAGACTTCATAATATATATATATATATATATATATATATCTGTTGTGAAAGAAGCGTACTTCTGAGACAGGCTTAGAATGCTTCAATATATATATATATATATATATATATATATATATATATATATATATATATATATATATATATTTCTTTGTTTCTGTTTTTATCTGTCTATCTATCTATCTATCCATCTATCTATCTATCTATCTATCTCACGGTGTGTCTGTCTGTCTCTCTGCGCCGTTCTTGATTCTTAGTGCTTCATTTCATCAAGCACCAGCTCGAGCAGCGAATGCGTCAGTAATACTGTACTAAAAAATAAAAACAAAAACAGCCTTGAGGTTTTTTTCTTTTTTTGAAAGAAGTGACTTAGTTTGAAGGTTACCTTCAAGGCAACCCAACAAAAACGGAGAGAAGCTCTGCAAAGCAGAAGTAGCCTATACAAAATACGCTTATCTCGTCAAAGATACAGCTCTGTGCTGTGATGGTGATTCAATCGCCAATGTTTTCTTGCTGTTCTAGGATTTGTGTCAAGATAGTGCGGGCTGACATGCCTTCACTGAAAACTACGTGCTGTGTCGATATCACGCTGTCCACTTCTGCAGTAAGAAAAATATAGGCAAGGAGTTTTTTTTGTTTTTGGTATGTTGCCTGTTCATAGGCGCGTACAGCAAAACGCAAGCATAACAGAAACAAGCAGTGGCAGTTCCACGAGAGGAACGCAAGCTAAAATTCCCGAAGTGCTGCCAAGATTTTGCTATCCTCGACAACCACTCAGGTACAATCTCTTGAGTTTCCTGCAGCTCAACAAACTTGGCCAGACATTCACGGGAATACATTCGTGCAGGCCATGCATCCTCATCACAATAAAAAGTAGCTGCTTCAATTTTTTTCTGGCATCATATTTCTATCGCGCGGTATGAATGCCTGCAAACGTTCATCAAGGTATCCACCGTGGTAGCACGTATAATCCTTCTCCTCCCCTTCTTCTTTCTCCTGCTCCTCCTCCTCATCATCATACGCCTGACTACGTCGACTGCAGGACAAAGGCCTCTTCCATGTTCCGCCAGTTAACTCGGTCCTGCTTGCTGCTGCCAATTTATACCCGCAAACTTTCCGCAGGTCGCGGGATCAAATCTGCATTTCCGATGGAGGCGGAAATGTTGTAGGCCCGTGTGCACATTAAAGAACCCCAGGTAATCAGAATTTCCGGAGCCCTCAATCACGGCGTCTCTCATAATCATATCGTGGTTTTGGGACGTTAAACCTCACATATCAATCATCAATCAATACCCGCAAACTTCTTAATCTCATCTGCCCACCTAATGGTATCCCACTGCTATGCTTGAGGGTGCGTTGTAGATTCCCGGCCAAGGCGGCCGCTTTTCAATAAGGGCGAAATAAAAGAAAACTTGTGTACTTAGATTTATGTAAACTTTCGAGAACCGCAAGCAATCAAAAGTAATCCGGACACTCATACAGACACGTGCCTCACAATCATACCTAGTTTAGCACGTAGTACCCTAGCTATTATCAATGATCAAGCATCTATATGCTAAATAGACACAGGCAATCGAAAGAATTAAAACGCTAGTTTATATGTAGGTGCCTCAAACGACGCTTGAATGTTCAAGAAATTAAATGATTCCCTAGTGAGTCATAAATTCTGATGTCACTTTGTCACGGCAGTAAATGCCGACAGAAGCTTTGCCGCATCGGCTGACTGCAGAAAGCGAAGCTTCGAGTTGTACGCTGCTTGTTTTGTAAGAAAAACCTTGTGCGCATTTTAACTTAACAGTGCCAGCCCAGTATTCTACTAATGAGCTACGCCAGTGCTTCGGAATTGCTGGCAAACTTGCCTTAGGTAGGCCAGATGTCGGAAAAGCAATCGCGTAATTACGACTAATAAAGCATTTTAAAACAGCGAAAGAACAATCAATTGTCGCACAATGCGAATAGTGGAACAAGTGGGTTGTTCAATATTCCAACCCATTGCAAAAGCTTGTTCTTGTTCACCTTTTAACTGTAACGCATACCCACTTCAGCCATAATAACTCATCGTCGTCATCCACTGCATGAACACTTGGCACGAAATTCCTTGCAAGTGTTTAGCGGATACCATGCTTCTCAGAAGAATGTCGAAAAATAGCATAACGAATGCCGGTCTACTGCACAAAAAATTTATTATAGCCGTGGTGGGTATCAAGCAAGTGTGCTTGCCGTAGTTACCCATTGAGTGTTTAGCAAAGACTCTGAAATGCTTCTCTTCTAGCTTTCGCTGTGACTGTGCTGCGCCTACCACGCAGGTCTGGGGTTTTTTCTATGCCTAAGTTGCTTATCCATCCTATAGTACACTCCCAAATTTTAAAGAGGGTTCACTTATTCAATGTCCCTTTTCTCTGCAACTACGGAAATAAATGCAACCATATTCAGGCGTGTTGTTGTAGACACAGCTTCCATCTGAACTAAACAGTATTACGTTTTCATAAAGTTTTTGTAAAAAAAATAAAATTACTGCTTGCTCATTGCATCGTAGGCCGCGTATCCTTGTGTAATTTTTTAGAGCGTGACGTTTTATAAAATAATCATTTTTTAGTTAACATTGTTTCTAACTTACTGTAGCTTGTGCGTACAAAGTATCATTGAAATCGATTTATTGCTTTTTGAGAAAATATACATTGATGCTGAAAAAATTTACAGAAAACGCAATTTGTGAAAACTCAAGGTGGTCGAAATTTCCGGAGCCCTCCACTTACGGCGTCTCTCATAATCATATGGTGGTTTTGGGATGTTAAGCCCCACAAATCAATCAATCAATTTGAGAAAAACAAAATTTACGCGCGCATTCTGTTTACGCCAGAGGGCGTGTGGTGCATTTTGGCGCATCTCTTAAACCGTTGATATTGCCGCTCGGCGTCGGGCTTCCACAGGTTTGTTCCTCAGAGTACAGTAGATTTTTCGGTGTGAAAACTGTAAATTTGATTTTCGGTCAGATTTACTCTACGATACCCGCTTAACTTTGACTGAATTAGTAGAGTAAAACGTCGAGCCCGAATAATAAAATTTCTTGTGCGACTACTCGGCCAAATATTCAGGATATCTCCAAGCAAACGTCGCAGTTTTCAACGAACCCTACAAGTCGGACCATTCTACTTTTTCGTTGTTGTTTATACTTCTTGTTCAAGCTCTAAGCATACATGCACGTACACCACCAGATTTCACGAATATAATGCCGGTGCACAGTCCATTCTAGGGAGTCAATGAAATTGCATTTCTGACGTGTACAATGATTCAGGTTTCCCTTTTGAATTTATCTGCCGGCCTTGTCTACAGAAGATTATGTGGACTAATATATCCTCAGATCTCGGAGCTCATATTGTGATTTGTTTGACGGGTAACAGAAAGACGGAGCGAGGCACGCAGTTGATAGCTACTGCGGCTATTCCGCAAAAGATAAAGAGCACTAGCGTAGGCGGTAGCTCACTCAACCTTGAACATATGCCTCGTAAATTGCTCGCCCAAGACAACAGCTTACTTGCGTCGGTATGACTTGGGGAAACTGGGCCGGCAGTGAAGCCGACGCTGGCTGCTCGTAGAGATTCTGCCTCAGACATTTTCTGTTACTTGCCTTCTTTACCGCGAATATCGACGAAACGTGACGCTCTTCCTTCTAAGCTTTGGTACTCTGTTATTAATCAAATAGTAGCATGCAGTGCGACACTGCTTGTAATTGAGTATTTTAATGCCGCAAACTACTTCGTTGGAAGAATTGTTCAGTTTAATGATCATATGAATAAGTTGTTGACGTCGAGGTGTGAATAAAGAACTATTACATTGACCGTCTCTATTTACATTTCTAAGAAATTATTGGCTAATGACTTTATTTTTTGCCGTGTTGAAAGCTAGTCTTGAAGACTATAGGGCCGTCATTTTCAGCTGCAGAAATACGTCGAAAGATAACAGAAAGGACCGAGACAGTGTTTTGCCGTGCCATGTCTGAAACATTCGTAAATGAAAACCAGATGACTGCATGTACTCAATGAGCGATGCAATGAACCTTAAAAGCATACCAGATGTGTCTTCTAAATTGCCCATGTAGCAGCCTAAAAATGACAGGAAGGAGAAAATAGAAGCTTGCTATGAAAAAATCTTTAAACAGGGTGTGTTTGCTCGAGCCTATGTTTAGAGAAGTAGACTTGCCTTATTTAGTTTTAGCCCTGAAGATAAGCTCATTTGTCGAAACGTCGTCTTGAGCACACAAGCCTTGTTCGCACGATGTTTTCATGCAACAGTCTGTATTTCAAATTTCGCTGTTAAGTGTGACCTCGATGCAGATAGCCATTGTCTGTTTTATACTTTCTTGGAATACTTATTGATCACGTCACGGTGGTCTACTGGCTAAGGTACTCTGCTGCTGACCCGTAGGTCGCGGGATCAAATCCCGGCTGCGGCGGCTGCTATCCGACAGAGGTGGAAATGCTGTAGGCCCGTGTGCTCAGATTTGGATGCGCGTTAAAGAACTCCAGGTGGTCGAAATTTCCGAAGCCCTCTACTACAGCTTCTCTCATCACCATATGGTCGTTTTGAGACGTTAAACACGACATATCAATCAATATTATACTTAACGCAAAATTTTTGGCCTATCTGTATGTTGGTGTTTTTACAATAATTCAGCCTTCCCGGCGAAAATTCAAGCCGTGCTCTAAGCCAACCCGTCTTGATTTGGTGGCCACGGTCAGACTTGTAAACTATGTCAATCAAAAGGCAAATATTACGCATGTTTGAGGCACAACATCAGTGCGTAAGTGTTAGGCAGTGTGTATTTTTATTTAGAAAAAATGCATAAGTACGTACTTTTAATGACCAATACCTTTGTTACGTGCCGCTCAAAATGTGACGCTGTGACCAGATAGGCGAATGTGTCCAACGGTTCGCTAAAAATATTCAGGTGTTCTGTATGAGCTACTGTAGGTAGCAGAGTTGGGCATCTGTTTTTCAACGCGGCTATCAATGGTGCACTACGGAGAAGCTAATGCACAGGCCACACCCAAAAAACATGGGCGCATCGCCGAAAGCGGAAGCCGTCCACTTGGAATCTATCAAGTGGGCGTTGTGCGCTCTGTACCTCGTTAGCTACAAACTGGTGCTTTTATTTGCGTTAGATTAATGTACTTACGTTTCGAACGCAAAGTATTGGCATGAATTCGGCCTAATTTAAAAAAAAAAAAACGCTGAAATAATCGGTGCTGTAGGCTCAGCGAGGCGCTCTTTGAATTTCGGAGGACATATATTTTGCGTTTGTCAGTTTTTGTTTATCCTCCATAGCTGGCGCCACTTGACGTGGCAACGGCGATACATGTTATTTGTACTACGCTACGCTTTGGCGCTTTGCCTTACCGGACAGACGATAAAATTCCTTCTTACTCTTGTGGCACAGTCCCAAAAGTGAGTGTTTCTTTTTTTTTTTAGTCGGTTTTCGACATGCCAGGCACGTGGACTGGCGACCGGCGACACGCTTAGTCGATCGGCGACAGATTTTAGCAAGTCCTCTGCAAGAACAGGGCACAGCTTCACCGCGGCGTTAGTATGGTTGGTAGCCAGGCAAGATGGCGGACTTATGTGCAATACTGCTCCCGTAGGGGGCATATACAAAAACTGAAACGACCCGTTCCCGCAAGCTATTATAGTCGCTACGTTCTCAAAAAACTTTATTCTCTTCACATTACTGCGAGATGGCACCATATCTTGCGCAGCGCCACCAGACAGAATATTATCGTATTTCAACGCCCTTTGCACCTAAGCATGACGATACGTGGCCAATTTTAATCTCATCATCACCTCGTACCGACAATCAGCCTTCACAACTATCAACGGCGTCTTTAGTAACTTCACTACAAAAACCTTTAGCGCATCCAGCAATAAATACTCGTCCCTGAAGTGTCAATTCAATCAAATGTTTTGTGCTATGTATTTCTGTTGAAGATTATTTCACACTTGCGTGCAGGACTGAGACAGTGTATAGAAATTATTTATTGAAGTACTGGACCTATCGTTCTTTTCTAACAAAAAATATATGCTTCTTCATCTTCATTGAAAGTGTACAAGTTAGTGACGAGCCAGGCAAACGCTTACTTTCTCAGCCCCGAGAAATCCTCTATAATTGAGTTCAAACACAGCGCACTCAAACTTGCAGCGATTATAAACGAATGGGAGACATTCAAGCTCGAGATTGCGTGCCCTTTGCCTAAAAATAAGCTAGTACTAGCTAACTCGGACTATATATACCTGGTGGTCGTGTAAGCAATGCTCAACTGTTTGCGGGGTGCGCCGAGTGAAAATTCTGGCCGTGTTTTCTCTAGTCATCACCTTGCCGAGTGGCTGTTCTTTCAGGTCCATCCTCACTAACTTTCGTGCGCTCGTGCGTGCTATGTATAAAACAAACAAAGCTTTCTGTTCTCGCCCCTTAGATTCCTTGCGTTGTTCCGTCCCAGCTTCTGTCTACACTCAGCGTCCAAATACAGTTTCTATAAGAATGCGAGCTTACTATAGAGCACAGTTATACTTTGTGAGGCTTAGTCTTTTTTAGGGGCGAAGCTCCTTGTTTAGAAAAAGTTTATTTACAGCATGTACAGAACACAAAGGCTTCATACCATTCCAGTAACAGGGCACATACACTTCGGCACATCTATATTTCACGGCTAACATCACTACGTTACAGTGAAGACATTATGGCGTGGCTTGTGCGTCCCTCGTAGCTCGTAACCACCAGTGGCACATACCCGAAATAGCGGTCCTTACGATTTTGACCTCCAAGGTGGTTCCGGTGAGAGATTTCTTCTGTGCGTTGTTGAACAATAAAAGATAGTGCTCAATGCACATGTTAATGGCTGCTAAAGGGGAATGAGAAACAGGAGCATTCGGCCTTTAGGTAACGCGCACGCTGCGATCCCCATTAGCAGCTATTGGCATGTACATTGAGCACGATCTGACAAGAAAGGGTTGCTACGTTATACTCGCTGGGTGTAATCTCCTTGTTTTTAGAAAGGTTTAGCGAGCGTTGGGCCGCATAGCCATGAATACAGTGAACTAGTATATACCATGAACTCGAGGTGGTTAAAGATGAGAAGTAAACCCGAAGCGCAAGCTGGAAGAAAGTGTGCATGTGCCACCTCCTGTTTAGTCCTTGAAATGTCCGCTAGATGGTGGGGCTTCTATATGGAGAATATATGATGAAAAGATGCGAGATGGTGGTACTTGGAGTGCTGAATAGATGGAGGAACGGACACAAAGACAGATGCATGGATGGACGCATGAACGGACGCAGGCGCGGATACATGGACGAACGCAGGGACGGACGCACGAACAGACGCACGCACGAACGGGTGGATGGACGCATGGACGGTTACACAGACCTACGCAGGAACGGACGGAAGCAAGAACGAATGGACGGAAGAATGCTTCGCCCCACTCCCCATCATTCACTCCGTGGATATGCTGCCATTTTTTTTTCTTCTTTGAACCAATTCATTTCTTGTCCTATCGAGTAAGCGAAGCCGATGACATTCGAAACACTGGTTCATAAAAGCCGGTGCTGAGATTAAAAATTCAAGGATTCCCTATATAAAAATAATGTGCGAAAGTGCATTATGTGAGATATAGTGATGGGATTATGATGATGATGATGATGGTTATGATGTGTTTTATTAGAGCTTTCATTGAAACGCAACAGTGACAAGAATCTCGCTATTGGCGTGATACGTGAGTGCTACAAAAATATACTCATAATGTGCAATACGTATAGCTTGTATACACATGCGTAAGCGGATATCAAAACTTTACAGCTATTTATAAGATTCTGTACGGGCCTTCAAATGCACACTGTGGACCCTCCGATGTGTTTTAAAGCAGTAGCAGGGCGCCTAATCAGCGCGGCAACATGCATGTTCTCGGTTTCGGGGCGTTTGTGCCCTCTTCTTGCTTGTCGTAATATTTCGTCCATACACAATGGCAGTCGTTTCTTTTCCTGTGCCGCTGTAATACTCTCCCTCTTCCCAGTTTTTCTTTCGCCTCCTCTTTCTCTTTCTTCCTCTTTTTTCTCCACCTCCTCTGACTGCAGTCATTAGCATTGCCGCACTGCTCCTTTTCAAGATCCTCTCAGCCAGTCATCCACAGCCACGCTGTTTCGTCCAGAAGACGAGCTGGCACCATAGGACTTGAAAGAAGAGAGAGAATGAAGATGTCGAAGAAGATCCCTGGTCGAGTGTGAAAGGCAAAGAAAGCATTCCGTCCGGGCCTTAAAGCTTGGCACACTATCGCACATCTTTCATAGGCGCATGGTGACTCGCTTTCATGTCTCCGTCGTCCAATGTGGATCTAATTAGTTGATGAAAGACGAATTGAAAAAGATACAGGTAAGAATGGCAAAGCGGCAGGTGTAGTTCATGACGCAGATACGCTATGCCAATTTTAGTCCTTCCTTTATGTCTGTTAACTCAACTTTGGAAATGTATGCTGTTGTCAGTCGAAATAAGAAGAAATCTTTTTGATTTTTCGATTGCGATCACATGTCAGAAGCAGAACTCGCGCGCTTATGCCTCGCTTTCGTTTTACTCTTTTTTTTCCTAGACCTTGAAATCTCAGGACTGTTGTACCAGAGCATGCCACTCCAAAGTTTGCTTGCCTCTCTCGCCTGCACAAATATAGCTCTTAAAATTCAAAGGCGATGTCAAGGGCCCTTTGGAGAATATCTGAAGATGAAAAATACAGCTATTTCATCCTGATCGGAGGTTTCTTTCTTTCTTTTTTTCTTTCTTTCTTTCTTTCCTTCTCGCTTTCTTTCTTTTTTTCTCGTCATACCGTCATAGAATGAGTTTATATAGTATAAAGTAGGGGGTCAACCTTAAAATAATTAAGAAAAGCACTTAAAAAAATAGTCTATGCAAGATCCTTGCAAGGTTATGTGTAGTAGTGGTGATAGTGAAGAGAAGAAAGAAACACAACGATAAGCAGGGAGGTTCAAATAGGAATAGAGAAGCAGTAAAAGAAATTCAGGGGTAGCTCTCTCAGTGGTCCGGTACTTTGAATTATTCCCACAACATCAGTCAGAATAAGTGACACATTTCTCAGGCGTGCCATAATTCAAGACTCTCTGGTAAAACATTAATCCCTCACCTAAACGCCTACCGACACCTCTCGATCTTTCGGCATACGAAGTTCTGGTCAACACGTAAAGAAGTTATTTCTTCAGAATTACGCTGTAGAGTGTCAAAACTAAATTATTACATGCATAGAGCTGGTCTAGCTCCTTCCCCTTTTTGCTCATCGTGCAACAAGAATAAAACAATTAAGCATTATTTTGTATCGTGTATTCGCTTCAGGTTACTGAGGGAAACATCTTTAAAATCAATTTTATTCAAATAAGTTTGGATTATATTACTTTTAATATTATCTCATCGAAAACCTTCTGATTACATCAGTGTAATCGAGATATCTGTTCTGCTGTACAAAGATTCCTAATTGAATCAAGGTGGTTCTGACCTTAAACTTCTCAATTAGTAAAGCTTAATTTATTCTAACCATTTTATGATCCCCTCTAAATCTCTTTTCTTGACCAGTACCCTAGAGTGGGTGGCATAAATGCATTCAGGCCGTCATCATCATCATCAGCAGCAGCAGCAGCAGCTCTGCGAGGCAGCGCTGAATGGTTTAAGCACGAGAGTGAAGTCTACGGAATTTAGAGATACGTTTCTGTATTTCGATTGTTGTGGCAGAGCCAAAACAATTGACGGCAGATCCACGAGGTGAATGATGATGACATCGGGCGAAGCTCCTGGAAGTAATAACGTGAAATTTTCTTCCGGTAATTCGCCTGGCGATATGCGCGCTTCCTCGCCGCTTCCCATTGTCGAACGTTTTCAAGGTCTGCTTCGCCACGTTGACGTGCTGCCTCGGCCTCTCAGCGAGGTCTTCCGTACGGGAGTACGGAAGACCTCGCTGACACTGACGTGCCGCTGCAGCTTCTTGTTCACGTACGGCGTGATCTTGCCGACGCTGCCTTGCTGATGTGGCTTCTTGTTCCCGTACAGCAGGATTTTGTCGGCGACGTCACTCAGGGGTCCTGTCGGCGAGCGCGCACCGCCGCTGCCCTGTGCGCCCACCTTTCGACGTCATTTTCCATACGAGCACCCACCGACGGCAACGAGCATCGGCAACTTCAAACCTGTATCGATATGGTTTTGATTATAAAACCATTGCTTTAGAAAACACCAGGCGTCTTTCGTTAAGCAGCTGGCGTCTTCTTTTTGTTTTGCTTTAGAAACACCTGGCGTCTTTTCGTTTTGCTTTCAAAAACATTTGGCGTCTTTCGTTGGTTTATTTCATCAATCAACGGTGTTTTGAACAAAAAATGTTTTATTGTTTAATCACGCACAAGAGAAATCTCGCCAGGCACTACCTTGGAGGTAAACAATGGCTGCTAATGGGGAATGAGAGACAGGAGCATTCGGCTTTTAGTTAAAACGCGCACGCCGCGAACTTTTTATTGTTCAACAAAGCACAGGAAAAATCTCCCGCCGGCACCACCTTGCAGGTCAAAATGTAACACTTGTTGCATACTACGACTACGACTACGACTACGAGGGACGAACGGGTGCCGCTATAAGGAGCTTCGCCCCTAAGATACTGACACCGAAAAATGTTATCATCATGTATATGAAGTAGGGCGTGTAATTTCGCTACACTAGACGTAAATAGCTCAGATGCAAGTTAAATTATATCAATGTTATTTCGTTAGCTTCAATATTTTTGTGACGATTTGATGTGTAGCAGTGTCGGGCAAAAGTAATATATGGCCTAAATTAATATATTTTTTGTTTGTGAGCTGAACGTATTTCAAATTTCCAAGAGCTCTTTAATAAATGTAATTAAATCTTATTTGAGTAGCAGTGAACATTTTATATAACAAACCATCTACTAATAGTAGATACAATATAAACGGGAACTTGTCCTTGAACATGGCTTGAATCGCGTAAAGAAAATTGTCCGCGACACACCATCAGTTGCAAAAAGCGTTAATGTGCTTTGATACGTTCGGCATCATATGCATACATAATGTGACAATATTTGAAACTTAGCTGCGTGTTTCTGTTTGTAACTCCGGTAGAATGTGTGAGGGAGATTCTTCAAACTTGTACATTACAACTCTGAAAATGTGCCATGTACAATAATGCTTTGCTCTTCATTAAACTTATTGACCTAGTGAAGTTTTGCCATCATGAATGCTTTATAGATGACGTTCGGTCACCAGGGTCGGCGCACTTCTTAATTTTCCGTTTTGTTGCAATACGACTGTGCACTCATGACCTGGTTATTCTCTTCATATGGAAGTGTCCTGCTTATGTGTTTTTATTAGCTTGGAAGTACCCATTACTGGAAGCGAACTATGGAAGACTGAGTCTTACACTTTGGCTTAGTGATTGGGAGGAAGGAGTAAACAACTCTGTGCGTTGATTCGTGTGAGCTCAGAAGGCTTACAAGTTTTATTCTAGATTACAGAAGTCAGTTTGGTTTGAGGGCCTCATATCGGTTTCCCCAGAGCAGAGTGTTTTCCGAGAACCATCCATCACAGAAATTGGTTTGGCTTTCTGCTTATCTTGTTTTCCCGGAGGGGGCACAAAATCCGCCAATATGTTGTCGCTCAACACTGAAACAAGCCTAAGCACGAAAGATATTTTTCGCCGAGCTTTCAGGCAGATTGCTGATGGCAGGTATTGTTGACAGCATTAATAAGCACAGTTTGCTGTCTTGTACATCCAGAGACAGCATCGTGTTTTATAGCGAACCGCACTTAGTGGCACCAGTTGACCAGCTTACAGCTTTTTGTTTGTTTTTTTTTTAAAGCGAGTCACGACGAGCAGCTGGGCTTAAAAACTACTAACGTGGTTCAATGCAGGCTTGTCAAAAATATTGATAAGGATTTTTCGCAATTGCTAAGAATGCACCTTGCTATGTGTTTTGGTTGCTGAGTGATAGGGTGTGTCCATGTATCCTGTTCGTCAGCGTGTTTGTGAGAGCATTGTGTATGCACTTCAATGTATGTGCGTTTTTTTGCACCGTTACCGCTTCACGATACCGTGAGTTGTTTGACTTAGAACACTTTAGTTGTGTTCAGCAGGTACTGTATACCCTTTGGTTCCAGTCAGGAGCTGAGGTGGGCACAGCTGATTTCACCAGGCTCATCGCATGTAAATGACACAAATTTTTGTGGATATTTTTTTCTAATTACCGAACTGCAGAAACATTCTGTTTCTAGGCGTGTTCCTAATGCAAATATATATTTTATAGTTTTAAAATGCCACTCTTAGGCATTGTTCATTTGAACGAATTGGAAATGAACTCGCTTCGGAAGCTAATGTCACCCACGGCAAGAATAATGTTCTGTAGTGTTTCGTATATGCCTTGGCACTTCGCAAGGATCGACGAATTCTCAGAAACCTGTCATTTCTGATTCATTCTTACAACTGAAGATCGATGCATGCATTATGCTGCACTGTGCGTGTTCTTTGAGCGCGTGCGTTAATAAAGTATGCGCCGACGTCCACGTTCTCCTTCGCTATCGTTCTTTGTGCACTGTGTGTAACATTCGATTTCTGCATGATTTGTGCGCGAGTGAAATTTAACATACTCTCATCAGGCAGCCATAGTCACCATGGCAAGGCGTCTTTATTACATCAATGTGATTCAGTGGCATTCTGTCGCGGTAGGTCATTTGACAGACTGGGCAGATATAGTTCGTAACTGTGCCAAGATATTGTACAGGATACTACCGCGATTATTGTATCAATGCGTTACTTTTCAAGTTTTTAAATATATTTCGACATAGTTGCACCTAATAGATATGCATAATGTAGCATCAAATGAATATATCTACAAAAATGTTTGCTGAGTTATTTTTCTATTCTGGCGGAACCTCGCTTCATTTGAATGAAATACCTCTGTTGCTTTCGCTGCTTAACGTAAAAACTCCTAACGGATGAGTACCTTTCGCTTCTAGCATATACATGTGGTCATCGATTGATGGGGCTGATGCTTCTGGAGGTGATTATTCAAACTGCTGAATTTTATTTGCGTGCGCAAAAAACATTTTAAAAGAACATGATGAATTCCGACAAATTTACTGCAAGTAATAATTCAAGGAGTCGTATTTGTCGCGCGCATTTTTGTTGATTCGTTGCTTACGGAAATTCATATTAGGGAATCTGCACATTTACATGACAGACTTATTGCCACGTTTGACATGCCAAGGCTTTTCTACAAAACAGTTTCACATGCCGAAAATTTTTGACAGCGAAATTTTCGTTAGGGAAATAGCATAAACTTTTCAGTTGGGCATGCGTTGTAATCAGCACACTCTGTTCCAAAGCCACGGTTCTTTAGAGCATTGCTGTGGAGTATTTCATGAAGGCGTATTTCAAGGATGGGTATTTGGCTTGCACCAGAATAATACCTTTTTTTTTGCCGTACTCATTTCTATTCACATCACCGTTTCTACAAAGCCTAACTACACACATTCTTCCGTGTAGTGTTTTGGTTTCTCCAGTTAGTGTCACTTGCATGTGATACATAACACTTCTTTTAATGAATAGCTCCATCCAAAATTATGCCTCTAAAGCATTTTTTTGGTCAGCGATGTAACTCTAGCATATTTGGTTCCATGGTTCAGCCTTTTCGCGCTCCCGTATTTGATTCATTTCATCATATTTGTGACTCATTTTAGTTTCTTAGACTTCGGCCATAAATTTGGTATGACGAGAAACGAAAGAACGAGCCTGAAACAATGGCTAAAAATTTCGTACTTTCTATGATGAAGTCAACACTAAAGTCTTTAACTTCGCCTGAGGGCTCAGCAGCCTGCAGCAGACTGAGATGACAGGGTGCCCACAGCGACGAAAGGATAAGACTATCGTAAATAAGATAAGACTATCGTTGATAAGACTATCGCGAAGAAAGGTGCTCGTGGCGCTTACCCTCGAGGAAAAAGACGCCGTGTAAATATGAACGTCAGCAAGGAGCAAAACGCGCTCACATTCCAAAAAGAGCAGAGTGAAGAGGATCACGAGTGTGCCACAAAAAGTGGGTTTGGCAGAATATTTGTTTGTTTGTTTGTTTGATTGTTTGTTTGTTGTCTTATCTGAAGTAACTACCATTTTACACCCCCTGCAGGCCTCTCTTTTTTTTTTTTGTCAAGACGGTTGACTGAACAGTATAAGAAAGAATATGAAAGCGAATGACTTCTCTTCTATTTTAAAGGAACTTCACTATCTTTACGTGCTGTTTTGGGACAGGGAACCTGGGTAATGCGGCCTGGGAAAAGGTTGAGGGCTTTTTTTTTTTCTCACAGAGAACCATAATAAAAACGTGATGGCTTCGGCTTTGCCTTTTTCATTTATTGATCGACTACCAGCTCGGTTGCCTTTCTGTCAAAAAAAAAAAACTGGCTCGATATTGCTTACAACACAGCTTGCTTCGTCAAAAAGTAATTGTGCTACAGTTTTTGACGAGCTTAAATATTAATCAGTGCCTGCAGTCATTTCGCGTTACTGCAATGTTCACTGCGCTCGTTTGTGGCTGTTCTCGGTTTCTACCGGAGCACCAGCCAGCACAGTGTGCTTTTCGTTAGATAGATATGTTTATTGAGCACAGTAAAGACGCTTAATTAATTCAGTGGCCTTCAGAAACCCCGGCACTGCATTCGCGAGTCTTTGCAGCGACGATGTATAAAGCGAGGGAACCGAGCTCTTGATCAAGATCAGAGTTGAATAACTTCCATGTTTTTAATGCTCTCAAAACTTTGAGGCTATGATGGGTGCATTTCTTGTACATTGTTTTAACTTTGATACTCGTTCATAACTTCATGAATGTGAATAAGACTTATACGTTATGAACAAGTTGCGTTTTTTTTTCTTTTGCATTACGATTGAATAGATTCATTTAGCTCTGCCGAGCGCTATCGCTTTCAGAAACTCTTCTCCTCGAACAAAATTTGTAACACTCGCTCAAAATACATTAGCACGAGCATATTAAATGCAATGTTCAGCTCCATTTAGTAGTTTTTTACTACGAGAGGCATGTCCAATCACACGGCCCGCAGGAAATGCGCTGTTCTTCTGCTCTTGGCACTTTCTTTTCGTTCGACCCTTCTATCACGGCTTGACTTTTTCCTGAATTTACATTAGTTAAAAGCGAGGTGAAAAATAAAAGTGGCGGAAACGATGACATCTCTCACCTTCTCCGTTTTAAGGTTAAGGAAATGTGTGCTCAGAAAAAGAAATAGCTTGAAAACACCCCCTTTCACTCCGTTATTTTTTGTTTTTATCTTAGCAAGCAGCGCTAATACAAAGAACTAACCTAAAGCAAAGGCCTACAAAGCAATTTGCGTGCATCAATCCTGCTCATCGAGTCTACACGCACTGCGTAAACAACCACCAGGACTTCTCGTCCGATGCCCTTTCACGCCCTTCGAAAGCGACTGGTTGCTATAATTTCTCTAGTGCGCGCGTTACTAATGCCTCCTCCGTGCTTGGGGAAATCTCCGCTTAGGTAATGGAGAACACAAGTGGCGACATGTCGCGCTCAATCTTACCACCACAACCCCAGCCATCGCATTCACATTTCCGGCTGGCAGTGTTTTCAGCCGCACATATTCCCCTTGACGAATTCACAAAACTCCGCTAACGGAGGGGTGAACAGCTTGCGTGCCTGGTTCTCGGTTCCGTCTCTGGACAAGCAGCTGCTTTCGGTGTAGTCCGTTCAATTAATCGCGTGCGCGTTGCGTGTGTCTCTATTTGTATGCGTGTTCTTGGTTACTGATACAGTTTAATTAACGACGTGATGGGTTTGCCACAGGCGTTAGTTTCACTTCTTCTCTCACACTCACCGCAGGAACTACGGGTTGTGGCAGCCGATTTGGATGTATTGGCTTTGCGGCTCTCTTCATAAATTTATTCAGGCGAAAGCTTTTTACTTCCATCGAAAGTGAAAATTGATTGGCCAACGTTGTCGACACAAGTGATGTGTAATATCATCATCCCATTATGACGTCACCATATTGCGTCATCTCATAGTCACAGATCTTCAGGATTTGTGACGTCATCGTGAATTTATATTACGTTCCGTATTGACGTCATCACGTGGGGCTGTCACTTGTTCAAAGGTGGGCCGATAGCATGAGCCGTGGAAGATCAGTTGAAGTGCAGAAGTGTTGCAAGGACTACGATCCCAGAGGCAGTTCATAACACCGATAGATGCATACAAGGTGGTCCGAAAAAATTGTATGAAGTGCAAGCTCTAGAAATGCCTTGACAGCTAGAGTGAACTCAGCTTTTGCCCCACAATTATTTTGGAAGCACGCTCTTTTTTGGTGTTGCCCACTTAGATTTAAAGCGACTTCTACGTTAATTCTAAAATTGTGCTTTAAATATAAAATAAGGTATTGTTGTTCCCAATAAATGTAATATGTTGAGGGGAGTGTTGTGACGTTTGTATGTTTTAGCTCTTTTTAAAAGCTCACATTTGGTTCTGCCTTTACGGCCAAAGCATGCTAGAAAAAAATTAGGTAAGATATTTTGGGTAGCATGGTGTATATTTAGGTAGGCTATAAATTTTGTTTAGGAAATACCTGTCTCTCCATATATATTTTTATTACTTCGGCCCAATAGTCGCAATCTCTATTTCAGCATCAATTAAAACCTATGAAATCAACAGTGATAGCATGGGGAGATGCTTTGCCGGTTTTCACTAAACGATTCGAGATCTCTAAACAAGGGCAGCTACAGTTACAAGAACGTAGCCAGGGTTTCATTTGTCGGGTGTGTAATGAGACTAGGCTTAAGTGAATGAGACCATTGGACCTCGATCTATTAGTCTGATCTTGCGAGTGTCTGTATTTGTACGCACATATATATAGGCACAAACTGTAGATCTTTCTGTAGGACTAGTATTTTAACGTATACATACTCCTTGGCTACGCTGAAATGCCTACAAAAGATTCGTTATGAATGTCTGCCGACATTAAAACGTAACACCGACAAGAGACACCGAATAAGAGAATCACTCCGTACCGTGGTACAATTGAGTGCGTTCCTGCCTTGACGCTATTTCTCTTTTGCTTTCTTCTGAATAAACACGGTGTATTATTTTTGAAAAGAGTCTACGCAATAGAAAAGAGCAATGTGTTCAGGGTTTGGTAGTAAGCGGTTCAACGCAATGACATCCTGATAGATAGTGAATAAAAATGATTTCTTAAAACAGCTCTGTCTCATGCTTTCGTCCGGAGTCTTTATTTTGCTATATCGTGGCGCTTCTCAATGCGTGTATTATCAGTTAGGTTAATTCAATAGCACATATATAGCACAGCATACAGTACAGGCAAATAACACGCGAGAAAAATGTTACCGCGTCACTTCTTTTTTCCATTATCACGGTCCAGGTGGGTTTATGGTGCAGAAATATATCTGGTAGGACGGGACTTGAAGAATGACTTAACAAAGTTACTGATCCTTCAAAATATATAAATCACACCAATAATATATACGGACTGAACAATTAACGAAATAATGTAAAACAGTGTTCTTTCGTACCTTACGGCGACTTTTACGACTACTTATTTATTACTACCAAACGCCCTCGTGGTGAGAAACCTTTCATCCGTCTGACGCGCCACTTAATCTTCACATGCAGGCGCCCAGTTTACCAACATGCCTAACATAGATCGTTCTAATCTCCGCTACAAATGGCCGTGCACGTACTCATTTTGATCTTGTTGCGAAAATGCTTCTTCTGGCTTCCTTAGATTGGAAGTGTATAACGGCGTCGCTTAAGTTAGTGTCTGTACGATATCTAGCGCACATTTTGCCCTACAACCCTCTATCAGTGTTGAAAATCTCGTCCTCCTCGGAGCTTTCTTTCTTTCTTTCTTTCTTTCTTTCTTTCTTTCTTTCTTTCTTTCTTTCTTTCTTTCTTTCTTTCTTTCTTTCTTTCTTTATTTATTTCTTTTTTTCTTTCTTTTCTTCTTTCTTTTCTTCTTTCTTTCTTTCTTTCTTTCTTTTTTTCTACAGAAACCTTTCTGGTATGTCGGCTTTAATGGGTCTTTGCAGTTCGACCTGTGATTTTTCCTTGCAGAGATGCAGAGAAACAGTAAGAGGGATAATTTCCGTTGTTCCGCGTGACGACAGTCCATTCAGGCTCAGACATGGACGCGTTTACTTTTTTGGACGCACAAAGGACAAACCCAAATGCATAGCCATCTGCTAGGTCCTCAAGTTGGCAGTAACAGTAAGACTAACACACCGAGAATTAAAACTTAAGTCAGGGGTTCTATTATCATCACGAACAAAGTTCTTTCTATCTATATATTTGCGGAAGAACATAAATAAGGCAGTAAATTGGTCAAATGTTGGCAACAGTTTACTTACCGTTGCTTTCTCCAGATTTGGTGTGCCTAAAAAATTACTGCCTGATGCATTCAAATATTGACCACTATGATTGCTTTTTTTTTACTTGAGAGAAAAAAACAAACTTAGGTGCACGTCACAGGATATGGGCAACACATGGTTGCTTCGCTTGAACTTCTGGCATCGACTTTTTAACAAGTAATTTGAAACACTGTGATTTTTATGTGCAATTGTGGAGCCACACATTTAAAAACATTTTATAGCTGTTTTCTGTCAGTGATACAGTGAAATGCTCTACGCAGCAAACTTGACCCAGATGCCTTATGAATCAACCAAGACAACCGATGCATAACCAAATTATCAGACCACGTGACGCAGTCAAAAGTCAACTCCAACTGCGCTATTCGCCATACTTATTTCTCCAAGATTCACAAGACGACACAAGATAAAATATTACTTTCGCTTTCACATATTTAGCTGATTCGACGTTTAATTCCTTGTGCACCATAGGTGGTTAGTTGTTGATACAATGTGCTGGCTCAAAATTTTATTTTGACTCTCTTCGTGCATTTGTTATACGCAAGTATTGTTATACCAAATGAGATAATACACGATAACTCGTATACTATGGTCGATTGGAAACGCATATTAAACAGTGCGATTTTTAACATTCGCGCTCAACGCGCGACAACAAAAGCATTTGCATATATGTAAAAATTCGCGCACAAAACTGAAAGAGCAAAGACGACGCTTGCTCATGTGTGCTTTTTTGTTTATTTCTTGTTCGTCGCGCGCGAAGGCTCTAAAAGGTCACTTCATTGCATTTAGGCTGGCTGGCAGTATGGAACTTTTAAAATTGCAAGTAATACTGCAGTATTCACAATAACTTCAATAACACGTAGCACATGACATTATTATTTCTCAGGAGAAGCTAGAACTTTTTTTTTGCGAAACCAGTGCAATATGACACTTTTTCACTATTCTCCTCGGACTTAACCACTGAATTATTTCTGTGCGTGCTAGTTTTAATTTTATTGAGCGAAATTCGGCTGTCGCATTGAAAATACGCTTGTCGTGTCTCGACCTCACATTCATTGTCTCCCTTCAATTTTGTTTTTTTTATTTTTATAGAATGTGAGAAAGAGACAACATTTTAACCAATTCCTGACAACTCGCACTGAATGCCCGTATGCTGACGAGTGTCCACAGAAGCAGAAACTCAGCGTATTGCACACTTATGTTTCATAGAAAACAGAAGTAACAACAGTTACCAGCGAATGAGAATTGTTTTAAGAAACCATACAAAAATAAAAGCGAGTTAAAGAACAACCTTTTTACAGGAAGTAGTAGTAGTAGTAGTAGTAGTAGTAGTAGTAGTAGTAGTAGTAGTAGTACAAAACTTTATTATATACATAATCCAGACATGCTTGAACTCCAGTGCCCCGAGGAATATACGGGGTGGAGAGCGAAGTCTGTCCGGCAGGGTGGTGCCCCTATTCCAGGGCCCCACTGGCGCGAGCCATTCGTTCAGCTCTTTGGATCAGTCGCAGCTGATCCACTAGGGCTGGGCTAGACAGCAGCGCCTCCCATTCGTCCCACGTGCGAGTGGTGCCGTGCTCTTCGTCGTGCTCTGCACACTCCCTCGTCATGTGAAAGAGTGTTGGGGTGGCTCGACACCACGGGCACATATCTTTGACATTTTTTTCTCACTCAATTTGGGCGTCTCGTTGTGTCTTCTGTCTCTGAATAATCGGCTGCATCCGTCTTGGTCTTTCATTAGTTCTTTAACCTTCCTATCTGCTTTCACAGGCAGGGGGCCATTAAATGGACATTTACGTAGGGACTTTCACGAACAGAAGATCCGTGGAAAGTGGTGGCTAGACACACAAAGAGATAAGGTAATGGTGGAAAAGGAACAGTAGCGAGGACTACCATTCCAATATAACCAGTTGGCTGCCCTATATGGGGTAAAGAGATGAGGTAGTTTGAAAGAAGAACAGGAAACAGAGGAGAGATACAGAAAGATAGCACATCACACAGCAGTAGCACAATCACTGAGTAAGAGTCCAATAAAGTGGCTCGGAACGCTACATCACTCTTGGTGGTGTTGTCCGAAAATCTGAGCTAAGATTTGAATTAACGCCACGGAAATAACATCGTTGTTGTAATTTCCCTGACAAAGCCTGCGTGCGAAATGACCGCACATGCTGAAACTTCTCAATAACGTGCAACAAACGTGAGGATTTATGAATAGGAAAAGAGTTGTACCCTGCAGTAACACCCACTCGGTTATATGTGTTTCCATTTATTTTATATGAGTCCACCATTGTCTATTGGCACATGACACAGAATCTAATAATACAGAATCTCAATGTCTTCCTCATAAATAATAAAGATGCATACAAGAGAAGCAGCCGGTCAGTTTACTTTCTCTTTACTTTGATCGTAAGGTTCTTATTGGCGAGCCAATTTCTCTAAAACGTTTACGACGCATATTAGCGAGGTTATCATGGTAGACGAATCGATGTGCTCTCCTCACAGTGTGAGCAAACTCTTAGCGTAAAATTATATGTGGATACGAATTTATTGCTTTTTGAAATATCGAAAGGGATGTTGATTTGAACGTGATGCATTTCACACTCAATTTTCCTACTCACTTGTAAGCTTACTCCGTCGAAAGTCGATGAGAAATTCTGTATTCGCTTTTTCAGGAAAAAAAGCGCCTTGTGTTTCTTTGCGAGACTTGAATTTTCACTTCAGAGACTGAGAAAGCTTAAGCCCAAGTTTTAAAAAAAAGGAGGGTGGGGGGGGTGCCAAGTGTGAAGGCCATCTAGCGCTCCGTGTACCCCTATCTTTCTTTTTTTTTTTACTGGTGATCTTCCTCTATTATTTTTTTTAACTCTCAGCTGTTTCTATGCCTTCCTTGTCTCAGTTTATTCGTTTTATTCGTTTTTGTTTTCTCATCTTCTTATGTGTTTGTCAATCCTCATCGCTCTTGTTGTCTTTTTTCTTCTGCATTTTTCACTTCCCCCTTTTCACTCTCTCTGTCTCATTGTTTATTTATCTCTCTTTCTTTGATTCCTCATCTCGCTTTCTCTTTCTCTCTTTCCGCCTGTCCTCCCTTCATTTCTCGGAATGTCTTCCTTTCTGATTCTTTCTATGGCATATGTTTTGCAACACCCTCTCTTTTTTCCCCACTTACTCACCTTTACATCTTTGTTTTTGCCCCTCACTTTATATATATATATATATATATATATATATATATATATATATATATATAATATATATATTATATATATATATATATATATATATATATATATATATATATATATATAATGTTACGGGGATGAGATAATGAATGAAATAAATATATTTACAAAATATACAGGAGGGAGAGTCAGAGGCAGCTGCAGCCAAGATGGAAGAACAGCAGGAACAACAACACGAGCATGGTCGCTTTCATCGTCTTCGTCGTCTATGATGCTCTTTCTGTCCGACATCGTGTAACATATAACACCCCGCTGCTGGCAGCGCCGTCTCGGCGCCTAAAGGAGCGTAGGGTCATATGCGGATATGTACGGTTTGAGGCGGGTCACGTGGACGATGTCAGTAGCGGTTGCGGACGACGATGACTGACTGTCCAACGGAGCACTCTCGTATGTGACATCGGTAAGCCGGCGTAAAACCTTGTAAGGCCCCGAGTAGCGAGACAGGAGCTTCGAAGAGAGGCCAACGTGGCGGCATGGTGTCCAGAGGAGGACCAATGAACCTGGAGAGTAGGAAACTACTCTGTGATGGCTATCGTAGCGGGCCTTCTGAGAGAGCTGTGAGCCAAGAAGACGTTCCCGTGTGATTTGGCGGGCCTCTTGAGCCCGAGCAGTGGCATCCCGGGCGTACTCTGTTACCGTTTGCGTAGTTGATGGGAGAAGTGTCTCGAAGGGTAACGCTGGAAGGCGACCGAACAATAAATAGAAGGGGGAGAAGCCAGCGGTATCGTGACATGACGAATTGTACGCGAATGTCACATAGGGCAAAGTACTATCCCAATCAAGGTGATCTTTGGAAACGTACATGGAGAGCATTGTTGTCAATGTTCAATTTAGGCGCTCGGTAAGACCATTTGTTTGTGGGTGATAGGCCGTAGTGAGCTTGTGACGCGTCGAACACGAGCGAAGGATGTCACTTACTGCTTTTGAAAGAAATGAGCGACCACGATCAGTCAGCAGCTGTCGAGGAGCGCCATGGTGAAGAATTACGTCATGAAGCAAGACGTCCGCGACGTCAGTGGCACAGCTTGTCGGTAGCGCTCGTGTGATAGCGTATCTTGTGGCGTAATCAGTGGCTACGGCTACCCACTTGTTTCCAGTGAGAGAAGTAGGAAATGGTCCAACGAGATCAAGACTGACGCGGTAGAAGGGAACGGTGGGTATGTCTATTGGTTGGAGCGGACCAGCTGGTGGCAAGGTGGAATGTTTGGAGCGCTGGCAGGACTCACATGCAGCAAGGTATCGGCGCACAGAACAGTAAAGGCCTGGCCAGAAGAATCTACGCTGCACACGATCGTACGTGCGCGTGACCCCGAGATGTCCCGTGGTTGGGGCGTCGTGAAGCTGTTCAAGTACAGCGGAACGGAGTGTCGCAGGAACTACGAGTAGTAGCTCTGGTTCTTCGGCGCTGGTGTTGCGTCGGTAAAGAATGCCATCATGTAGAACGAACAAGTGCAGCGACGGGTTTACGTGGGGCGAGCGTAGACTCTGCATGGTAGACCGCAAGTGAACATCGCTGAGCTGTTTCTTGCGTATGTCGGTGAAAGCCGACATGGCGAAAACGCAAGGGTCAGAATCATGTGCTGAAAGGTCAGGTGGGTCCACGGGGTGACGGGATAGACAGTCGGCATCCTGGTGCATCAGGCCAGATTTGTATGCGACGTCGAAGCTGTATTCTTGTAGTTTCAAGGCCCAACGACCAAGTCGTCCTGTTGGATCTTTAAGGGACGACAGCCAGCACAAGGCATGGTGATCTGTAATTACCGAAAATGTGTGGGCAAACAAGTATGGTCGAAATTTTTCGACTGCCCAGACTAGTGCGAGGACTGAAAGAGCATCATAGACGACGAAGACGATGAAAGCGACCGTGCTCATGTTGTTGTTCTAGTCGCCTCGGCGGGAGCCGGTCCCTGGTTTGCCATGGTGGAAAAATCCAAGCGTCAGCCAATGCGGAGCTCCGTTATATCGTGTTGTACCCCGCACCACCACCAAATGTTACGGGGGTGAGATAATGAATGAAATAAATATATTTACAAAATATACAAGGAGAGTCAGAGGCAGCTGCAGCCAAGATGGAAGAACAGCAGCAACAACAACACGAGCACGGTCGCTTTCATCGTCTTCATCGTCTATGATGCTCTTTCTGTCCGACGTCGTGTATATATATATATATATATATATATATATATATATATATATATATATATATATATATATATATATATATATATATAAAGCCGTGTACTCTCGGTGCAAGCAATGCATTCACATTTCGCCTTTCTTCACGATTATTTTCGGGGAGGGGGAGCAATGTTTTTTCTTTTGAGCAGCATTGTATTAAAACCCATCACTTGTTATGAATACCGAGTGTGCATATATAGTGTAACATCAAGAATGAAGAATATAATATTCTTTTCATAACTACGAATGCACTGCTAACTTAAGAGCCCGGCATCAAAACATTTGCCGCTTATGCTTCTTTCATAAGATACACCATGCAGCCTTCATCGCGACAATTTTTCACTGCAATATAGGTCCTACAACCTTGGTTAACACAATGGGTTCGGTGTTTTATTTCCAGAAACCTGACGCTTATTACAATCTCTAAGCTTACTACAAGCTTACTAGTGTTCTGGAGGTATGTTTATTGTTGTTTGTTACTCGATTCAGTGTGTTGATTTCTTCTTTCTGCTTCACACAATCTCTTCAGTAATGCTTTTGGCGTTGCGGTAGATAAATGAACTAAAAAAAATCTTTTTTAAAGCTCCTCTGGTGCTTGAAGAAATTGCAAGGAGTAAAAACTGTGGTTTTAGTTTTGTTTTTCGAATCTATAATTATAATGATTGCATAACCTTAAAGAGTGTAGTCGCAATCCTATCATACTTCGATTTGGCTACAAATTTGGCAATGAAGTTGAATGGTATGGCTAGTTTGGTTACTTTTCGCTACTTTTCAAGTCCACCCAATGGCAACCCTGGTTCTGACTGCGAGAGTCTGACATACAACCAATGGCTACGTCAGGGGAGGAAGATGTGGAAGGACGTCCCCCTAAATGATGGCTTTTACCTCCCCCTCCCCTTTCCTAGAGCAAAGGTAGTCGTAAGACACCTTAAAGGGTAAAATATTGCTGTTCAAACATTTGTTTGAACATATCCTATGGGAGCAACATGAAATGCGAGGACAGAATTAGTCACACAAAGAACCACACGTAGTGTTGTACGGTACCCAGAGGCACAAATGTGGTCGTCTGTGTGCCTAACTCTGTCTTTGTCTTTTTTTTGCTACTCCTCGAAGGACTACGCATAAACTCTCATCTGCCTTCTCCAAGCACCTTCCAATAGCGCTAACTCACTTGTCTGTGATAACCTTTCCCAACGCTCCCCCTTCCCCTGCCTCCCCCAGTGAAACAAAAATATTGCACCACACATGGTTGCGACAATGCCTGCCGAATGCAAAAAGAGAAAAGAAAAAAAATGACCAGCTTTGCGTCAAGAGCGCTGGTGTTTGTTTCTCTCCACTGTTTCCCAGTCGCGCGTCGACGACCTCGGTTCGCGGTATGAAGCCGCAATTAGCGCCGGTATACGCATACGCGCACACCTAACAAACTCCACGCCGGGCCCTTCCAGTTCCGTATCTCTCTGCTGCACGCACTCGCTGGTCTTTCTCTTCTGCCTCGGCAAACTTTGCGTCTGTTTGCCAACGCCCAAGTTTGTTGCTGCCGCGAAGCACTGTAGGCTTGGTGAGCACCCTGCGGTCGGGGTTGAGGTGTAGTGGTATGTGAGTTCGAGCACGGTGCGTGTATGGCTGGGTGGGAGAGGGCATAACAGTTTGGCTCTGACACAACCGGAAGTAATTCATAAAGGTGCGTTCGCCCCTCGCCCTTAAATAACGGCGCGCTGTGCTGGAGAAGCGGTTAACTTCTCCATTTTCTCTCTCTATCCTTCCTCTCTCTCAGCTGAAAGAATTACAGGCTATATATATTCCAGCTAGGTAGAAACGGGCTGCATTGAGAAAATTGAATTGAGAGCTCATGTTAGTGACCAGCGACCAGCTGTGACGGTTCGCATATGCAGTGGATGCTTTAAGACATTGTTTCTTGGTTGTCCATGCCTTCGTTTTATACAGAATTCGTTAGGAAAGCAACAGGTTGAAGTATCGTTATCCTTACCTTGACTATGATGCCCACTGGCGGGTGAAGGCCTCTCCCACGTACCCGCCAATCAACCTGTCCTGTGCTCACTCCTGCCACCTTTTTCCAAGAAACATTTTAATCTCCTCGGCCCACCTAACTTTATGTGTACCCCTCGCGAGTATGCAGTCTGTTGTAAACCAATCAGTTACCCATATGACCGGCAGTTATTCTGCCTATGCGCTACATGCCAAGCCCATGTCTATTTATTCTTCTTAATTTTAACTATGAAGTCTTTATACATTGTTTACTCCTTAAGCATCTCTTTTTCTAAGCCAGACAATCGATACAGTCGTCTGCGGGAAACAGACCTTTGAGATTACTTTTCACATCCCGGCTAGAATGAACCGCCGTAACGTCAGTTTGCTACACCGTGTTTTTTTTGGTAGTTCGATTTTCTCGCTGCTATGCACACCGTATACGCTGGGCGGACAGCCCAAACTGTGAGCGCTGCCAAGTGATTGAATCAACAGCACATATATTTTGAGATTGCCCACTTTACGTGTCGCAACAAAATACGGTTGCTTTAAAGGTTCTAGAAATGGGCGTGGCAACATTGAGACCGGTATTTTGTCAGCAATGTGGAATCAGACAATATAAACAGCAGCTAACAAGGTGGTTATCACTTTTCTGAAAAGTACAGGACTGGACACCGGGCTCTAGCGAAAACAATATAGTGCATGGTTATTCTATTACATACCTAACTTACATGTTCTCAACCTTTCCTGTCCCCATCGTAACTGCTCACCACTCCTTTCCTTTTCCTTTCTTTTTACCCTGTGCAGCAGACTACAGCTCACTAGCTGAGACCAACCTCTCTGCCTTCAAATAATTTCTCAGTCTCTCTGCTCTCTGCTAGCTTCTTGTCTTATAAGGTCACACCTATAAATTTCTTTCCTAATACTTACTCCGTTGTCTTCAGTTTAAGTTGAACCCTGTTTGTAAGCGTCCTGAATCAGTAAGTACCAGTGTGATGCAGCTGTTATATACTTTTCACTTGAGAGAGAAACGTCGGTGTAATTGTAGATAAAAACATGTTGCTGGCTACGTTCAGGCGAATATGTTACCAGCTTGCAGCTCAATGTCATTCATTGGTGCGTCATAAATATTCGCACAGCGTGACACTCAAGGCAACGTCCGACACATAACGTATCTCTAAGAGTGGGTTGCGCCAAGAAATTGAGGAAACAATTAACCAACCAAAACGATAAGCTCTCATTAGTGGCAGGCACAAAAATACATTTGAAAAAGACGTCATTTCTTTCTGAAAAAATTTATTTATTTATTTATTTATTTATTTATTTATTTATTTATTTATTTATTTATTTATTTATACATACTGCCAGTCCCAATGGGGACTATTGCAGGAGGGCAACCAAAAGATACTATAGATACACTTACATTGAAAAAGTGAAAATGTATGACTACAGATCTTATACGATATTACATGGATTATATGGGAGCATAAACAATGTGGTGAAAAACATTTAGAACGCAGATTTGGTGCATAATAGACGGTTAACAATAACATGCAAGAAATATCACTGATAAACATGGAAGAGTTTTCCATGCGTACGACACTGATATACTTATCATGATCAAAAGGCACTCAAGAATTGAGCAAATAAAGGAGAAAAAAAATCAATTTAACTATGGGTGGCACGAATATGATTATTAAGCAACATCAAAAATGTATTCAAATCTTTACTATTAATTATACAGCCGGGTAATCTATTCCATTCTCTAATTGACTGTGGGAAGAAAGAATACCTGAAGCAGTTGCTGTTTATGGATGTTTATGGCGTGACTGTCTAGTTTCCGAAATTGATATGAACCTAGAGCTGTCGATGTTTAGCTGTTTATGAATGAGTTGGAAGAGCATTTTTAAACGTGAGAGTTGAGCGCGATTTCGCAATGTTAGTAACCCAGCTTTTGCGATTAATTCAGTAGGTGAATCGAACAGACTGTATTTGTTGTAAATAAATCTAACCGCCTTTCTTTGTACACTTTCTAGCTTTTTAATTAAGTTATTTGTGGCCGGGAACCAGACTAAGTTAGCGTATTCTATTGTAGGTCGAATGAAGGTTTTAGAGGCTAAGAGTTTTGTTTGAGGTGGTGCGGATTGTAGTCGCCTTTTAAGAAAAAATAATCTTTTTAAGGCTGAGGATGTAACGTAATTAACATGTGCCTCCCATCTAAGGTCACTAGAAATGACTAGTCCAAGATACTTATGCTGTTTCAGAGAGGTTAGTTGCGTGCCGCCAATAGTGTAGGCAAAATTTGAAATGTTTTGTCTACGAATTATTCTTAACAAGGCTGATTTTTTTACGTTTAATGTCATCTGCCATTTCGTGCACCAATCTGACACTGATACTAGAGCATTGCTGAGGACCGTATGATCTGAAGGTGAGTCAATTTCTTTATATAAAATACAATCATCTGCGAAAAGCTTTATGTTTGTCCCGATGGATTGAGGCAAATCGTTGATAAAAATCAGAAATAGAATAGGAGCTAGGACGCCGCCCTGTGGTACACCTGAGGTAACTTCCGTTAGTTCCGATGTCTGCTGGTCTATTTTCACAAAAAACCTGAACAATAAACCTGATCAAATAAACCTGAACAAAATGTTTAGCGTATATAAGAGCTACCTATCATTTTTGTATGCGTCGACAAAAATTTTGTCGTGTAAGGTGGCTAGACATAGGAATAGTGTCACTTTATACGCTTAATGACAGTAGCATTCTTACTGGAGGCCATGTCGTCCGAATGAAATGTATTGAAGGGAAGGGGCACAATCACCATTCGCGGATTTGCGAGTCATTCATTGAAGGTGAACGTGACATGCAGATCTTTGCAGAGACCACTTCGACATCGGACTATACCAACGGCACGAAGTCAAATAGAAGGAGTGGCCCTCTCCCTCCCCCCATATATATATATAAATATATATATATATATATATATATATATATATATATATATATATATATATATATATATATATATATATATATATATATATATATATATATATATATATATATATATATATATATATATATATATATATATATAATATATATATATATATATATATATATATATAGTTAGTCATAAGTTCACGTGCTACGTGACGCCAAACAGACTCATAAAGAGTGTGCCACACTCGCCGCCATGGCTACTAGTGGTGCTGTCTGACACTCCCAAGTTGTAATTGACATAGATACCCAATAAAGTGGCTGGGGTGATGGCTGTCGTGATAGCTCAAGTGGTAGAGCATCGAACGCGTTATTCGAAGGTCGCAGGTTCGGATCCTGCCCACGCCAAGTTATCTTTTCAACCAATTTTCTTTCTTCTCATTTACATTACAATTGGCCTAATAACTTCCCCTATACCTTCCTAGGCATTATTGTCTGTTAGATCTCATTATATTGTGTGAAACACGAAAAACGAGCCCTTAAGTATACACTTGTTTCCCTTATATATATATATATATATAAATATCTATATATATATATATATTATATATATATATATATATATATATATATACATACTATATATATATATATATATATATATATATATATATATATATGTATATGTATATATATATATATATATATATATATATATATATATATATATATATATATATATATATTATATATATATAGTTATAAACTTCGAGAATAGTGCAGTATAGGAAACAAAACAATAAAATATTTATTTAATCCTAACAGTTTCGGCTGGTGGACCAGCCTTCTTCGGAGGATGTAAGTGAAATGATACAAGTTTCCGTAGCAGAGGGTCACCCTCACAGTTTAAAGACCCTCCAAAAAAAAAAAAAAAGAGACAAACGGGCGAACGAGGTAGCAACAGACAACAAGAAGCAGAAGAAGGAGAGGAACTAGAAAGGAGCGACGGAGAGCCGCCGGAATTACCCGCTCGTTTCCGGCGGCTCTTCGTCGCTCCTTTCTAGTTCCTCTCCTTCTTCTGCTTCTTGTTGTCTGTTGCTACCTCGTTCGCCCGTTTGTCTCTTTTTTTTTTGGAGGGTCTTTAAACTGTGAGGGTGACCCTCTGCTACGGGAACTTGTATCATTTCACTTACATCCTCCGAAGAAGGCTGGTCCACCAGCCGAAACTGTTAGGATTAAATAAATATTTTATTGTTTTGTTTCCTATACTGCACTATTCTCGAAGTTTATAACTTTTTTTACGGTAGCCGGAAGAAACTCTGATCATCTATTTCATATATATATATTAATTTGCTGACTATTAATCAGCTGCCCGCTCGTAATAAGTTCACGTGCTACGTGATGCCAGACATGCGCATAAAAGAGTGTTGCACACTCGTCCCTTGGCTTATAGATGGCGCTGACTGACACTCCTACTTCTAAATTCACATATAAACTCAAAAAAGTGGATGGAGGGAAGGCCTCTGTGATAGCTCAGTGATTAGAGCATCAAACGCGTCATTCAAAGGTCGTAGGTTCGATTCCTGCTCACGGCTGGTTATTTTTTCACCCACTTTTCTTTTTTATTTACATTCCATTGGTTCTAATAACTTTTCCTGTACATTCCTTGGCATTATTGTCTGTTGGATCTCATTAATATTGTGTCAAAACACGGAAAAACTAGCCCTTAGGTAAACACTTCTTTCCCTTATATATATATATATATATATATATATATATATATATATATATATATATATATATATATATATATATATATATATATATATATATATATATATATATATATATAATATTTCTACACACTCGCAATCACACACTGTTAAATGAATGCATTTCGTACATTAGTTTCATTTTCGTACCGCTATTTTTATGCCAAGCACGCGTACACTGAGCGCAACAGTTCTCGCTGTTTTCTTAGAAAACAGCTCTGTCTGATCGTGTTACCGTAGTCTCTTAAGTAAAGAAAGGGAAGCGACTAGCATTGGATGGAGAAAAAATAATGAGTCAACTAAGTGGTGATAAAGGAGAAGGGCAGCGGGTTTGTAGTGTGCGCAACCCTTTCTAACGCAATCCGGCATTTCACTACTTAATCACGACATGTTAAAAAGAAACGCAGAAGTGAGAATTGAAAAAAAAAAGTGACGATTTGTCTCTTAAAATGCCCTGGCTGCTACTCCTTCAGTGCGTTTTCCGTCGCCTTCAGACGACTTCACCGTTTTGATGCGCTTCCAGAGATAACAAATTTTTTTCTTTCTTTCTTTCTTTCTTTCTTTCTTTCTTTCTTTCTTTCTTTCTTTCTTTCTTTCTTTCTTTCTTTCTTTCTTTCTCTATTTCTTTCTCTCTTTCTTTCTTCCTTTCTTTCTTTCTCTCTTTCTTTCTTTCTTTCCTTCTTTCTTTCTTGCCGCAGGTGGCGTTTGCAAGTGCTCGAGTGTGCACTGTTCTGAGAGTATGCCCAAGGCACACTGTCCAGTACAAGGCGAGTTAATGAGGCCCCACCCCACTCACAGTTAATCTTTCTTGGCACCGTCAAAAAGATGAAGAAAAGGTACGTGCGAGGGGCTTAGAGGAATCCAGGATTGGCGTAGGCACCTATATGATAATAGCGCTTCATAAAATTCAAGCTTGAGCGAGTTGGTATGCGTTCGTCTTGGTTGAACAGCGCAAACAAGATAACGACGAAGAAAAAGAAACGCAGGCTGCGCTCGATCTGTTTAAGTGTTCCTTCTTTGTGGTGTCCTTTCTATTTCAGCGCGATTTTTTACCTGAATAGAATGAACCAACTAGCCCCTCAAGACGTCCTGCTCTCTAGTAAATTTCCTTGCACGACGCAGAATTTATGTGTTTTTGAATGCAGCGCTTCAGAGTTTGTAGTCTGCCATGCGTAGGAGGAGTCATGAACAATTGGTACAAGAAAGAAGACATTGCCATCATGAAGCTCTAGCACAAGGGCATGATATTATATATCAATGGCTGCCTGGACATATCGGTATTACCGGAAATCAATTAGCCGATGATGCAGCCCGCTCAGCTCATGAAGGAACCCGTGTAGTCCCGATTCCTCTATCAAGAAATGATGGAGCAAGACAACTTTACTTGCTGGCTCGAGATCTTACACGCACGTTCTGGTCGTCTACCAGCTTCCAAAGGTGTCAATTTTATGAACTAGATCCTTCGCTCAAGATAAAGCTACCATCACAACATTCCCGCTCCAATGCGACACTGTTATGCCGCCTTTTGTTGGGTGTTGCATTCACAAAGGTGTACTCCTTTCGCATTGGTATGGCAGACACTCCTAGATGCGACTACTGCGGAGCTGAAAAGACCATCGAACATGTCTCGTGCAGCTGCGCTTGCTACGACGTGCAGCGATGCCAACTGCGGATGGTTTTGAATCAATTTGACCCCGGATTATTTTGTGTGCAGAAGATACTAGGACCTTGAGCATCTGCCTCAGTTGCGCAGAAAGCGACTAAAGCACTGCTACTTTACTTAAAGTCCACAAACCTGAGCGACCTCCTGAAGACTGTGTGTGCTCCCCGAGTGTGCTCGTGATTGTGTGTACCTTCTCATCTCTCTGCAACCTCTTTTCTCCCCTTCATCCCTTCTCCAGTGCAGGGTAGCGAACCGGATGTGCGTCTGGTTAACCTCCCTGCCTTTCCTTGCACCTTTATCTCTCTCTCTCTCTCTCTCTTACATTGCTGCAGACAATGATACCAATGTATATCTGTATTTTTTTTCTTCCATGCTTGCAGCGTGTTTGGGTGTTTTGCTGTTTCGTTGTTTTTTTTTTGCTATTAGGTTGTACTTCACTTATATATATATATATATATATATATACATCGACGGTCGTAGGTTCAATTCCTGCTCACGGCTGGGTAATTTTTATCCACTTTCCTTTCTTCTTATTTACATTCAATTGGTTCTCATAATTTCCCCTGTACATTCCTTGGCATTACTGTCTGTTAGATCTCATTAATATTGTGTTAAAACACGAAAAAACGAGCCCATAGGTACACACTTCTTTCCCTTATATATATATATATATATATGCTGTTCTTTCTCAAATAAGTTCTAGGTGCGAGTCAGCGCTTGCCTGTGTTTCTTTCGTTTTCTTCGTCGTCGTATTGTTTGCGCTGTTCAACCAATGAAAAGATGATAGTGCCGCTATACATCCACGACTGCACTTTTTGTACTGCAATTTTATCATTACCCAGAGGCCTAATCAGATTATCGATAACTTAGAGTGGCGCGAAAAATATAGGCCACAAGAAAATCCCACGTAAAGTGGGAATCGATCATATGCGAATCACGAATGAGAAATGTTGACATGTCACTTTAAAATCAGCACAACGTTATGAGGCAGAGGCTAAATGATGCCGTAGATGACTTCTGTCTCATGATTATCATGTTTAGATTTGTTTTTACCTTCGTTATCTAGTCACGTTACGTGATACTAAATATAGCATATGTGGAGCTAGCAAAACGGCCGTGAGCACGCTATGAACATGGTATGTTTCATGTTCCTACATGACACGCGTGTCAAGATTATTGTGTTTGCACCAGTCATCTATATCGTCATCCATTGACGTCACGTAACACCAAATTTGGTATATGCGGAGCTAGCAAAACGGTCGCGAGCGCATCATGAAGGGCCCATTACACTCCACTGTAGCGTTGGACGACATGCGCACGCTGGGCACAGCGACGCTACGTTAGCAAAACGCGAGCACTCTGTAGTCTGACAGCCAGGCGCGGCCCGACGGCAACCAGGCGCGAAATGCGACATGTTGCATTTCGCACCGATGCGTTACCTAGACAACACTGCGTCTCCCTCTTTTCGTGACGGAGGGACGCCGGACCCGCTGAAACGCGCATTCGTCAAAGCAACGCAGCACGGCGTGCGCCTGCGAGTACATGGCAGGACCGGCGCCTGGCGTTGCAACGCCGGCGTGACACGACGAAATTAACGCCGGCGAGCACGCGCACCACGTCACGTCGGAATGTATTGGCGCCTTGACTGTGGCATGTAGTCATGTTCTCACATGACGCGCATCTCATGATTATCATGTTTGCAGCAGTCACATACCTTCGTTATCTATTGGCGTTACGTAATACCGAGTTTGGTACATGTGATAACTAGCGAAACGGCCGCGAGCACATCATGAGCGTAGCATGTCGTTACATGACACGCATCTCATGTTTACCATGTTTCCACCGGTATCATACCTTCGTCGTTTATTCACGTTCCGTAATACCAAATTGGGTTTAAGTGAAACTAGTGAAACGCCCGCCTGCGCATCATGAGCGTGGCATGTAGTCGTGTTATTCTATGACACGCATCTCATGATCATCGTGTTTGCAACAGTCACATACCTTCGTCATCTATTCACGTATCGTAATACGAAATTCGATATTTGTACCGCTAGCGATATGGCCGCAGCGTATCATGAGCGTGGCAATTAGTCATGTTGTTACCTGACACGCATATCATAATTTTCATGTTAGAGTCTGTCGCTTCTGTTCGCCATGCAATCATGTCATACCATACCAGTTTTGCAACACGCCATGTGAACGAAACCACCGCATGAGCTGCAGGAACATAAAGTGTAAATAATGTCATTCATCACAAACATATCACGATTTTCATGTTATGACTAGTAATACATGTTGTTTATACAGTCATGTTATGCCATACCAAGTTTGGTATCGATACCATGATCGAAACGGCCAGGAGAGCTAAAAGTCGTAGGCGGCTAGATAGATAGATAGATAGATAGATAGATAGATAGATAGATAGATAGATAGATAGATAGATAGATAGATAGATAGATAGATAGATAGATAGATAGATAGATAGATAGATAGATAGATAGATAGATAGATAGATAGATAGATAGATAGATAGATAGATAGATAGATAGATAGATAGATAGATAGATAGATAGATACGCTCAAAGTCGATGAAGTTCGCTAAGGAATGCTTCGCATTTAAAAGACCGTCACCCGACAACGTGCTCGTCGTGAGTCGGGCCCTGTAGGAAGGCCTAAATATAGATCCTGGAATGTGGTATAACCCAGCATTTTTAAACGTGCGTCTTTTCGATCTTCTCACGTAAATGCGAAATTCAGCGTACTACCCTGCCTGAATTATTTGCCACCTAACCAACCCTTCTTTGGAGTTTCGCTGCGAGGATTTTTTTTTTTTGCTTTATACTTCGAATGCCGCGTACGTTGAGATTGCGACGTTATTTTGACAGAAGGCATTCAATTCACAATATAACCCTTGATATTTCACTGTAATAATCTATTATTATGCATATGAATGTAAATGTGCGCCCTAAAAATGTATTCACATTTCGCAATACGAACAATACTTCAGAGATGAACAGGAGCTTCATTATAAGGGATACTTCATGGTTAAACTGTATCGAAGTCGCTCTAGCAGAACTTCTCCAAAACAATTGTAGAACCTCTTTGTGGTCTCAACTGCTGCTTTCCATAGCGCAGCAACCACCACCTATGTATGCATATCTATAATGACTTGTTCAGTTCATCATGCTCTGGCGATAATAAATAAGAAGCCCTAACGTCAGAACTTTTTGAAGGAACGGAAGCTTAATTTCTTGTTGAGTGTAAAGTGGTAAGGACACACTGACATGTACAGCTTTTGTGGGGGTGTGTGTGTGAGGTGGGAGGAGGATAAAACACAAGGACACAGAACTATGAATTTTTTTACTGCTATCCAGAGGACGTTTTCACGACATCTTCCGCAACCGGAACGCACCATCTGGCGCTCTTTAGATCACTACGTCACCGATTTTTTTTTTTCATGTGCTTCGTGCATGTTCATTCGAACACTTCTCAATGAGGATTACTTCTCAAATGCCATGGGCCCGCTGGCTAACAGCATGTGGCTCGCTTTGAGCATCCCACTATAAGAAGTATACTAAGGCCTATAACACGTTCCTGTAGTCATGGTCTCGCTAATTGGAGGCTTCCTACACTGTCTTTACTGGGTTCTCACCACCGTTGCCATCACACGTCTTTATTTGATATTTCCACACTCATGTCTTATGCCAGGCTTCATGAATCTGTATGTCTGCTCAATGTGGCCTTGTGCCGCTGCCTTGCGCGACAGTTTTCTGTTAGAAGGACACTCTTGACATCTATATTACACATACCCCTCCATATATCTCTCTTGCCTGCAACCCTTGGAAGCATGGCACACCCGGGGGCTGCTCCTGAGCGCCGAAGTAGAGATGAGAACGAGCATCCCGGTCAATGTACTACACCGTGGGGGATCAAGCCGATGTGGATCGCTACGTAGGCGCAATTACGAGCAACGCTCCTTCCCGTCTGCTTGACAAAGTTGCTCGGCTCCAATGCGAGTCAGGCGAATATCTAGTCTAACACCTCTAGCTTTTCATTAAATCATCTCTCTCTCTGTCTTTCTCTCGATTCTTGCGTACTTCGGGTAGTATGGTTCCCCGCGACCACACTTCTGGCGTGCGCCCTAACATGCAGCATTTGTGGTCGTGTGAGCCACTGCTTGTGTTTATATTTACGGCTTAAGTATAAGCACGATCTTTCTCCTTTTCTACACCGTATTTTCTCGTTTGAAAGTGCCGAAATAACGCAAACCTGTTTTTTGGCATCCTTTTCTCACTCAGTGCAGTACATCGGCTACGCTATGCTCTAAACTATAACTACGAAGAGTAGCTGAAGCACGACTGCGTTATTCCTGGGCGTCTCTGATGTTAACGTCGGCACTGCATCCATAATTCAGTGTTCCGGAAAGTTACTAATTCGACAGAATTAATACATCGCATGCGTAGCTCATTGTATAGAAAATTCCGACCTTATACATAACCGACTTGAACAGCGCATCTCGCTCAACATAATTATAAGGGCTAACGCTGAAGGCCTCAAAAGTATCAGCCACACATCTCCATATGACAGACAAGGAATAAATAATATCTGGTAGAATACAGCCACATGGAGGCCACCCCTGAATCTCAGCTTCCCAGGAGCGCGTCGCGATGCCAAATCGAAGGGCTTCCTCTGCGCATGCTGTCGGTCCCGGATCGCTTTTCATCGTTCGCATCGATATACGGGAGAGTGCCTCGCCACGTCCAGCTGAGAGGCCAGCTCACGCTGCGGCGGCCGGACGCGCGAAAGGGTGCAGCCGCCGTCCTGTCTGGACAGGGCACACACAAAGAGAATCCCCGCCGCCCTTCCGGCTCCGCTTTCCCCGTATCATTCACTCCCACGATATTGGCCCGTCTGTCACCGGTTGTCAAAAAGAGGTGATACGGCTTCTGCATTCGTGGCGTCTAACGCACGCACACAGGCTCGAGTGGACAGAATACGTCTCCGCGGCGCTGGACTGTTCGAATGACAGATGCAGCCGCGCGGGGACAGACGGAAATAAACCTGGCCTCAATCTCGTACTGCATCGCAAGGAGACTGAAGAAGCTGTTTCCTTCAGAGCCACTGTTCACAGAGAAGTTATATGCTCGTACATAATACGGAACGCGAAAATTGGCGCAGAGCTCAGGATGGATTTGTACACTATAGCAATAATTTGCACGCAGGAAGACACTGTTCGCTTTTATGAAAATGTGGCAATTTCACTTTGGAAGCTACTCGTTCTGCCATATAGCATGAATATCTTCATTCCGTTCTCTTATAAACGTATTCTGCTGTTGCCAGACCGTGTGGATGTAGTGCTGGATGTGCGTTGTGGGAAGTGGCTTGATCAACTGGATAAATGAGATTCAGTCAGATGTTGCAGCTCAGGTGCAAGAGGAGAAAGTCGGAGAGCAGGAAATATGATTGAAAGAAAATAGCCTTGTTCCTATGGCTATTCGATGATGATGATTCAACATTTTATCTATGAAAAAAAAAGGAGGGAAGAGTTTCAAGGGTGGTTTCTCCATTCCAGGACACCAGTAACCACTGCAGCTCTACCGGCCTGATCCAGAAGGCCAATTTGAGTCTTCAGGTCAAGTATATTATTGTATAATTTGGATGCGCTTGAAAGCAAGGACACAGTGAAAGAAGGGCGTCATCAAGGGCTCATTTTTGAGACAACTTTTATGAAAAACAGTTTATAATGACGCCTAGTAAGGTAGAGGCAATCTTAATTGTCCTATTATATGCGCTCTGTAATATTTTGATATAGATGTGAAGAAAATGAAGCGGGCAAAAAGACAATTTGTCTCTGGAAGGGGCGGCAAACTGCAGCTCAGATACAGTGAATAATACCGAACGTTCCCTTTCACAACCACATCTGGTGCTTATCTTGCATTTCTCGGACAACTCCCGAGTGCGGCATTTTATATGACGGTAGTATTCGTACCTGTTATTTGTCGTTGCTGGTTAGACGAATAACAAATTATTTACGATCATCTTCAGCGAACTAACCAAACTTGGAATTCAGCCGCGATTCCTGCGCCTTCTTTAGATCACGACAAAAAGAAATGCACCGCTCAAATGGTGTTTTCTTCGTCAAGCCAGTTTAAGTGCAGATCAGTTTTAAGCGTGGTAAATAAGGACATCATATATCGTAAGCAACACACTAATCGTCTCCCATCGCGCCTAATCAAAGCGCGCAGCCTTGTGGCAGCGAATAGTGCCTAATAATGCCCTAATTTGTTTACCATTCATTTCGGAAGGCGCGATTGTCAGGTTTGACCGCCAGTTGTCCCAATTAGACACAGCTCAGGGCAGCAGATGCGCGGTCTCCGCCGCTTCGGCGCCATGAGTGGAGTTAACTTATCACTGTCACCGCGTATTAAGCAATTTTCAGTTCTCCTGACAAGACAGGAGTGAAGCATGTAAAACTAGTTCAAGCAAGAGACTGCAATCAGGCAAAAGACAGCAATTGTGCCATCATTATTTGCCACGATTCGCACGCTACTGAGAAGCATACAATCTCCATCTGCTAAGAGTGCACTGCAAATACTGGATGCACTGTATCTAGTGCTTGCTAACATCGTATAAATACAATGGCTCAACAAAATATCTTCTACTACACTGAAGTTGAAAGCGCATCGATTTTTAAATGGAATGCCAGAGGCATGAAGTCCTGTATCTCCTACTTTCGCCAATTTGTTCGGGCCAATCAATTTCCTATACTTGTCATATGTGATTGATTGATTTGTGGGGTTTAACGTCCCAAAACCACCATATGATTATGAGAGACGCCACTTGTCATATGTGAAGCAAACGTATCAACGCCTTATAAATTGTCCAGTTATGAAGCTTTTTGTTCAGCCGCTTGGGAAGAACGAAACAAAGTAATTGTTTACATCAGCATGGACTTGACCTTTGTTTCACACTCAGTATAGTTCAAATGACGACAATCAGTACACGTGTCTTCGTGTGAAGAAGAATGCTGTTTTGTTCACACTTATGGGTGGATATATATCTCAGTCAGCGCGATTATACTGCGACAGATTAAAATACATCCTAATGAGTACCCATGGGCCTTGGATCATCACTGGTGACCTTAACGCCCATCACATACTTTGGGGGAGCACTAGGATGAATGCCAGGGGCAGGAATATTGTTACATTCGCTTCCGACTATGACCTTTCTATCATGAACGATGGTACCCCAACATATTTGCAGAGTCTCACGTATGGTAGTTGCCTTGACCTGACATTGGTGTCACGGTGCTTCTCTCACAAAGTTAAATGGTTTTGCGATATTGAGACTCATGGAAGTGATCACATACCCACCTACTTGAAGATCGATGGAATCAGAAATAATGCCAGCATATCCACGGGGTGAATGATGGAGAGTGGAGCGAGGCGTCTATCCGTCCATTCGCTCTTGCTTCCGTCCGTCAATGCGTCCGTCTGTGTAACCATCCGTGCGTGCATCTGTTCATGCGTCCGCACATCCATCCGTGCGTCCGTCCATGCATTCGTCCATGTATCCACCCCAGCGTTCGTCCATGCAGCCATCCGTGCCTCCGTCCATGCATCTGTCTATGTGTCCGTTCGTCCATCTAGTCAACACCCCAAGTACCATCTCGGATCTTTTCATCATATATTCCGCATATAGAAGCACCGCCATCCAGCGGAAATTCCAAGGACTAAACGAGAGGTGGTACACGCACACTTTCTTACGGCTTACGCTTCGTGTCTACTTCCCACCTCTTACCACCTCGAGTTCATGGTTTATACTAGTTCACTGTATTCATGGTACTGCAGCTCAACGCTTGCTAAACCTTTCTAAAACCAAGGAGGTTACGCCCAGCGAGTATAACGTAGCAACCCTTTCTCGTCAGATAGTGTTCAATGTACATCCTAATGGCTGCTAATGGGGAATGAGAGACAGGAGATTTCGGCTTTTGCTTCGTGTCTACTTCCCACCTTTAACCATCTCGAGTTCGGGTTCTTGGTATATACTAGTTCACGGTATTCATGGCACTGCGGCCCAACACTCACTAAACCTTTCTAAAACCAAGGAAGTTACGCTCAGCGAGGATAACGTAGCAACCCTTTCTTGTCAGATAGTGCTCAATGGCTTCTAATGGGGGATGACAGACAGGAGAAAATCGGCTTTTCGTTAACACGCACGCTGTGAATTTTTATTGTTCAACAAAGCACAGGAGAAATCTCCCACCGGCACCACCTTGCAATTCGAAACGTAAGACTGGTCACGCACTACGACTACGATGAGGGACGAACAGGTGCCGCTTTCAGGAGCTTCGCCCCTAAAATTTCTCTTTCGGTATTGTAATTGGCACTGACTGGTTAATGTTTACATCGCCTGTTGAAGACGCTTCCCAAGAAGGCCTTGCCTGCAGCCTGGAAAATATCATGACGGAAACTATGCAAGCGTCTAAATGTAAATTATCATTATCGTCTAAAATAACACAGTTCGACATCAAGCTGAAAAGATTACGAGCTGTAAGAATGCGTGCTGAACGACGATACAGACGCACAAAATCAATTTACGACCTGGGGGAAGCAAGGTGGCTCCAGAAGAAGATTCCGCGACGCATTGACAAGCTGGAGAGTGAACGCTGGAAAGCATTCTGCAAATCCCTAGACCCTTATAAGCCGCTGTGATATATCTGGAAAACAATCCGTGGTCTTCGCTCCTCTCCACAACAATGGCACCCTTTCAAAGCTTCAGCACTCCATCATGGAAAAACAGATCTCAAGGTTGCTGAAAAATTTCACATGAGAGTTGCCGGCAATATTATGAACGAGAGCATCGACGCCGTGATCGTTCCTGAGACTCGATTACGAGAAATGAACATTCCATTCACCATGGAAGAACTGGAAGGTGTGTTAGCCGCTTCTAAGCGCACGTCATCGCCAGGTCCTGATGGTATTACTATAGTGCCTTGGAACATCTTGGACAAAAATTCAGAAGAGAACAATTAACATGCTTCAACAACTCCTGGCTCAGCGGCAGTGTTCCCCGAGGATGGAAAATAAGTAGATTGATACCACTTCTGAAATTCACAAAACCACTATTGGACTTGACAGCGTATCACCCTATTGCTCTCGCAAGCTGCCTCGGAAAAGTGATTGAAAGAATGGTTCTATTTCGTCTCGAATGGTACTTGGAACGATACAGCAACTACCCTTCCTGCATGATAGGCTTCCGTCAGTGCAACTCCTTCATCGACTGAGTCCTTGACTTATCGACATTTGTTCAGCAAGAAAAAAGTCGCAAGCATATATCAGTGGTACTCTTTCTTGACGTGGCGGGTGCATATGATAATGTAGCTTCCGATGCATCACTCACTTCTCTCATAGCAATGGGCATTGGTGGACGAATGTTTCAATGAATAAAAGACTATAACTGGCAGGAGTTTTTTGTGCAAACAGATGAGGGTAAAACTACTGAACATTACACCTACTGCGGGGTACCTCAGTGAGGTGTTTGAAGCCCCACCTTGTTCAATGTTGCCCTCATTGGTCTGGCGGAGGCTCTGCCAAAGTCGGTGTGCATATCCATATACACCGATGATACTTGCCTTTGGAGTGCTGCAGTTACTCGCCGTTAAGTGCGTACACGAATACAGCAGGAGCAACCCTCACACCAGCCTACCTTCAGAAACAAGGCCTAACTATATCAACTGTGAAGTGCGCGTTGATAGCGTTTACACGCAAACCAGTGACACCATGCCCTGTTTACATCAATGGGCAGAGTGTCAAAAATGCACAGACGCATCGTTTCCTTGGCATAATAATCGACAGAAGTCTTTCGTGGAGCCCGCATTGTGCGTACTTGAAGAAGATACTGTTATCTATTGTGCATATAATGTTGTCTATTGTGCATATAATGAAATTCATGTGCGGGAAAGCATGGGGAACTTCTGTGGCCTCCATGCTACACTTGTGCAGGGCCCTATTTCTAGGTATACTGCGCTACAGCTTGCCGGTATTGATGAACACTTGGAAATCCATTATTCATTCATTGGAGAGTTTGTATGGTCAGGCGCTACATATCTGTGTAGGAATGCCCCGATGCGCTTCTACTTATGCCACAATCGTGCTTGCCAAAGACCATTCGGTCAGGATATAAAGGCTGGTGCACACCAGCGACTAGCTGCGGTCGCACGATGATTTACGAATGGTCGCAAACGGTCGCAAACAGTCGCACAGGGACTGCTTTAGCTAGTCGCTTCCTGACCGATTTTTCGGTCGCGCGACTGCAGTCACAAAGCTGCTGGAACCAATCAGCGATGCTCAATTTTTCTTCTTTTGTTTTTTCATTGCGCTGGCTTCCTGCCGCCAGATACAAACGAGTACGTTCCTCTGAGACTGTGGTACTATGGCCACCCCGGAATACTTGGCTTGTAGATGGCGGGGTGCAGCAGCTCGAGCAAAGTGTCGAATTAACGTGGCGGTATTCGTAAGAAGGTAAACACCGTCAAAGTAAAGAGAAAATAAATTGTGAACTATCTTTTCTCCGTATTAAGAACTGTTTTGTTTGTCTTGAACTTGACTTGTCACCGTCTTCAATGTAGCGCGTTTGGAACGCGTTTGTGCTTCAGGCCTTGGCAACGACTGAAGACACTGCGTTCGTGATGCGTTTGTGCTGTATTGTAGGCTGTGGCTAGTCAATTTAATTTCAAGGACGATTTCTGGATACCTACGACTTTCGGAAATAGTCGTCGTCGTCTCAGCGCAGCTCGGGAGGCAGGTGGCTTGCATGGCCGGCCAACTTCCGCGATCGAAAGGACGGTCACACCCCCTACCGGCTTTTTTTTTCTTTAGAGGCATCTGTGATGCCAGCGCTGACACTATGGCACAGCGCATCAGCACCATGAGAATGTCTTGTTCTTCGCTTGAATCGAACTTGACGCTGTTGGGAATGCTGTGCGAAAATGGATGGAAACAATAAATGCGGCGTGCCCGGTTTGCTTCGCGCACTCAGCTGGCGGTGATCAGCTGATCGGCGCCGGTCTCTAGAGTTCTCGCTGGTAACGAGATCCGGACGTGACTCTCCGAAGTGTGGCAGCTTGGGCTAGTTGGTATGGCATCACGATAGTTATAGCGCGAGAACAAAACGACGACACAGAGATGAGAAGGACACGAAAGACATGAGCGCTCGTGTCTTTCGTGTCCTTCTCGACTCTGTGTCGTCGTTTTGTTCTCGCGCTATAACTATCGTCGTGACTCTCCGCTTTTGCGACTTCTAGTCGCTCGCATGCAGCCCCGGCCGGTGTGAACATCAGTCACTTTTTGGTCGCCAGTCGCAAATGGTCGCGCGACCACTGCTATAGTCACCGGTGTGCACCAGCCTATAGATCTGTGTATTGCCTTAGAGTGCACATTTGAAATTCTAGCCGTGTCCCCGACCACCACTTGGCCGTTCTACCCTTCGCAAGACCACGTGCTACGTTTTGAGGCGTCATAGCCGAGCACCTATACAGCATTCTATCAGGATATACGCCAGCTACGAGAATCGCAAGTCTCTTGTGGTGCCTCGACCAGCCGAAGGTACGTCTATAAATTCCGGGTATCAAAAAGAAAAGCAGTCTCTCAAGAGTAGCATTGAAGCAGGCAACGCTGCTATGAGTTGCACTTGGGCCAAATATGCAGATGTTCTTTGGCCTGCGTGCCAAACTGTATTTAGAAGCAGAGGCCTTTTGCATTGCTGTATAGCCTTTAGTCTCTGCTCTTGCTCCTGTAAGTTGTTTTCAGCGCAAAATAAGCTTTCAATTCAATTCAATACAATGTATACTGATGGGTTGGTCTCGTCCAGCAGCTCAGCAGGTGCCGCTGTAATTCTGGCTGCCACAATGACAATCAAATTTAAGTTGTCGCATATAACTACGTTTACGGCATCAGAGCTTGCTGCTATAAGAGCCGGTTTACAATATCTCGTTCAAGAGCGTGCAGGAAAACGGGTCATATTCTGTGATTCGAAGGCAGCACTTCAGAGTTTGCAGTTTGCCATGCGTAAGAGGAATCGTGAACAATTGGTTCATAAAAATAAGACATTGCCATCATGCAGATCTAGCACGAGAGCATGATATTATATATCAATGGCTGCCTGGACATATCGGTATTACTGGAAATCAGTTAGCCGATGATGCAGCCCACTCAGCCCATGAAGGAACACATGTGGTCCCGATTCCTCTATCAAGGGCTGATGCAGCAAGACATCTTTATTTTGCTGGCTCGAGATCTTACACGCACGTTCTGGTCGTCTACCAGCGCACAAAGGTGTCACTTATATGAACTGCATTCTTCGCTCAAAATACAGCTTTCATCACAACACTACCGCTCCGATGTGACACTGTCATGCCGGCTTTGGTTGGGTGTAGCATTCACAAATGTGTACTCCTTTCGCATTGGTATGGCAGACACCTCTACATGCGACTCCTGCGGAGCTGAAAAGACCATCCAACACGTCTTGTGCAGCTGCGCTTGCTACGACACGCAGCGATGCCAACTACGGATGCTTTTGAACCAACTTGACTCTAGACCATTCTGTGTGCAGAATATTCTGGGACCTTGGGCGTCTGCCTCAATCGCACAGAAAGCGATGAAGCACTCTTACTTTACTTGAAGGCAACAAACCGGAGTGACCAGCTGTAGACTGCTTGTGCTCCCCAAGTGTACCTTCTTATCTTTCTGCAAGCACTTTTCTCCCCTTCATCGCTTCCCCAGTGCAGGGTAGCAAATTGAATGTGCGTCTGGTTAACCTCCCTGCCTTTCCTTGCATCTTTATCTCTCTCTCTCTCTCTCTCTCTAGACTTTCATCCCATCTTAAGCGGGGTCATGTCACAGAGTATTGATTCGTGCGGGATGTTTTCTTCATGAGAAAATGGGCAGTTGAAGATGGAAAATTATTTCTGCGAAGGAAGTCCTAGGACTTGACGCATGTCTTTACTGTGGTGTGGCAGTTATGTTATTTACTTATCGAGATTTGTTAGTGCATCTAAAAAGACTCGAGTGATCTCGACAGCTTGGTTTATCACAAAGTACCAATTGAAATTTCTTGGAACCTGTCATGTCATTGCAAACATTTCAGCTGTTACCCCACGCTGACGAAACTGGAGAAGATGCGCATAGAGCTTCTTCAGCATAAGGGAAAGATTAAACGCTATAGATTTTGACGTACGAGGGGACATATGTAAAAGATGTCCCATGTACCCTCTTTAGAATGAGCGCCGAGCTGCGAGCAAGGCATAATTGTGCACATTGGTGTTTGTAATATTCACATGCCGTAACGTCAGTCTCTATAGAACAATGCATCAATTACATTCAACTTTATCACAACTTTCACTGGTAAGTGACCGACTTAACAAAGGAGAAAGGATAAGTGCCTGTGTCATCCAGTCTCAACACATTTTTAATGCCGCAAAAACATCGTGTGCATGTGGAAAGACAGAAAAGGTGCACCCACCTGAAGTACCACTTCTGAATCTACTTCACCATCAAGAGCAAAGATAGAAGTATGTTGTTATTCTCCCTGTACTATCCACGCCTGCGCTATTGCCGGGCAAAGGAAAAGAAAAAAATGACCCCGTATCTGCATGTTACGCTACAAATGTCGTCGAAAGACGCTAGTCTTGCGCCTGGAGAGAGTGCACAAAATGTTTATTTTGTGTTCTGCGCAATGAAATCGGTGAATGGTATTCTGGGGGCGCTGCGGTAGAATACCTCGAGCGTGCAGCGGAGGCGAACGAGCGCGTCAAGCCATGTCACCCGTGAGACAAGAGCGCTATATCTGCAGTTATATTGAAAAACGAAGCGCACGGCGTGCGTGCCCGTCTCGGAGGTGAAAAGGTGCAGAACACAGGGCAACGGGTAGGTGCCGTCACCGTGTCTTCTTAGCAAAGCGTTGGAAAGACTTGCCTTTTCGAGCAACCGTTGCAATGTCAGCGCAGTGTGCTAAACGCTACGGTTCTTAAAATTACTTTTGTATGCCTTTTCTATTAAAAATACATACATACAGAATATTGATGTGTTGTTATGATGTCTCAGGTATGCGCAATAATTGTTTTTATTGACAATTGCACAAGTTTGAACACAGCGGATGGGGTCGGCCGTTTGGGGTATCATTTGGTGCCGTTAATACTTTAGGGTACCGTAAAGGGTAGATAAACAGAAAGATCAAAATATTTACGTCAAAGGTTCCCAAGGAATACCTTCATCTCTAAAATTGTGAAAGCATAATTGTCATCTCAAGTATTTCGGCAGTCACGACGCCAGGCACCGGACAGGTGAGCGATCAAAGGCTCTGGAATTCACTAAGCCTTGTCAACAAAACTTCTCCAAGCCTCTCGATCTATTGCAGCTCTGCTCTTGTGAGCACAAAGTGTTCTCGGAACACGATCTGTCACCAACGAAGGGTCTCACTTCATTTCCTAAACATTCGTACTTGCTCTTACACATAATGGGCGCAGCGTTGTGTTGGCACGTTGCATACGCCGTTGATAGCAGTGATAGATGGCGCACGGCACACCAGTGCCTGTTATATCAGGTATGCTTTCGGACTGCGGGAGTCAGAGTCACCCTCTGGGCGTCAAAGCGGTCCGCGAGTCAATACGCACGACGCGCACTCGGCGGTGAGCTCCCAACGAACGCGCGCCGCCTCGACGTGCCGTTCCACTACGGTTCATTCCGCACGTCTGCTGATATATGCTGATTCTGGGTTGTCGAGACAAAGTCGCTTCTGGCGTTGGGGCAGTGTGGACTTACTTTTCAGCTTCTTTTGTAACACTTGTAGAATGTTGGATACGTCGATCGACGACATGTGCTTGTAAATCATGGAAGGACAATTGGGTGTTTGGGGAAGTGATGAACTTTTGTCGTTTTCCTGTAAGTGCTCAAGAAAAAAAAGGATACAAAACGGTATAGCTCCCCGAACGGGAATCGTAGAAGACATGGCTCTTCACGTTTTCATAAACGCCTCCCTGGGCGCTGCCATAGCCCTCCTTGGGCTGTGAAAATTGGCGCGTCCCCTCGAAAATGCACTGACAACGCTGCGCCCTTAGCTTATACTCCCGCGCACAGCCCATCATGGCGGTGTTTTTTTCCTTCCTTTTAAAAGGTGTATAGCCATTCATTATTCTTGCGTTTTGTGTTGTAAAATAGTGTACACATGTGTGGCAAGTAAAAAAAATGCATGCGCGCGTGCGTGTGTGTGTGTGTGTGTGTGTGTGAGTGAGAGAGAAAGAGAGACAGAGAGTATTTGCGTGTGTGTGTGTGTGTGCGATAATAAAGACAGCTTTTTTCACACATATGCGTAGTCTTGTATTTCTGTCTTTCATATTCTCTTCATTGAAGTACAGCACACGTGCTCCCTCTTCTGTGCGCCTTGGGTACTTCCTCACGTTTTCTTTTGGGATTGCTCTTTACATCGTATACGAATCCATTATAAGGGGGATAAACAACGACTCGATAAGCTACGATAAACTATGTTTCGGTATCAAGGGGTACCTAAAGACTCCTAAGCGTACTTTCATTTGCGTTAAACTGCTATTTGGAATCATTTTGTGCAGAATGGGTAAATACCATGTATCGGGTTGGCTCGGTATTTCGTTCTCTCTTTAAATGTCCATTGTCGTTTTGAGTAAATACGGGGCTGACACAGTGAGAAGAGGGAATGACCGATATCGTAAGCCTGATGTAATTTAGTCGCGTGCTATTCCGGTTTTGTATATATCACCTATCTAGTAAGTAATCGATACCGTTACGCTGTATACATAGTGAGATACATTATATTTCGCATGAATTAGAGGAATTTTCTGAGTATATACCGCTAAAAAGCGAAAAAAAGAGGGCACTGTCCCCGACGTGTGCTTGGAAGCAAATGGAGAGTGGTGCGAAATGGTCCTTTTTAAACGTCGACAGATAACGGGGCTGAAGGGCCTCATTTCAAGATATGGTTCATTGCTTCTATTTCAATATTCAGCTATTGTGTTGTGCCTGCTACACCTATCAGCGTGGCAGATTTTTATAATTTTTATGACGTATCTCATTACTATTCGTTCCCTGTGCAGACAGAGCGTGCGAGAGTTATCACTTCGCATGATCTTTAGACATAGTGTAAACACTGCATGCTATTATATATATGATTAAGTTCTTAGCGCATCGGTCCTGGTCGATTGCTTGCACTTCCACCGGGACGTTTTTTACTACGTCTCGTGGGCAAGTGGACCGTCAACAGCATTATCTCGATACGCGAACGCCTTTAAGGAAGTTGTCGGGATCTGCCACACAATGAAGCCGCTAAAAATGATTTCTACATTCTGATATAAGGCGCTGAGAACGGCGCTGGGAACACAAAGCCCAACCCTCCTTTGGTTTATCTGACTTTCAAACAAGCGTTTACTTGAGTAAACGCGACATTCAGTTTTGCTTGAAACCTTTCTTCCAGTACTCTCTTCGACGCCCTCTTCAACCGTATAAACGCCGTGCGCACCACTGCTGCTTCGCATCCCATCAGGGTTTCTTTCGGGGAGATGATTCATAATGTTTCATACTTCACCTATGCTTCCTGGCGCTTTTTTTTGTTCCCGCAGATATTATTCTCACAATATTATTCGCCGAAGGCGTGCTGCACACAAGGGCATTAGAAATCGGATGTCCGACCAACTGGTCATGTCATTTCATGAAACTATGGGTACGCGTTACGATTCAGAAACTCTAATTGCTGAGATTTCGTTATCATGCAAGAAATTATCCTGCAAGTTATTTATGGGAACCACGTGTCGGCTATTTCAAGGAAGGCCGTGTGCTGCTCAGTGGCAGTGCGCTTTGGCCACCTGCTCGTTGTTTGAAAGGTGTGACCCACACGCCCCGATGGGTACTGGTTTTGGGAATGCTCCGAAAGATGAACGCCAAGCCGGGCAGCCCATTCAAGAAGCCGTGGCAGGAGCTGTCGGTCTAAGCGAGTGCTAGCGTCCATCGAGATAGCTGGTGCGCGTGTTTTCCCGAAAACCAATGCTATAGTAGAAATCATAAAGAAACGATAGTAAAGAAATTGTAAGCGAATGGTAGTTTCATTTGCTTTTGCTCTGAAAGATAGAAGTCTTGGATGAAAGATGTATGCAGTGGCAAAAACAATCCTTAAACACATTTACCAACAATAAGTAGGAAAATAATGACATCAAACGGAGAAGGGGTTCAACGTTTGCACCTGTCCCATGTGGGAGGAACCTCTGTAGTGGCATGCCGTAGGAGACGTACGATGCGATTTGTTGAATGATTCCACGTTCTACGGCAGTTTTAACTCGCTCAACGCGGGAGTGCAGACGGAGAACGATGGCACGATGACCAGACAATGGAGTGGGTGTTAAAAACCCGCGAGGGATTGCCTACATAATGACGTCATCTGCCAGACCCAAAGAGTTTTAAATTTTTAGGGGCGAAGCTCCGTAAGGCGTGGGCTGTGCGTCCCCTGTATGTAGCCACCTCTCGTTTAGTTTTTGCAGTGTTCACTAGATGGCGGTGCCATACCTTGTATGTAGCCACCTCTCGTTTAGTCCTTGCAGTGTTCACTAGATGGCGGTACTTGTAGCTGATGATGAAAAGATGCAAGATGTTATAAACTAGACGGCAGTACTTGAAGTTGATGACGAAAGATGCGAGAAGTTATAAAATGGGAAGGATGTCACATATAGTGCTTGTCATTTGTGGAAGGCAATCGTATGATTTAGTGCGGCGACGTACGCTAGGGGGAGCGTTGTAATACAATCAAGTGGGCAAAACGTGCGGAGGATTCATGGTTTACGAGGTGTACCTTCAGAGCTTCGCCCACTCATCATCATTCACTTCGTGGATATGGCGGCACTTTTTTGAACCTCCTTGACTAGATATATGCTCTCCCATAGTAGAGTACCTGATACTCTAAATCGTTACCCAATTTTTATAACCCCCCCCCCCCCTCCCAATTGTCGCGACGGTCTCATCAAATGTGAGGCCCACGAGACGGCTTGCAGCGCTCTCATGGTAGAGTACCTGGTACTCTGAATCCTCACCCACTCTTTCTAAACACACAAGCTGCCACTCTATATAGCTTCGCCGGCTTGAAATCGGTGGCAGAAACGACAGCAGGTGGGTTTGTTTCGTTCGCCTACGGAGCAGTAGAGAAATCAGAGACGTGTGCGGGACAACAAAACGATAGATCTAATATACTAGCATGTAAGAACTACTCACATAAATATAAACAACAAATGTGCTTACAAGCCAGAAGTATTAACAAGTACTAAGTTAACACAGAAGGAAACAAACAATTGAATAAATAAACAGTAGTTAAACACTTGAAAGTTCTGAAGTATTACCAGGTAACGGCATACGTGCGATCACCGGTAGCGTTGAGTCCGCTATGATTGGATGCGAGAAGTCACTGAAGAGTTCTGGCTTGACTGCAATGCCGGCGGCGTTGCAACGCTGATGTTTCCGGGAGCTAGAGCTTGACGGTGAACCCAGGCAGGTTGAGCTACCGTGAGTTGAAGTTCCGATGTTTACGTGGCAGGCGTTGATTACGCGTCTCAACTAGACGAGCAGCTAACTCCAGGTGGCCAACCGATTCAAAGCCACTCTAAAAACATCTCGAAAAGATACTGGGCAATCTTCGTCTACCCCATGTAGTACAAGCAACCAGACTGTTTATCAGGGTGATATCCTACGCCTGAATCCCCTTCCTGCCTTTCATTGACTTCTTGAGGAAAAACAAGGGCCATCGAAATGGGTCCAACCATGTGCGTGACATTGTTCAAACTCCGTCCTAAATTATATTCCAATCATGCCCCTTTTTCTTAAGCGGGACATGTTCCCAACTGTGCGACGGTGACAAACTTGTGAGGCGATCGCTTCCATCTTGCGGGCGTGTTACTTTCACCGTGGGAGGTGACTTGTGTCTCGGTTCTCGGCTGGTGCATTCGGGGACCCTTACCTTATTTCGGGAAACTTGGGGGCTGTTTCTCGGCGCCACTGACACGAAAGGATTATGCCTCAGCGAGGACGTCTGAGACGAACACCCCGGCCAGACCTTGGCGACTTAAAAAGAAACTCTTTCGATGTTCAAGTGGTCTCACAGTCAGGGGAAGAAGCGCAGCGATTGTTAACTTGGCGTGAGGTGTGGTCACAAGAGTGGCAGTCCATGACACACACTCATCGCATGTCATTTTCTTAAACCAAGAGATGTAATGGTTTTTGAAATGAGGCAGCCTATAATTTCCTATGGTATAGTACATCGTACTCTAACATTTGTTCTAAACACACGTCGTAATACTGCCTTGCACAGTAAGTATAGGGGACATCTTTCTGCACTCCCATATAGTGGAGTGCTAAATATACTCTAACTCATCATGCTCTCCTGCATGGACCATACTTGGTCCGCAGTATGTGATAAATAAAATAAAATAAATAAAATAAATAAAATAAACAGTTTTTCTGAACAGTGACCTATGCACAGCGTTCAGCGTTCCCGGTTTTGCATCCTATGTGCAAAATTGTTTTCGGATACCTAATTCAACAGATGGAAGTAAGTGATGTTGACAGGTTCGTAGAGCGCTGGCGCACTCGATTCATCGCATTACTTGTGGGGAAAATTGGAATATCTTGTGGCTCCATACTGAGTTTAAGATAAACAAACAAATTACCCGATTTCTCATGCTGCATCCGCACCTCACCCCCCCCCCCATCTTTTTCTCTTTTTTTTCTTTCCTGAAAAAGATGATGCTTCTAGTTAACATGTCTTTTGTTGTGTAGTCACTTGGTAGCGTGAGGCGTAATACTGGATCTGTATAAGATTGGGTCTAGCATTTGTGCATGTAATTTGTCTGCAACATATAATTATGCTCACAACACAGATGGTTGACGGGCCAGTGAGTACATACTGAACCAGAAACATCGCACCGAGAAGGCAGAAAAATACCAAATCAGCGCTGTTTGTGTGCTTTTTGTGACTTTTTGTCCCGTCTGGGCGCATTGTTTCAAGCTCTATAAATATTTAGTGTATAAGCGCCTTTGTAGCGCTTGCGTGTACTGACTTCCCTTTGTGAACGGGCACCACTGCAGTCTCCCTAAAATTGCGTCAATAGTTTGTGGAAGTTGCACTGGCTCAAGTTACAACTACTCAGTTTTTAAGCGCCTCAAGCACTTGCGTGTGCTGGTTTAATGAGGTTTCCACTGTGCATATGTTCGTATTGTGGCGTTGGCGCTGTTTGCCGAAGCACGCAGACAACCACAATGAGCTAAATACGTAGCTTAACAGACTGATCATGGTTTGGCATCGAAAAAATACAAACGCAAGTGGAAGAAGCCTTCCTGAGTAGGTGGCATAAACAAATTTTCGTATTTCGGAAGGCTAATATTAAATTTCGTATACTGACATTTTGAAAGCACGTTGAAACGTACAGGCTCAAATATCTTTGCTTCGAAACCGTCAAGTATCATATGAGCCATGTTAAGGCGGTGACACGCTTGAATGCGCATATTTAGCACTTCTTTCCGACCAACACGTGAGGGCCAGTGCAAACTTAGCTTGTTTTCTTTCTTCTCTATCAGACATCTGTCAACTGTGTTAGCGTTTCAGTGCCATAAGTCACCTCATATCTGCGCCTTACTGTCTACGTGACCTATTTGTGCTCTGATGAAATATAGTACTCGGAGTGCTCACTAGATGGCATTGCAGTGCTCGCTCCACTCCTATGCGTAGGAGACACCTACTTTAGTGAGATAGTAGCAGGACAAACAGATGGATGGATGGATGGATGAATGGATGGATGGATGGATGGATGGATGGATGGATGGATGGATGGATGGATGGATGGATGGATGGATGGATGGATGGATGGATGGATGGATGGATGGATGGATGGATGGATGAACAGAGCAAGCTCCTTCATCATCATTCATTTTGTGAATACAACGTAATTTATGTGCTGAAATAAACCGTGTTCTCCGATATTTACTTTTGAACGCCCTATATGTTTATTTAAACGCTTTATCTTTGCGCTCATGGGCGGTGCTTTCACTCTTATATCTTCGGCTTCCATTCCGTTCGTCTGCTCTTGCCACTTTCGCTGTGTGCACGTGTAAAATTTTACAAGTATGATTCGAAAGTGAAATCAACTTTGGTGTCTGTGAGTGCGAACGCGTTGAAAGTGTCAGAGAAGCTATGCAATGGACACAAGGCGGGCTGGGCTGTAGTGTGGTCTGACAACTCGGGAAGGAATAGGAGAGCAATATTTTTCAGTTTCCCAGCGTTTGACAGGTAAGCCCTTTTTTAGTACTTTGTGAAAAATCAAAGGCTATCTTTATCAATAAACGTACAGGACGAACCGAAAAAGTGGCCCCTGTTGCTTCACAGTAAATTTTTGTTTGTTTGTTTTGGCAAGGCGCTTTTTTCAGTATTGTTGTAAGGTTGTAAAGCTACTTATCGAGAGTTCATGGTTAGCTGATTTATTCCACCAAAAGCAGATGAAAATTTCGCGTTGGTATCGGCATTGGTGGTGGTCACTCTTAATTTTTATTTTCCACGAGGATAAATTTTAAAAATTGCGTTTGATGAATGTGCTTACCCTCTTTTTCGACGAACTGCTTGTTTTTTTTTTTCAGAGCAATCCTACGACGTTTCTTGTAGTAGCATTACCACCTTTAAATTTTGATTAGCACGAAAGAAGCTCAAAACTCTTTTAGGTATTCGTCACCGCTAGCACTCCGTTTTACGAGACGTTCTAGTTATCGGCGTGACAGCCTGGCAGCGCTTTGCTTTTCTACCTGTGCTAGGACGCAATTTTTAATCTCTTTTATCGCAGTCCCAAGATTTCTTTCACTGTTACGTCTTGTTTATTGAAAAGAAGAAACCTCACGAGGCGCTGACACGAACGCAAATGTACTACCACGGCTACCACCTCTGCTCGGACCACTTCCTCGAATGTGCTCACGATGACCTTGCCAGAACGCGGCTGTTGTTGACCACTGTTCCAACTGTTGCCGTGAAAGTGGTGTCCATGATCGATGAACACCAGAAAACAAGATATTACAGGTTGGCATACCTTTTCTTCGGTCGTTGACATTCCCACACTTTTTGACTGGCGCATAATTGACTTGTCATATTTGAGCATGAAATCAAGCTATGTCCTGTACACTAAATTTCGTGCTACCATGTTCACATACAATCGCCTTCCTTCGCTACCTACCTAAACGTCACACAGCTATTCTAGCTTCAAGGATCCTCCCGGGAGCAAGCCATGGCTGCTTCTGATCAAGACCACCAAGGTCAAAACAACGTCGTTGCAGATGCAGGTTGCTCAGACTGGCTTGAAACCTTTGCGCGTCGAAGAATGTGCACGTACTTTCACTGTGTGTAAACAACGACAAAGCTAGGTTCATGGTGAAGGAGGGGGTCGGGGAGGACTGGAGAACCAAATGCAGGGTACGGCGCTTAAGTGAATAGCTTCGTTTCTTTCTTCTTTTTTTTTTCGTATGATGGGTCCACGTGACTTTTCATCGGGAAATTAGTTCCGCATACACCAGGGCGTTGTGTGCTTTTCGGCTTTTTAACAGTGCCAGTGTTTTATAGGCTCTGGTAAAATTCGCTACATTAATGAACAAACATTACCATCGTCTTGAAGAGGCGTGTCTTCTCGTCGTCCGCTTTTTCACCTTCTGCTTCACACCCAGAGGACGGTTGCCGATTTTGTGGCATGGGTTTCAATAGCTTTGACTAGAGAGAAATAGTACCCAGAGAATGACAGTAAGTGAAAATCAAATCAACGTTATACAGGGTGTCCCGATTATCACGCTGCACAATTTTAAAAAAGAGGGATGGCTTTACGCGAACTATACCTGGAGCATATTGTTCCCAGTATGGTGTAATAATAACTATTTTTTTCGTTATTGACCATTATCCATTAGTAATTATTAAGTAAACAACTTAAAAATATTCGCTTATTAATCTGCGTGCATGTTTAAACGACATCTTTTTGTGTTACTTTCAACAACGTACTAATTTTCCCGTGCTGATAGGGAAAAGCCCTGAAATATGAAAAATAACATGGGACTAGACTGTCTTGCACATCGGTAAGCAGCGGCTTCGAACAAGCTCACTTTCAGGTGGCCAACATCAATGGCAGAAATGTACAAACAAAAAATACGGATCGCGTTATCTTGCACTTCCCGTCCTAAGAAACGCACCGTGGTGATATCTTAGACAGTCAGGCTGTAATCAGATTAGTGTTCCATCCGCTTTATGAATGAAAACAGTTGGCCGAGAGATACGTAAAATGATAGCGATGCACAATCAAGCGAAACGAATCCCTGCAAGATTCGGGCAGATTTTGTTGGCGCTTAACCTGCACCCTTGCATTATGCGGAACTATGTGTCTTGCAACGGAAAAGAAGCAAAGGGGTTGCTTGCAGTAAGCTTATTTGAGGGAGCTGCTTTCTCATGCGGGCGGGAGTGCAGTCGCGTGTTTTTTTTTTTTTTTGAATTTCGCGGGCTTTCTTTATTGACATGAAAAAATGAGCATGCTATTCATACGCTGTTAAAATTTGCATTGGTGGTTGTCCTGTCAGCATGCGCTCATATTCCTTATTGGCATCTCGATAATTAGGGGAGTACTTTCGGAGTTCACAACATAATTATGACTAATTCTAAAAAATACGTACAGGCCACTACAACATACTACTAACAATATGCACTAAGGTTTCGTTTGCGTAACTCTGATACCCTGCTTTTTTGTTAATTCATGCTGCGTGATATTTATATCTGGCACACCCATATATATATGTGCAAAATCCTGGGCCGTGGTATTTATTGGGACGTTAACGCAGCAAAAGAATTGCCTGCATCCGCCTTACATGACCAAAGCAGGGTAACTTGCTTCACTTGTTTAGGAATTCGATCCGTGGTTTCATTTGTTTTATTTTTGTACGTTTTTTTATCTGTCAGAAGCAACTACACGTCCATCAAGACAACGATGAAACATTAGGTCTTGCCGGGATCACCTGTACCGTATACGACGAGTGGCTTCCATATTTGAGCGTTGCACAAACATGTAGTCTGGCAGGCATTTCCCAAGTTTGTTTATACACAAAGGCTGGTTCGCTCTGATTTATTGTCATATGCGTTTCATTTTCGCCTCAGTGTTTCCTAGTATGAGATCCTCCTTAATGCCCAAATATCAATCAACGGCATTTATAACAGAATAATCAAACAGTATTACTCCGATCTGCGTTATAACGGAATTCTGCCGATATTCTATCAATGTGTCAACTTGCGCCGTACCCAACAGAAGCACTTCTTTCATGCGTGAACTGGCCGTAAACGAAAACAGCAAGACAACGTGCCAGGAGCACAACTCCGGAACAGGCTCGCTTGCACGTGAAGGAACTTTTCTCCAGAAGCGAAGCACCGAGAAAAGGTTCACGTCTAGGGACCCCAGTGACACATATATGAAAATAGGGGGTTGAATGGAGGGGGTTGGCTGTTTAGCTGTAACGAAAACAAGCACACTCCCACTCGGGTGCAAAAGCAGGGCTAAAAACAAAAAAAAGGCTCAGCAAACATTTTGAGTGGCTGCCCATGTTGGAACGATTCCTATATATATATATATATATATATATATATATATATATATATATATATATATATATATATATATATATATATATATATATATATATATATATATATATATATATATATATATATATATATATATATGCATCCACCATTAACGCTTCGTGACAACCCGCGCCTTCCCGTGAACGCCCTGCTGTTTACGTAAACAGGGTGCTGTGAGCACTCGCTAGCTTTAAGGTGTAACCAGCTTGAGGTGAAAAGGAGAGACGGAAGAGCGAAACACTACAAATACAAATTCAGATATCGACAAACAAAAAGCAACAATAAAGCTTTTTTTTTTCTTACCACCCTGTCTGTCTATAGGCACGAAATATATTGGAGAGCAGGGGTCCCCGGCACCGAGTGCGACGGCATGACGTTATTTATGTCGCACAGTAAAAAAAAAAGAAAAAAAACTCGCAGGTTGTAGCAATGAGAAGGAATGAAAGGTAAACAGACCAAAATATATGTAAAGAAAGCAGTTGTATCACGATATATGGCATGAAATAAAACAGCTGCGCAGAGTTCAGGTTGAAGTTGAGAGCACGACTCTGCAGTGTGTAGGTATGGTAAAGAGAATTTGTGTCAAAACAAATAACAGTTCTAGGAAAATATTTCTCTCAAGAAATATATTTCACATGGTTAACGAGATGCAGCATCAATGAATAAATTAGACCTATATCCTGCATGCCGCGGCTTCTTTTCTATCATTTTTATTAATTACTTGTATACGTACCAGCACGAGTTGGTTGCCTCACTAATTCTCTTGATCGAACCGTCTCCCAACTTTCAAGTATAAAATAAAGACGGGAAAAGAAATCTGCTGGACATTCTTGAAAAGCGTACGTGCACACTTAAATAACTAGTGGCATTTCAGAATGAAAATTGAGCATTATCAGGCTGATTGGGCAATACTATATTGTCTTGGCTAAAATAAAGCTCTACTTGACACATAAAATGTATTCCATACATTGTATGTGCATAATTCAATGTATTCGCATACGTTGATGAATGCACCAAGTTTTGTGTACTTTCTATTTTTTCTTTGAGTTCTGATTCTTTAGTCGTCTGAAGCCGCTATCTTAGGAGACGTCGTCACCGGTGGAGGATCAGTGAAACGATAAAGAGGCGGCCATAGGAACTTAACTGCGCAGATGTATGAGGTCAAAATGGAAGAGCGGCCTGTAAAGAGAATCCCATCACATTTCAAAGCAGTGGAATGGCTCATCCCGTTTCAAATTTCGTTCGCACTTGATGAGTTTTCATTGAAGCAAACCTTAAAAACTGCCCAACAGAAGCATCAGATTGCTTTATAAGTGTAGGAAACATAATCATAATTATAACATGCATCGTTAACGAAAGACTTCACCGTGGTACACTTACTTTTTCTCCTTTTTCATATACTTCTCCGTTTTCCGTCCCGTAGAATCGGCCAGAGTTGTGGCTCGCAAAGACGCACGAACAGCCTCACGTTAACGGGACAACATTATGACATATTTATTTATTTATTTATTTATTTATCATAGTACCCACAGTACCCTAGGGCAGTACAGGGGGGGGGGGGGAGAATACAAACTTTAAGCACTGAATACAGATATTGAAATTTTTACAACACAATAATAACGCAATCCATTGTCAACTATACATAGCGGCACGTGGGGAGTAGACAATACAAAGCAACTTCACAATACTATTTCGTCCCTAGACATCCTCGTAAGTACACTACTTTAGACCCTGAAGTAATCTTGAAACTACTTCATGTGAAGTAACCTCTGCTACTTCAGGAGGCAACCCATTCCACCGCACTATTGTCCTAGAAAAAAATCACATTTTAAATGCATGAAGCTCTTTTAAACCCAGAAAAAAAAAACGTCTGAATGAAGGTTGATCCGGGGTATTTTTTTTTTAATTTCATTCTTTTGTGTATTGGAGAAATTTTCATGCCTATCAGTTATGCCACCGGTGACTTCGGCGAAGCCGCTCAAAGCAAGAGCAGCGCCTAAAAGCTGAGCTCTAAAAAAAGTGAGAAATCTGGGTTCACTTCATTAAGGTGCACTTAGATCCGGGTTGATTAAGGTGCAACTAGTTTTAGGGGTTCAGGTGGTCATATAAAAAACCTTTCCCAACGGAATTTCTTGTAATCATATCGTGGCTTTGGCACGTGAAATCCAACAATATTTTGAATTTCACCTCAGAGTCTTACGGCAATCGAAGCCGCATTAGTGAGAATTCACCGGCTTTATTTAGCATGCATCACGATTTTGGCCAAATTTTCACGTTGCAAGCTTTAGCTTCATTCCGTACCCACGTGTACCTATTTTGGTCGGTAAGAGCTACACCACGTGAGCGCGTGACCGGGTGCGGTGCAAGATTATACCGTGGCATCAATAATGGCATATTAAAGGGAACGAGTCTGGCTGTTCTTGTCAGTGCATACGCATCCCATTTGCTTGCTTTTGTCCTCGAAGTTATTGCCATTACAGCGTGAGTGTGAAAGCGATTGTGAAAGATTGGCACGCGTAGGAACAGCCAAACCTTACCCTGACACCATTAAAACATGTCATGATTTGCGCAACTCCACATCCTTACATTGCGCTTGCCATGCGCTCCCTTGGTGCAGCTCACAACGAGTGCGTTAAACTTACAAGAAAAAAGAAAACTTTTGTTCCTGTGACATAGACAGGAGCCTATGAAAAACAAAAAGGTAAGCTATGCGTGTTGATAACAGAGTATCACGTACTAATTCTTATTTCATTTGATGGACAGTACAAGTTTGCGTCACCTAAAATGGGAAGCGCTGCTCAGACTTTCAAACGCGCTTCACGGGTCGTAAATCCGTCCCGCGTTTTTCTTAACACTACATAAAGTTCACCGAGAAGCACTACCGATTCCCGAATGTTTTCTTGCGATAGCGTGTGGGCTTTCCAGTCAATAAAGCACTCGGGCGTGGCAGACGACCCCTACTTTGAAAAAGGAAACGGCCATTGTTTTCTGAGCACGTGGTACGTATAACAGGCGTAACGATGCTTTTAAGCGGTACGTCGCTCGTGCCTAAATTGCGATCCATTCAACCAAACAATTACAAATCTGGCACAGACAGCGGCACGGAGTGAGCTCATTCACGCTTCCCGGAGCACCAAACACTTAGCATTTGATGCAAACTATAACTGAGACAGTCAGAAGCCTCGTTACTCTATCTTTGGCTGCCAGCCTGCGCAGAGAGGTCCTCAATTTTATTCGCTATGAAACGGGGTTTATTGGCACAAGTAGTACTTGCACAGCAGGTCTATTGATGCGGAAAGCTGGTGGCAGCAACCGACGCAGGAAACACAACGCTCGGGGGCACATCTCGCGCTCGGCTCCTCTTGCTAAAGGCGTGACCCACTGCGGCACATATTCTTCTTCCTCTCTACAATACCCCGGCGACGAAGACGAGCCATCCTGGCAAGTCAAGGTGACGAGATTAGGAGTGGGTCGTGATATGGCTTGAGACGACTCACGTGGACAGTCTCACGACCAAGGCATCGCCTGTCTGTAGATGGCGTGACTGGCTCGATCACGTATATGACAGGAGATCGACGTTCGATGACGCGATAAGGACCGTGAATTTTGGGGGCAAACTTAGCGGACAGACCTGGGGATTGGAAGGGCAGTCGGAGCGAGCCTACGGCAAGCGAGCCTACGGCAAAAGTCTCGACTTGCTGGTCGCGGTCGTGGTGGTCTTTTTCGAATGCTTGCTTGTTCGAGGTGAATGATCGGGCCAACTGACGACACTCTTCAGCGTGGTGCAAAATTTCAGAAAGAGGGCTGAACTCTGAGACGTCGGGACGATACGGCAAAATGGTGTCAAGGGTGGAGCATGGCTCACGCTTATATAGAAGAAAGAAAGGCGAGAAGCCTGTGGTTGACTGCGTCGCGGTGTTGTACGCATAGGTCACAAGTGGGAGAATGACATCCCAGTTTGATTGGTCGGAATTGACATACATGGCGAGCATGTCTCCTAGCGTTCGGTTGAAGCGCTCAGTTAGACCGTTGGTCTGCGGGTGGTAGGCTTTAGAGGTGCGGTGCACCGTGCGGCATGCCTGAAAGAGTTGTTGTACAACTTCGGATAAAAAGACACACCCGCGATCACTCAGTAGTTCACGTGGTGCCCCGTGACGCAGTACGAAGCGTCGCAAAACGAAATTGGCTATGTCACGTGCACCTGCCGTAGGTAGTGGAGCTGTTTCAGCATACCTCGTCAGATGGTCGACGGCGACAATGATCCATCGATTTCCAGTGGCAGTGTAAGGAAGGGGACCATATAGATCGATACCAATGCGGTCGAAAGGGCGCGCCGGACACGGTAGAGGCTGTAATAATCCGGGTGAATGGGAAGCTGTCTTTCGTCGTTGGCATAATGAACAAGACCGAATGTATTTTCGTACAAAAGTGTACATACCACGCCAGTAGTAACGCTGGCGGATCCGCTGATATGTTTTTAACACACCAGCGTGAGCATGTTGTGGGTCAGCATGGAAATACGCACGGACATCAGATCGCATGTGGCGTAGTATAACCAAGAGCCATTTACGACCATCCGCGTAGTAGTTTCTGCGGTATAGTTGCGCGTCCCGTATCGCGAAATGTGTGGCTTGGCGGCGAAGAGCGCGTGGGTACGCAGACGTTGAAGAGTCGGAAAGAATGTTAAGGAGAGATGTTATCCATGGGTCATTCCGCTGTTCAGACGACATGCTTGTGACGGAAATGGGAGCGATGGAGAAGTTGGTGTCCGAATGCAGGTCTGCGGTGGATCTCACTGGTGATCGTGAGAGGGCGTCCGCATCAGAGTGTTTTCGTCCTGAGCGGTAGACGACACGAATGTCGGAATCTTGTAGGCGAAGAGCCCAACGTCCAAGGCGACCTGAAGGATCTTTTAGCGACGCCTACCAACAAAGTGCGTGGTGATCGGTCACAACGTCGAAACTCTGTCCGTACAAGTGAGAACGAAACTTGCTTAACGCCCAAACGATTGCGAGGCATTCTTTTTCAGTTACGTAGTAGTTCATCTCCGCTTTTGTGAGTGCGCGGCTTGCGTATGCGACGGCGTACTCTGGAATACCGGGCTTTCGTTGCGCGAGTACTGCTCCCAGACCAACGCCACTGGCATCTGTGTGCACTTCAGTGGGGGCACTTGGGTCGTAATGGCGTAGAATCGGTGGGGACGTCAGTAGGCGGCGAAATATAACCTATCTCCCTCATTACCACAGATGTTCATCAATCTCTGCAAATCTTCCTTGTTGTTGGCCATTAGCACTATATCATCAGCGTACATTAATGCTGGTAGTGCTTGATCCGTACGTTTTCCTCGTTTGACTAAAGAGAGGTTGAAGCCCAGCCCACTTCCTTCTAATTTTGCCTCTAATCCTTGTAGGTACATCATGAATAATAAGGGTGACAGGGGGCACCCCTGTCTAAGCCCCCGTTTTACCTCTGCAGGCTTGGATACCTGTTTTTCCCACATAATAACTACCTTGTTACCGTTATAGATACCCTTTAAAAGATTAGTGACTACATGTTCCACGTCTAGTGTGTCCAGTATTCCCCACAATTCCTCTTGATCCACGCTATCGTACGCTCCCTTGATATCCAAGAATGCTAGGCACAGGGGCTTGTGTTCCTTTTCTGCTATTTCGATGCACTGCGTCAGTGAGAACAGATTGTCTTCCAACCTCCTGTGTTTCCGAAACCCATTCTGCAGTTCCCCCAGCACCCCCTCATCTTCTATCCATGCCTGCAGTCTTTCCTTTATAATCTGCATCGCCAGCCTGTAGACCACTGATGTCACTGTTATAGGACGGTAGTTGTTTATGCCAGCTTTGTCCCCCTTTCCTTTATAGATCATGATCATCCTGCTAAGTTTCCATCCATCGGGAACATCACCATCGATTATTATTTTGCTCACTGCCTCTCTCAAAGCCTGCTTAGACTTCGGACCTAATGTCTTTATCAGCCTAATTCCTCATATAGAAGCACCGCCATCCAGCGGACATTCCAGGGACTAAACGAGAGGTGGCCCACGCACACTTCCTTACGGCTTGCGCTTCGGGTCTTCTTCCCACCTTTAACCACCTCGAGCTCACGGTATATACTAGTGCACCGTATTCATGGCATTGCGGCCCAACGTTCGCTAAACCTTTCTAAAACAAAGAAGGTTACGCCCAGCGAGTATAACGTAGACACCTTTTCCTGTCAGATAGTGCTCAATATACATGCCAATGGCTGCTAATGGGAAATGAGAGACAGGAGGATTCGGCTCTTACTTACGGCTTGTGCTTCATATCTATTTCCCAGCTTTAACCACTTCGAGTTCATTCATGCTATATACTAGTTCATTGTATTCATGGCACTGCGGCTCAACGCCAGCTGAACCTTTCTAAAACGAAGGAGGTTACACCCAGCGAGTATAACGTAGCAACCCTTTCTTGTCAGATAGTGCTCAATTTACATGCCAATGGCTGCTAATGGGAAAGGCAGCGTTCGCGTTAACTAAAAGCTGAATGCTCCTGTCTCTCATTCCCCATTAGCAGCCGTGGGCATGTACATTGAGCACTATCTTTTGTTGTTCAGCAATGCACAGAAGAAATCTCTCACCGGTACCACTCTGGAGGTCAAAATGTTTTGCTTGTTGCATACTACAACGGCTACGAGGGACGAACGGGTGCCGCTATAAAGAGCTTCGCCCGGTTTGCAAGTGCTAAGGGCGTCCCTGATCGTTCTACGTCAGGGGCGTCCGTCAGTACGAGTCATGGTGCCCGTCGCGTCTTGAACGCCTTCGAAGGCGCTTGTCTTCGACGTTGTTGTCCCTACGGGGACTAGTGCCGAGAACCGTCGTTGATGCAACGGCCTCAATAGTGGGCCTCTCAGAGGTATACTGCGTGCAGCATCAGGGAGCTCGAAACTTCCAAGTCACCGTGAAGAGCATGGCCTCCATGTCTCTAATCGTCAATGCTGGCTGCCTCGTGATTGGCGGCGAGCGTGTTCAAGTCGTTCCCGTTGGCCCACAAGTGACCAACGTCGCCTGCTTGTTCCTGCCATCGTTCGTCTGAAACGAAGATCTCGCCCAAGCGTTATGCCAACACCACCTAGACTATCGACAGGTTGTGTTGGTTATCCCCATATGGCAAGGTGCTCACTGTCACCAGTGGTTTGATGAGCGGGCGACGCGGCGTACTCACTGAAACACGGTATGTTCGAATGGGGATGAACGCTGCTAATCTTGTGCCGAACTACCTGCGCATCTCCGGTCACCGTGCTACGTTTGACTACCGTGGTCTCCAGCGTGTATGTCGAAGATGCGGCTCAAGGGACCATCTACGAGCTCTGTGCACAACACCGTATTGTGGTCGCTGCGGTGTGCACGGTCACGTTAGTGAAGGATGTGACCGCCCGTGTCGACGCTGCGGGGATGGCCACCCAACTGTGGTTGGCCCTTTCCGCCGCTCTTACTCAGCCGCTGCCGCTGGTGCCTTTCCACCACTGACACCGGCAACGGAACCAACTACCGACTCGGGGGACGCAGAGGTAGGTAGGTAGGTAAAAAACATTTATTTCAGAAAAAGTCTACTAGAGAGTGCCGACGTGGCCCATCGGCGTGCTAGAGTGGCAAGACCCTATTCCGGGACGCCAGTGGAGCTGGAAGCTGCCCGCGCGCGCTCCACCAAGGAGCGTTGTGCAGCCAAGGTAGAGCAGCCAAGCAGGTGCTCCTCCCAAGCCTCTCTAGTTGGGATAGGAAAAGGGGATGAGAAAGGGACGGGATTAACTGGGCACGATGCTACGACGTGATATGTGTCGGCGAGGACATGACAGGTCGAGCAGGTGCCATTGATTTCCGGCAAAAAGTGCCTGGCGACCGCCGGACTGATAAAGGTGTTCGTCTGCAGGCGGCGTAGCAGTCGTTCGTCCGCTTTCTCCAAACCGCGTGCGGGGTCCGGGTAGAGGCGGTGCGAAGCCCGGTAATAAGCCAAAATTTCGCGAAAGCGCGTCAGGTTGGTATTGCCAGATTCCGTCTCGGGACATGGAGGGGCAACGGCCCGGACAGGAGAAGCGCGGGCAGCGGCATTTGCCGCCTCGTTGCCGGGCAGGCCCGAGTGGCCTGGGGTCCAGACTATACGAATAGGATGAGGGTTAAAGCGCCAAGAGGCTGCCTGTAGTAGGCTAGCCGCCAGCGCAGCGGGGCAATGGAACCCTGAAGGTACTGAGAACAGGCCGAGCGCGAGTCCGTCAGGATGGTGCGTGAAGCAGGGTGAGAGGCGGCCAAAGCTATGGCAACCTCTTCAGCGTGCGTTACTGTGTCTGCTCGAAAGGAGAGGCCATCTACGTGTTTGCCCTCTGTAATCACGGCAGCCGTGAAGTGACCCGAGGGGGAGGGACCCGAGACGTCCACGTAGAAAACACCAGGACGATCGGAGTGTCGCGTATGAAGGGCCGCGGCGCGTGCTAGTCTACGGCCAGGATGGAGGTCGGGGTTCATATTACGGGGTAGAGGTTCCACCCATAGCTTTTGACGCCAGAGCTCTGGTACCGGCTCCCGAGGGTCTTGGTCAGATATCGCGTTAAGGCCAAGTCTGTGTAGAAGACGGCGCCCTGAAGGCGTCTGCGACAGTCGATTGATTTGGTTAACGCGATGAGCTTCGCGCATCTCTGCAAAGGTGTTGTGTACCCCCAGAGCCGTGAATCGGCTGTTGGAAGTTGCAATAGGTAGGTCCAGAGCGCGTTTGTATACTGAACGAAGAAGGACGTCCAGCTGGTGCTCGTGTCGACGACGCAGGCGAAGGTAAGGCAAGGCGTAGAGGACGCGACTGGTCACAAACGCGTGGGCCAATCGGAGGGACTGAGACCCGCGGAGGCCGCCGCGCTTGGTAGACACTCGCCGTATCATGCGGCTCACCTGTTCGCTGGTGCGTCTGAGGCCTGCTATTGTGCCCTTTGGATCCAAAGACGATGTGAGGTGAAGGCCAAGAACCCGAATATTTTGCACTGACGGGACGGGCCCGGACGGAAGAAAAATTTGAGGCGGCGGTAGCGGAGAGACTGAAAGAAGAGCCGATTTAGCTGGAGAGCACTCCAGGCCGCATGAACCTGCGTAGGTGTCCACCAGAAGGGCAGCCTTTTGCAGACGTTCTTCTATTTGCGCTAAGGAGCCGGTGTTGGTCCAGATTGTGATATCGTCCGCATATAGTGCGTGTTGTATTCCCTCGACCTCGCTTAGAAGAGAGGGGAGGTTCATCATCGCCAGGTTAAAAAGCAGAGGAGACAGGACTGCCCCTTGAGGTGTACCCCGCGTGCCTAATAAGTAAGGGCCGTGTTCGGTAGAATTAAGGCGAATGAAGGCGGTGCGATGTGATAGAAAGGCGCGAATGTAGTTGAAAGTCTTCTGCCCGCAGTTTGTGTTAGACAGGTTAGTGAGTATAGTGCTGTGTTTGACGTTGTCGAACGCCCCGCGGAGATCGAGAGCGAGCACGGCTTTATCGTTATAGCGCATAGTAGTCGGCTCTATGATATCGTGTTGAAGCTGGAGCAGGACGTCCTGCGCCGACAGATGTGGGCGAAACCCAAACATCGTGTCGGCAAAGGTCCTCCTGGCCTCCAAGTAGGCGGAAAGGCGTTCGCGAACCATGGTTTCCATGAGTTTGCCTGCGCAAGACGTAAGTGAGATGGGTCTCAGTGCCTCAATACTAATGGACTTTGCCGATTTGGGAATGAATGTCACGACCGATGTGGTCCATTCCGTTGGAAGCGGAGAACCGTCCCATATCGAATTTATAAGGTGGAGTAGCGAGAGGTGTGCTTGGTCGGGAAGATTTGCCAGGAGCGATACTGTGATTCCGTCGCGTCCAGGGGCCGTGCCCCGTCGCATTTTCGTGAGTGCAAATCGTAAATCAGAAAGTGTGTATGGGGCGTCGAGGTCGGTGTTCGGGGCGCCGGAATACGTATATGCTGGGCCTGCGGGATCAATTGTGCGGCAGATGTAGCGGTCACAAAGTTCTCGCGCGAGTTCATCCGTATAGTGCCCTGAAAGGCATGCAGAACACGGTGGAGCTGGCGTTGCGTTTCTCCCCTGGTGGTGGAGGGATCGAGAAGGCTTCTAAAGAGTCGCCACGCACTCTTAGAGCTCATCTGCTTTGCAGCCTTCGAACAGGTGTCTGCCCAGTTAGTATCGGAAAGTTGTGCGGAGTATGCGGCCGCCTCTGCAGTGAGCGCCTCAATGCGAGCGCGAAGTTTCCGATTAAGTTTGTTGCGTTTCCAGCGTCTTATGAGCCCGCGGCGAGCGTGCCAAAGATGTAGGAGGTGTGGATCGATTGCAGGAGTCAAATTAGAGGTTGCAAGGGTGCGAGTGTTCGCTTGTTTCATATGAAGAGCGTATGATGCCCACGCTGCATATTCGGTCGAGGAGAGGCCGGCGGGGAATGGTTGCATTCTGAACCGAGTCCAATCGGTGAGACGGGCTTGGCCCCAGTGTTGGCGCATTTTCTGCCGAAGTGTGAACGAAATGCGGAGTAAAAAGTGATCGCTGCCTAGGGTTTCGCCTAAATTCTCCCATGTAGCATCGCGGATGTGACGGGTGAGGGACAGGTCGGGGCATGTGTCTCGCGTGACCGAGTTGCCGGAACGTGTGGGTTGTGCCGGATCGGTAAGAAGCGTCAGGCTCAGCGAGGAAATGAGCTCCTTGAGCTCTCTGCCCCGGGCCTTCTCGTAGTGGTAACCCCAGTGAGGGCTGGGGGCATTAAAGTCCCCGACAATCACCAGTGGTTGTCGGGCCGCTATACGCAGCGCCCGGTGGAAGAGATGCGCAAACGAAGCCCTTGCAAGGCGAGGGGGACAGTACACGTTTAATATATGTATTGATGGTTGGCCCCTCCGCTGAGATAGCACTGATATCATGCAGTAGTCGTAAGGAAGATCCAGATCGAGGTCAATCTGTACCGCCGTGTAAGCTTTATGCACGAGGAGGCATGTGGTGGTGCCGCCTACATAGGAGCAGTATCCAGAAAGGGATGGAGCAGGGCCAGATTCTTGGAGCGCCAAGACGGCCGGCTGAGAGCCAAGTGAGCTGAGGAAAAGGGAAAGATGTGAACGCTTTCGCCTGTTCCCGAAGCCTCCAGGGTTCCACTGTATGATCTCGAATTTAGACGCAATGTTTGAACGGGACGTACGATTGGTAGCCATCGTGACTGTCCTAGGTTTTATATTTGGTCCTCCATGTCCCGCTCGGAATCCTCAGAGGCAGGGAGGGGCACGGAGGCCGGATTGTCCGACGGCGGGGTGGTGGTAGCCACCTTACGACGACACCGTGGAGCTGTACCCTCACTGCTCACCGAGCAGGAGCGGGAACGCGATGCCTTGGGTTGAAACTGGGTGATTGCCCAGGCTTGAATAGCCTGGGTAACCTCTACTACTATGCGTTGGACCGAGAAGCTGGTGAGGAGGTGATTAATCGAAGCTTCGACGCGCGTGAGGCGTTCCTCTACGCGCGGGGTGCGCTCTTCGCTAGGGAGAGTTTGGTTAGCGGGCAAGATAACCTGAGGTGCCCCAGGAGCCTCAAGAGCTTCTGGAGTAGATGTGGCACCGGTTCCGAGTGCTGGAGTACAAATGGTTGCTTGAACCGGCGGTTTAATGGGAGTGGGCTTAGCGCCAGGACTAAGCTTGGATGTAGCTGGCGTAGCCGCCTGGACAGAGGAGGCAATACCGGATGGCCTTGCAGTGCACTGTTGTTGGGGTTGAAGTCGCTTATTTAAGAGTTCGAGTTGTTTAGTTAAAAGAGAATTTTGCTTTTGAAGTGCCGCAACTTGCTGGCGAAGGGCCGCAAGTTCGGGAGAAGGAGGATCGACAGAAGGGGGTGAGAGAGGCTTAGAAGCAGCTTTCCCTGCCCAACTGCTCACCTGAGGTACCACCGCTGGTGCTTCGAGCGGTGGGAATGCCTGAGTGTCGGCGTGGAGTGGTGGAGCCGACTGATGCAGGTTGGTGCCGCTGTCTGGCTGTGACGAACATGAGGTGGTCCCTCGAGCAGATGTTGAGGGCTGCTTGCGTTTCCGATATTTTCGATATTTTGCCGTGCAGCCACTGGTCCCAGTCTCATGGGCGCCGTGGCAGAGGAGGCACTTGGGGTGGCAGTCGTGGGCATTGAGACCTGCAGGTGCGGGGGTTCCACATTTGGCACACTGCGTTGGAGCGGGGTGAGGACACTGAGGTGGTCGATGGCCGATGGTACCGCACTTGGTGCAAACCGGGACCGTTTTCTTGTAGGCGCGGATGTACGTCGCCACGCAGTGGTAGAAGAGGAAGCGGGGTAACTTCGTGCCCTCGAAAGTCACCACCGCCGCCGCGGAATCTCCGAGTTTGCGGACCGCAAGGATAGTACCTCGAGGCCAATACAGTTCAGACTTTATCTTTTCCGGGCTTTCAGCAGGGTTTACGTTGATGACGCCCCTGCATGTATCCCCTGGTGCCTTGGCGTGGCCTCGAACGGGCAGCTGCTGATCCCCCACTTGCAGCTGGAAGTCCCCGAGGAGTCGCTGTGCCATAGGCAAAATGGTGGTGCTACAGACCAAGATGTTCTGTTCCCAGATTGGCCACACTTGAATTTGCGTGGTAGTCCGGTCGCCGAGGTAGCTGCGGATGGCGTCGCCCGCGCGATCGGCCGGGACAAATGTGCGTAGCTCGCAGGGAACGCGAGGTTTAACTACTACGATGTAGTCGTCGCGAGAGAGGCGAGGAGTTTGACGCGGACGCCACTTGCGTTGCTTCGCTGTCTGCGAGGACGGAGCAGAGGTAGGCACACCACCGGAGGGATGGCGCGCCGGCGTTCCTTGCAAGGCTGGGGAATGGTGGCCCGCTGTGGCGTCTCGTTGTTGTTGAGACGCAGGCTTCGATTTCGCTTGCTTGCGTTGCCACAGTCTCACCATGTCGTCGAGGTATTCATCTTCTGATGGCATGGTGTTTTCGGAGGATGAAATCTCCATAGACAGCATTTGGCTTGAGGTAGGATCATAGCCCGTAACCACGTTAGCGGCCGCCATCGCCGGGCTGAGAGCCCTTAGCGAGGCGGCGTTGTAGCCGGGAGTGAAGGACGTCCCTCAAGTTGTCAAAACTGGACCCACCTGGACGAAGGTGTTGTCTAGGCGAAGCGGAGAACTTGGCGGTGACGATAAATCCAAGTTTCAGGGGTACCAAGGTGGATGTCCGCAGAAATAGCATAAAATCTACGGAGGCGATGTGGAGTGCGTCCGTCACCATCGAGCGCTCGCAGCGCCCCCCGGACGCAGAGGAGGTCACCGACGCTGTGCTGGCCTCACCCCTACAAGTTCCTTCAAACGAAGCGCGCAACAAAAGCGCGATTGTCGATGCGACGCTTGGCGCGTCGGCCTCCCCGCTGGTGCAGGAACCGTGCGCTTCGAAAGACGCAACGCACTGCCCTGAAAACGGCGTCGGCGTCTCTTCTATGACGCCACTTGATGTTCAGTGCGCGAATGACCCCAGTTCTCAGGCTGCTGCTGTTGGAGTTGACCCTACGAGCACTGTTATTTCGGAAAAAAGTGGCGAAAATACCACAGACTCTTCTGTTGCGGCCGCTCCGACCATTTCGACATCGCGTCGTACACGTAAAAAAGCGCCCACACAAAGGGTGCCTACACCGGCCTGCCGAGACGTGGACAGTGCTGCCAGCATCAAGGATGTGAATCCAAGCTTGCCAGCGGCTCAGTCCCTACCTCCTCAGGACACGTCTTCGGAAGACGGCTTCAGCCTGGGACTGGATAGTAGCATCGGACTGTCTAGCCTTGCCGATTTTGACGTCGAAACGGGAGCTCCACGTGAAACAAAGCGAGGGCACACTTCCAGCTCTTGCTCCGATGAACGCAGTGATGGCCGTGGTAAATCCCAACGGTCCAAGAAACCTCTCTTCTAGAGGGTCGAACAGTGCGTTGTAATTCGGTTGAGCAAGTGTCCCCTGGACACTTTCCAGGACACCGTCTAGAACTATGCGTGCAGGTTAGTCTTTACTTTTTATTATGACTACTACACTGCATATTATTTCATTTAACGTTCAGGGTTTTTGCAGTCCGGCAAAGCAGGCTGAAGTGATTAGTGTCGCCCGCGCTGCAAATGGGGATTTTTTGTGCCTCCAGGAAACCAAGTTCTTCTCGCTATTCGACGTGCTCGCTTTTCAACGAAAGTTCAACCTAGATTGTTATTTCCCTTTCGCTACATCTCGTTTTACGGGAGTAGGTATTATTATTTTTAACCGAGCTCTATTACGGAATCATCATGCTTTTTACGATGGCGTGGGCAGGGTTTTAGCTTTAGACTGTAGCTACTTTTCTTTCAGATTAAGGATACTGTGTGTGTATGGGCCAGCGCAAGCTGGACAGTCTAATGACTTTTTTAGAGACCTGGATGTGTTTTTTCTTGACGGTCGTGATGTCATTCTGATTGGCGACTTCAACTGCGTTCTAAATACGCCAACCGATGTACAAGGTTTTGGCTGGGGCCGGTCTGCTTAAAATTCAAGCGAGCTGCGTCGCCTTGTCCACCACTTTTCATTACTAGACGCGCACAATGTATTGCACGGAAATACCTTTGTTTGGACATGGCGACGTGGACGATCCTCCAGCAGGCTCGACCAGGCTTATATCCCACAAGCGTTAGAGGCGTTTGTCTCCGATTTATGCGTTCCGTTCTTCCCACCTTCTCCTGTGTACGTATCTGATCATCGGCCTATTGTCTTGAAGCTCGAAGTTCCATTTTATTTTTCGGAAAAGCCAAGGCGTCTTGATGTTCGCGTCCTGCAGGACGCGCGCTCAAGATCAGATTTGTCACGCGCAATACGTGCGTCGCTCACGGCGTCTGGTCCTGAAGATTGGGGTGCGCTTGAAACACAGTAGCACCTGCGCTGCGCAATAGAGGGGCGTTCGCTTCGTCGACGCGTTTCTGAAGAGCTTGCTGATACTGCGATGAAGTAACGCGTTGCTTTGCGCGCCGAGATGCCTTCTCCTCTGATGCGAGCATGGCAGCGTGACCTGCGTGAACGCTTTCAACGCTTGACTGCTGCTTCGTCCCTGGCGGCAGCAGCATGACGCTGTAGACACAACCCATGTGCACATCCCGAGGTGCTGCGCTATGTGAGACATTCGTTTTTGGGCAATCAGAGCCATCTGTCTCTATGACAGCACAAATACCGCCTGCGCAGCGGCTTCCTATGCGTGATAGATCTGTTTTCTTGGCGCATTTTGAAGCAATGTCGTGTTCGGCCATGCGGACTATAACTGTGATGAAACACCGCCAATGCTTAGAAATTTGCCCCGTATTCCTCAAGAAGCAGCGGATTGCCTGCACATCCCTCCGTTGGCTGAAGAGGTAAAGGCGGCACTGAAATCTATGAAACGTGGAACGGCCCCAGGGCCAGACGGTTTTCCTATTGAGTTTTACTTGACATTTTGGGATGAGATTGGTGCTACCTTTACCGCGGTAATCCGGCGATGCTACGAGGACGGTGTCTTTCCATCAAGTTTTCGAGATAGACGCATTGTGCTTATTCCAAAGGGTGATGCTTCCTCTGTTAATCCTGAAGATTGGAGACCTATCACGCTGTTGAACACCCTGGTAGGTCATCACAAGGCTTCATCAGTGCTTGGACAAGAAATACACAGCTTGTCATATACCACACGGGATATCATAGCCTATACTCTGTCACAATCTGCGCGTGGTATCCTTGTGTCTTTGGACCAGGAAAAAGCGTTTGACCGACCAGAGCACGCGTATATCCTTAATGTGCTCACTGCCTTCAGCTTTTCTCATTCGTTTGTGGAAATGATTAAAAATACGTACACTGGTCTTAAAAGCACACTAGTTCTGGATGGATGGGAAAGTGCCGCTTTTTCCATAACACGTGGGGTCCGTCAGGGATGTCCATTGTCTCCTGTGCTATTTGTCCTCAGCCTTGAGCCATACTTGCGTGCTCTTGACGCGGATTCACGTGTCCGGTGTCTTGCGCTTCCTGGTAGCGGTGTCGTGAAAGTCACAGCTTTCGCTGATGATATAACCTTGTACTTTTTAGATGAAGATAGCCTTTCACGCAGCCTGCGTGTACTTTCCCAGTATGGCGACATTTCTGGTGCACCGCGTTGAACATATCTAAATCCCGGTATTTCTTCATTGGCTCTCCAAACTCCAGGCTTAGCACCGGTTTTCTCATTCAGCCGGCCGCGTCCCTTCGTATTTTAGGTATTTTATACAACCACTACGACATTTGCGAATCTGTTCGGTTAAACGCTCTCGAAAAAGTAAGACTGAAAATTCAGGATGCACGGAATTTTGACTTCCCGCTTCTTGAGCGGAGATACCTAGCGCAGACTGTATTTTGCGGTCGCATTTGGTACCTTTCTCACGTCGTGCAACCATCTTTACGTATCGTGTGATCACTGCAGTCTGCTTTGTGTTCCTTTTTTGGTCAGGCGGCACTGAGCAGGTCTCTCGCGCGGCACTGGGACAGCAGCGTTCTCAGGGAGGCTTTGCTTTCCCTTCAGTATCCATACGCTGTCGGCTGCTGGCGCTGCGCTTCCTTTTGCGCCTAGTGCAAGGGGAGGAATCTCCCGCACGAACGCTTGCATATCACTTTCTGGGTACTCACCTTCGGCATTTGATGCATAATGTGCAACTTAACAGGGGGCCGCAGTCAATAACACTTCCTGCGTTTTATGCAACAACTGTTGCATTTTTTCGCCATGTCAAGTCGAGCTGTCCTGGCATAGATGTTTTGAACAACCACATAGTTGAGACAACTGCTGCTTTGTTGCTTCCGTTGGTACCACCAGCCCGCCATGCTCGCTCTAGACGGGTGTCTTGGAGCACCTTAACGGCTTCTTTTCTGCCTGGACACCTCCGGGACTTCATGTGGCGCATCGGATGGGGTGTGCTTCCCACTCTCGACCGCTTTGAAAGGTGGAGAATAGTCCAGTCAGCAACATGTCCGAACTGCTCTCTTTGGGAAACAAATCAGCATTTTCTGAGGCATTGTGTCATTGCTCGCATTTTTTGGAGAGCCGTACATGTCGCATTTCACTGCCTCAAAGTAAATCACTTCGTTTCTTCTGGACGTTGTTCGCGAGACCGCTTCGCTTGTATTCTCATTGTTGCCGGCTGTTTCTGCCTCTGGCGCAACCGCTGCGACGCGGTTGCAGCGGGCCGCCGCCGCCGAGCGCTCTACCCGATCCTAGAACGATTGTACTGGGAGCTGCTGTCTGTTTTGTCGGAGGAGCTCTTCTTCCTCGGTGAAGAGGAATTTCTTCGGCACTGGTCTTGCCGTTTTGTGTCGGTCTATGACGAACGAGTGAAACTACTCTTTCGGCCGGCCTGGTATTGGTAGGCTGATCTGTCATTGCGCCGGCAGAAATGGCATGCCAACATGTAAATATGCAAAATGTACATATTTATGTTTTATTTGTGTTTCTTGTTTACTTTGAAGTATTTTTTGTGGTTGTGTTTGTGTGAACCATCGAGTGTACATGTTCTTTCAACCTCATCTCATATCCATGTTCATGTAAATGACGTCGGTTTTGTCATCATCGTTAGAGTATGTCTAAGAAGGAAATGTTCTGTTGAGTGTTATTGACGTTTGTGGCAATAAATTTTTTCTAAACAAAACGACTGCTTGCGCTACACATTGGTTCACTGGCCAACCCGTATATATAGAAACTGGATCTTGTCCTCCAAGGTAGTTCCTGTGGAAAGTTTCTCCCGTGGGTTGTTGAACAATAAAATTTCACATTGCGTGCACTCACTAAAAAATTCCCTCACCTACCCAAACAAATCATTATTTCTTGCGCCGAAAGGGGGTATAGTTGCCGTCAGATATTCGCCTTCACTGACTTCAGCTATCGCCTTGAGAGGCACTCAGCCAGCGAACGACTGAGAGAGAGGCGCAAGCGAATGGGAGAGTGGGACACCACGAGGAGAAAGACCAAGCGGCGAGAGAAGGAGCAGCAAAGTATTGCACCTATCCTCTCTTACACTCTCTCGCACCACACGCTCTGGTTGCTAGGGGCGAGGATAAGCGCGCGCTCCTATGCTCTTGCTATGAGAGAGAGAGTGAGAGCGGAGAGATAACACCTGCTGGCACGCGGACACCGCGGCGGAGGACGCCGGATGTCTGACATTGCCCGACTAACAAAAGCATTCGCATTTAAAAATTACGCCATCTTCCCGTAGGGGACAATGAAGTCATGCGGAGCATCGCGGGAGTTTCCAACACAACGTTCACGCGATGCGTGGTGACAAACCAAGTTAGAAACGTAATAGCACCCAAGGTTCACTGCAAAGGTAACACTACAAACCGGTAAACATTGTCGTTAAAATCACCATTGAAACTCCCTGCGACGCTCCACACCACCGCATGGTCCCTTTCAGGGAGATTGTGTAATGTTTTGTCGGACACCCACGTTTTCTCTCGAACTTTGATGATTTCGTTCTTGTATAGACAAGCACCATCACTAATAGGATAGTTCGTTCATGAATTTCAATACCAACCGGCAAATCTTCATGGCAGCAACTATGGCCTTGAAAAAAGTATATAAAATTTATTAATGCTGTCGCAAACAATATTATTTGGTATTGACGCATGCCACCCTTGAAGAACGGGTGCTGTGGCCCATAATCGTTTTGGATGTGAAAAAGAAGCGAATGTTTGTTGCTCTGGTTCCAGTCAACTCCTGGCTGTCGGTCTTGTTTCGTTCACTACATTACTGGTGGAGACGCTGGATACGTGTACTTCGGTGGTTTCAGCCATCTTGGAGACAGGTACATCTCCCAGGGCAAGCAGAAGCCGCCGCCTGCGTGGATTACCCCTTGAATTCGGTCTCTAGGCATAGACACCCAGAAAAGTGACAGCTCTGACGACAAGCCAGGTGGTCCAAACCAGCGATGCCCATGGCTCTCCTCTCGCGCATGTTTTTCATGCAGCACAGACACCAAAACCGTTCCGTGGAGATATATTTGAGGATTTTGACGACTGGCTCGACCACTTTAATCATGTTGCCAGTATCAACGAATGGAACAATGTTCGCAAGCTGCGCGGGGTTTACTTTTACTTAGAAAATTCTGCGAAGACGTGGTACGAGAACCACGAGGGCTCCTTTGCGACATGGCAATGGTTTAGCCGACAGCTCCGTGACACCTACCGCAACGCCGAAAGAAAGGAGAGGGCTGAACAAGCCATATCCTGCAGGAACCAGCGCCCGAACGAACACTTTCCCATGTTTGCCGAAGACGTGCTTTGGTTCATCAGGCGCGCCGAACCTGCCATGTCGGAAGAAAAGAAGGTATGACATTTGATGGGGGGGGGGGGTGTGTAAAGTAACAGCTTTTCACTGGACTCGTGTGCAATTTACCCACGGCCGTCGCCGAGTTGATCCACGAGGCAACTTTGATGGAGCGTACTCTGCAGCAGCGGTCTTCACAATACGAACGCCACATCCCGGCCACCGCATGCTTTATCGTATCTGACAGCGAGAGACAGGCCCTCACAGACTTCATTCGATGTATAGCGTGGGATGAATTACGACAGCTTCTGGTAGTGGAATCCCGTCCACATGTGCCCGAAATCGCGAATGTAATCAGACAAAAAGTCCGGCAGGCGGTCACACCCCTGGCGCCAATCGCACCACTAATAAATAAGGCCGCATTTCTGACATATGCGGTGGCATAACGATATCCTGCGCCACCGTCTACAGGTCCCGCTATGCGAACAATGTACCGAGCTATACCCCCATGCAGGACACTGCTTCGAGTCCACCTCTCAAATCAAGGTTTCCAAGCGCAGCCTGCTATCTGCCAGCCTTAAGACACAGTGCTAGCAAGGCAAGCGCGTGGCGCACCTCAGATAACCGTACGCTCTGCTGTCACTGCATCGAAGTGTGTCACGTGTACTGGAATTGTCAGTACCACCAACTATGTCTCCGTGGTTTCCTCCCTGATGCTCGATGCCCACGCTACAGTGAGCGCCCCCACGAAATCAAAACCTATCTTACGGGTCAGCGACAGGGAACTCTTTCGGCTGTTCCACACCACCAATCTAGATCACCAACGCCTCGTTGGTCTTCCTCGCCCAGTTTGCCCTCGTCGTTTTCCGCTCCCTCCAGGAGCCGGTCACCAAGTCCCCGTAGGGGAAACTAGGAACGGTAACTTCTGGGGGTGAAGTCACGGTCAGACGAACTGTTGAATACCCTCCTTCGACGCAATGACCCGACGACGACCATTAAGGTTTTTCAGTGTTCCCTGACAGCAAAAAGATCTTTTCTGCCGAAATCGCCATCTTCGTCGACAATCATGCTGTCAACGCCCTCGTTGACACCGGCGCCGACTGTTACGTAATGAGCGCCACACTGGCATCTGAACTGAGGAAGGTTACTACACCGTGGCAAGGACCCCAGCTTCACACGGCAGGTGGCCTTCGGGTGATGCCTACTGGTATCTGCACGGCACGCATTCGAATCCGTACGTCGACATTTACGGGGTATTTCCTCTTATTGCGCGTGTGCTCTCGGCCAATCATGCTGGTAATGGACTTTCTTCGTGAATACGGCACAGTCATCGACTTCCGTGGATCACTGTGTCGTTCCAGAATTCTTTTAGTGCTGCAACTGACGGTACGCAATTCTCGAAGAGAGCGCTCCATGTTACTGACGATTCTCTAAATCTCCCACCTCGAAGCAGCCTCTTTGTCAAGGTAGAATTGGAACAGGACGTGTAATGCACAATAATTGCGGAGGCTAATTTGTTGCTCCTTATTTCACGACAAATATACGTTGCCCGAGGAATCGTTCAGCCTAGCAAGAGACATGCTAATCTCCTAATCACAAACTCCAGCGACGAATATCGCCACCTTACAAGACCGACAGCCTGGGGTTGACTGGAACCAGAGCAACAAACGTTCTCTTCTTTTTCACACCCAGAATGCGTATGAGCCACAGCACTCATTCTTGAAAGGTGGCATGCGTCATTATCAAGGACAAATGAATCGAAGATGTACATTGTATGTGAGAATACATGCTGCGTTCATTACCGCGTTTAGTTTGTTGTTTTTTTGTTGTTGCACATATTCTGAAGTGTGTAGGGAAAACGTTCTAACAACGGCAGGAACGTACTCGCTTGTGTCTTGTTCCGTTCTATTCAAATGTGCAGAGATAGCAACAACTTTATTAGAAGGCATCCAATTATTAGCAAACGTACTATTAGAATAATCTCGTATAGTTTACTCTGTGTTCAGTTCAATGGCATCATTTAACACAATCTTGAATAGCGGAAACCCTACGCACCTAACAAGAAAAAATTAAAATAACTCGCGAGATCTCTTGCCAAGTTGACCAATACGACTGGGAGGCGAGAGCAGTCATCTGTTTTTAACACGAAAGTGGTCTTTTTTGGGGTATACCAAGGCTGCACCGACATATTTCTGTAATGGAAATGACATTGTAGAATGCATACTAAAGGAGTGCAGAAGAAGAACAAGATGTCAAGCATTTCTAGAATAGAATCGAACCAGCAACCTCTCAATTCTTAGCGCACAGCACTAACTACTACGCTCCTAACCACGCGGTGACGTGAGTGCTAACGGCAAGCAATATATTTATATACACCATACCCCGTTTGGCGGTCTTTACGGTTTCGAAACTTAAAGGGACCCTGCAAGACTGTTTGAACATGGTTAGAAAACGCTGCGGATCGGTAGTAGAGGCTCAAGGTGCAGCACAGGCGCAAGGCGCAGCACAGTCAGAGCTAAAGCTAAAAGAGCGGCCTTTCAGATCCTTTTCTAAACACTCATTGGGTAACTGCTGCAAGCACACTTGCTTGACACCCACTACGGCATTAATAATAAAAATTAGGGTAGTAGGACGGCATTCGCTATGCTATTTTTTTGTCATTCTTCTGAGGAGCGTGGTATCCGCTAAACTATTGCGAGGAATTTTGTGCCAATTGTTCATGCAGTTGCTGACGATAATGAGGAATTATGCTTGAAATCGGTATGCGCCACAGCCCATAGCTGAACAAAAATAAGCTTTTTAAATAGGTTGTAGCATTGGACGACCCACTCGTTACGCTATATGCATTGTGCGACGAGTGCTTGTTCTTTCGCTGTTTTAAAACACTTATTAACGCGATTGCTTTCCCGACATCCAGCCTACCTAAGAAAAGTTTGCCAACAAGTCCCAAGCACCGGCGTGGCTCAGTGGTAGAATACTGGGCTGGCACCCAGCGGATTGGTGTTCGAGCTCCACTGTGTCATTGGTACTAGGTTTCTTTCTAATCTCGCACGATGTGGTTACGGACACCGGTGGCGGCGGCGGACAACTACGGCGCTGCGCGAGACACAAGTTGTGATCTCATAACAGCTTTCGCTGTAAAAAAGTGCTCAAGGTCACGAGCCGCGCGTGAAGTGTTCTCTTTGCCCCTGTCATCACACCCTGCTTAGCTTCCAGCGCTTTCGTCAGGACGAAAGAAGAGAGAAGGCAACTGCAGCGTGCGACAAATTTTGTAACTCTACTCGCACTGGACGGATTCTTAAAATTTTTGCGGTGTTGAATTTGCAAGAAAATAAGCTCTTCCATTCATGGCTACTTAAAAAGTAGCCATGAATTTATTCCATGGCTACTTGAAAAGATTTTTCAGGAACTTTTTAAGTGACTTTTTTTATCAGTGGCGAGATGGCACGATGGGCTCTTGGACGTGCTCTAAAGGTCGTCTGCTCCACGAAGCCCCGCCACCGTGGAGCATTATGTCTCTGCGCGTGCGCTTATCAGGCTGATAATTCGAGAAGAAACGAAGGCCACTTCACTGGCGGCTGAGTTTACAAATGGAGCACGGTGCTGACACACGAAGCAGGAAAAATTTTGACAGTTGTTTGCGCTTGCAACAGCGTGCTCTAAGTGTCGAGCTGTGACTGTTTTAGTCCGCCCTCGTCCTGTGTATGCTAATTTTGTGCGTGCTTTGTTTTTGATGTGTGCGCTGCAAGTTTAGAGCTGCCTGCCGTTATAACGTGACTATGCAATTTGTTGCTGTTCCTGAAACAATACATACTAATACCTAAGCTACCTTGTGGAGACACGTTTCACTTTCGTATTACACCGATTCATGTATAAGAAGATCTGCCCTGTTTTTTTTTGTTGCTTCTTAGTCGACTATTGATTCACGCCTGCTTCCGTGACCGGCCAAGCTTGAACCAAGCGACAATGACACGAGATGATGTCATCACGTGACTTAATCGTGACGTCATTGCTGACGCCTTATGGTCCCACCGTCACGTGTTAATGATTTTTTGCATCACTCAAGTTCACACTGCCAGCGCCATACGCCGACGGTCATTTTTCGTATTTGATCAGGCATCTGAAGCTCTCGTTTTACTAAAAGTAGTTGTTACTATGAGTTGTTCTGGCATCCCTGCCAGAACAACGACCGCAGGCGTCGTTCTCTGAGGTCGTCAGCTCCCACAGCGCTTTGCTAACATCCAGTTTTATACCCTTGGCGCGTTCACCGTCCGCCTTGTGGAGCCTGCGACAACCAGACGTGCTTCTTTCCATCCCAGGAATAAGAAATAGAAAAGTCATTTATACCTTTGCCTTGAAGCAAGCAACTCTGGACTGTTTACACACCTTCTACGCTGACAGAATCCATTTATACACGGATGGATCTATACCACCCAGACTAGCTCCACCAGCGCCACCATCATCCCACCGTGACACATCAACATGACGTAAGAACTTAGTCACGTGAGCACGTCGACTGGTTCGGAAATTGTTGCCCTGCGAGGTGCCATTGATTATATCAAGCAACAACCGGCTAATCGTTGGCAGTATTCTGCGACTCCAAGGCGGCTCTACAGTGTCTTTCACTTCGTCGCGGATCCTAGGAACAACTGGTGTGAGACATCAGAGAAATGCTGCACTATGCGACCAAACAAGTACACAACGTTGTGTTCCAGTTGATACCAAGTTATTGTGGTGTCTCCGGCAGTGACCTGGCCAATGAAGCAGCCAGAAATTCACACGTACAAACAAACTATGTTTCTGTACCCTTATCTAGGATTAACTCGGCTAGATAGCTAATTAAGCGGGCGCAGAGCATGAAACTCCAGTAGTGGCAGTCATCACAGTTCGCACATCATCGACTATATTCTCTCGACCCATCTCTACGACTGCGGCTACCCTCTGGTCTTTCTAGGGAGGAAGGTACAGTGTTGTGCCGTCTGCGTCTGGGCGTATAGCCTTCTCCAATGCCTACTCATTTAGGATTGGGATGGCCTACAGCGCAGGAGTGCAACGACTGCGCCAGTCAATGAGACTATTGGACACATCTTATGTTACTGCCCGGCATACACAAACGAGAAGCTTCACCTGCGCAGTGTCTTAAATCAACTGGACAGAAGTGATTTCACTGTCAACCATGGCATTGCCCATCCAATTTCCAAAAGGCAACGAAAGCACTGTTGCATTTTCTCAAAGACACCGGCCTGTTTAATTGTTTGCGATGGAGAAACTGTTACGCGTCGGCCCAGTCAGTGATTTGTTTTTCTTCTCTTCTATAACTTTCCTTCCCCTCTCCCCTTTCTAAATGCAGGGTAGCCTACCGGGGCGCAGCCCTGGTTAACCTCCCTGCCTTTCTTCTTATGTTACCTCTCTCTCTTATAAATGAAGGAATGAATAATTAACTGCGTGCTCTTGCATACAAAGCCTCCTGTGCTTAGAAAGTGCCGAGCGTGTTCTCCATAGCTAGAGCATAGTAATCAAGAACATAGTAAATCAAGAACTTCTCTATATCAATAATGCCGCTTTTAATATCGGCCGCCCCATCTTTTCATGAGATGTCAACCGGCTCATAAGCCATGCCCTTTGGTTAAACTGCTCGTCGCTTTCTCAGAAAGCCGCATAATACCGGTCTCGTATAAGCAGCGCTGCTCGATTGAGGCTACGTCGTTGTATTACATATCAGTTCTCGGAGCTGAAACCCCGAGGCAATCGCTGTGTGATCGGGCGGAAATGAAAAGGTTTGTGAGAATTCAGCCACTGGCATTTGCCACAAGAGCCGCTTTTGACAAATCTTGAAGTACGACGTTTTAAAGGGATGTCGAAGAACGCAGGCATTGAATAGAGTCTTGAGGGATGTGGAAATAGAGCAATGTGAATTGTCCAAAGGATCGAATATTTTTTCAAGGACTGTTAAGGTAGCTTAACTTTTATGTTCGAGCTAAAAATCTAAGAATAATTCTGCTAAAACGCTAACTTATTTTTTGTATGTAGACAGAGTGGTTGTGATGGTAACAAAAGCCACAGCGCTTTTTGGAACGTTTAATTAGCCTCGAATAGGGAGCCCTATTCGACGACAGAGAAAAAGTATACATGTATGGTTTGTGTCAAAATAAATAAATGAATAAATAAATAAATTATTATATAAATATCTAGAGACATTATGCCTCCATTTCAGTCGACTGGAAGTCGAATGCAATCTTCTTTTTTTTTATCTTCAATGCCTATGTCTTGAACTTCTCGCGCTTCCCTCGGTAAACATTCTGCAACTCTCTTGGTTTTACAAGGCCTTCAGCATCGGATCCTTTGTAAGCCTTCTGCACCTTACCTTGATATGCACTAGAGGTGAGTACGGGGCTCCGGGTAGCCCTAAAAGTGACCACAAAACTCCTGAAGTTTCTGCGAAAAACCAATTCACAAGCGGCTGTAACAGTGACGCCCCATAACACGCGGGCGTGATTGGCATGTAACCAACTGCATGTTTGTGTGTGTTCTGTTACGTGATACTTTTCTCTTTCTACCCACTCTTTCCTCTCCTACTCTCGATCTCCTCTTCCTTGTCCGCACATGTAGGGTAGCGAACCGGCGTTCCTAGACTGGCTCACCTCACTGCCTTTCCTTCTCTACCATTTCTTCTCAATCGGGTTAGCCCAAATACCCAAGCCTGGTGGGGCCCACAGGCCGGGCTGGGCTGTGGTATTCGGGCTGCCCTGCGCAAAGCCCGCATGAGGCATATAATATAGACATTGAGTCGGAATCATTTTCCAGCGCATAGCGATGAGCACGCAAGATCACATTTCCTATTGTTCATTGATACAATCATGCTCCTGTACCGCATGTCCATATATAATAGACTTATCGAGGACAATCACTGTAATTATTTTAAGCTTCCTATGCTTGCGAAAAAAAATGGCAGCATATCCACGGAGTGATTGATGGAGAGTGTGGTGAAGCATTCGTCCGTCCATTCGTTCTTGCTCCCATCTGTTCATGCGTCCGTCTGTGTGACCATCCATGCGTTCATACGCTCGTCCGTGCGTGTGTCTGTTCGTGCGTCCGTCCCTGCGTTCGTCCATGCATCCGCCCCTGCATCCGGTCATGCGTCCATCCATGCATCTGTCTGTGTGTCCGTTCGTCCATCTATTCAACACTCCAAGTACCACCATCTGGCATCTTTTCATCATATTCCCCATATAGAAGCACCACCATCCAGCGGACATTCCAAGGACTAAACGAGAAGTGGCACACACACACTTTCTTACGGCTTGCGCTTCGGGTATATTTCCCACCTTTAACCACCTCGAGTTCATGGTACATACTAGTTCATTCTACTCATGGCACTGCGGCTCAACGCTCGCTAAACCTTTCTAAAACTAAGAAGGTTACACCCAGCGAGTATAACGTAGTAACGCTTTCTTGTCAGATAGTGCTCAATGTACATGCCAATGTCCGCTAATGGGGATTGCAGCGTGTGTGTTAACTAAAAGCCGAATGCTCCTGTCTCTAAGCTCCCCTTAGCAGTCATTGGCGTGTACATTAGGCACTATCTTCTATTGTTCAACAACGCACAGAAGAAATCTTTCACAGGCACCATATTGGTGGTCAAAATGTTATACTTGTTACACACTACAACAGCTACGAGGGACTTTAATGCCGCTAAAAAGAGCTTCGCCCCTAAAACATATTTGTGACTCTGCTACCAGAGCGTGCTGTGACCGGAACTTCAGTTCGGCGGGACGTGTGATGCAAGAGCTCCACACTTCACTTAACGCCGAGCTGCTGCCGAGTTTGTTATTTTCACACAACTTAGAATCTGTGTATACGCCCTAACATGTGCCGTTCGTGTATTTCCAGCATAATCGGAAAGTGATAGGCCTGCTCACCTCGACTAGGAGGCGCTGCACCGCCCACGTTAGACTGCCCTTCTAGCGAAAACCGGTTGCTCGATTGCCCCGCCACGGTGGTCTAGTGGCTAAGGTACTCGGCTGCTGATCCGCAGGTTGCGGGATCAAATACCGTCTGCAGCGGCTGCATTTCCGTTGGAGGCGGAAATGTTGTAGGCCCGTGTGCTCAGATTTGGGTGCACGTTAAAGAACCCCAGGTGGTCTAAATTTTCGGAGCCCTTCACTACGGCGTCTCTCATTATCATATGGTGGTTTTGAGACGTTAAACCACACAAATCAAATCAATCGATTGGTCGCTCGATAACCGGCTCCCGCCTTCTGCCTGCGCTGTTTCAGCAATTTCACGCGCTTTTCACACGCTGTTGTCTGGTTGCCCTGCACGTGCAGCGTCACCCGTGGCTTGCTCCGAAGGTTTAAAAATATTGTAAAAAGGTTTTCACGGAAGGAATCTTACCAGAATCGAGAGCAACCTTTGCGAGATCAAGCAAGTCGAACCGATGTCTTTGAACGATTGCTAGGTGCATGCCAATGGTGAACAGCTGCCTTTCTATGACATTAAATGTCAGGTGATGGCGCGAGTTTTAAATGTATGTTATCGGTAAAACGCTCATTTTTTGCGGCCTTTGTCTTTTCTCGGAGCTGTCGGCATACAACCCCCACTCTTTTGCTTGCGTTTTTATATAGCGTTTGGATTTCGATTGCTAGGTCACGTGGTTTTCAATTTATTAGGAGGTCAGTGTGAAGTTACTGAACTTACACCTGCCCTGTTCAGTCCCTGGCACCATTTCGCTGCGGTGTGTTCAGTTTCATAAAAGTTTCACTTTTGCCGAGGTTTTCATGGGATGTTGACAAGTTGTATTATAAGTTGAATGTCACCTTTTCTCCACTTCCACTTCTTCCCACTTCCACCAAGCTATTGATGAGGTTGTTTGACAGCTCATTTGGTCATCGTCATATGACACAATAACCACAAGGATGGAGCACGTTTTTAGGTTCGCTGAAATTTGCCCCTGATGACACCAACACGCCCTGTCTGTCATTCTTGCACCAAAACCTAGCGCATTGTTACTGCGTTTCGCTCCCGTGGAAATGCAGCTGGCGTATTCGGGAATCGAACTCATGACTTCGATTCCAGCATCACAACACATCATCATGCTAAATTATCAGTGGATGTTGTTTGCAAGACATGTACGCATAAATGCTCAGCGCGAACCCGCAGCACAAGTCTGTTTACACTGAGCGGCGATGGGAAGTCTACAGCCATCAGCTGAATAAAACACTTGCTAAGCGGGCTCCCAGTACGGTATTTTAAGTGTGCTAGAAACCTCCAGCGCTTTGGCACTACCAAAGGTTGTCTCGAAAAGCCAGAGCCCAATCGCGAGTTGTACAGTGGTTGTCTATTTGCTGCCTTTTTTTTTAGTTTACTCACAAGCTTTCTTTTATTAAAGTCTAGTTATCGTGTTTCTTTCAAATAATAGTTTGTAGTACTGTGCATGACAAAAAAATTACAAAGTAACCAGACCATGAAGCATTGACGAACTCTTGACTCCTATGTTTCTCGCACTGCTTGCATTGAAAAGGGTATAACTAGGCGGGCAGTTTTCAGGTCTTCGTCATGTTCACAAGAAGCTCACAATGCAGCAGTAGTGCATGCCTGCTTTTCACAATGACGAAGGAGCGCTGCCCATAGCGTGCAAAATGCGAGATAAGCCCTTCAAAGAAAGCGCTGTCCGTGCGCGCAATCGGAAAACCCAGCAAGCGTGGCCCGTCCGAGCAACCGGTGCTTTGCCCTCTTTCCACTCGAGCGGCCAATGGCGCTGCGAAAACTTGGACCTGTCTTCCCTATACTGTGGCTCCACAGCAAATTCCATACAGCTGGGCCGGACCGCACCTTGGTTTTTATTTGTGTGCGTCGGGCCGGGTCAGATGGGCTTGAAGCCTTATTGCTTCGGGCACGGGCGGGCTTTCGACGCAGTCATTGGGCCCAGGCTGGATTCGGGCTCAAAAAATAGGCCCGTGCACAGTTATGTGTACTACCGTCAGGATGTGTCCACTTTGAAGAAGCGATGATGTCATGCGCAAACAACGCATATTTTGCCAATCTGTGGCGGCATGATGACGCAACAGTAATCATCATCATCATCATCATCATCATCATCATCATCATCCTGACTACGTTCACTGCAGGGCAAAGGCCTCTCCCATGTTCCACCAATCAACGCGGTCTTGTGCTTTCCGTTGCCACGTTATACCCGCAAACATTTTAATCTAATCAGCCCACCTAATTTTCTGTCTCACCTTCGTGCGTTTGAGTTCTCTGGGAATCCAGTCAGTTACCCTTAACGACCACCGTTTATTATGCCTACGTGCTGCGTGTCCGGCCCATGTTCATTTCTTTTTCTTGCTTTCAACTATGATATCCTTAACCCCGGTTTGTTCCCTGACCCACTCTGCTCTCTCCTTGTCTTTTAAGGTTACACCTTTCGTTTTCTTTACTATCGCTCGCTGCGTCGTCCTCAATTTAAGCTGAACCATCTTTGTAAGCCTACAGGTTTCTGCTCCGTAAATAAGGACTGGTACGATTCAGCTGTTATATACCTTCCTCTTGAGGGATAGTGGCAATATACCAGTGATGATTTGTGAGTGCTTGCCAAATGCGCTCTATCCCATTTTTATTCTTTTAGTTACTTCAATCTCGTGGTCTGACTCCGTGATTATTATTTGTCCAAAGTAGACATATTCCTTTACAACTTCCAGCGTCTCTTCACGTATCACAATGTGCTGTTTTCTGCCGAGATTGTTGCACATTACTTTAGTTTTATGCATATTAATTTTCAGACCTAATTTTCTCCTTTCCGTGTTCAGTTCAGTAGTCATGAACTGTAATTCGTTCCCTGAGTTACTCATGAAGACAATGTGGTCAGCGAATCACAGGTTACTAAGGTACTCTCCTTAACTCTTATCCCTTACTCTTCTCAGTCTAGGGTCCTGAATACCTCCTGTAAACACGCGGTGAATAGCATTGCAGATATCGTGTCTCCCTGCCTTACACCCTTCTTTATTGGTATTCTTTCGCTTTCTTTATGGAAATCTATGGTGGCTGTGGATCTTCTGTAGATTTCTTCCAGTATTCTTATGTAGTGTTCTTGGATGCCATGATTCCGCAGTGTCTGCATTATAGCTCATGTCTCGACTGAGTCAAACGCCTTCTCGTCATCTATGAAAGCTATCTATAGTGGTTGGTTGTATTCAGCGCATTTCTCTATTACCTGATTGATAGTATGAATAAGGTCTATTGTGGAGTAACCGGTATGAAATTCTCCTTGGTCCTTCGGCTGATTGAACTCTAAGATTGTCCTAATTATATTAGCTATTATTTTTCTAAATAGTTAGTAGAGAATGGAGAGTAAGTTGATCGGCCTGTAATTTTTCAAGAACTTGACGTCTCCTTTCTTATGGATTAAGATGGTGTTGGCGTTCTTCCAAGGTTCTCGTACCCTTCCCGTCAAGAGGCACTTTATATATAAGGTGGCTAATTTTCTTACACAATTTATCCGGCTTCTTTCAGGAGATCCAATGTTACTTTATCCTCACCAGCGGCTTTGCCTCTTTCCATTCCTTCTACGGCTTTCCTTTCTTACCCTGTCATTACTGGTAGGATGTCGAATTTTCTTGGACTATTATAGCTTCTCAGAATACTATCCTGGTTCTTTTGACTTCTGTACAGCTCTCTGTAGATCTCTTCCGCCATCTCGACCAGCCTATTTATATTGGTTATGACATCGCCTTCCTCGTTTCTCAATGCATACATCCGATTTTCGCCTATGCACAAGTCTGCCTTCGCAACTTTCAGGCATATGCCGCTTTTTACAGCCTGCTCAATTCTTTCTATGTTATACCTCCTGATGTCGGCTACTGTACTCCTATTGATTAACTTTGAAAGCTTCACTAGCTCTATTTTGACGGTTGCATTTGAGGCTTTTATTTTTTGTCGTCTCTTAATAAGATTTTTCGTCTCATGAGATAGTTTGCCACTTTCCCGTCTAGTGACTGAACCTGCAACTTCAATTGCACACTCTTTGATGATACTAGTAAGATTATCATTTATTGTGTCAACGCTAACGTCGTTTATCTCATTTAGTGCTTAGAAATGATGCTGAAGCAAAATTCTGAATTCCTGTATTTTCTTCTCACCACCTGTTCATTAATTACCTTTTGGCGTATCAGTTTTTGTCTTGGCTTTTTTTAAACCTAAGTGAATACGACCTCTTACCATTCTATGATCTCTGCATCTAATCTTGTCAACTACTTCTACATCTAGTATATTGTCTGAGTGTGCACACAGAGTGAAGTCAATTTCGTTTGTAGTTTCGCCATTAGTATACTTCGCCACGTACGCTTACGGTTCGCCCGTTTTCTGAAGAAGGTATTCATAATCCGTAAATTATTACGTTCTGCGAACTCTACAAATAACTCCTCTCGGGCATTTCTAGAGCCGGTGCCATATTCTCCCACCGCATGTTCTCCGGCCTGTTTCTTGCCTTGATTGATATGAGGGGTTTAACGACCCAAAACCACCATATGAATTTCGACCACCTGGGGTTCTTTAACGTGCACCAAAATCTTCGCGCACGGGCCTACAACATTTCCGCCTCCATCGAAAATGGAGCCGCCGCAGCCGTGATTCGATCCTGCGCGGTGCGGGTCAGCAGCTGAGTACTTTAGCCACAACACCACCCTGGCGGGGCCTGTTTTTTGTCTACTTTGGCATTACAGTCACCCATAAGAAGAGTATACTGTGTCTTTACTTTTTAATAAATGAATATACGTCTTCATAAAAGCGTTCAACCAAGGAATCGTCATGACTTGATGTAGGCGCGGAGGCCTGTACTACTTTCATCTTGTACCTTCTGTTAAACTTAATATGATACTTGCCACCCTCTCACTGATTTTATAGTATTCTTCTATGTTGCAAGCGATAATCTTGTGTATGAGAAATCCCACTCCTTGTTCTTTTCTGTCAACAAATCTACGGAAGCCTAGGACGTGTCCATTATTCAGCACTGTATAAGCCTCACGTGTCCTCCTAACTTCGCTGAGCCCTATTACATTCCATTTAACGCCTTCTAATTTCTCGAATAGCGCAGCTAGATTAGCCTGACTAGATAGCGAGCTAGCGTTGGACGTAGCCATGTTCAGATTTCATGGCGGCCTGTCCGTACTCAGGGATTCCTAGCATGCTCCGCTGCGTCGCAGGTCTCACCGGCACCTTGGACAGTTGCTTGACAGCTCCTGAGGATTGAGGGCCAAGGGTTAATTGCTGTGTTTATGGGAGGTTGTGGCCAGGTACTGCACCAGGGTGGCAAACCCTGCTCTGGTGAGGCAGTACATTACCGGCTGTGATGGTTAAGGACGTTCGTCACTATGCTTGTCGATAGCGGACGAGAAAGGATTAACATCAACAATTGATGCGAACAAAAGAAGCTTTAGAGAGGAAACACTAGAGAGGAAACGGCAGGTGAAAATAAAACTATATGTCCAACCCTACACGCCAAGCATCACGCCACCTGCACGACAGTCAGACCTCTATTATGCAGAGAGCTCGCGGCTACGCTTACTCAGTGTTCAGCGCGTATAGTTCTCGGTCCGCAAGCAGAACCCACTGCCTCACAGTTTGGGTCCCCGTCGTCCCGACGTGATGCGGTCGTCGACGTGCGCGAGAGCAAAGGTGGCACGGCTGGAACGGCTCACGGCACACCGTGTGCAGCGCTGTTTAGTCGGACGTCGCGGCCAACCCAGCAGTCGGGGTCGCAACTCCTGAGGTCCAGGGTCAGGCCACAGCTCACGAGGACCACGCCCGGTAGGCCTCGCCCACGAACCTGCTCCCGGCCACTGCACCCAGGCAGGAGCCGTTCAGCAGGCCCCGTCCTTGGACCTTGTACAGGCCGACGGACTCGACCTCGAACGGACACACCGGAGCTCGACCTGGCCGACACGTACGGGTCCCACGTCCAGCTCAGGAACGCTGCCAGGAACTCGTCCTCTCGAGCGGCGCACCGCTTCGACTGCCTTCGTGGCCTCCACCCTCTAGCTCTCTTTCGCACGTTTCTTCTTCTTCTTCTCTTCTTTTCCATTTCTTGTTATCGCCTTCGTGCCACCTGCCCTCCGCTCGTCTTCTTCAATTTTGGTTTGACGTTCCTCGGCGCTGTTTAAGTCCTTTTAGCCACAAATCGTGCCTAAACACAGCACTTTTGTGTCCTTTCCTTACAAATATCCCTCTGCTCAAGAACGTTGTTTAGGGGGAAAACAAATTTTCACAAGCGCGCGAGGTGGAGTATCCAAAAGCGAAAACATAGTAAAAAAACATTACTTACAGAAGTTCATTCCGTTAGGGAAAGGGTGAATTAACATGAAAAGAAATTGTGCCACCACTAAACGCTAACCAGCAGAGAAGTCAAATGCAGCTGAGGTAGTCGGCACCTATGTTGTCGGAGCCCTTAATGTACTCAACCACAAAGTCATACTCAGTAAGCAATAGGCTCCAGCGGAGTACTCGGCTGTTGATTTGTTTTGCGGAATTTATGTAAGCAAGAGGCTGGTGGTCAGTTTGCAGCACGAATCAGTTTCCGAAGAGGTACACATGAAACTTTTGGATAGCCCACACAAGAGCCGGCGCCTCTCTTTCGACTGTTGAGTACCGTGACTCCCGTTCGAGAAGTTTACGGCTTGCGTAGGCTACTGGATGCAACATGCCGTCGTGACGCTGCATTAAAACGGCTCCAATGCTGGATGAAGATGCATCCGTGCGCAATATGAATGGCTCTTGTAAGTCCGGTGATCGCAGTACCGAACCAGACGATAGTATACGCTGTAGTGTTACAAACGCTTGTTCATGGCGTTCTTCCCAGATGACCTTATTTGGCCCTCGCTTCCTAGTGAGTTCCGTTAGAGGTGATACTACAGCGGAGTAATTGGGGACGAAATCCCTATAATAACCGGTTAAACCTAGAAAGGAGCGAACTTCTTTCTTCGTCTTCGGTCTCTTTGCGGCCTGAATCTTCTCCAATGTCTCAATCTGGGGTCGGAGAAGATTGTTCCCGAGAATGTGTCCCAAGAATTTCACTTCGGCAAAAGCCACCTCACTTTTCGATGGCTTTATTGTGAGATGAGCTGCCCTGACACGTTGCAGATACTTGGTGAGAGTTGTTATATGCTCGTCCCAAGTTTGTGTGGCTATAAGCACATCGTCAAAATAGTGATAGATGTTCGGTATTCCATCTACCACTCGTCTCATTATTCGGGTGAACACAGCAGGCACTGTTTTGATGCCGAAAGGCATGCATCTGAATTGGTAAAGACCAGAAGAGGACTGAAAAGCGGTGAGGACCTTCGATGCTTCGTGCATCGGCACCTGCCAGTACCCTTTGGTGAAGTCGAACTTCGAAAAGTAGCGGCTCTGACCTAGTTTGGCAAACATCATGTCCACTCGCGGTATCGGTTCGTTGGCTGTAACGACGACTCAATTCAGTTGTCTGAAATCAATGCAAAGTCGGTTGTTCCCGTCTTTCTTCTTGACCACGACGATCGGAGCTTGATACGGAAACTCCGAGGGCTCAATGATACCTTGTGATAGCATGTCCTGTACTTCTTTTTCTACAGTTTCTTGGATGGCGAATGGGATATGATACAGGCGTACCTTTACCGGTGTTTCAGTGGTAAGGCGTAACTTGCACTCGACGAGGTCCGTCTTCCCTGGCACGTCAGAAAATACATCATGGAACTCTCTCAGGAGTTCCTTAATTTGGTATGTCTGCGGGCTGTTCAAGTTAGTCGCTACTAACACATTTTTATATGTTTTTCTTTGGTGTAGGGCAACAAAGGGAATTTCTCGCTCGTCCACAGTGTCTGACTTCACAGAAACGGCCGCTTGTTGTGATTCATTTTCGGGGTCCCTTTCATGGTATTTCTTGAGAAGGTTAATGTGAAAAAGGCTCCTCCGTGTTCCGAGATCTATCTCGTAGTCATAGGCACTGCGTTTTTCAAGCACTGTGATGGGTCCCTTTCATGTCAAGATCAATTTATTCTTATCTGATGGTAGCAACAGCAATACTTTGTCTCCGGGTGATAGTTGTCGAACTATTGCTTTCCTATCGTAATATTTTTTTCTGTGTCAGTTTCGCCATCAGGAGTTCTTCGTGTGCTACCTTGCAGGTGCCTTGCAGTCGCTCTTGGAGATCTATAACATACTCGTATGTTGTTTTCGTTTCAGGATCGATGTTGGCCCCTGTCCACAGTTCCTTAAGGATTGACATTAGCCCGCGTACAAATCTGCCGTAGAGGAGATCGAACGGCGCGAATCCAAGGCTCGTTTGGGGAACTTCACGGTATGCAAAGGGCAGGGGAGCCAAGTATCTGTCCCAATGTTGCGGCCGTTCTTGACACATGCGGCGAACCATCTGTTTGAGAGTGCCATTAAATCTCTCCACAAGTCCGTTGGCCATGGGGTGATAAGGCGTTGTGGGTAGCAGACGAAATGAAAGTAGCCGACCGAGTTCCTGCATGAGACTCGAAGTGAACGATTTTCCACGGTCGCTCACTATCTCACGGGGCACTCCAACGCGGGAGAACATCTCTACTAGTGCTTCCGCTATGCGCTCTGTCTCGATGCTCGGAAGTGCCACCGCATCCGGGTAACGCGTAGCAAAGTCTACCATCGTTAAGACATACTTGTTGCCCTTGGATGACGTTGGTGACAGAGGGCCAATAATATCGATGGCGACCCGCTGAAAAGGTGTGTATATGATAGGCATATTTTCCAATGGAACTCGTCCGACGAGGTGTTTAGGCACGGTCCTTTGACATATGTCGCACGAATTCACGAACCGTATCACATCAGCCTGTACACCCGGCCAATAAAACTCTGTAAGGACACGGTCTGTTGTCCTTCTTTGCCCTTGGTGACCAGACAGAAGGCATTCATGAGCCATCTTCATTACGGTGTTCCGAAGCTCCTTGGGTACTACAAGTTGCTCCAAGTCTCGCCTTTCTGCCGTGCGGTGGCACCGGAAAAGAATGTCGCGTACCAGCACAAACTCAGTGACTGCTGGCTTCTTAAATATGATCTTCCTCAATGCGGCGAAGCAGGTTTCCAGCGTGGAATCTGCGTGCTGTAAATTCTTTAGTACTTCCCGGCTGATATCCAGGGGTTGGATCTGAGGAAAAATCAGTTCACTGAGCTTTTTCCTTGCTTTTTCTGCAGCCGCCGACATGTCATCTGGTCGTCTTCTATCTGATGAGGTTGCATCTTCAGGTTCTTCTTCAGTGCATACTGGATCACGGTGAATCAGTGCTAGTTTTGGACGTCCTGCTGGCTGCTTCGGGGCTGGTTGGGGAGCGGACAGTACACCCGCAATGTTGCCAAGCACGACTTCATACAATGAATTCTCCATACAAACAGCAAGCACCTGACCTCTGAAAAACGGAGAATCTATGTACACCTCTGCTTCTGGTAAGTCTTTTGCAGATCGGTCCAATAAGCGAATGGTACGGGTGTTGCCAGTCAAGTTGCAGTCAGGAACTAGTGATCGTTTCACCACTACTGTATTGCAACCGGTATCCCGCAATACGGTAACCAGCTTCCCTTAGAGATAGCCCTTTACAGTTGGCATTTGTTTTGACCCGTTGTCGCACGTTGCGTTGCTTTGTGTCCCATCACACATGTGATGACAATGCTTCTCATCCTGATTGTCAGGCGCATCTTCCATTTATTTCTCATGCGGCCCTTTCTGGTATCCCAAGACGGAACATGATGTATCTCTACGTTTTCCCGAGTTTGAGGGACAACTATCGGATCTGTGCCCTGACTTCTTACAGATCCAGCACAACGTCAACTTGGGCGCTCGAGACTTGGTCCAGCAATCGGAAGCTCGATGACCCGGCTTGTTGCACAGAAAACAAAGCGGTTTTCCTTCGCTTTCACTGACAGTGTCAACTTTAGCTGTAGCCATCGGTTTCCCTTTTTCGTCTTTTCTTCTAGCGAGATTCACAATTCCCTGAGCTTCTAAACATTGATCAGCCGTCATTGCCAACGTGTCCAGGTTATGACATCCTCGCTCCTACAGGAAGACAGCCAACTTTTCGTCCCACCGCCTGAGGAATTGCTCGGACACCATCTTGTCTCGTAGTGCCTCATATGTTTTGGGAGTCTTCGCCAGCTCCTGCCAATGGTCGAAGTATCCACAGAGACGTCCCGCGAACTGTCGACCTGTCTCAGTATTCTCGGGCCGGGCATCCCTGAACTTCGCGCGGTATCCCTCTTCTGTATAACGGAACCACTGAAGGAGCGTCTGCTTGAGCTTTGCGTAGTCCGTAGAGTCTTCTGCAGACATCCGTCCTACCACGGTCAAGGCTTCTTCTGTTAGACACATACTCAGTGACAGAGCCCACTTGTCGGTTGGCCAGCCTTGGCTCATGGCAACCCTCTCAAATATCTGGATGTGGGCATCCAGTTCATCCCTACCCTTATTGTAGGGCGGAATCATTTTGTGTGGGCTGTGGAAACTCTGACCACCACCCATACTATCATCCGCAGAACTCGTGCTTGGACGCTGCGCTTCTGCGACACGACGTCACTCCTCGAGCCGACGTCACTCCTTTCAGCCTCCATGCGAGCTATTTCACGCTCATGCTCCACCTGTCCTGCTAGACGTGCCTCCTCTCGATCTTTTGCTCTCTGGTCCCTCATTTCTTTTTCCTCAGTGCTCACCCATGCCAGCAAAGCCTCACCACTCAGCCGCATCTCCTTCCCTAGCTCAACTAGCTTTCTCTTGTCGTCCATTCTCGTCCGCCACACACAAACAACGTGAAGCTCTCAGATGTAACGCGAGAGCTTAGTCCTGTGTCGCGGACGCCAGAAATTGTGATGGTTAAGGACGTTCGTCACTATGCTTGTCGATAGCGGACGAGAAAGGATTAACATCACCAATTGATGCGAACAAAAGAAGCTTTATATTGCACACTAGAGAGGAAATGGCAGGTGAAAATAAAACTATATGTCCAACCCTACACGCCAAGCATCACGCCATCTGCACGACAGTAAGACCTCTATTATGCGGAGAGCTCGCGGCTACGCTTACTCAGTGTCCAGCGCGTATAGTTCTCGGTCCGCAAGCAGAACCCGCTGCCTCACAGTTTGCATCCCCGTCGTCCCGACATGATGCGGTCGTCGACGTGCGTGAGAGCAAAGGTGGCACGGCTGGAACGACTGACGGCACACGGATGCGCTACCGTGTGCAGCGCCGTTTAGTCGGAAGTCGCGGCCAACCCAGCAGTCGGGGTCGCAACTCCTGAGGTCCAGGGTCAGGCCACGGCTCACGAGGACCACGCCCGGTAGGCCTCGCCCACGAACCTGCTCCCGGCCACTGCACCCAGGCAGGAGCCGTTCAGCAGGCCCCGTCCTTGGACCTTGTACAGGCCGACGGACTCGACCTCGAACGGACACACTGGAGCTCGACCTGGCCGACACGTACGGGTCCCACGTCCGGCTCAAGAACGCTGCCTGGAACTCGTCCGCTCGAGTGGCGCACCACTTCGACTGTTGTTGTTGTTGTTGTTTTCCTGTGCAAATGGCTCGTACCCAAAGAAAGCGATTGGCTGATTATAAGGTGAATTTGCCCTAAACTTTCAGCATGGCGTCATTCCTACAAATTTTTTTTCTAACTTAATTTTGATTTGAAATACCGATATCAAGTTTGCAGAAAAAAAAGAAGAAAAATAGTGAGACAGCAATTTAGCAAGAAAATCGTTTAGTCGCAGTGATGTATTCTTGAACGGCGAATAAAACATCCGTGTGGCTGAAACCCAGTGTAGAGGTTCCAAATGAAAGAAGATCAGGTTGTGATAGTTGCAAGCCCAGTCTATGAAAAGGTGGTGCTAGTATGCTTTGCCTGAATAAATCGAAACGGTGACAATGTAATAAAAAATTGCTGATCGTTTCCTCTTGATTACAGTAAATGCACATAGGGGAATTCAATATGCCTGATCTATGCAAGTAAAAATTGAGGGAGGTAACGAGGCAACGAAATTTCGTGATGACAACTTCCATCATCCTTGAATTAGTCAGTTCACTGTACCAGGGAAATAACAAGTGTTTGTACTCTGGAGAAGCCGTCAGTGCAGGGTCAGATAAATTTTGCCTGATTTTAAGTGTGCGAAACCGCGCCACCGTAATGTATACTGTATGAGGGAAAATAGAAATAACTGGTGTCGAAAGGGATGCCTTCGCAAGAGAATCAGCTATTTCGTTTAACAACAAACCTTTGTGCCCTGGTGTCCAGATTAAATGAATACTTCGGAGATGACAAGGGATCAACGATTTAAAAAGTTTCACTATAGGTGAGTGACCAGATGCGGGCAGAGAAGAGCACACTGATAATGAATCAGTTATGACTGCTACGACTGGAATGGAAATATTTACCTTTCGCAAAGCTAACATTATTGCCACGAACTCAGCCAGAAAGACAGGAAGAAAGTCCGGTAAGTGAAGTGAAAATGACCAATCAAGTACGGGGCAATATATTCTAACGCCTGATTTTTCATGTGATTGAGATGCGTCCGTTGCTATAATGACATTTGTTGGCAGAGTACTTAAATGGTCCTGCAATAAACCATTTAAAATGCCTGTAGGTAATAGCTTTGCGTGAGTTGGAAAGATATCATGGTAAACACTTTCTGGAGAATTTTGTTGCTCAGTTAAAGGAATCAGATCACGAACGTGTACATTTAGGGGCTCAAGTAACGATTGAACAAATACTATTTGTGGTTTGGTAAATCTGGGCCAATGCACGAATAAGAATAGGTCAGGATTGGAAATAAAAATAATTTGGTCAGGGTTAAACGGTGCTTCATATAGTCGTAAAAAGGTCTGCACAGTAAGAATGTTAAAGCGACATGTTAAAGAATGTTAAAGCGACATTTAGCGAGTGTCGCGTGTGCTCACACGCGACACTCGCTAAATTGCTGTGACCCGCTCAGGCCATTGCGTCACGTCGATTCCTACTACTGCCCTCCTTCGAAGCTTCTATCGCTGTACGTTAAGTTTCACTATCTCCAGGACTGGCCCACAAAGTGACGGCGTGCACTGATTATGTCATAAGGCATCATTTCGGTACAATTTTGGTTGTCCACGCTGGATGCCGTATTTGGGAGGAATAGCTCTGCTTCTGTCGGCTCGAACACAAAAAACGATCTAGTGCGTATGTTTGGTCTTGTAGCTCAGTCAGCATCAATTTCCTTCTCATCTTCCTCATACCGGCGTCTTAATAGAAACGGGCATGTGGATTGTCGTTTCGTTCTCTTCTCACGAGCACGACTAGACTCACTGTCACTCAGTGAGAACTGCGTTCTGGCAGGCGCATGCATCTCGGGACCTTTTTCCCAATATATGATATATAGGGACTTAATATACAAACTTGCAGAGAATGAAAGTGGGCTGTAATTCAAAAGCATCGAAATTAGCGTGGTATTGTGGTTCATGGGCTTAGCTTAACGTTTCTAATCATTCGAGCTCACCTAATGCTAATAAATCTTTTTGCAAGGGCTGTAGGCGCGCAGTATCACTCTTCGTACGCCCCTAAATAAATATATAAATATGAAAGTTGCCGATTTCTATTTGAGGGTGTGTTTAGATTACCGTGTACTGTCGTTATTTGTAACACTATTTCGCACTGTATATAAGTTTTTGTGCTTCATAGATGTCAGTGCAAGTTACTTTTGAAATTATGAAATAAACACTGAAATAAGTTATGTGACATTGCGGTGCGAGTATTCGTCTTGCTTTGGCATATGTATTATTTACCAGCCCTGCTAGCTTCGATTGCCTTACTTCGTCAGGATGATCAGCCAGACGGGGCATCATCTCCCCCCCCCCCTTGTTTTCTTTTGAGGTCACACTAATTAACCACAACTATGATCACAACTATGGTGTCAGCTGTTTAACGAAGTATTTCAGGTGTATTCAGGCACATATACACGACCCTTTTTTGTCTTCACAAAGCCATTGTTCACTAGTATTCTTATAAAATGAGACACATAAGAATCAATAAGCCACCAAAGTTCCAGCGAGCTCGAGGAGGACTTCCTGCATAAAAGTTTGAAAGAACTAAACAGTGATCTTTGATGGTATGGTTAAACATTAAAGATAAGTGCACGAAAACATCCAACTGAAAACTTCCCGAAATTTATCTTGCTGTTGCCTTCCCTTACTCGTCACAATTTAGCGGGGTCGCACGAAATACGCGTATGACTCACGGAATACGCAGTCTCTTGTTTTACAAAGAGAAAGAGAAAACAGTACCTTATGGAGAGACTGCACCTCTCACGGAGTCAAAGAATAAGAAAAGCAGCACTACCACTTGAAGTCGTTAAGTCTATATCTTTGCTGAATTTTGTGCCCCTTAGATTCCTGAACCATGCCTCACATTTGAAGCTTCTTAGGAGCTGCGCTTCCTAGATACTACGTGCACAATAAAACTTTTTAAAAGGGCAAAATAAGGAACCTCTGCGACACCAGTCTCCCTCGGCGGGGTACTGTCCACTTCCACCTAGAGTGCCTTCAAAAGCTGTTCGTCATCCATTCCCACGTGGACGACCCCAGAGACACTTCGTTACTATTGCCCTTGGACGTACTTTTTTTGCGTCTATCTTAAAAGTTTTTTACGAGTGCTTCTCACTGACAAAGTGGTAGCGTCTCCTTTTTCTGTGGATGTTAAATGGTGTGGTGTCGCTGCACTTCTACTTGGATCGTGAAAAGCATCAGCACCAAACATGCAAGACGTGATGTAAACACGGTGATGGTTGCTAATGCGCTCGTAGACATTATTCGTAAACTGAAGCCATGATGAAACCATAGACTGGCTATCCTTAGTCGTACTCTCTCATTCTCTACTATACTTCTCATACCAACATCTGTTCATCGCAGAGTGTCACTCGTGCGCGACTGACGCAGAAGCTGCATGTAGTTCACGATTTGGTCTCATTCAGAGTCAATAGGTCTCATTCTGAGTCAGCCTTTTCCAGTCTTCACTTCCTTCGAAATATGGAGAAAAAATGTAACAACGTAATAATTGTTGGAGTTTAATGTCCCAAAACTAACATACGATAATGAGAGACACCGTAGTGGAGGGTTCCGGAAATTTCGACCACTTGGTGTTCTTTAACGTGCGTAGAAACGTAACACTAAAAAGTGCAGCCAGACTCTTGAGCCACCGATAACAAGAAGATTGATGCTTCATACGGACAGCACCATTCGCCAATTGACGAAGCTTTTTCACCCTGATAGATCGTGCAAGAAATGTTACAATGTTTTCTGTCATTCTAACTGACAATGAGTGCAACTATCTCTCCAAGTTGTCTTTTTTGACGAAATAAGCTTTGTTATTTCAAGCGTGCGTCGCTAGATGTGTTGATTATTTCCCTTTTCTCTTGCCAACACCTTTCAAGGTATATTACTGTATTTTCACAAAACCAAAACAGTTAATGGTCGGCAGCAGTCCTGCGTCTACTTTTCCGTGCTCTCTATAGCATTTGTTATCTGTGCAAGAACGTGGTAACAGCAAGAATAAAGAAATGGAATAAATTGGGAAATATGGTTGGGAAATGCCATCTTTTTGTTATTTAACTTTATTATCTGGTCTACTGACAAGTGTTCTTCTATAGTTCAGTAAAAGAAGATGCGTAATAACTTTGGTGTTTGTGTTTTTTTCCCGAAAAGTAGTGATGAATAAACGATGTGGTACGCAGCACCCTGAGTTGTTTATAACTACTGTGAGGTTTAATTATATTCTTCCTTTTCCTGAAAACATCCTTAAAGTTGCACACGCCATGAAAGTAAAACACTACGGCTCTCAAACAATTGCGAAGCCACTTCACATGCCTCCCACCCACACAGCTGGCGCTTCTCTCGGGCGAAGTCCATCGTTTCTCCAACGTTGTTGCACCTGTTGCTCTCAGTAAACTTTTGACCACTCCAAGACATCATTCATTAGCGTGGACCAAGCCATATCAAGTTATCTAGCATACTTTCTCCCCTCGAAGCCTCACGAGATAAAATTAATAATACGTACTGTTCGCCTTAGTGATTTTTTGGCACACTTACACAAAAAGTACAAACAAGAGTGATTTTTTCAAACGCAACCCCGAGCCTCAAAGAAATGTTTCCTGCCAAACAACAAAGAAAATAATTACAGTGACATCCAGCGCAACATTGAAGAACTTTGTTAGCCTGAAAACTATCTACGAAGCTTGTTTGTGCAGTTTCATTTTGTTCCATGTGCTGCAGCTGTATCCTGCCAGAAGGCGAGCGTTTGGGGTGCTGAAAAGTACACTAGTGTAGTGTGGTTCCTGGTGAAAGCTTCTGAAGGGTACTAGGTTCTCATGGTTTTCGCAGTTGAATATCTCGCTCTGCGCACGCACACAAAGTTTTCACGGGTAGCATAGGATAGTTTTAGCAAAGCGTCGCTCACCTCCCATTCCACACAGATGTAAAGTCCTGAGCCAGTGCAAAGGAATACACAATTTGCAACCGTACAGAATCGTCAGTATACGATAACTCCAAACGTATCGTCTGCTGTGACACCAGGCATCGGAGGTGTCCTAGCAGACGATGAGTTCTGTGCTTTTTTCATAGACTCAACACATGTTACTCCATACAGTATTTCAATGTCAATAAATACGTTATGGCTTTATTAAAGACCCGGATTTATTACAACTGTTGGAAAAATGATTATTTTTCTTGGTAACTTCAAATATAGAACACGATTTTACACCAGCGCACACTCTCGTCATTGAATTCATTCATACTTCCCTTTACTCTCACTGTCAACCAAACATTCATGGACGCTTGCGCAAGATTACACTACCGTTGTTACAGCATGCCATTCTATAGTTTCTATACATGACGTTATGATACTCAGCCTACTGCAGTTCTCACTCTTTTCTGCTGTGCCAGTTCGAGTAGCCTAAATCTAATGGAACATTAGTTAACAATTATTTTTGAAGGGTCCGGAAACAACTGCTTATAGAAATATGCTTATGAAACTGAACAGCACAAATCTCTAATTGACTGCTTGTCAACCAAGGCATTATGCTCTCTTCCCTCAAGCGCGGAGCTCTTGAAGCTTATAGAAATATGCTTATGAAACTGAACAGCACAAATCTCTACTTGACTGCTCGTCAACCAAGGCATTATGCTCTCTTCCCTCAAGCGCGGAGCTCTTGAAGCATTTTGTTGCGTTTGGTAATGCGAACAGGAATTATCATCATCCTAAGCTGTTACAAACTTGCTTAGTCTTCTTCAAGTCCTGCTTCGCTTTCGCTACACATGTGCGATGTTTTCTGGCATGGAACACGAACTATGACGGGCGAGTCAGTTACAAGACTGAAAATCACGTTTCAACATCTAACAACTAGTCACAGGACTCAAATTGGTTAACTTCATGAAGCAGCTAGTCACAAAAACTGAAAATCGGGAAAGTCACGTAACATCCCGTAATAAGTAGGTACATGAGCAAAATCACCTAACATTACCGAACTACTAGTCACGTCAAAAGTTTTCGCGGAAACCACGTAACAACTAGTCACTTCAAATGTTCCCGCCCAACGCACGTGACATGGGCGTAGTGCGGCAAGCCCACTGAAACTGGACAACAGCCGAGCCCAGCCATACTGAGTACTACTAGCGTCAGAAGCTAAACCTTGGCAATACCAAAGAAAACTTGGGAAAAGCTAGTTCAAACACTAAAGCTGCACGGTTTGCTCCAGTATTCGCACCACTTATGCAAAATGGGCAATTTTTTCTCGGCATTTTTTGCTTAATATGATGAAATCTGATGCAGTTTATATAATATCATTTTTTCTTAATTTCAATTCTATTTCTTGCCCCTTCCCCACTCTCTTAACTCTTTCTGTTGTTATTTCATACCGATTTCTATTTATTTTCATGGGAAATGGAGAAAGGCCCAAGCAAAAAGTGTCCATTCTCACTTGACAAAGATTTGGGCCCCCTTTCACAAGGCCCCTTTTACATCAAAGGGTGCCCCGCCGCGGTGGTCTAGTGGCTAAGGTACTCGGCTGCTGACCCGCAGGTCGCGGGTTCGAATCCCGGCTGCGGCGGCTGCATTTCCGATGGAGGCGGAAATGTTGTAGGCCCGTGTGCTCAGATTTGGGTGCACGTTAAAGAACCCCAGGTGGTCGAAATTTCCGGAGCCCTCCACTACGGCGTCTCTCATAATCATATGGTGGTTTTGGGACGTTAACCCAACATATCATCATCTATACATCAAAGGGCGATATAATACACACACATACATAGAGCATATTTTATATCAATATTTAATTCTATTGTTATGGACAAAAGCACACAAGACCTTGGATTGGCACAGGCTGTTTACTCAAACCCCTCGCTGTCCTCTTTTTCAATCACCCCCCGTACTGTCCTCAGTTGACTGAGTGTCGTGGCAATAACAATATTCATATTCAATATTTTGTGTAGAAACGCGCGCTGGCGGTGTCTTTCAAAATAGAAGTGCCAAACAACTGTTTATTCGCTTTTTTGTGTTTTCGTATGTTTACAGGACAAGTAATAATAAATTACAACCACTTGTTTCTGTCATTGCAATAATCTAGGTAAATAAGCAAGATTTAAAATGGTCTGATATGGGAACAAAGCTGAAATGTACAAAGCCAATCCAGCAGCTTATTATCACCAACTTTTGCCTCTGCAAAAACATCAATGCTGCGAGGAAGCCGAACTCTGCACACTCTTGCAAAAGTGGCAGTTTACTCCGTGGTAATTTATTGATGTCATCACGGTCCTTCATTGAGACCTGCACATATTTTAAAACACAAAAGCATGGAGTGAAAGCAGCAGCAACTCGCCACAGGGAATAAAAAGCAAGCTCAAAGGCAGTATGCGACGTTGTGTATGTCCTTTGTCTCGAGTTCTTTCCACGCTGGTTACCTTTTAATATTTATTTCTCGTCTACAGGTACCACTACCTTGTACCTTTTTTGCATCCCAGTAATAACTGATTGGTTGAAGGCATAAATATATTTGACATTTTCAGGTACATTACTACAAGGTAAAAAAGAGGAGTAAATGGGGTATGCGTGTATAAATTCATCGCAAACATGGGTATGTAGCCCTTGCTAAGTCCTTGAAAATTATAAATTGATTGCTGCCTTTTGCGGACGTTATTTTTCCTGAAAGTTACACTACCTTTAATTTTTTTTACGCGTTTTATTTTTTGTAAGCATGCTGCGTTATTATAACACTATTTATGATCAATAATTTTTCTAAAACAGTTGTAAAATACCCTTCTTCGTGGCTGCTTAAGGAAAGTGGATATGAACAATCGGTGTAGAATGAGTGATAATATATAAAGTGTTCATGAAGGCACAATAATTAGACATTACAAGTGCTACAATCAACACTTGAGAACATAAAGGTCACGTGAGTGCTTTTAAACGCTTGCGTCGTTTAAAGAGGATCTTCGACGTTCAGGTGTGTCCAGAGTGCAACTATAAATATCTCCAGAGCTGTCTCATTTGCTGGCCTCTGACAAATTAGGAACGATAAAAATTCACTGGCGTGAAAACCTGATTATGTATTAGCACAGTCTCTGCAAGTAAACTTTGACGAACACAGTGCACGCGGAAAACTTCAATGTTTCGTAGCAAGGCGAGGTCTGCTCGCTCTCTGGAGCAACGTGGTGAGTTATTCCCGAAGCAAGCCCACGGGAACTACATAAGAAGCTTGCTCACTCGGTTGCTTCACGCTTGCCTCGGAGGACACCATTAATTAAACTTCCGCCATTTATAGGATTAGCGCGAAAATGCTATTGACTTGTTGCTCGCTGCAGACCATACAACATGACGTGGCCTCTAGAGGTGTTTCTTTCAACGTTATTAGGGTGACAATGTTCAGCGGGCTTCAGGGCTTCAGTGAAGGAGACTTTTGTTTGGTTATCTGGTTTCGAGCCTATCACTCCTTGTGGTTGTCTGCAATATAATGAAGTACCGAAGGAAACTTCGCAGATGGATTCAGTCTCTACTGACTTAGGCAAGGCCCAACGGAACGTAGTGGTTTGCCGTTACAGACTGCTAAACGATATTATATCCTCATGGCTCCTTGGCCCCTATAACTCTAAATCTTTTGACTTAAAGTCAATCGGTATGTCCTTTTATTCTGCTTTCAATTCTGCGATGAGCTATTATATAAAAAATTGTACATTCTCCTCAGTTTTATTGTTTGTCACAGAGGAGGAAGGAAAGAAAGAACGATTACAGGCAGGTAGGTTAGGCAAGAAAGTGCCCTATTTGTTACCATACATTATGAGAATGAGAAAATGGAATAGAAATATCAGAAATACACAAAAGAAAGAATGAAGTGAACAGTGAGTGCACTGAGACTTGTGGTATTGCAACACTAATCAGGGGCCTCCTCAAGAAGCACAAAAGGCACATGCGAGTGGGAGATGCAAAGGTCCCTAGATGAAACAAGCTTGCAAGGTAGCGTCACTCATTGTTCTCGAGCCGTCCTCCTGATTCTTTTGCTTACCCCTCCTTTTCTCCGCAATCCACGTCTATAACTAGTGCATTCCTTGCACGTGATCTTGCAAATGGCTGGTGGTGTTATTTATTATTATGTAAAAGGTTCAAGATGAATACGCATGCGCCTATGGCGGCAGCCGGATTCTCGCCGTGACCAAGAACGTCACGTAATCGAAGCCAGGACATAAACTGAAGAGGAGCGTTTCAGCTGGCGACAAATCGACCCAAATTGTTTTGAAGTGCTCGTTCAATGCAATATTCGAGATTTGCAACAATTATGGGTTGCCATAAAACAACAGAAAGCGGTTTCGCTCTTTTCAACCTACCTTGTGCTATCCGAAATGAAGCACGCCGTGAAGTGTAGCTATGAAACATTTCGCGTGAACGCTTTCGTGCAACTCTGTCGACGTACTAAGTCGACGCGTATCTGTGAAGGGAGTTTCTTTGTCGTTTTATTGAAACGCCAGCAGCCCTCTAATGCACGTCTAGTGCATGCCAGTTGTTACAAATACTTGTACGCAGAGAGTTTCATATTATTGGAAGATATTCTATGTGTGCACGTATATAGAGAGCAGCTGGAGGGTGTAATCAACGCACCTTCAGGAACATTTGACGCTTGACCAGCTCGAGCCACTTTATCTAGAACATGGCGCAAAGGAGCCAAAACGCACTGTTTCGGGACACCTCACCAATAGAGCTCTCACTTTTCAGGAAGATCCGCGCACCGCATAAAGAATCCCCTGGCATCACGATTGTCAACCCGTAGAAAGCCTTTACGTTGAGTCAAATGAGTGGTTGCTTCATCTGCAGAGAACTTACATGTCCTTTGTATATTTCCTAAAGGTGAAAGCAGACAAAAAGGACCCCGCATACTCTACTATTAATGATTTGTCGAACTCCATTCTGTTTCAAAATAGGCCTTCGATGAGGCAGCCCTTCTCAGTTCGCCTGAAGGGTCTAGCTGAGGAAACTGGAGTGTCACTTGGACACAGTTTAATGGCTGCTGTAGCATACTCGCCACCGTGGCAGTGGCAGACTATAGACTGCGATGTGTCTTTCCTAGAAGTTACAAAGCATGCGCCTATTGCCCATATCCGAACACACTTCCTAGAACTTCAACACAAATACACACGTCCTGAGTTTTTTACAGATGCCTCCAAGTCTAACTCCTCTGTGTCCGACGTCTGCTGTCGGCCCATCCTTTTCGGATGCTGGCCCTCTACATCCAGGCACAAGTATCTTCACAGCAGAAGCTTACGCGATACTTGAGGTGGCTAAACACATCAAGCAATTACAAATAGAAAAAGCAGTAATCTATACGGACTCCCTCAGTGTGGTAACAACTCTGCAAACCCTTAAAAAACAAAAAACCCTGTCCTCGTCTCACTTTACTCCACCTTATGCACACTCTACACACTCAAACATGTGTTAGTGTGTTGGGTGCCAGGGCACCATGAGATCCAAGGCAACGTGATGGCGGATCAGCTTGCTGCATCCATCCACGAAAGCACTGCCACTACACCCATATCAATCCCGGCCCTTGATCTGAAGCCGTCTCTTAAACGAATGCTCAGGGACTACTGGCAGAGCAAGTGGGATAGACACGCACAAAACAAACTTCACATTATTAAGCCACACCTTAGCCATTGGCCGCCAGTATCAAAATCACGTCATACAGAGGTAATACTAATGAGGCTCAGGATAGAACAAACATACACGACACACATATTTCTTATGTCCGGTGGTGATCCACGGTTGTGTAACAGATGTGGTGAAGCACTAACAGTTCTTCACATTTTAATCCAGTGCAAACAGTTAGAAACTCTAAGAAAACAACACTTTCCATTACCCTACCGACAACATAAACCTTTACACCCTGTAATGTTCGTCGATAGGAAACCACTTTTTAGTCATAAATTATTGTTAGCGTTTTTAAAAGAAATTCGTAGTTTTCATATCATATACCCGAGCATTCTGTAGCACGACCTCTCCAGAGAGGTTTTCGCTGCGGTGGCTACACTCAATAAAACACTTGCCTCACGGCCCTTGGACGCAAGGGTATTAACGGGTGAGACACTTGTGCTAATGCCATACATGTCCACCATCGTTTTACATTATCACCAACTTTTGTCATCTATTTCCATCACACACACCTTTCACGGTATGGTCATGATTTTATGACTTGTATGTTTTACCCGCCTTACCGCGAGGAATTTTATGGCCCTTTTACAGCCGCTTATCACAATCATTGTCCATATCCTTAGTAAGATGAACTGGTGCTCTTTGACCGTGAAATGGCCCTTGCGCCACAAAACATCAAACATCATCATGATAGAGAAGCGTGTCACGTGTCGAGAAGTGTGCATTTTGGCGCCGGAGCGTTCGCGTCTTTATAAAAAAAGGAGAATAATAGAACGGAAAGAGATAGAAAAGAAGAGGAGTAAGAAATAGAAGCATGAATAGTCAGCTCGAGACTACACAGTACGGTCTCGCACAGTTCTTTCAGAAGCGGTCGTGCGGTCTGGTGGTCCTTGACTTCAGAAGTGTCAGAGAGATGATCGAGAAGAGACGCAGTCCACGGGTCATTGCGTTGTTGGATAGCAATGGTGTCAAAGTCAAGAGACGACAATGTGAGATCGCAAGCGCAGTCAGGTGTGACGTTCTGAGAAAGAGGGGAACGGGAAAGGGTGTCTGCGTCCGCATGCTTCGGTACTTACCGATAAACCAAGTGTATTTTCTAATCTTGGATTTTCAAAGCCCAGCGAGCGAGGTGGCCAGATGGGAATTTTAACGTCGAAAGCCAGCACAGCGCATGGTGGTCGGTGACGGCGTCAAACGAAGGACCATATAGATATGGGTAAAACTTTCCAAAGGCCCACACAATGGCCAAAAACTCCTTTTCTGTGACGCTGTAGCTGCTCTCTGCCTTGGTGAGTGGAGTACTAGCGTATGCCACGACGTATTACGTATGCTCCGGTTTACACTGTGCGAGCACAGCACCCAGGCCTACACCACTGGCGTTGGTGTGGAATTCAGTTGGAGCTTCAGGATCGAAATGGCGTAGAATGGGTGGCTTCGTCGGAAGTCGTCACAAGGCGGTGAAAGTTGTCGAGGAGTTGCGTGAGGGGTGATATAATAGACGCAAAGTTTCGGACGAATTGCTGGAAATACGAGGCCAAGCCAACAAAAATCCGAAGTATTTTGATGGTGGCAGGTTTAGGAAATACGCTTTCTACAGTGGGCGAAATTTTTCAGATGCTTAAACGCAGCATCATTCGCGCTGGACGCGCGCAGCGCCGCCGAATATGCCATATACTACGGGGCGAACGCGGGATGAATGCGCTGTCACCCAGTTGTCGCGGCTCGCAAACGTCACTACGTTATCCGGTGGTCTAGACTTCGATTATTCTCGTACGCAGGAAGCGAAAAGAAGCAGTACGACTTACTTTGCTTCCAAGTCGCTGTCTTGTAATGAATGAAGAGCATAAAAAATCACCCACGACAGTGGCGTTCATGGATTCATCTTGATCTGCTAGACCACGACAAGCTCGGTCACCTCTTCCATGAAATATAGACGTTAAGTAGCCACTGAGAGGTTAAAGTTTTGTTGGTTACAACATTCAGTTACGTGCACTGCGACATGACAAGTGAGTGCGGCTTGTCCGCCATCCTTGACCTGTGCTCCTATTGGTTCGTGGTGACCGATCCGCAAAAATCGGTCCGAGAGGAATTGGTGCGGAGAGGGCTCTTTCGGTGGATCTCGCCGCGGCCTAATCAGATTCGGCGCACTTTCGGCGGCCGGAATACTCAGTGTGAATGCGTCCTAACAGCGCGTATTTCTCGGGATCCGGGAGGATGCCTTCTTTGGAAACAACGTGGCCGAAAATGTTCAGTTGACGCATGGCAAATCGACATTTTTTGAGGTTTAATTGCAAACAGGCGTTAGTCAAGCAAGTAAGGACGTGCTGAAGGCAACGTAAGTGGGTGTCAAAGTTAGGGGCGAAGACCACATCATCGAGGTAACATAAGCATATCTTCCATTTTAGTCCACGCAGGATGTTGTCCATCATTCGTTCGAACGTTGCAGGTGCATTGTAAAGTCTGAAGGGCATGACGGTCAATTCATATAAGCCGTCTGGCGTGACAAAAGCGGTTTTGGGGCGATCGGCCTCCGCCATCGGCACTTGCCAATAGCCTGACCGCAAGTCTAACGAGGAAAAGAACTCGGCACCCTGTAAACTTTCCAAAGCATCGTCAATGCGCGGTAGTGGATAGACATCCTTCAGCGTGATCTTGCTCAATCGCCGGAAATTGACACAGAAACGAATAGAACCGTCTTTCTTTTTAACGAGGACCACCGGGGACGCCCATGGGCTCTGTGAAGGTTCAATAATGCCTCTGCGAAGCATGTCGTCTACTTGGTCAGCAATGACGCGACGTTCTTTAACGGACACGCGATATGGTCGTTGTCGCAGCGGTGAGTAAGACCAAGTGTCGATGTGATGTTCTACTGCTGAGGCACAGCCGAGAGATGTTTGTGCAAGGTCGAAAGAATGGTGGTAGCGCTCAAGGATGGTGAGGAGCTGTGAACGCTGCGAAGATGTCAAATCTTCAGCGATGAATGGTTGAAGCATGTTTGCCATTGTTGAGTCAGCCGCGGAGACGACAGCCAGTTCACAGACGGAGGTAGAATGCACCTCATCGGGGACGGATATAATTCTGGTAGAACTAGTCGTCTCCACGTGGCCAGGGCACTCATGGCATAGTAGGGCTAAAGGTGATCACTAATGATTATAAATTGGCATTATGGTTGAGCCTTCTACAAGGTCGAGAACAGCAAAAGGTGGTGGGAGGGCTTTTCGGGCGACGAATATTGGAGATGGTGTGAAGAAGACCATGCCGTCGAGTATGGTGCTGCATGAAACTGGTACGAACGCAAAAGAGCATGGAGGGATGGAGGTGTCGTCGTTAACGACAAGTTTAGCGGTAGACTGGGTGTCGATGGACGCTCGGTCATCCAGTGAGCAAACTTCAGCCTCAGCTCGAGCACAGTCGATTACGGTGTTATGACGCGATAAAAAGTCCCATCCCAAGATAATGGTATGGGAGCACGATGAAAGAACGATGAACTCTATCGTATACAGAACGTCCTGAATTTTTACACGGGCTGTACAGACTGCGGTTGGTTGAACAGGTTGAGCACTGGCTGTGCGAAACGATCATCCGGAGAAAGGCGTCATAACCTTACGAATTGAGCGGCAAAATCCAGCATCCATAGCAGAAACAGCTGCAGTGCACAGGTATCTATAAGAGCGACAGTAGCGATATTTTCGACGAACACATCAGTAACATTGGTAGGTGACGAATGAGGACTTGGGCAAACCAAAACCTGTGCAGTTCTTCCCTCGGGAACTGCGTCGTCTAGTCTTCCTCCTCATTAGGCGCGGGCCATCGACGCATAAAATAAGGGGAGCGGCGGCATGGAGAGGGTGAGCGAATACGTCCCGACCGAGGGCGGTGGTCGCCCTGATAGCAGGCTGGCTTTGAAGTAGAGAAACTGTAATGTGCGCTGGATTCAAGCGGGAAGAAAGACTCATGGTGGTTTTCATTGTTGATGTGCGTCCGGTGGTGGCAATACTTTGCGACGTGTCCGGATTGTCGACATACGTGACATATCAGGCGATTGTAGAGGGTGCGCCACGGGTTGGTGGTTGTTTCGTTTGGCCCAGCAATTCGCCTGGGCAGACGCCATTGTGCGTAAGCCGGCCGGTCTACCTTCAACCCCATCCGCGCCCAGTCTGCAAGACACTGTCCCGTAGATGTTCCAGGAAACAGTCGTGTCTCAAAGAAAGCTTCGCCAGACGAGCCTTTTGTTGAACGGGCTCGAACAGTGGACGGACGGCGCCATTGTGGCGGGTCTCATTAAGTCAACCTCTCGACTCAGCTATTGTCTTCTACGCGAGGCCATCGCAAAGCACCGTCAGTCTGGAAGCTTGGGAAGACGTCAAAGGCGCCGTTCTCAGGGATCGAGCGTTTGAACTGCCTGAAGCTGAAAGCAGCATGGACCGCTGCTGACGTTCGGGTGAGTGGTCATCTCCCCAGAGGAGCTCAACCTTCTTTCTCCAGACTCTACCTCGTCGCCCTGCGACGCCTTCAAGGTGGGGGCCGGGTGCGTCTTTGTGTGGTGTGCTCCTGTTACCATGGGACCATTTCGCTTAGCCGAGTGGTGCAATATGTGCACCCTTTCTGGTGGGTGGACCCCATAGACTTCGTCACCTGATTAGTGGCAAGAGTGGTGACCGCCTTCTGTGAATCTCCGTGTAAGGAGACGGCAGGCTATAAAAGCCGAAGACATTTTGTAAATATGAGCTGAATCATGTGTGAAATCATGAGCTGAGTCATGAACTGAATCTCTGTTGTATATAATGCGGGATCTTCTGGATCTCTGTAGAGTTCATGTCTTTCATCTATAATGTAAATAAATCTTCGTTCTACATCTCTTAACGCGTCCCTTCACTGGCGAGGGTCGGCTATGCGGACGACGGCGAAAAGCCAGCTACCTTAAAGAAGCCCGCCGTTCCGGCCATCGACCTCGAGTCCTTTACAACTGGTGGGAGCGGTGGGATGCCATCATCAACTTCCTACCCTTTACACGGTGTTAGTGGTGGTCCAGTAGAGTGGACGTGGGGGATAGCTCACGCGAGGCGGGAACGGAGGTGCAGGCACCTTGCGAGTTGGCATGGCTGCAGCCACGGCGTGTGTGAGTGGAGCAGCTACAACATTATGCTCGCGGGCTGCTGGTAAGGCCTCGGTGATCAATCCTTCAATGACGCCGCGGAGGGACGATGGTAAAGTTGTGATGGGCTCTGGTGTGAAGGGCACCATAGAAAGCTGTCGTGTGACTTCTTCACGAACAAATGCTGTTATTTCGGCTATTAGCCACGTTTGGCCATGACCATTGGTCACACTAGACAGTGATGCGAAATCGTGCGCTAGAGGACGTCTCGTCAGAGCTCGCTGCTTCCGCAATTCATTGTACCTTTGGCACAAGCAAATTACGTCGTTAACTGTGGTCGGGATTTTCACCAAGAGCATTTGAAAAGCGTCGTCGTCAATCCCTTTCAGGTAGTTCTTACATTTTTCACCTTCCGTCGTTGCGGCGTTGACGCACATGCACAAATTGATGACGTCTGATATGTAACTCGTGGTTTCACCCCTTTCTTGTGCGCGTTGTCCGCAAATGCTGCTCAGCACGAAGTTTTCGGATGGCAGGTAGATCAAAGACTGCTACAATCGAAGTTTCGCATTGCGGCCACGTTCGGACGTCTCTCTCGTGGTTTCCAAGCTAAAGGCTGGCTACACCCCGCGAGGTAGAACGACACGTGAGTCAACTTGTCCGCGTCGGTCCATCTGTTCAAAGCGCTCACCCGTTCGAAAGTCGAGAGCAAATCTTCAACGTCGTTTTCACCTGTTACGCTGAAGATTGGAGGCTCCCGCTGAAGAACACTGCCTAGACAGGTGGCCGGAGAGTGGAAGCGTCTGCTGATCGGCATCCGGCACAGCAGAGGGTAGCCGTCGAGAACGGAGTTCCAGGATCGTAACGGGAAGGTATAGCGAATGGTACCCAGCACGGCTCCACCAAATATCAAGGAGATTTATTGAGCGGAAAGGTTGTTCCCCGCAAGACATTGCACCAGCCGCAGTTCACGAGCTCGAGCCTGTGCGCCGGAGTACTTCCTCTTCTTTACAATACATTCATACACAAGTACCGTCATTCAGCGGACATCGCGTGGACTAATTGAGAGGTGGCTACCTACAACTACTGCTACTACTACTACTACTATGACTGCTATACTACTATTGCTACTACTACTAATTCTACTACTACTATTACCACTACTTCTACTACCACGACTACTACAATACACACATACATCGCGGACGCGCGACCCACGGCTTCAGGAGCTTCGCCCCTAAAACAATATGGACCAGCTCCCAAATGAGAACACTGATGGGATGTGACGCACCAGTGGCGCGCATGGCGTCGACCTGGTTGAAGCGCGCGTCGACACGGGTGCTGGAAGATGAGTGGAGCTTGGAGAGAGAAATAAATAAAAAGGAAGAGGCAGGGAGGTTAACTAGAAGAACTTATTGGCTACCCTGTACAGGGGTCGGGAAAGAAGGGTCTGAAAGAGGATAAGTTCCAGTGGGTGAGGCTGGTATAATCGTGACCATACGTGATCCTCATAGTCAGAACTTTGCCCGACGTCAGCGACTCCTTGCAAGTGGCGCAGAATGCGAAGTGGGACAGTCCCGCCGAGGTGGTCTAGTAGCTAAGGTACCCGCAAGTCACGGGATCGAATCCCGGCTGCGGCGGCTGCAATTTTCTATGGATGTGAAAGTGCTGTAGGCCAGCTGTGCTCCAAATTGTGTGCACGTTAAAGAACCCCAGATGATCGACATTTCCTGAGCCCACCGCAGAGGTGTCTCTCGTAGTCATATGCTGGTTTTGGAACTGGTAAACACCACATATCAATCAATCATCAAAGAAAAAAATCAGGATATAGGCCTTCGCACGTGCGGCAATGAAATGATTTTCGAGCACGCAGACTGTTCAGAAGTGTGATTGCTCTATCATAGTGTAACGCTTGGCAGGGACGGCTTCGAGTATTTTTATACAACAGCAAGTGAAACTCAAAGGCTAGTGATGTTTATCAATTGGGTTTCTTATAGTAGAATCTTAAGTTGTTGTCTATATTTGTGAGAAAGAGCCTGTTGATGTCACACCCACTGCACAGCCAGACGTTCGCTCCGCGGAGTTTAACTAAGCATTCACTGCTAAGTTACGTTAGCGCCAAAAAATATCTAGGGTGGCCATTATGAGGCCCCTTTTATATATGCGATAGACGAACGTGATCAAGCGAACCATATTCAAAGCACCGTAGTGAGAGGCGCCAGAAAATGGCGTGAAATAATGGAGGCTTTTGTTTTAAATTGCCATATTAAGCACATAAGTAAGTTATTGCTCTTGTTTGTACTTCTTTGTGGCTCAATATAGAATAGTGTGAGTATAATGCAATAATTCTGAGAAGGTCAAACTAAAGTGAAAATTTATTTGGCGTTTTACTATTTCCGCAGTGTAGCCAGGACAGATGTCACTACAGGCTTTATGAGCTTCACTGTTGATGCTGAGCTTCCAACTCTGCTTCCAGTGCATTCACAGTTCTCCTTAGTTCAATTATTTCAGCTTGTATTAGGTCACTGTATTGTCTCGCTTGTGTGTGCTCGACGGCCAGTATTCCAATCTTCCATCTTCAACTCTGTGAAAGAAAGTGTAAACTTGAGGGGCTCGTGATCGTGTTTTTTATACAAAATAATAATGAGAACAACAGACAATAATGCCAAAAATGTATAGGGAATGTTACAAGGAGTAATCAGTAATGAAAATGTGAAAACTAAAAGCGGATGAAAAGGTAATTTGCCACTGGCAAGATATGTACTTGCGAGCTTCTTATAACGCATCCGATTTATACCACTGTGCTACGGTGTCAGTCATCCCTCGATCCACTCCATAAGGTACTTATGTGCTTTTAAACGACGTAGGAGCTTCACTGAGTGCCACTTATTGTCATTACGGCGGTTGCGGGACACTCTTTTTTGCTTGTTTGGTGGCACGTAGTATGCGTGATCCTATTACGAGATGGCAGCTGACCATTAATCCTTCCTTCTCTCATTACCTCAATGCATGAAGCCTACCAGGACGAGGCATTCGCCATGAATAAAGGTGTACATTTAGACGTGCCCAGCAGAAAGTTTGGAGCACGGTATGAAAACGATACCGATTGGTAGTAGAGGTTCATGAGAATACGTGAGCCAAGTATTATAGTGCATCGCACGACCTGCAATACACAAATAATTTTCAAGGTCAGCTAAATATTGCTTTCTGTTCTTTCGACATATGACCGAAGAAGCTAAGAAAAATTACGCCATCTCCCGCTAAACAAAACCATGTGTAGATGCGAAGCAGTCGGTGCTAAACGCTTACACTGGCGGCGACATGGACACTGTGGCTCATCGCAGTGTTGCACATGATTGAAACCTGAAGAGCCGCTAAGCACGCAGTGATGGACGGGTGTTTCCTGCTGGAACATCCAAATCACTGCTAATGGGCAGTGAGAGACAGATGACTCTGATTGGACACAGAGACCTGCAGCCCGCTTTTAGTTAAGGCACACTCTGCAAATTTTATTGGCGAAGCTCCTTAAGCTGTGGGTCGTGCGTCCTCGACGTATGTAGTTATAGGTAGCATCTAGTTTAGTTCTGAGATGGTCGGCTAGATAGCGGTACTTGTGTATGATGAATATATGATGAAAAGATGCGAGATGGCGGTACTTGGAGTGCTTTCTAGATAGACGGACGGATGAATGGACGGACGAATGAACGGGAAAACGGACAGACAGACAGACAGACAGACAGTCAGACAGACAGACAGACAGACAGACAGACAGACAGACAGACAGACAGACGGACGGACGGACGGACGGACGGACGGATGGATGGACGGACGGACGGAGGGACATACGAACAGACGGATGAACGGACGGTTTGATGGAAAGACAGGCAGACTGACGGATGGACGGACAGACGAACGAATGGACGGTAGGACAGACAGACAGGCAGACAGACAGACAGACAGACAAGCGGCGCGAAATGCGACATGCTGCTTTTAGCGCCAATGCCATAGAGACACTATATGCCGATGCGTTACCCATACAACACTGCGTCTCCCTCGTATCGTGACGAAAGGATGCCGGACGCACTCAAACCCGCATGCGTCAAAGCAACGCAGAGCGGCGCGCGCCTGCGAGTACATGGCAGGACCGGCGCCTCCATGGCGTGGCAACGCCAGCATGACGCGACGAAATGAACGCCGACGAGCACGCGCACTACGTCATGTTGAAACGTATTGGCACCTTGACTGTGGCATGTAGTCATGTTCATGCGTCTTACATGACACGCACCTCAAGATTATTATGTTTGCACTAAACACATGCCTTTGTCATCCATTTGCATGACGTAATACCAAATTGCGTACAAGTGAAGCTAGCGAAACGGCCGCGAGCACATCATGAGCGTAGCATATAGTCACGTTGTCACATGACATGCATCTCGTGTTTATCAAGTTTACACCAGTATCGTACCTTCGTCATCCATTCACGTCTTATAATGCCAAATTTGTTATAAGTGAAGGTAGCGAAACTGCCGCAAGCGCCTCATGAGCGTGGCATGTACACGCATATCATGATTATTATGTTTTCACCAGTCACATACCTTCAACATCTATTCACGTTCCGTAATACCAAGTTTGGTATGTGTGACGTGACCGAAATGGCCGCGAGTGCATCATGAACGTGGCATGTAGTCATGTTGTTACATGACACGCATGTCATGATTTTCATGTTAGGGTCTGTTGCTTGCGATCGCCATGTAATCATGTCATGCCATACAACTTTTGCGGCTTGCCATGCGAACAAACCACTGCAAGAGCTGCAAGACTATTAAATCTAACACATGACATTCATGACACATCTCATGATTTCCATTTTATGACTAGTCAAATATGTTCTCCATGGGGTCATGTTATCCCATACCAAGTTTGGTATCTATACTATTATCGAAACGACCAGGAGAGCTTAAAGTCGTCGGAGGCTAGAAAGATAGATAGATAGATAGATAGATAGATAGATAGATAGATAGATAGATAGATAGATAGATAGATAGATAGATAGATAGATAGATAGATAGATAGATAGATAGATAGATAGATAGATAGATAGATAGATACACTCAATGTCGCCGAAGTTCACTAAGAATTGCAATATTGCATTGAACGAGCACCGCGAAACAATCTAGGCCGACTTGGCGCCAACTGAGGGTGTGATCCAATACTCACTGTAGACGGCTAAATAGACAGCTAAATCGACGGCGGCCATCTTAAGTCTCATTCCAATTGTCACGTAGCCGACAAAGTAGACTGCTCTGAGAAGACCGCATCGTAGACAAAAACAATACAGGCTACTTTGCTGTCTAAACAAGATGGCGACTCCGCGAATCGGTCTGATAGACCGGATCTCGCCGAAATGGTCGGCTGCACACAAGCACGCTTCTCCGCGCTCAATGTGAGTGTGTTTAGAAGAAGTGGTTAACGATTTACAGTACTGTACTACGGGAGAGCTGAAAGCCGTCCTTTGACGACATCCGGTATCATCCACTTATATGGGTGTAACAATAGTACAACACTACAATGTGAGTAACGTTAATTTTAGGGGCAAAGCTCCTTACAGTGGTACCCATTCGTCCTTTGTCGCGGTACGAAACTTGTCTTATACTTCGACCTGCAAGATGGTGCCGGTGAGAGATTTGTCCTGTGCGTTGTTGAACAATAAAAAATTCGCAGCGTGCACGTTAACTAAAAGCCGAATTCTCTTGTCTCTCATTCCCAATTAGCAGTCATTTGCATGTACATAGAACACTATATGACAAGAAAGGGTCGTTAGATTATACTCGCTGGGCATAACCTCCTTGGTTTTAGAAAAGTTTAGCGAGCGTTGGGCCGCAGTGCCACGAATACAGTGAACTAGTGTATATATACTATGAACTCGAGGTGGTTAAAGGTGGGAAGTAGACCCGAAGCACAAGTCGTAAGAAAGTGTACGTGCGCCACCTCTCGTTTAGTCCTTAGCATGTCCGCTGGACGGCAGTGCTTCTATATGCGGAATATATGATGAAAAGATGCGAGATGCTGGTACTTGAAGTGCTGACTAGATGAACGAATGGACACACAGACAGATGCATGAATGGATGCATATGGATGGCTGCACGGACGGATGAACGCATGGACGGACGCAGGGACAGATGCATGGACGAACGCAGGGATGGGCACTGGGATGGATGTGCGGTCGCACGAACAGACGCACGTGCGGACGGGCGGATGGACGCATGGATGTTCACACAGACGGACACATTGGCGGGCGGAAGCAAGAACAAATGGACGGACGGATGCTTCGCCCCACTCTCCGTCATTCACCCTTTGGATATGCAGCCAGAAAATACAGCTGTTACGTTTGTTTATTTTGGCTTTCTCTTCTCGACGCGAGGTGGCGCCTCATCACGTAAAAGCCACACTGACATGTTCCGATTTTCGGATAGCATGGGCTCGGTGCTGTCTTTTAAGCAGTCTGCGTAGACTGTCTACGTGCTGTCTAAGAATTGGAACACAGCCTGAAACACTCCTCTTCTTCAGTTTATGTCCAAGCTACGATTTCATCTTTGGTCACGGCGAGAATGCGGCTGGAGCTAATGCGCATGCGTACTCGTTTTGATCTTTTAGCATAATAATAAATAACACCACCAGCCATTTCCAAGATTACAAGCAAGGAATGCACCAATTACAGACTAAACATGTAGACCAAATTTATTTTGGTCTGCTTGTTAAGTAAAGGTGCTTGTGTATGATGTTTGAAGCTCAGTAATATGAGTGCAATTTTTGGTCTACATGTTATGTAAAGGTGCTTGTGTATGGTGTTTGAAGCTCAGTAATATTAGTGCAATTTTTCTGGCAGATACGCCTTCAAGAAGTGAGCCAAAATGTGTCATGTTTGCATATTTTTTATTCCAATACTGCCCTTTGTACGAATATGCGAGTAATCAATATTTTTATTCCAATACTGCCCTTTGTACGAACATGCGAGTAATCAATATTTATGTTTAGACAATTTAGTATTCAAGCGACAAGATCACCTTAGACGTTTTTTTGAACTTACACGTTTTGTGTGAACACGTAAATTGGCGTGATTGCTTGTGTTTTTAAAAACTCAGTGTGGTGTGGACACATTTCTTAGCAGTGCTGACACGTTTCTGTGTGATGTGGACGCTCAGTGTTGAAAAACGTGAACTCATTGTGTAAGTGTTGTGCTATGTACTTATGTATAGCTTTGTGTATGCTACAAAATGTGCGATGTCGACTTTTGTGCAAGAGAAGAGGAGTAGCCGGCGCCACGCATTGGCATCAAGCTCTCCTTAACAACACCAAACGATATTTCATGAAGTTCAGAAGGCAGCTGCGTGACCAGAAGTCTTTTTTGTTCTCTCCGAAATATTCAAACAGATCACTGTTCTCAATACAGTAAATCAGCACACTCCTTTAAGACGATAGTCTTTCTTAGGGACCTTCGACACAAAAATTTTGGTCTGTCTGTCTGTCTGTCTGTCTGTCTGTCTGTCTGTCTGTCTGTCTGTCTGTCTGTCTGTCTGTCTGTCTGTCTGTCTGTATGTCTGTCTGTCTGTCTGTCTGTCTGCCTGTCTTTCTGTCTGTCTGTTTGTCTCTTTCTCCACTCTTAACGGCACTGGGTACTTGAAACGGCCGACCCCATCCGAAGCGCCCACCAATGTTGCTCAAGGTTCAGCGTTCATACTCGTGCAATTGTCAATTAAAATGTAATTACTGCGCATGCCCGGGACACCATAACAACGCCTCCATGTTCTGTATGTGCATCGTTTACTATAAAGGCACACATAAGTAATTGTAAGGACCGTAGCACTAAACACGCTGCGGTGACCATGCACAAAAAGGCGAGTGTTTCCAATGCTTTGCAAAGACGAGACGGTGGTGGCACCTACCCGTCACCTTGCGTTCTGCCCTTTATCACATTGAGACGGGCGCGCACACTAGTCTCAAAGCCACGCACTTCGTTTTCCCAAAAAAACTGCCGGATGGTGTTCATGTCTCACGTGTGATCTGACTTGATGCGCTTGTTCACCTCCGCTGCACGCTCGAGGCACTCTAACGCAGCACCTCCATAATACCAATGAGTGATTTTCTTGCGCATAATATCAAATAAACGGTTTGTTCACTCTCTCTACACGCAAGACTATCGTCTTTTGACGACATTTGCAGATTAACACGCAGATATGGGGCCAATTTTTTTCGAATGTATTTGAGATGTTCGCCAAGCTGGCAGGGACGTTTGGCATGAAATGACCCTCGTAAGAAGGAAAGCGCAACGTTTTAAGCAGACCTGAGCGCGAAAAAGCTATAGTGAAAAAAGGGTATTAGAATGCGAGGTTACTTAAAAGCTTTTTCAGTTTGCTACCCTGCACCCGAAAAAAAATGCATCAAGAGGTGAAAGCGGAAAGAAAGAGAAAAACGAGCCCTTCTTTCAAAAATCACGAAGACGAACGTAAATGTGTCAGAAAAATGTTCTCACCATCATTCAGAGGAGATCCGATTTCATCATTCTCCAAAGATGTTGCCAAGCTAAGGCAAAGAACCAGTATGAAGACTTGCATGGTTCTAGTGTAAGCTTAGAGACGGCTTTCGGAGTAGCTGTAGGATGTGGGATAATGTGACTACGATAACGTTTTCCACTGTATATACGCAGTTCTATTCAAGCAAGTGGATATATTTAGGGCCTTCTTTCATACTTTTTACTTGCTTCTTTATAACTAAACAGATGCCAGTTACGAGTCTGTAGTTAATGCGGCATGTGGTTCTTTCAGCGCATGTGTGACAAAATATTAAGAGAATTATCCCACATGATGCTTTCCTCTTATTATACTCGTACAGTGCTAGCCCGTTTCCTGAACAGAACAACCCAGATTAAAACAGCTGAGGTATGCAATTTCATGTCATTAATACCAAAAACATGTGGAGGTTTTCATGATAAATGATGATAAAAGGAGCCACCAGCCTTTTGGTGCTTTAGAAAATTCTGTATTTCTTCGTTCATTATTTTTACCCTGAAAGCTATTGCAACATACGTGACACCATTAAGAGCTCATAAGCTGCATGAACTGTTGGCTTGGCTGATAATATTTTTGCTCTATAATGGCGACACATGAACACGTCGGTTGTGTCACTGCTTTACGAATGCGGACGCAGAATTTTTCTGGGCCTTACGAAATAGCTGTCTCAGCAACAACCACCTGCGTGGCAACTGTGACGCTATCAGTCAAGGTTGTTACGCGGAGTCACTGGAATTCATACTTTCCGTTCTGTATTGCTCGAAAAGTTGTTCATATGCGAATAGTCATACAGTGCTCTGTCACTTCCTTGAGCAGCATAATAATTTCATAAATATTTGGTCAATCGTTTAGAAACTTGAAATACACTCGAGCTTCGTCTTTTAGAGTAGATAGACCGCGAGTGCCTAGTCGGGCTCCGTGCGCATCGTCTTCTAAGATTTTGACACGCTCACTTCCTTGGGGTACTCACCGGTCCCTTTTTGAAAGGTTGGCGCAGAAAAAGAGAGCTGTCACTTAGATGGGAGTCATAGAACTCTTGCGAAGCGCGTTTCAAATGCCTTTCGTAAGGAAGGCGCCACCCTATATGCCATACGTATCGCGCGTTTGCTGTTCGGCGTCGTCCTGGCGGGTTTCCCTCACAGCCAGGGGACGGGTTTTCCTGAGTGTCTTGTATTAGTTGTACTTTCATGATACGTTTTATAAAGTGTGGTAAAACTAGAACATTTCTACTAAGTACACTGTTAAAAGTTACTCAAAAAGGTAGGCGGGTGCGTTGTTAGAGAATGTGGTTTAAAACCATAGGAATGGCATTGATGCATAGTTAAGCATCACTCCTTGTTATGGTATTGCAACCATGTACAGCACATTTCTACAGTTTCCGCCTTCGAGGGTGCAGTAACTAGTTTTTTTTCTTATCACCTGATTCAACTCAGTCATCCAAGTAATTGTAACTGAAATTTATACTGTGTCGAAATGTCTTTTTATTTGTGCGATTCTTCCAATGTTTTCACAATAGATCTTTCTATCTAAAGCATTTACTTGTGCGGACTATTGTACTTCATTCGTCCGATTCAATCAGAATAAATACGCGCTTACGATGAAAGTGCGTGATGAAACTTAATAAGCCATTCGAGATTTCATTTTCTCATTACAAAGCCGCTGTTTCGTTGCGACAGTCTGCCACACTAACGTCATTTTTATTTTTCAGTTTGGGCCCTGATTGATATTGTATTATACAATGAGGGGCTCCTTCGGACACACGTTGGCGAGAATACGTGACGTGTACAAGTTATACTACACTTTTCATCAGAGCAAGAAAAGATCACAACAGTTCTTGGTCACAACAGCATCCTATTCAGTTTATTACACTACATGTAGCATATATATTAACGGCATAATTAAGGCGTCCATTGCTGCTGGCAAATGCTGGTGCTTTTCCGAATCTACGCTTCCATAGAATAAATATATTTCCCAGCACACATTACTTCTTTTAGAAATTAGGCAGGGAATCATTTCTTCTAACGAAGATGCTTTATTGCAAACTTGAATGGCTGATCCCGCATTCAATAATGTCGGCACAATGTATAACTGTAGTTTTATTATTATGCATTGGCTTTTTATTAATGACTGCCGAAAATTATTGGAATCACAGTCGTCTGCTGCATTTTGTTCTCGATTTTATTTTAGTCACAGCTAGAACTGAAGCATTCACAAGATCTGAAACCTATTCACGAAGCACAAGGCCATAATCCGAGAACTACGAGATCCAGTCAAGAATTAGGGTGGACAATCTGAAACGCGTGAAATTTGCATGGCATAGTTTCAAAGCAATCAGTATTACATTTCAAGAAAGGAAATGAAGTAATGTGTTTTTGTGCGGGTTTCAGTATATAAAGTTAATGTTTGTGTAACTACTTGTCTAACTCTCCTGCCACCGGTCAGCTTCAGTACTTGTATAAAACGAATCAACTATTAGGCTCGAAATGCATGCATTGTTAGTTTTTTTATTGTATTTGTTGCGAGCGCAGCAACAAAAAATGCTCTTAACAATGGTTCGCAAACGCCGCATGTCGAACCATCGTTGAACATGGTAGTGTATACAGCAATATTATCTTCTGCAGCAATACGCAGCACAATAAAAATATATAATAAATAGTTGTCCACTCCAGAAGCCTGCGGGGATGTGCTCACTGGATTCAGGCCATTTGAAAAAACAGGCGGTGAACAAACAGGTGTACAGAATGTGTACACCGTGACTGAATGGTTTAATGAATGTATACAAACAATATGTATTTCAATATCGCAAATTTCTATTCACCCCATTTATGCCGTGTGTTACTTGTGACGCACCATGTGAGCTGCATCACCATTAACAAAGTAATTTTTGAAGCGTAACGAAGTAGCTTGCAAGTGTGACTGACATATGCATATGAGAGGACATTTGTTCTCTGAATATAACGTATCATAGCTTAAGGAATCAGACGCAAAGTGAACGTGAATTTGAGCATGCGACATTTGGGGCCAAGTAAATGCAAACAAATAGCCTAATGAAAGTAACTTGAGGGGCCACAGGAGAAATACGGAGCCACGTACGCACAAACGAATCGCGCAGTCTTATGCCGCAGAAATATGGGGCCACAAGAGAAGTACGGTGCCATATAAAAAGACAATTTGGCGAACATGTGGGTTGTAGGGTCGTATGAAAAATTCAGGCCATACATACACAAACCAATTTCTTAATGAGTAAAAAATATAGAACCGAAGCAAGGACTAGTGGCTACGTATAACAAATACCATGGGTTGTTATAAATATGGGGCCACGTGAAAACTACGGGGCCAAATGTGCAGTAACACAGTGATGAATGCGAAGCATGTGAGGTTTCATGAAACACATGGGGCCACATACAGACAAAGCTATTGCTTATTGCAATACAAATGTGGGGCCACATGAGAAAGGCGAAGCCACGTTCACACAAACGCATTGCTTAATGCAAGATAAGTACAGCAAGCGGCAGTAATAATTTTATGCCCAGAGTTTTCTGCTGGGATGACGTTCAGAGTGATGCCCGTCATGTGGCTCATAACAATGAACGCGAAAGATACAGCAAAAATTCAGGCATGGGTGCCTTTGAGCTTCACAGGGGTTTAAGAGAAAAGTCCGACATCCCTACTTAAAGGCGCGTACCACATAGAAATGTTTATGGTGAGGAATTAGTTAGGCGGCTGCGCAAATAAGTCCTTGTACTCGAAGATAGGATAATAGTTACTCTAGGGCAGATGAAGTCCTTAGTTAAAGCCTAAAATGGTAAGATGAATTTCCGAAAATCCGCAAGCCTCCTGCTCGTGGGGTATTGTGTACTCTTCTGTTTGTGTCCTTCTGCGGATACTTCTTGATGGTATGCTGAGTTCAATCTTCCCTAATTTTGTTACTAATGTTTTTGCTAAGTTTAGGGGAACACCCGGATACCAATTTTGGCCCGGAACACCCCACTTTTCTTTCTTCCCAACGAATGTTTCGCCTTCACTCACTAAGCCTCGAGTAGGCTAAACACGACTACGGACTCCTGCGCCGGCGCATCCCGCTGCTGCGCCGTCATCATGCCCGAAGCCATTGTGGATGGAGAAACCATCACTGAAGAGTAAACCAGCCCGCCTGGCTGGATCGACGCAATCCGATGTCGAGCGAAGTTTTCAACTACTACCACCAGCAAGCCAGCCGGTGCCCGAATTGCCGTCCTGTGAACCGAAGCTGTGACGAGGTTTGCAGCCGCCAGCCGACTTCCCCCGCTCCCAACGAATTACTACCGTGTCATCGTCCACGCCGGAGGTGGCCTAGATGTACGTAGAGGCATCAAGCTCAAGTTCTTGCAAGCTCTACTACTCGCTGCACGACTCCCACCAATGGCGGCAGAGAAAGATATCGTTTGCACTAACGACACACAGAATATCTGTGTGATCAGCACCCCGACCTTACAAAAAGCCAAAGCGTACGCCAAAGTACGAGAAATTGTTCTTATGGAGCGAGCACATCCAGTATCCGCTTACGTAGCAGCGTCTGGCACGACCAGCCGAGGCGTAGTCCGAGGGGTCGACGCTGACCTTCCAGACTCAGAGCTCCAACGCCTGTTCGTCTCATCACACAACCCCACGTTAATGGGGTTATGACGAATCAAGAATACAACCACTATCATCCTTCTATTCGATGGACTTAAAGTCCCCAACTATGTGCGCTGCGGCATGCTCCGGCTGCGTTGTACGCTCTACAAGCGACAGATCGACACCTGCCGCAACCGCGGCCGAGTCGGGCATCGACAAGACGACTGCCCTACCCCATCTGAGAATGTCTGTGAACACTGCGGTATCAAACCCACCGGACCTGACCATGAGTGTGTGACACCCAAGTGCGCATTGTGTGGCCAGGACCACATTATGGGGGACCACACATGCCCAAATCACTATCAAGTCCCTTACGTCGTTCGACGTCGACGCCAAGGCAGACCCCGGTGTAACAACAACCAACAGACCCAAGGAAGCTCGGCCATGCAACAGCCGACGCCCAAGCAACCAGTGCCGACTTCACCGACGAAACACCTGCCTACCACCACCAAGAACCCGACTGCAACGCCTACTTGGGCCGATCGAGTCGCCAGTAAATGTGAGACTCGCGGTTTCGCGTGGTTGGGTAACCTGCCACAGCATGGAAACGAGCAGATTCGTGAGCTCAAACGCGAGCTAGCGTTCCTACGCAAAGAAAACGAAGAATTCAAAGCACTCATTAGAAACATGCAGCAGCCGAGTGAACGTGCTGTTGAGACGCCGATGACCGCCGCTCCGGCCGTTGAACCCGCTTTCACTAACTCGTCGAACGCTAATCGAACTGCGAAGCGTCATGCAGCCGAGGACCGCCCGGATGAGCCCGTTACTATGTCTAATTTCATGGAGGCACTTGCCCGGCTCAGCGCAGACATTGCAGCAGACCGCGTTGCTGATGTGACCCCACACACCCTACAGCTCACCGAACTTCACGCGTGGTTACAAATACTAGAAGAACAGCATGTGGTGGTTCGTGCGGCAACCCCTATGCGGTATCTTGGCTAACACAAGCAATTTTGTAATTAGGCAGTGGAATTACTTTATCTTTCCCAAGCGGAAGGCAGTCTTGCAACAATTCATTCAATCAAGCGACAATCGGCCTGCCGTAATCATATTACAAGAAACGCTAAACGCCGAGCCCGTTTTGCGTACCTATCGCTCCGAAGCGGACCATCGAGTAGGGACGCGAGGGATAGCGACGCTCATCTCCAAAAAGTACGCATATGTTCGCCATGAGGTTTGCACCGATCTCAAAGACAAACACATTATGATTGAGGTAATTCCAAACTCAATGCTTAAACAGTCAGTCTTTATGCTCAACGTATTTAGCACACCCAAAAACAAACAAACTATATTTCAGGGTCTCTTTCAGTGAGCGAGAAAAATTGCAGGAGATCATATGTTATTAATCGTGGGAGACTTTATTGCCACGCCTCCCGACTTTGGGTACCCAGCCTCTTCCCGTAGGGGCAATGTCCTGGTGGTAGCGCAAATGCGCACACATAGACTCTCACTCTTAACCGATCCCACTTCCGCTACACGGGTAGGTAACTCGGTTACACGTGATAGCACCCCGGACCTCACTATGGTTAGGCACGCGGGACAACCCACGTGAACTAACCTGGGTGAGAATCTGGGAAGTGACCATTATATTATACAGACGATTGTAAACATATCTACACACATAATGCGGCAGTTTCGCATAACAGACTCGGATCGCTTTCGAGAGCTCAGGAAACGCGATGACACTCAGTACGAAACCCTATCACAACTCCTTACACAATTAAAAGAGAACGTTGGAAATTCGACTAAAGACGTTGAAACCGAACTGGAGGTCGAGCGCATGGATAGCCGGCTAGTTCACCTACTCGAAGCTAAGAAATCACTACACGCTAAACGGCGCACGCAAAAGCTCAATCGCAGCCTTCGTAAACAACCTTCGCAACCTTCGCAACCTTATTCGTCATATCAAAGAACATTGTCGTAACCTAGAGCGTCTGCAATGGGACGTAGTGTGTAACTCGACAGATGGTCAAATGCGAAACGGGGCCAAATGGAACCTGTTGAAACAGGTGAAAAACCGTCGAAAGCGTCTCAACGATTTACGATAGACAGACTAATACACAAACTCAAAGTCTTGGAAAAGACCGACACTCAAATCACCGACGAGCTAGCTACGCGTTACCTATGTACCAAACCCAGCTCCCCATCCGATTACTCGCCTGCCCCGAATGATGCGGAGGAGGATCCATTCACATACCCCTTCACTTGCGCCGAGGTTTCGGCCGTCATCTCCGAACTCAACTGCCGCTCAGCCCCGGGCCCGGATGGCAAAAGAATAAGCTTCTCAAAACTTTTCCGAGGAGGACAAAAAAGTTCTCCCCGAGCACATTAACCGAATGTGGGAGATTGGCAACGTTCCACCTCAATGGCGCGAGGCAACCATCATACTTATCCCTAAGCTGGGTAAACCATTAGCGCTAGGCTCACTTCGTCACATCTTAATCACGTCGTGCATGGGTAAGTGTCCGAACACGTAATACTCAAGGAAGTCATGAAATTCGTTGGGGAGCGCAAGATTCTACCGATAAACCAAATTGGCTTTCGTCCGTCCCTGTCCACGCAAGATGCAATGCTGATGCTCAACTACGAGCTCATGGATAAGTTCACCAGAAGCACTGGAGCCATTCTAGCACTTGACCTCGAGAGGGAATTCGACCACGTCAAGCACTCTCATATCCTCGACTCGATTCACAAAGCAGTATTGGGTACGCGTTTCAACAACTATGTTAGCTAGTTCCTGCGTGACAGGATGGCCACAATCCAGCTCAGCTCGATGGGCTCAAAGAAATTCAACCTAGGACCGAAGGGACACACCCTAAGGAAGCCGTGATATCTCCAGTTCCTGTTCAACCTCTTCATGCGCGCTTTGTCGCAACAACTCTCACAGATCGACGGCATCAGTCATGCCTTCTACGCACACGACATCACCGTCTGGTGTACGAACGGCAGTGACAGCCATATCGAGGATCGACTGAAAGACGCGGTAAACATGATACACATGTTCCTACGCCAGGCTGCTCTTTCGCTATCAGCAGAGAAATCAGAATCACTTCTATACCACCGAAATACAAGGCCCGTGGAGACACATGCGCGGGGATCAACTTCCTGACTGGCGGACGGTACACCCATCCCCACGGTGGATGAAGTTCGCATACTAGGCATGGTCATTCAGGCCAACGGCCATAATGACGTCCGCATTTCTTATACTTCCAGGAAGGCCGAAGCAATGGCTAAATTAATTAACAGAGTAGCTAACAGGCGTAGCGCGAATATCTGAGAAGAATCTCCGCAGACTTTTCCACGCTTTTCTCATGAGCCACATCAACTATGTGGCTCCCGCCCACGTGTGGCAAAAAAGAGGCATACGCTGTCTCGACGTGATCATCCAGCGGTCCGGTAAACAGATGCTCGGGTTACCGGCAGCACCCAGTATATGGTCAAGGTCAATGAGCTAGGCATTCATAACACATTTAACGAAATTGTAGAAGCTGAAAAAGTATTTCATATTGTTAGGCTGTCTTCTACTGCAGCTGGGCGACGGTTACTAGCTCACCTCGGGATCTAATCTCCCGTATCCCAAGAATGCCCGCAGCTCCCCGAAGACCAGCGCGCTAAGTTAACAGTATCCCCGATACCCCGTAACGTGAATCCCTCACATAACGTTGAGAGACGTCAGGCACGGGCACGAGCCCTACTCAGTACCGCAGCCGCTATGGAGGATAACGTGGCCTTCGTAGACGCAGTGCAGTACGGCTCTACGGACCACTTTGTCTCGGTGGTGAGCACTTGTCGTCTATGACTTTATTATAATTCAAACGCTGTTCGCGCCGAGCAGGTCAGCTGTGGCACTAGCTCTCGCTGCCACCGATCGCACCGCCATTTACACGGATTCGCGTGCAGCCACACGGGCTTTCATGACGGGCTCAGTTTGTCGGGCAGCCGCGAGCGTTTTTCTGCTGCCAATTGGTCAGGCAGAAAACACATAACCTGGTTCGCGGCACACGTTGGCCAACACGTACGTGGAACCATCTTTAATGCCAACGAGTTGGCTCACTCCCGGGCGCGAGGTCTCACATTCCACGCCGGGGAGAATCACTCGAAAGCTGAGGAACTGTCACTTTGTTTCTTCCAGAGACCCGTTGCTAACTTTTAATAGAATTCGCAAACACTACTAGTAGCAGCGGCGGAAATACCCCCTCCCGCACCCACACTTAACAAGACCTGAGTCCGTAACTCTACGACTCTTACAGATGGAGGGTTAGCATTGCCTCTAAATTGCTCTAAATATAATAATGGCATAGATTCGGGGTGCCCGAGCTGTGGTCATCCCAAACGTACTCTAAAACACATGCTGTGGTAATGCCCTGCGTTGCGCGAGAGCAGCAAGTCTCCCTCTACGCAGGCGGATTGGACCTGTCTCCTCACAAGCCACGACAAAGGAGACCAGCTTAGGACCATCCAGAGGGCCCACGACATAGCCGTGGAGTTTAACCTCCCCTGTCCCGTCGTGGGAGTAGCCCACCGGTGTCGCCCCCTAAGGGGTATTAAGCGCCACCTCCGGATATTATTAAAGTTCTTTGCCTACCTGTCTGCCTGTACTTCTGCACTGTTGAACCATAAACGTACTGTAAGAACTATTCTAGCCATGCTCTGTCCGCGACCTTCTGTGTAACAAATACGGCTTCGAGCGCACAAACGTTGTTTTGTAATCCCTACTTATCCTTACCATTAGAGTACAAACGCGTTCTCATATCGTGCTGTGCCTGGTACAAAAACCGGCTGGTGCTATAGAAGCGGCAGGCATGTTTTCTTCACGAGTCAGCCCTTGTTTTGACCTTCCGTAAGGCTTCCCTTGGGGCATTTTTCACAGTTTCTTAAGATCTCGGACTGACGAAACAATTTTTTTTTTTGCTCGCGGCTTCCTCTCACTCGCAGCTTGTACCAACGCTATGAAACTCTAAATATAAAACGAGCCGTGAGGTCAGTTTTTGAACCTGCCAAGCTTAATGGACGCAGAGGGACTCAGTTAGAACATGTTCTTGCTTATAAGCTTTGCTCTATCACTATCTATTTTTTGTTTTTTAAGTTCAATAATTCGCGTAGTTTTGTGACTTTTATGATCCCGAATGAGATTCATTTTTTACATTGATAAATATCACATATCAGAATTTGTGAATTTGATTCTAGTTTCTGTAGGTGACTTTAAGATATCGGCATCAGAATAGTTTCTGAAGATTTGTATTGAATGTCACACTTTCATAAGAATATTTCTGCAGCACCACTCTACTCCTGCATAGTTCTTTCCTTGCGTTCTTCTTACCTCTTGGTGCAGGCAGGCAAACCAGAAGCTTCACTTCTTGCAAAGGACTACACATTCTCTATATTTGGTTCTACTTTCCTCTTTTTGGTTTTCCCTCTCCTATTACCTATTTCATATTTCTTGTTCTCCACGTCGCGCAACACAAGCACACAAGCGGGCCGTGACGCCAAAGCAGCTAGCAGCTTGACCGTTTAAATTCGGACGAACAATAAATATTGCTCCGTGGTGTGCTGCACGTGAAAGGGAGATATTTAAGCTTTACTCATAAGCACCATAAGCACTGTAATTGAACGGTATGCGGCGGCTGAAGGTTTTGTAGAAGACAACTGATCGACTTCTTGCTGCACGTGACTTCACACGTGTCATGACAGAATGACAGCCGCCGACAGTGAGCGGAGTTTAAGGACGTTGACTTCTAGGCCATGTCTTGTACTGAAATATTTCTTACGGCCTTTTTTTATATCTGTATAGGCATAACAGACCCTGTACTATTAGCTTTCGCTGGAAGCCACATATTGATCGGTGACCATGTCTTGGTCCCTTCAACAAGAACCTCACTTTCATATACAACCTTCTCATTTGAAAAATAAGCTGTAACATAATAAAATGAGCACAAGTGTGCACTCGAAGAAAGCTGCGTGAGCGGGAAGATGCCAGCTCATTGCTGGGCAGCTCATTTCACCTGGTCAGAAAGAAGCTCTTGTGAGGTAGCACTCGCCGAATCGACGGGGAATAGAGTTAGGCATCTCTAGATAGGTAACTGCCATCTCCTGGCGAACAAAATCATTGCTCGTATTCTCTCGTGGTGAATGCTTTCTCCGCAAAGCTCATAGAAGAAGTCTGATAGCACTCCCTCTTCGCGCACCATGTGCCTAAAGCGACTGGGACATGTCAAGTGACACGCAAAACAAATAACCACCTGCTTGTTGACAGGGGAGAAAGGACAAGACCAAAAGCCCACGATCGTGCCTTATGAGACCAACAGCATGGCGAAGGAAATCTAATTTGTTCGCATGTGCCAGAAGTTGCCCCTCATGCACTTGTATATAGTGAGAGCGACTACGTCGACACGCATCTTGAGTTATTTTGTGAAGTTGCTACGAGGACGCCAGTACAGAAGAGAACGACAGCAGCATCACACCATCTCGTGGCCTGTACTGACATTCGAAAGCTAGTCGTTGGTGTTGTGTCGGTAACTGTCCCAAAGAGCGGTTGGCGACGTCGCTTTCATTCTTATCTGGATTGGTACTTAAGGGCACCGGCTATGCCTTATGCTTGTCATGCATTTTAGCTCAGGTTGAGGCACCGTTTTTTTTTCCGTGGCTAAAAGAGTTGGTCCCATAATTCATAATACAATTTCTTCCCATGCCACTCTTTCACCTGAAGCAGATTGATTAAATACTGATTATTATTGGTATTTGCGCAGTTTTACTAATATAATCTAAATTTTGATTTAGAGGGCATCTGTAGAAGCTTGTCATACAGACACTACGTAGTGCATAATTTTCATTCTGCTTCAGTGGCTGTATGAATTTCTGCAGAATACAAGAAAAAATAATCAATGGCAGTAATCTCGCAGTACTTTGGCAATAATAGTACCTAAGTAAAACAACATGTTTTTGAGGTAGTCGAGTTTAAAGTTAGAATATGACAAAAAAAAGTGGACACATTCTGTCACAAACACCATGCAGCTATTCATGGGACAACAGCAAAATAAAGTTCAAATCAATGCGGGATCTCATACAAACACAAGGGCGCAGTAAAAAAAAAAATTGGCGAGAAGGAAAAGCGCTGTTTGCTGATATATAATCCTCTCTAAATAGCCGATGAATGCTAGAAATCGAGCCCACTACAAAGTATCTACTAACTTGGTAATCATTGACTAAGTCTTTTTTTTTTTCACTTTGGAGCCTCTCGTAATGCTTACCTTGCTTATTTTGTGAACAGTCATGCAGTTATATTCGCAATGTATCGTCGAGTGTGGTCATTGTTTAAAAAAAGTCTAATATTGTTTGGCCAGGCTTCAAACCTGACAACTTCAGAATTTTTTATTTTGTGAGACCATCATCATTACATGCAAGAACAATATCCAACACCATAATATCTGACATTGTGAACCAAAACAATGAAAAAAAAAGAGTCTGCGACACAAGTCTTATTCACTCAACGCTTTCAACGGGCAGTTTGCACGCGCTATTCGGTCTTACTGCGTCACAAATATTAAACATGCTTGTTAGAGCACAGCCGTTCTCACCCTTCACATGGTTCACCACGAAAGATACTCTAAATGCTTAGACGTTCAACTTCACTTCTAATCAGATCCCGCTTAGTGGGATAGATATGAACAGGAAACCGAACATCTAGCTCCTGGTTTCCTAAATATCCCCAGCATTTAACCAGGACTTGATTAAGAGTGTATGAAGAGTTTGCTGGTTCAGCTCACAGCTCCTCAGTACATCACCGGCATTTATTCAGATCTATAAGAAAACTGTACGATACAACACAACGTTTACAGTTTCTGAAGACGTTCTTTAGCCTCAGCATCCCAACTTACCGACAAGAACTATAAGCACAAAGTGAAATGAAGCCAGCAGCTGAAAATGTTGGAACAGGCTCCAATGTCGAAGTGTGAACATGAAGGCGCCCAGTGTTTTCGGACTGCATTAAAAGTTACCTGACGATTTCATATACACAACTGACTCTATAAATACAAGCAGTTTGGCTTTCGTACATGAAATTTGTTTTTGTTTTTTTTTTAGAAAAATAGACCGTAAGCGCAGAGCCCATGTGAGAGGCTTGCCTATAGATGCGTTTTCATTTGCTAGTTGCTTTCGAAAAAAACTGGCTGTGAGCCATAAAAAATGCTGTGTAAAAAAAAACACGAACGTGGCATATATACAAAAAAGAACAAACGCCTTTTCCCTATCCCAACCAAAAACAGAAGTGATAGTTTGTTTTTCTTCAAACTTTACCCTGTGCGCTTTGTGTGTTGAGTAGGTGCATTGCAGACATTCTGAAGCGTGTGAGGTTTTTTTTTTTTATACTGTTTGAAAGATAGTGGAACATCACGCTGAAACGAGCTATGTGAATGCGAACGCTTTTTGTGAGTCGTAGGCCACAGGACGATGTAATTCGGTGTGGATAGTAGGTCTACCTTTTCGCAATTTAATGCATGTCTGTGCTGCCATTTTTGAAGTCTTCACATCATTGAGTTACATGTACCTCACTCATTGATGCAAGCTCGTAAAATGAACAATTTTCAATTATTTCCTGCCTCTAATAATCGCATTCGTAGCGTTACAATTGGGTACAATTCACAAAAGTGCCATGATAAGCGATTCTCATAATGACAATGTGGCTGGCTCTTAATATAGCTACACTTCAGTAAATGTGGGTCGTTCGACAGCTTGTGGGGCCTTACCGACCATACGTGCATTTTTTGTAAGTAGTCAGCGTTGGACAATGCCTTGCATATAAACGTGCTTAAACTAGGTCATTCCCGGTTCTCTTCCGCCTGTGGCGTCACCTGCTTGCGCTGAATATTCAATTCAAATAGATGTGTTGGGCTAACAAAATATTCTCGCGAACTAAGGTATAACAAAGTCGAAGCGCGTTCGAAATTGAATGTTTGGTGTTGTATTACCGATGCCTCATGGAACGGTGTAGAACCGCGGTAAGATGGGGGTGCACGGCAGTTTTAGTTAACTTTTATTTACTTTGTGCCGTAAGCTTGGGTAGTCATGTCAGCTGCTGCACTGCATTTGCTTCGGCTTGCAGCATTCGAAAGTGCGCTCAGTCGAAACGTACAGCCGGATCAGCCCTGACCGCACAGACACTGCAGCACCCGCATGGCACCCCCGCGAAGTGCTGCAGTGCCTGGGCCTACCGAGCGTTTCGTGTTCCTGTTAACCCAAGGCAAAGGAAACAACCCCTACGTGGCGACACAGGGGTAAGGACCGAAACTTTGTTGTGACGACCCCTCTCCCCCGCGCACCCCGATTGCCTCACGGCACGTTTAACTTACGTTTTCTGTTCGTGCGCCTAAAGGCTCGCCACAGATTCAAGGCGGCGAGTTTGCGTTCTGATACTGTGCGATCGCCATTGACCTTTCGCTACGGTCCGGCTTACGTGTGGTGGCTCTCGGAAGCGGGCGGGCTTGTGACACGTGAAAGCGCGGCCGCCGTTGCTGTAATCGGGTGCCCGGTCGACACCTTTAGTGAATGTTGTTGCACTGGCATGTTTTCAACTGATTCCGCGCTAATAATTTCCAATGAGCTCGTAAGTAGAACCACATGCCGACAGCAACTACTTCCTCCTACAGCGTACATGGGACAGACGGACTATTGCCCTGTTTTCAAGAAGTCGGCGTGTCACAAGGAAGCCGTTGTTCTATTGCCGCAAAGGCCAGTTCATGTAGCTCTAAGCCTAGATAATTGTGCTCCGCTCAGCTTGCCCATGCCTCTATGACTTTTTCTAGCTTTCTTTTTACATTTCGGTTGTTGTGTTATTTGGGGCGAGAGTATACAAGCCCTCAGACATGCACGAAGGTGGCGTCCTTGTAACAGGGTTTTGATCGACCAAGTGTACTGTCCTATCCGAGAACAAACAGGCGATGATTCGCTGAAGAAATGTGTATGGGTGGAGCACCGAGAGAATAAGAATAGACCCCGCAGTTCCGCCAGGCGTTCTGAATCAGTCCCAAAGGGGCCCTCTAACACTTTTCAACCCCCTTCCCCCCATTTTTTACTCGTGGACTGCACAGACTGACGCATGGAGAAATTAGTGCAGCAAGAATGGCAGCGATAGTGGTACGCAGTACAAAGTTACTCAATTTAAAATTCAAAATGCAGGAAAGAAACTCCCACCCTCAACTGAAATTTCGCGGGGTGACATGGCCACATTTCATTCTCTGCTGTCACGGTGCATAGGGCCTACAATGACATGGGCTGAAAGCTCTTACGTAGAGGAAGCACGTACACCATTGTTGCCTGTTCAGTCAAATGTGTTTATGACGCTGTCAACATGGTGCCTGACCGCGCTGTTTTGTTTACGTGGTCGAACAGCTGGGTAAGGCTGGTAGAGCTTCCCCGACTTGTCAGAACTCGAGCAGGTCATTTTGCTTCGGAGTGAGGCTTTACGCGTCCTGTGATAGGCTGCGCTCGTCGTCGTCATTTCTGCCCGCGTAGTTCTAGCGAATGCCACTGTGCGCCTACGCGGTCGGCAGCAATGAGGTGACTTTATTGCGCGATTAAAATACTAAATGATATGATATTGGTGTTTGGACCTATGCTAAAAATATCCCCGGCCATCGGTCTACGCAAAACACATACAAAAAATAGGCGCTTCAAAAGTGTTAGACGGCCCCTTTAAGGTGTAGGCACCATCGACTTTGCCGATTCCCGTGAAGTTGCCCTAAAGAAAATGGTTCATTTCGAAAGTTTGTGGGGTTTTTGTTTTCTTGGTAACCTTCATGCTTTTAAGTATGTATTATATTATGTACAGCCTGTAAATACAATTTTTCTCAGCTTCAATAGACTTCCTCCAGCGCATTTACTTCATCTTCAAGTGACCAGCAAGTTAATCACCGCTGTTTGCGTAGTGGCAGTACATTTCTTCTTCCCACTTTATTATACCATCTCGTGTGGTGCGTATCGGGCGCCGAGAGGGAAGAGGTGATTTCTTCAACATCGAAAGAACTTGAATTTAGCTGACGAATCAAGGAAATAAGGTTTGAGGCTCCTTCCACACTGCTGAGTGCGCCTGTAAAAAAACAACATTTGATGATGGCGTTTATTTTTGAATATGCACCAAAGAAAAGCTGGCAAAAAAAAGAGACACCGAAAAAAAAGGGGGAAAAACGCAAAGTATAAAGCAGACGCAATGCATATAGCTGCGCACCTTAAAATTTAGTTAAATTATTTACTTATTATGTTTACATATGCACTTCTAGCTCACCAACCTCTCATTGCTAAACGAAATTTGCACTCAAACTACCGCGACAACTTCCAGGGGCCGGCATCTCTGAAATGCAGCCAATATGAAAGGTACAGAGATGTAGCCTGTAATTTAGTGGTAACTGATGATACACTCGTTAGCTGAAACGGTTCGACTTGGAAATATGCCACATCTCTTGACAACGAGCTGTTAACTTATGCAACAAGCGCAAGATACGGCTGAAGATTTATCACTCCCGTACACATCTTGCGTCTTAGTAACAAAGATAACAAAGCCCGTGAAAAGAGGGCATGAACTTGAAACGGACAATGAGAATATAGCTGCCGTTATACAGACACCAAGCCACCGGAGCACTTTCCTTCAGTTTTGGAGAATTATTTGTGCAGGCCGCGCAATATAAAGACGGCAAGGCCATTATGGAAGTGGCCATTGGCGCTATGACTTGAGATGATGAGACTGAAGGCACTGCGAGGGAGAGCGTGGACTGTGCTTAGATAACGCAGAAACACCTCGCATGGTATTGCCTCTATTTCGTGCAATTACATTTTTCTATTCCTCGTATCGCCGTTAATTTGCAAGAGTGTTTGTGTGGTAAAAAAACCATACTATAAGTTTACGTTTATTGGTCAATTAACGAAAGGTATTGTTCAGCAGCGCAATCGGACATTGAATATGCGGTCAATTCATTTTGAACCACCTGATGTTCAGCTTATTTCCTTCAAGATAGTTTCCGTGATAGTGTGTAAAATAAACACAATAATAAATTAAAATAGACTATAGCTTCAATTTCTGTAAGCAAGAAGCTAACCTAATGAACTCATGGTTTTCGATTTTGTATTCGCTATATCACCACGTGCACATGCAGACTGAATATCCTGTTATTTGACGTTGCACATATGCAGCGAAAGTGAAAAATCTCACTTCTTCGTGAACCCACAACCTGTGCTGCCTGATATATTTATTGCAAACCAGAAGTACTCAGAGCGTGTAGAAAAGTTTGCGGGCGGCTGTCAAAAGCATGTTCAGCTTCCAAACTACAGAATTAGCCAGAACTGCTGCAGTTTGTTAAAAAAAATAGCGCACTCTGAACTTTAAGCGCAGAACGATGGAATTGCTTGCGTAAAGCAGTACAGAGCCATTTTTAAAGGAATAACTTAATTCTGATCGGCACTTTTACGCAATTGGAACGAAAAGCTGCCAAAGTAGCAGGTTGCTTTTTGTTTCCAATACGTACTAAAGGAGTAAGCAATGCCAGGCGTCCCGGCCATCCGCGATCAAGCGTGCTTCCCTGCGGCTGAACAGAACTTCTTTGTGCGCAAGAAAGCCGGAGCAAGTTCGTGCCCTTTGAGTTCGGATCTTTCAAGTCTTGCAAGGCTTCGCATGTCAGTTGCAGGAGACCGAGCAAGGGCGTGTGTTGTGTTTAAACCATTTGAGCACAGTATGTAACAGTCGCAGAAAAAGGATAGAAAAAAAATGATTTCTGAGTGTCTAAGCACTTTGTGATTCTAAGAATCTGGCACTTTGCATGTAAAGAAAAACAGAAGTTTCAGTAGCTTAGTCGCATGGTTCTTCATCGAAAGAGTGTTCTCAAGAGCTCAGTATGTGAAACACGCAGATTTTTTTTAGACGCTGCACATTTCACTGAGAGTAGTTTGGAAAGTAACCACATTCACGTTTTTATTTATTATGTACTTTAGAAACATGAGTTGGACACAATGTTTTTTAGACAAAAATATAAAAAGGCTTTACAGGCAATGATGCCAAGGAAAGTGTAGGGTATGTTATTAGAAGTACTTTTAATTATAATGTAAAGAAAGACAGGTGGAAGAAAAGATAACTTTTTGTCAAAAAAGATACCTGAAATATAACTGAAGCTCCGACCGGAGCTGATATCTAGAGCTTCGAACGCGTTATTCGAAGGTCGCTGGTTCGATTCCTATGGTGGCGAGTTATCTTTTCGCTAACTTTTCTTTCATTACACTTACATTACAACTCCTAATACCATACCCTATACTTTCATGCCCATAAGAGTTTGAAAGTTCTCATTATTATCTCAAGAACTACTGAAAACACAAATGTTTAGCCACAGACCATTTTCAGTATTGTCGAAGCCTTCATGTTTGTAGAAGCACTATAGTACTTTTTTTTATTCACAAAAAGTTGCTCCTAAGATACGATGAGCTGAGAATCAGAAAAGTGAGGGCTGTCCCGCTAGATAACGTTACGTTCTCCCGTCTCAGATAGCAGTTTGTTTTGCTGAAGTTGCCTTTATGAAAAGAGCTATTGCATTGTTGCAACTTCGATTGTTCTAGCAATATAATCAAGCTTTATTTTTTCACAGAGAACAATAACCCTTTTCGCAAAGCTAAGAAAAAAATGTTGATTGATTGATTGATTGATTGATTGATTGATTGATTGATTGATTGATTGATATGTGCGGTTTAACGTCCCAAAACCACCATATGATTATGAGAGACGCCGTAGTGGAGGGCTCCGGAAATTTCGACCACCTGAGGTTCTTTAACGTGCACCCAAATCTGAGCACATGGGCCTACAACATTTCCGCCTCCATTCGAAATGCAGCCGCCTCAGCCGGGATTTGTTCCCGCGACCTGCGGATCAGCAGCCGAGTACCTTAGCCACTAGACCACCGGGGTGGGGCAAGAAGAAATGTTGACATCCTCACGTCAACACAAACATAAATTATAGTCTGGGAATTTTTCTCCCCATCTCTCTCCCCGAATTAATGTGAGCGGCATTAGGAGAGGTCAAATGCAGAAGGTCAAATGGCAAGGATATTCTTAAATGTGAGAAAGCTGAAATACACTGACATCGGCAGCGGCGAGCTGACGAGTCCTCGGGTAAAAAAAAAAAATAGGATGTCAGCAGGAATGTAAATCAAGCGTTCTGCGTGGCAAATAGTTATTCTACCACATCGCCATTCCACGTATTGATAGTGTTTAGTAAAAGGAGACTATGCAGGCATAAGGTTGGCGCAGCTTCCATCGGGGTCACAGTGCTGTCTATCAGAATTTCTGACAAATCAATAAACACTACATATGTAAAATCCCACAGACGTCTTACCGGGTTAACATCAGTGGTGGTTTCAATGTTGACTCCACTTTTATAGCTGTCTAAAAGCAATACATTTGTATTTATATATTTGAGGAAGCTCTATTCAAGCATTTCTCAACCCCGGGCGAGTATGCTAATAAAACTTAGTATTTAATTTACACATCGTCACACGTAAAGCTCACTTCGTTTCTATAATACTCACGTTGATGCTCTAACGTCAGTGTCGATGTTATGTCAGCAATAACGTAAGAGCACAGACGGGTTTCTTGACAGGATTTTCCTGATGTGGTATGTCACCAAGAGTTCTTCAGTCGTAGTGTTAAATGCAAAGCTGTATTTAGAAAAAAAATTAATCGTGAACGTAGTACGACCGAACCGGGCTGCATATTAAATGCGAAACATTTCTTAGTGAACTTCGGTGATATTGAGCGTATTGAGTGTTATCTATCTATCTATCTATCTATCTATCTATCTATCTATCTATCTATCTATCTATCTATCTATCTATCTATCTATCTATCTATCTATCTATCTATCTATCTATCTATCTATCTATCTATCTATCTATCTGTCTGTCTGTCTGTCTGTCTGTCTGTCTGTCTGTCTGTCTGTCTGTCTGTCTGTCTGTCTGTCTGTCTGTCTGTCTGTCTGTCTGTCTGTCTGTCTGTCTGTCTGTCTGTCTGTCTGTCTGTCTGTCTGTCTGTCTGTCTGTCTGTCTGTCTGTCTGTCTGTCTGTCTGTCTGTCTGTCTGTCTGTCTGTCTGTCTGTCTGTCTGTCTGTCTGTCTGTCTGTCTGTCTGTCTGTCTGTCTGTCTGTCTGTCTGTCCGTCGGTCGGTCGGTCGATCGGTCGTTCGGTCGGTTGGTCGGTTCGTCCGTCCATCCGTCCGTCTGTCTGTCTAGCCGGCTACGACTTTTAGCTCTCCTGGCCGTTTCAATAACGTTATCTATACCGAAATTGGCATGGCATAACATGACTGTATGACGAGCATAATTGACTAGTCATAACATGAAGATCGTGACATGTATGTCATGAATGTCATAATTTTTATTTCATGGTCTTGCTGCTCATTTGATGGCTCCGTTCACATGACATGTTGCAAAACTGGTACGGTATGGCATAAATGCATGGTGAACAGAAGCGAGAGACTCGCACATGAAAATCATGGAAAAAGACGCGCATATTTAATAAAATTGTGTACCAGACGTATATACTTGGCACACCTGATAATAAGTAATAACCATTTTCGAACTTCTCGGGTCCTTTTGAGATTCTTTCCCGTGTTTCACCGTGGGTCGAAAAACCATAAGCATACTTTCTTACTCGATCTTTCTGTCATCGTTTTTTTTTTATCTGCGCGTTCTTACGAATGGTGTGGCTTCAAACTTACGGAAGTTTTCTGTTGCTGATCTTGCTGAAACAACTTTGAACAGCGTAGTTTTTAATGGCTCTCACGTACCAAACTTTGGAAAGAAAGTGGAGCTTGAAATGAGTGCACGAATGTCTCTGGGGATGCATTATAAATGAAGAGCAGACTAACTGCGGCCCTGTACGCCGTATTGCTCCATGAACTGTAACGGCCGTTTGCGAGCTGCACAGCTTTGTAGAAAGGTGCAAGTCCTTTTTTTTTTTTTTGCAAAACTGGGTCAACCTAAATATGTATTTCATTCTTGCTTTTTGTAAACTTTTGCTTTCTGTAAACTTTTGTATACCTTTTGAAAAACGCAATACAAGACTGTTTTTTTTGGCAGACGCCACTAGAAGGTTGCTAATATTATTTCATTTGAAGTAATTAATTACGAAATAGTTCATTTACAGTTTTGTTTGGCTTACCACCGAACAACGTTATCAACCATTTCATGCTCAAATTGTCTTTATTTATACGTACCGTAAACAGAAATGACAAAACCAAACATCATTTTCAAAGGGTGTCCTATTACAACACCGCTTACGAAAGGCAGTTTCAAAGCAGACGTTTCTACTGACGAATTACAAATTTGTGGTGGTAGTAAACAATATCCGGCCCAGGGGCTCGGCCCCCGGGCCGGATGGGTTGCCTGTTGAGTTTTATTTAACGTTTTGGGACGACATTGGTGCTCTTTTCACCTCTGGTTTTGTTTATTGTTTATTGTTTATTAATTCCTCAAAGGTCCCATAGGGACATTACATGAGGGGTGGGCATGACACGGCACTTGAAAGAAGGGTAACAACATTGGCCGCTGTTTCGAGAACTTTGAATTTCCTGATAGCTTTCGCGATGGTCGAATTGTTTTAATACCTAAACATGACCCATCGTCAGTTCGCCCAGAGGAGTGGCGACCAATAACGCTCCTCAACGTTGATTATAAAACTTTCGCGGCAGTTATCACTCGGCGTTTGAGAAACCTGATGCCCTTCTCAATAGGTCATCATCAGGCGTGCTCTATTCCTGGAAGAGAAATCCACAGTCTCTCCTTTGTTACACGCGATATAGTTGCGTACACGTTAGCAAGATCAGCTCGGGGACTCTTGGTGGTTACACTTGACCAGGAAAAGGCATTCGATCGCCTCGAACATAGCTTTATATTTAGCGTAATGGCAGCATTTGGCTTCTCGCAAAACTTTGTCGAGCTTCTAAGAAACGCCTACTGAAATATACGCAGCACGTTATTTCTTGATGGTTTAAAGAGTGCGCCATTTCCGGTTACCCGTGGTGTTCGCCAGGGGTGTCCTTTATCCCCTGCACTTTTTGTATTCAGCCTCGAACCATTTCTTCAATCGCTAATCGCTGATCCTTACGTTAGAGGCCTTCCTCTTCCAGGTAGTGGTACCGTGACAGTGACAGCATTTGCTGATGACATCACGTTGTATTTGAAGAATGAGGATAGTTTATCCTGTAGCCTACGACTTTTTACTACGTATGGCACGATTTCAGGTGCTGCGTTAAATTTTTCCAAATGTCGATATTTATTCATTGGTTCACCAGATGCAAGTCTAAGTTCCTTTTTCGGTCTTCAAAAAAAGTGACTCTATTCGCATTCTGGGGCTTGATTATAGTTGCTACGGCATATCAGCCTCCTTGTGGAATTCAGTAGTCGAAGATGTAAAACGACACGTCCGGGAAGCACAAGAGTATGATTTACCGATGCTCGAAAGAAGGTATTTAGCACAGACGGTGTTTTGCGGCCGTGCATGGTATATATCTCATGTATTACAGCCCCCATTACAAATCAGCAGGTCGTTGCAATCTCTCATTGGCTCTTTTTTCTGGTCGGGTGGAACAGAGCTGCTCTGCCGAGCATCTCTTGAGCAACCGAGAAACTGCGGTGGATTCGCATTCCCATGCGTCTCTGTTCGCTGCCGGCTACTTGCCCTACGATTCCTACTCGGTTGTCGCATGGTGATCAGTGCCCCACGCGTGATCTTGCCTGCTATTTCTTAGGCACCAAGTTACGCTATTTACTACCAGATGCACGGCTTAATTCTGCACCGCAAACACTTCACGTACCTGCATTTTACTCAACGGCAGTAGCATTTTATCGACACGCGCAGCAGGTTTGTCCCGATGTGGACATTCTTGAAAGCCGCATTGTAGATACAACGGCGGCTCTTCTGCTTCCTCTGGTTCCTCCAGCCGGTCTAGCACGATCGAGACATGTCTCGTGGAGCGCGATAACGGCATTGTTTTTGCCTGGTCACCTCCATAATTTTACGTGGCGTCTTGGATGGAGAGTACTCCCAACACGGGCCAGACTGGAGAGGTGGGGCATGGTCCCATCTTCCACTTGTCCTAACTGCCCGTTACAGGAGTCTAACCAGCATATGCTGCAGCAATGCGTCATTGCAAAGGTGTTTTGGATGTCAGTTAACACTAGTTTTCGTGGCTTAGGTGTTAATCGCTTTGTAACATCCTGTAACCAAACAATATTTCTAGAGCCAATTTCAGAGAGTGAATTAGTAGCGACATTTTTGACACTCAGTAATAGCAAAGCCACTGACGCGGACAATATTCAGATGAAACCTGTTAAGTATGTTATTGACATACTAGCACCCTGTCTTGCCTACATTTTTAACATATGTTTGTCCACAGGACATTTCCCGCGAAACATGCAGATAGCAAAAGTGACAGTTATCTATAAAAAGGGTCCCAGAAATGACATGTCCAACTACCGCCCTATATCGATTCTACCTGTATTCTCTAAGGGTCTGGAAAAAATAATTTTGAAACGTTTGAACTCTTTTACTGACAAGTTCAACTTGATTACTTCAGCGCAGTATGGCTTCCGGAAAAATAAATCTACTGAGCTCGCGCTACTGGCACAAAAAGAATACATTCTAGAGAATTTTGAATCCCGAAATATGGTACTCGGTCTTTTTCTTGATTTCTCAAAAGCCTTTGACCTCATTAATCATAAAATTCTCCTACAAAAGTTGGACCATTACGGTATAAGAGGCGTTGCACACAAATTAATCACTTCATACTTGCAACACCGAACTCAATTCGTCGTAATTCAAGGCAAACATTCCGCAACAAAATCCATTAAAACAGGCGTCCCGCAGGGAAGCATTTTGGGACCGTTTCTCTTTATACTTTACGTTAATGAGATAGTTCGTATTGATGAATCTGCCCATTACATTATATATGCTGACGACACAAGTTTGTTTTTTTCAAGCAGATGTAGCAGCGATCTAGGTAGCCGAGCGAATAACGCACTGTCTAAAATTAACACATGGGCCCAAGAAAACTCTCTAAAACTAAACATAAAAAAACAAAAGCTGTTTTATTTCACCCCCGCCACACACAAGTTCAGTTTCCCATCATTTCGTTAAATAATTTAGAAATTGAAGTCGTCAAAAGTTTTAAATCATTAGGCGTGTATTTTTCACAAAACATGACATGGGATGATCACGTGAACCATATTATTACTAAACTATCTCGTATAATCGGCGTCATGCGCCGTCATTGCTACTATTTTCCTGTTTCTGTAAACATGCTCATATATAACTCGTTGTTTTCTTCATTATTGAATTATGCCTTTCTTGTATGGTCCACAACGACAACTGTAAACGTTTGCAAACTTACCATCTTGCAAAAGAAAGCTTTGCGTCTTGCCTCTAAATTACCACATCGCAGCCACACAGCAGAATTGTTTAAAAAACACTACATCATTCAGGTTGCATCAATATATGATTATAAACTAAGCCGTTTATATAAGTTCGGTTTATTGAAAAATAATGATACGATTGCTAGAATAGCCAGGTTAGAGAAAAATTTTCCTGCTTATAATGTACGTCAACCTGAAGTGTGGCACATATCAAAATGTAGAACGAAATACGGAAATCAAATGTTAAAGTTTCAACTGCCTACACTTCTAAACCGCATAATTAGGGAACATAACATTGATATATCTAGCATATCACCAAAAAAATTGCGATTAGTGTTTATATAATAATGTGATCTAGCGACTACCTCGGTGATCTTTCATTGTAATCTTTCATTGTTTCTTTTTTTAGTGCACATTGTGAAACACTTTTATTTTGGTTGTCCTTAGCCGCACGTCTTTCTGTGCTACCCTGTGTACTAGGGGGTCAGGGCTTCTCAAGCTGTTCTCACAGCTTTTACCTGCCCTCCTCGTAACATGTATTTTGTTGTTGCGGAATAAATTTCAATTTCAATTTTCAACATCTGGTCGCTGCTCGCGTAGTCGCTTTGCACGCCTTCTAATAGCTGCGGGAGCGTTTTGTTTATGGCGTAATAGTTGCGAAGCTGTTGCGGCAGGTCATCGTCGTCGTGCTGTTTTTCCGATTCTGGAACGCCTCTACTCTGAACTCTTATCGTTTCTGTCGGAGGAATTGTTTTTCCTTGGAGAGGAAGAATTTCTGCGACAATGGTCGTGCCGCTTTCTGTCCGTAGTTGACAGACGCGTTCGATAAGTCTTCCACCTGGCCTGGTTTCTATAGCCAGGTCACCTGTCAATGTCTGATTGGTGCATGTAATCACTACGTGTTTACTATTATTATGTGTTTGTGTGTGTTCTATAAGGGTGTGAGTTCTCCTATATATGCACTTCATTCTAACGCTGTAAGTTATGTCTCTTTTATGAGTATTGATACCTGTTGTACATATTTTCTAACATCTTCACCAAGTCTTGTAAATTCTGTACATATATCATCATGTACATTGTCCATATTGTGATTAGTGCATTTACATAGTATATGTACAGTTATTAGTACAATGGTCAATGGACATCCTACGGACTTGGACACTTTAGTTTAAATGTGTAGTGCATGTTGTGCTTTGTCTTTTGTTTGTTATTGTGCCTGTTATACAGACGCTTGTCTCTTAGGTTTGTTGCGTCCCATGAAAGAATAAACTTTTTCTAAACAGTAAACAACTTTATTTTGACCAGCACATTGAGGCATGAACATAAGCCGCTTTTCGTGCTCGTTGGATGGCTCATAGTTGATCTTCCCTTTCTGAACTGATCAGCGCGTTCCTCTACCGCGCCCCTGCTGTTCTGAGGAAAAAGTAATGGCGTCTTGTATCTATGTGCATTCCAAAAAAAAGATATGTTAGAGGGTTGCGCGTTTTATGCTACATAGCATACACAAGTTATCAGGGTCGATGCAATTTAGGTGCAGCGGGTTGGGCAATGTTTTGGATTGAAGTGACTAAAAGTTAACGTTCTCAGGTCTGTCTATTTCAGAGCTCGATGGCTGAAATCTGCGCTTGGGCTTTTGGTAGATTTGGATAATGTCGTAGAACCTAAACGTTCTGTCCCTCTCCTGCAACTCCTCTCTTCCCGGTACCTCGTGGGAAGCTCCGTCACGAGCGTGGTGAGCTTCCTCGTTGAGGATGGGAAGGGGGCCGTCACACGAGGTGTGGGCTGGGAACCATTTATATACACCTTTCAACGAGCTCTTTCGATGATATGCGCTAAGCCTTCCGGAGGAATACATTAGTCACCACGGGAGACATTGTTCCTCGCGTGTAGTTGCAGATGGCTGACTGCGAGTCGCTGATGACATATGTACATTTTTGGGAAATTATGGCCTGTGCTGCGCAGCCACCTATTCTGCGATTTCTGAGTTATTAGACTGTATTTAGCCCGTGCTTGCACACTTGCGGTTGGTGTTTATTACTTCCGCAACGTAAAATGTGAGAGTCGGGTTCTCCGCTGCATCTACAAACGTATGCACTGAAGTTTCAGCGTTGTTCTCATGGGCCAGAGTGTTCGCTTCCATATTTTGCAGTGTGCAGTGGACGCTCTCGAATTCCCTCTCCTTCGAAGCGTGTAATTTGTTGAAGGCATTTACTTTCACTCTTAATGATTCCTTTCCAAGATTTCAAGTGGAGAGAACTTTAGAGGTCCGAGCTGTCGAACGCTGTCAGTAGTATGCTGTGGTATGCCGTCATCGTCGCATGTCGTAACGCTCCGTTGAGCCTGCGCTTGCGCCGAGGATAACGTTTCGTTTTTTTCTTCGAGCACCCTTGAGGCTGATCACTTATCATGGTGGACATGCATAAACACGTATCATCGACAAGAAAAAAATATATTGTGCTTGTAATAGACTCCTAATGCAGGAAAAACACGTACAGTAATAAATAAAAAAGAGGACCCAAGCACAAAATTTATAAAAAAAGCATAAAGATAGAAATGAAAATAGGAGAGAGAGAGAGATAAATAGAGAGGAAAGGCAGGGAGGTTAACCAAGCTTGGCTTGGTTGGCTACCCTACACTTGGGGTAGGGTAGGAAGAGCGAGAAAGAGTAAATAAGCTGGAAGGGCACAAATGAATAATAATGTAAAAAAAGTCAAAGAAATGATAAAAGAAAAAAAGATAAAAAGGAGGTGCGTAACTTTCAGACAAAACACTAGAACTTAAAGCTATGTGTAAATCTATGTACCATTTAAAAAAAGGGTGAAATATATTTGCGCTTTGTATGGGCGTGGCGTTTCTAATAGGAGTCATTGTGAAAGTTTGGAAGTCTGTACTTTTATGTTTATTCACTGTGAAGACTAGAAAATAATGTTCTAACACTTTCGGGGGAACAACAGTCTGCTTTGGAAGGCAAACAGTATTATTACACATTTATTACATGGTTCTGTTGTTCACAACGGACGATTTCGACGGAACTGACACATTAAAATGCGAGAGTCGTAATGGCACTATTTTTCATCTTATCATCTCTATTGAACGTTTTTGTCCACCGGCACTTCCAGCTTGAAAGTTTAGAAATTGAGATCTTAAAATGTCAGATAACGTGTCAGATAACGTGCGATGACTGAGAGTCATCTTTGATTTATGCATCCATTCCTAAGTTTTAGATAGAGGCAAGAGAAAAACGAGAAGGTGTCGCATAACTTTACAACTGTGATTTAAATGGCAAGGGGGTATTGGTCGTATGAAGAAAATAATGAAGGGGAGTGGGAATAAACAGGAGTGCAGAACGTCGTCTAAGTTAAAAGCCAAAGCAGCGAAAATGTACTGTAAAGCAAATTCACGCGTCATAAAATTTTAATGCAGTGAATAATTCCTCTGAGGATGTTAACGGTCTTGCAAAGATAACAGAACAATTAAATGATTGATGTCTATTATTTCGTATAGGTATGATTATACCATGTAGGCTTGTAAGGTGAAAATAACATGTAGCAAGACAGCTTCCCATCAGCAATGCAGTGTCATGCTGTAAAGCGCGCGTCTACGTGCTTGGCGAAAAGTTTTTTTCTAACTGATTTTCTATTTATAAAAATATTAACAATGTAAAATGATTTCAATTGCTTTTCATACGGCTTCACAGAATTATTACTAAGAATTTCTAGGTAGTATAGGCTGGCATTCGCAATGCTATCCTTCGTCATTCTTCTGAGAAGCGTGGTATCTACTACGCAAGCTATTTTGTGCCAATTGTTCATGCAGTGACTAACGATAATGAGGAATTATGCCTGAAGTGCGTATGCGCCACAGTAAATAGGTGACCAAGAACTAGCTTTTGTAATGATTTAAAGTATTGGGCGACCCTCTCGTTACGCTATTCCCAATGTGTGACGCCTGGTTGTTCCTTTGCTGTTCTAAAACGCTTCATTACTCATATAAACATCATTTATTTCCCGGAAGCAACTTTGCGAACAAGTCCCAAGCACCGGCATGGCTCACCAAGAAGAGAAGTGGAGGGGAGTGGGCTTGTCGATCTTTGCCAGGGTCACTCACTGCCTGTAACCTGTTTTTCATTAACAAGATCAAGTACGTGATGCAGGTGCTGAAGGGGCGCACAATCGTCACCATATTTGTGTACGCTTCCGAGTGGGATAGATATAGCCGTACCAACTTGTCTAAACGGGTTAAGGATTGTCGCCTTGGACTGGGTCATTTGTTCTTGCGGCAGCTTGTGAACCAATTTTGTTTTTTATAGATGTCACTGATCCCTTCCTGCGCACCCTACGTCCATTGCAGCTGGGTAGACTGATGCCTGAGTATGTTGTGTTTACTGAAGATTGTGTAGGAGGGATTGGAGGCTCCTATAAAGAAGTTGTGTCTAGTATTAGATTCCTCTCCGTTTGATTTTCGAGAAAATACCTTGCTAACGTAAAACAAAAGGAACTTTATTTTGTTCTTTGTGATCTTGTCCTGCCTCTGCCACCGTATAGAGCACTGTACAGTTGAGGCCCGAATAGAAAGATTTTAAAAAGGGTAAAAAAAATGCGCGCGCAGCCGGAAACAAAAACATTCTTTTTAAGCTCCATTTAGGAACATTGCAGTTAAAACATTTTTTGGAAATCCAGGGGTGCTTTTTGTTGTGGGGTACGCGCTTTTTAATTTGTAAGCTCCCAGAAAGAATAGATCATTTTTTTTTGCATTGCTGGGAAGGGGTTTATTTTTGGGATGTCTTATACTAGGAGCGCTCAAAATAGAATTACCTCTGGGCCCATACGGAGTCCGTTTTTTGAATGTCGATAATGATGACGGGGACCCTTTAGACGCAATCATGCTTATGAGCCTCCACTTTTTAGGGTGATAAAGGATGGCAGGATACCACTTCGATAAAGATGCTCGGCCTGCACGACTCTAGACACTACCTGCCTAAACCATACGCTTTATCCTCCTTCTTTCTCTATGTTTCTAGAAGCTGTGAACAGTGAAAAAATTTATGCAAAAACTACAGATTCCAGTGCTTTCCATCTGTTCCCAGCATACCTACAACTGCAGATAAGCTATACCTTTTATGTAGCTTTATACGATTAATAGTCGTATACGTGCACTGCAAATCAAAATAAAAAAAACCGTGCATCACGATCAGCCTGCAATTCGGCTAATAGTCGAATTATGTGACTAGTTACTGTCATGATGCAGATTAGGCCTAATTGGATTTTTAGCTTTTCTTTAACCGACATCACAACCCATTTGAATAGTGAACATTACTCCTGGATGCACTCATACAAGAGTAGAAAGCAATCTTCAACACGCTGCGCCTTTTCCTACATTGGCCTATTTTCTGTCTTGCCCAGTTATTCCACACGCACGAACGCAAACACACACACACACACACACACACACACACACACACACACACACACACACACACACACACACACACTCTCTTAAACGCGCGCGCACATGCGCGTACACACAGATGCCGTGTATCGATAAACATGTCTCGGACTCACCTTTAAAACAAAAAAACAACAACGTGTAAACACAGCAAAAGAGCCATCGAACAAGCCCATGGACTCACTATAACGTCACCGTTTCGGCTTTGCTGCTGTCACGTGACGAGCATCCGTATCCACCCCGCAATATGTCTGCCTCGTATAAGGGGCTTGACGAGTGCGTGCCCCAATTGGGCGATGTCAGCCACGGCGCTCTGTCGCACTCTTGACCATAGAAGACGATGACGTTAGCTGTGACACATCCTTTCTATCCTCACTTCATTATTTGTTCTGGGTGTTTTTTCGCATAGTGCCATGATCCGGGAAAATGCGTTGTGTACTCGGTCAGTGTGCGCACGTCGTTCTGGACAGCTCCCGGTTGTTCAGAGCAACGGCGACGTGACTGAAGCATTTTTGTCTTTCTCCTTTTCCTCTGTTTATATTATTTCCTTCATTTCCCACTCTCTTTTTCCTCAATGCTGCCAAAGTATTCAGAGTTATAACGCTTCTGTAAATGAGCACGAACTCAATGATGACAACATGTTTGTGAAAACGAGCTCCGGGATTCCATTCTCTCTTTTTTGTTTTCCTTTTATTTAACTTTTGATTGTGGCATTTTCACTTCTTCTGCACCGGCAGCTCTCGTGTTTTACAGTTGCTGAGACGCAGGTTGCCCAAAATGTTCCTGTCAACTCACGCAAATGCTTTGCGCCACAAAGTCCAGGCTAGTATTGTTATGCTCCACTATACAGTTATAAAATTTGAAGCCAGACCTGTAAAGACAGCAATACACAAACAGTGAGGCCGCATGCCGCAAGCAACTGACGCGCAGCGTTGTGGTGAATGTGTACAGCCGTGGCCACGTCTGTGTAGAGCACGTGAGCCGTCGGCTTTTGCTCTGTGGCACGAAACCAAGAAGGAGTATTGGGCTCTGACACGGTCAGCCTGACAGCTAGACCACGCATGCTCCTGATACAACACTTCCGAACCTGAAAGTGCCTCAATATTTCGCGCCGCCGGGTGAAAACCGGCTGCTCGCGTGCTCTACACAGACGTGGCCACGGATGTACACTCTGTCTTTCTAGACACGTTTAGTTCTCAAACGCAGTCATCTCTGCATGAATGTTTTCAGTGAATGTCATAGCAAGGGAACGTGAAAACACCTCTAAATCTTATTCTAATGATCGTTTCTTTTCAAACTGCAAAGTTTGCATTCAAGCTACAGACCACACGACCTCTGCTCGCTGCATCGACCGTGTTTACGAAAGGAGTAAGTCGCTAGCTGAACAGCTAAAGTAGGGTCTACTTGAAGAAACAAGTGTAAGTTTCGTGTTCGTCCTGTGTATACCTGCGTATTCTTTTCATGCGTCTTTTTTTTCTGTTTGAGCAGCACTCAGCAAGTTTTTAGCGGCTTGCCGTTGTGCCTGGGACATTTCAATATCTTGCTGTAGCATTAATTGCCTTGTTCTTAAAGCGAAACTCACATCTTTGTTGTAGTTCATTATGTGGTCTCTTGAAGTTTATAATAGGCGCAGAAAATGCGACACAAGTAAAATGAATGATCCATGACCAAAAACCGCTTGATTATTTTTGAAAGTTACTAAAACCATATTTTTAGTTACTTTTCAGCACGTATCAGGGCACCTACTTATCGGCTCGGAAATAATGAAAGTACTCTGGAAGAAAGAGAGCGATATCAATCTTTTACGTGTGCAAGGGGAGACCAGCCGCCATTATGAATGAAAATTGAAGCACAATAATCAGAAAAACAAGTTAAATACCACGAACTTTCGAAAAGAGGAGCATCGGGACCACTGAAACTGACCAGATAATGCGATAAATATTTACCAACTCGAACGAGAAATTGCATTAAGGCCTGTGTGGATCTCCTGGTGTTCTACCTAATTGTACTTTGTTTCTGTATCTTCAAATTATTCACTGAACATTATACTCGGAATTTAGCCAGTCAAGAATCCAATTATCTCGTGAGGCTAAACGCATTAAATATTATCATCGATTATTCAAAAACACCATGAACGTAGATCGCACCTTGAACAACCTAGCTTATAAGGTTGCATCTGGCCGTTCGCATTCAATAATGAATGAATGATAATCATGTAATGCAATATTAAAACTAACTATCAAAGAAAATTTTAAAAATGTGTTCTGAAGAAAAATAAGAATGATGTTGCTAATTTTTTCCTTGTTATATTGCAGAAAAAAACGATGTCGTCATAGTTGTACATTTTCGATTAAATCCCCCAATTCAAAAGTTCCCAAAAGAAATTATTTTTAACAAATGTTTTCAGGCCTCAAATTTTCATTTTACATGGATGAAATTGCATAAATGTAGATGCATACATGTAACACAATAAACGAAATGCATTTCATTGAACACATTACCCCTAAGAAAGCAGAATACATTTCATTGCAAGAAACACACAGACTGTAGCCGCATAAGCTTGGGTAAGTGCTTCGCGCTTCACCAAGTTTCTCTCCTGCGCATCGCCACCATGAGCGCCAGTGTCAACGCCGCTGTCGGTGTAAGCGTTAGCACCTGCTGCTTCACATATACTCATGATTGAGAGGTGGTGTAACTTTTAGTGTACAAACATTTGTTCTTCGATTTTTGTACCATACGTCCAAGTGTCCAACCACATACCAAAAACTCTAATATCGAACGTGACACCAAAATGATATTGTTTGAGGAATATTGATAATGCAGTGAAAATTGAAAGTCTCTGTAAATTGCCAAGTTATTCGGCAAAAGCCGGTTATCTTTCGACTGGCTATGTAACTTTTTCTTTGTTTTTAAACACGAAGCATTTCCTTGCGTACTTCAAGCACTTTGAATCTATCTATCTATCTATCTATCTATCTATCTATCTATCTATCTATCTATCTATCTATCTATCTACTATCTATCTATCTATCTATCTATCTATCTATCTATCTATCTATCTATCTATCTATCTATCTATCTTCTATCTATCTATCTATCTATCTATCTAATCTGCCTGTCTGTCTGTCTGTCTGTCTGTCTTTCTGTCTGTCTGTCTGTCTGTCTTGCTGTCTGTTGTCGGTCGGTCGGTCGGTCGGTCGGTCGGTCGGTCGGTCGGTCGGTCGGTCGGTCGGTCGGCCGGTCGGTCGGTCGGTCGGTCGGTCGGTCCACTGGTCCGCCGGTCCGCCCGCCCAACTACGTCTGGGAACTCTCGATATCACTCCCTCCACTTGGGTTAAATCGAAGCTAGTATGGGAGGTTGCGATGGTTTGACGAGCACGAATCGCTGTTCATGGCATGAACAATGGCACAATTGCGTCGCGTACGTCGTCAGACACTTTCCGCCAGACAGTGGCACGTAAGTAACCACCTGCTGGTATGTGACACTCGTATGCGAGTATGAGCCACAGGTGTCAGACGCATTACATCTCCCCAGGAACGGTTAAACATTTATGGATAATTTTGAAGGGCCACTCACCAGATTTTACGATTTTGAGCTGACAATCGCAATGCGTAGATGCAGGCGTCATGATTATGTCTTCCAAAATTTGCAACTCTATGCGCTGCAAAATGGGTCGAATTTCAAGATGAATTTGCTCCCCCTTCCTTTTGCGGGTGCGCGCTCAGAGAATGAGGGCGTAGGTGACTACGCTCTGACGTTGCCAACAGTGGCACGTGACATGGCGAGAATTATTTAATGCGACATGCGTAGTTTATGTATTTGTTGCTTGAATACATTATTAAATACCTAGATAAATAATTAGATGGAATAAGAGAATGTGAACGTTCTTTTTATTTTCACTTTTCCCCCGTGAATCAAAATGAGATGCGGGGCTAATGTGCCGGCGTTTCGCATGCGTTCATGTCCCTGTGGTTCTACGGTTAGCGCATCGAGCACACGACAGCTGTGGAACGCTTTTACGCGTTCGCGCACTCATTGTGTTCATCTATTCTACCGCGTCTAAGGCAGCGTTTCCAAACCATCCCGAGATTCGACTTGCGAATGCTACGCAGAGGAGCCCTAAGGGTTTCCACTCCCCTCCTTTCATCCTCGTTTCGTGCCGCTTCAAAAAAAAAAGAAAAAAGGAACTGTTTCCTCAGCTTGTAATGCACGATTCAAAAAAAAATTATGCGAAAGTGTTCCTTATCGGACACTCTACAATTTCCATGCTCTAACTAAAGTTCGGTATGGGGCCTGGTTAGTGGCCCTTTGAAAACAAAGTCGTTATGATAAGTTTCAGTTTCAGTTTCAGTTTCAGTTTTACTGAGCATTTTCTTCACAGAGTTGCGAAAAAGAAAACGCAAGGATAAGAGCAAAAAGCTGCTATGTTAGCAGCTTGACGAGGCTCCTACCCCTTTTCACTTGGCATTACAAAAAAATCAGCAGAGCACAAAACATGAAAAAACAATTTGACGTCGATTTTCAAAACTTCAAAAAATTAGGAAATGAAAAGAAAATGCATCAAAATTACATCAGTTTCAGGTTTACATAAGATAAGGAAACCACAAAGAGAGAAACAGAACAAAAAACAAAAGAAAACAGCGTGCGTTCAATCATGAAACAATGCACGCGTTGCTAAACGGCTACCAAAGTATTACAAAATGATTATACAACGTTTACAACACTGGGTATGCGAAAAGCACAAGTTTTAATGCACAAGGGAAACACTGACGAGTGAAATGTTGCACGTTTTACTCGTGAAAAAAAAAGCAACGAAAAAAATGTCAAAGAAAGCAAACATCATAGGATGCCATGTTACACACGAGCACTATTATAGGCTGTTTCTTTTACATATAGTACTGTAGCCGGACAACTAGAAGAAGCTAAACTACACGCCACCATTTTCGATGAGAAGGTTCTTAAGTTGTTTTTATGTATATTAAAGATGTCGATGTTTTTATTTTCAAACATGTTAAAACAAGCTGGAATACAGTGTTCAAGTCTTCTCAAACCGTGATTAGTTCGCGAATAAGGAACGAACCAGGAAGGCCTTTTCCGAATGTCATAATAGGATTGTGTATTTTTTCTGAGGTTACACAGTTTAAGAAAACAAGCGTTGTTTGATAGCAAGCTTTGTTTGTATTTCATAATAAGGTTGAAACTGTGTATGTGATCGATCGGTAGAATCTTATATTCTCTGAATAAATGACTTGTATGTGCGTCGTATGGTACGTTTGCAATATGACAAATCGCTTTTTTCTGCAGTAAAAATATTTTGTTCCAATTTGCTTTAGATGTATCTGCCCACACTAGACTACAATAGTTCATGTGAGATGAAAACAACGTATTATAGAGTAAAAGTTTAATGTTTGCTGGAAGTATCTGTCGAATTTTAGAGAAAGCCCCACACGTCCTAGCTATATTTCTAGTTATTTTATTAACGTGTTCGTCCCAATTAGGATTTTCATTAAAATTTACTCCTAATGATGAAACTTCTTTGACAACCTCAATTTTTTCGGGCCCGAGATATATATCCAAACCACGACAGACAGCCTTCTGAACCGGTGCGAATACCACAGCTTTGGATTTTTTTGTGTTGATCATTAAATAATTTGCAGTACTCCATATGAAGATGTCGTTAAGAATGTTGTTGGCTGAGTCTGCAAGCTTACCTAGATCATTACCATGAAAAAATATACTAGTGTCATCTGCATAAATTATAAAGTCCACATATTTGCTGACACTTGTTATGTCGTTTATATAAATATTAAACAGTAGGGGCCGTAATATGCTGCCCTGAGGTACACCTGACGTTATGGTTAGTAGGGAGGAATGGCTGTCATTTATAACTACAGATTGCTTTCTTTGTGATAAATAGGATTTCAGAAAGTCAAGTGGGGTTCCCCGAAAACCATAATGACACAATTTTGCATAGAGTACTTCGTGGTTGATTCTATCGAACGCTTTGGAATAGTCAATAAAAACACCCAGTGTTAACAGTTTCTTTTCAAATGAGTTAAGTATGAGTTCTTTTTGTGTGAGGAGAGCCAGTTCCGTGGACATGCCCCGTCGGAAGCCAAATTGATGCGGTGATAGTATAGAGTACTTTTCACAAAAAGACATGACACGTTGATATATGATTTTCTCTAGCACTTTAGATATAACAGTAAGTATCGAAATTGGACGATAATTAGAAAAGATATTTCGGTCACCAGATTTGCATAAGACACTAACTCTCGCATGCTTCATTTTTTCTGGGAAAACTCCCGTGGATAAGCAGATATTGAACAGATGGGTAAGAACAGGTAACAAAAGATCAAGTGCTGCTTTAATAGGTCTAATTCGTAGGTCATCTATGTCCCGAGCAGTAGTGTTCTTTAGTGACATAAATGCAGACAATACTTCTTCAGGAGTTGTGTTTAAAAAATATGCGGTGCTCATGTTTGGCACACCTAGAAAGTCCCTGTAATCACTATTACAGGCACGAGAAGGGTTTGATAAATCAGAGGACACCAGCGTTGTGAAGTACACGTTAAATTTATTAGCAAGTTCTTGACCCTTTACTATCTTGTTATCTATGTTTAACTCAAGTGCGTTGTCTCGAGAGCAACTTCTATTTAGAAGCTTATTTATTTCTCGCCAAAGCAGGTCGACACGAGTGCTAACCCTCTTGAAGAGAGCTTCATAGTACGCATTCTTAGTTTTTCTCAGTTGCTTCGTTACAAAATTTCAATACCGCTTGAATTCCGAAAGATCATTATGGTGTCTTGTTTTCACGAATTTCGCGTACAGTAGATTTTTCTTCTTAATCATTTCCAGACATTCTCGCGTCATCCATTGTTTCCGACCTTTCTTTAGGGTTTCGACAGTTTTATATTTAAAACACTTATGGTAAGTTTTTCTTAACAGGCACATGAATATTTCATACGCCTCATTAGCGTTAACTATATAAACGGATTATATAAGCACATGTGACACCTGATGGCAATGTGACACCTGATGACACCTGATGGCAAGATAGATAGATAGACAGATAGGCAGATAGATAGATAGATAGATAGATAGATAGATAGATAGATAGATAGATAGATAGATAGATAGATAGATAGATAGATAGATAGATAGATAGATAGATAGATAGATAGATAGATAGATAGATAGATAGATAGATAGATAGATAGATAGATAAGCTCAAAGTCCTCGAAGTTCGCCAATAAATGCTTCGCATTTATTAGGTGCTTTGTTCACTCGCTCCACAAACAAGGCCATCATATTTCGACGAAATTTGCAGTGATACATGCAGATACGGGGCCAGTTTTGATTTGCATTTTTCCTGATTTGTTCGTTACGGAGAAGATAATTTTTCACTGACAGCCAAAGACGCTCATGCTGACACCGACGCCTAAATATCAACAATACGAGCTTTGCAGTGCTATCAGGTGAAGAGCTGCAAACATCTAACGCTACATACTTATATTGACGCTTGCTTTTCTAATTAAACTGCTTTGCCAAAATTTGTGTTTTCCAGTGATTTAGTTCACCATTCATTTTTTTCTTTCGTTCTCCATTGCACTCTTAAATAAATTTGACGCACTGACCTTTGTTTCTCGCTTAGAATGCGCTTATTTTCATTCACGCCACACTACTGCTTAAATGTATGACACTGATTACCACGCCAACTCTGGTTTTTCTTTCCGGCTATGGGTTGTGAGGGGTGCAGCAGAAAAGAACAATGAGTTTCTGCTGGCTCCAGTAAGTTTATCATACTGAGACGTTGCTCACGTGGCGTGGAATCTAGAGAAAGTTAATGCGTTCATAAAGCAAGGAAATCCGTTTATATAGCTTTAGAAAGCAAGAAAGATTTGAGGACGAGAGTTCTCTGTAAAGCGCGGAACAAATATAAGAGCCCATTTAGGATTACAAGAACAATACGTATTTTTTTTCGAATGAGTATTTGTGAAAGTATCATTCGTGTGTTTACGAAGGGCTTCATGCATTTCTGAATAATCCCTTCAACTTATTTGCTGGGATTTCGTGTGCGTTAGCTCTAAAGCATTGTAAACAGCGCTTGTGTCTGGCTTACGCGTGGCTCTGCAATAGAGGAGTTTGAAGACACCTTTATTTTCTCGAAGCACAAGAGCTCCAATATCCGAGCCATGCGCTGACTTCACCGGCTTGTTTTAAAGACGACAGTCTTTTTTGTCTCAAGATTTTTTTGTCTTAAGAGTCACTCAACTGTCGAGCACGCCAGGTGAAACTTTTATTGAAATAAATGTGCAAACTGCAGGTTTGATTTGCCAGAATATACATTTGCTTTACCGAGGTTCATCACCTAGACGTGTGATTAATGTTTTCGTGATTGTTTTGAGTTTTTCAGTGACACTTGCCAAGCGCAATGCGCGAGCTTTTGTATTATTCGTTAATGAACGCATTTCTCCTTAGCCAGAGAAAGAGAGAGATGACATGCGGGAAGGCAGGGAGTCTAACTGTAAAATAAACAAATGCCTCATCTGCTATTGTGCACTGCGTAAGGGGTAAAAGCAGAAGCAGCTAGAATTATATACGGCAATAATAATACGCTCATACTGAGCTGAGGCTTTACTTTTGGCACCATATTTTGTTCCTTAGATTCAAGAAAGGAGCCAACACGCACACTAAGTAATGTAAGAAACGGGCGAGTTGATGTGGGAACCGTTCGTCCATGTTCGGACGTGATCTGGATCAAAAGTCCATGTTATCCTTCTATGAAGGATGTCACTTCCTTGTATGCTCGTTTTCAGGTAACTTCCACAGGAGACACTCCGCGTAGGCACCATGTTTAGTGCCACGACCAGTTGAAGAGGCAGATGACTCTGCTAGTTTCGTGGTACCTAATGTCGGTCGCCGATGTCATCATTCGCCAACGATATAGCTTGAGTATGACTCCACGTTAAAGACACTTTTCAAATAAATAATTAGTTAACCGTATTTTTAATATGGGGTCCGATATGTGTGGACAATTCGACTGTCCCCTTCCCGGTTGCCGTGCATAATTTTCGGCGTCATCATACCATTCTTGGCAGTGTCCGCTGCCATAAAGAAGCAAGCGTCTATGGAACCATCTTGTGACTGCCATATGTGTCATCGTCTAACTTAAATCATGCCGACCCGTAATATCCACAATTTTCATAGCCTTTATTATGTCATAAATTCCTCTTTAGAAACGTCAATTTGCTAACTTTGAGGCTATGTGATCCGCATCATCATCATCAGCCTGACTACGTCCACTGCAGGACAAAGGCCTCTCCCATGTTCCGCTAGTTAACCCTGTCCTGTGCTTGCTGCTGCCAATTTACACCCGCAAACTTCTTAATCTCATCTGCCCACCTAACCTTCTGTCTCCCCCTAACCCGCTTCCCTTCTCTGGGAATCCAGTTAGTTATCCTTAATGACCAGCGGTTATCCTGTCTACGCGCTACATGCCCGGCCCATGTCCATTTCCTCTACTTTATTTCAACTATAATATCCTTGACCCCCGTTTGTCCCCTAATCCACTCTGCCCTAATCCACACCTACCATTTTTCTTTCCATTGCTCACTGCGTCGTCCTCAATTTAAGCTGAACCCTCTTTGTAAGTCTCCAGGTTTTGCTCCGTAGCTAAGTACCGGCAAGATACAGCTGTTATATACCTTCCTCTTGAGGGATAGTGGCAATCTACCTGTCATAATATGAGAGAGAGTTCTCTGTCATAATATGCGAGTTCTCTCTCTCTCTCTCTCTCTCTCTCGATCCGCATAAAATGTCCTGACAAAAACGCAAAAATGAAATCGAATATATAGGAACCTTAGCCAGACTTGCACCAAACTGAGTGTCATTCTTTCAGACTAAGTGCACAAATGAACAATAGGAAACAAGGACCACTCAATAAAGGATAGCTCCCGTTGTCATTCATTACGAGCACGATACGTGGCGGCCAATGAACACGCTGTGAATGCAACGTGTAGACATTATTTTGCTGTAATGAAGGCCAAATCGATCGACTGATTAATAGATCGATCAATTGATTGATTCACTGATTTATTTGTTGATTGATTGATCAATATTTATTGATTGATTGAATAGTGTGCCCACCACTCACTTGTTTTCAATCACTGCGTGCAGCCATACTTTGCTGGTTGGCTTCCTTTGATGATAGATATACCAGAAATTGAACACACTGCCTAACGTAATATTTTACTGCGTCTTTAAGTGCCTGCCCGAAAATACGAAATACCCCTACTATTTCTAAAGCCATATTTTAACGGTCGACCAGGATCTTTGAGTAAACACGACGTTTATGTGCGCCTCAATTTCTGCTGTTGCTGGGCAAGGTATAAACTTACTGAACGTGGAGTCATAGCATGGGCAATGTGGTTCGTTATACAGGTGTGTAAGAGACAAGCACATCGTTTGTAACTATGAGAATGCTGTTGATCAGGTGCGAGTTACCTCTAATAACAAAACTAAAACATTACAATCCTTAGTCAGCACTGCTGATGTGGCAATCTATAGTGGCTCGTTTTTTCCGCGTTGACTCGCATGAGTATGTGTATAGAGCGCCTGCACTTATCTCGAAGTCAAGCAGTACTTAGCATTTACCAAATGACATGCCAGCTTGTCGTAAACACGCAAGCAGTTGCGACCACACCGGGACGCTAAAGCTTTTTTTTTCCGTTCTTCTAGTTTCTGTGCCTCACATTAAAATTGTGAAAAAAAAATACCGTGAAGCTTTCCCCTACATATGATTATTTCGGCAGTGCAACAAAGATTGTCGCACTCGTTATGCTTCAGCTGGTTTTCTTATCAGTCGAGTTCACGGGGTTGCTATGGAACAAATATTGAGTGCACCTGGCGTCCTTCTTCACAGTAATGGCATATCTAAACGTTGTATGCATTATGAGCAAACGGTAAAATGCACGCGCGCCTATTTACATGTATTAGTGAGTAAATTATGTAGTCTGCATGGAGTCAGTTGTGGCCTCTCACCCTCACACTCTGTCAGCAATCACGTGATATCATAGCGGGGCATAGCAACAGTTGCGCCGGGACAGCTTAGGCCTCTCCCCCTTACACTCCCTCATCAATTATTGACACAGAGAGAGGTTGAAAACAAAAAGAAAGAATCAGCAAAAAAAGCAAACAAAGGTTTGCAGATCCCACGTACCCGGGAAATCGATGTTATGCGAAGCATGCGCATAGAAGGTGACTGTGTCGTAATTTATTGAGCAATCCGTTGCAAAGTGGCGCTAAACATATGTACAAATGCATGCACAGACATGCGTTAAACAGTCACTTATGTATTGCATTACCACTTGTTTGAAGTTGCGTCCCGATACCAACAGAAATATGGACATTACCGACACCAGAAGGGGTAAACTAAAAGGCAGCGCTTGTGCCTGCGAGGATGGTAGTCCTGGATAGTGCGAGGTGGACCGATTTCAGAGGACGGCGCTTAAGTACAATTGACGCTAACCGGACGTGACGCTTGTATTATTGGAGTACGTATGTAGAGAGAAAGATAGAGAGAGAAATAAAGATGCAAGGAAAGGCAGGAAAGTTAACCAGACGCACATCCGGTTTGCTACCCTGCACTGGGGAAGGAATGAAGAGGAGAAAAGAGGTTGTGGAGAGATAAGAAGGTACACACAATCACGAGCACACTCGGGGGAGCACACACAGTCTACAGGCGGTCGCTCAGGTTTGTTGATTTTAAGTAAAGTAGGAGTGTTTTTAGCTGTTGGTTGGGTGTTGCATTCACAAAGGTGTAATCCTTTTCGCATTGGTATGGCAGACACCTCTACATGCGACTACTGCGGAGCTGAAGAAACCATTGAACACGTCCTGTGCAGCTGCGCTTGCTGCAACACACAGCGATGCCAGCTCCCGATGGTTTTGAATCAACTTGACTCCAGACTATTTTGTCTGCAGAAGATTCTAGGACCTTGGGCATCTGCCAGAAAGAGTTGCGCAGAAAGGGTATGTATGTAATGTTTGTAAAGTCAGATGGGCAGCCCTGCTACAATTGACGTTTTACTAACGACGCCTGCATATGGTATTTGACGTTCGATTCCTGCTGGGACCTTCTCATTTATTTTTTGCATTAGTCGGGTGAACGCTACCGATGTAAGCTTTTAAAACCAGCAACCCATTACGAAAGGCACACGTGTTACTGCGCGTAATTCAAGGCCAAGTAGTGGGTGCATAGCTAGTTCGAAAACATTTAATAGGCATAATTAGTGGTGGCTTAAAGCAGGCTACTGAATGCACCAAATATGCAAAAGCTTCCCCTAAATTCCTAAAGGTGAAGCTTTACGATCCCCCCAAATTTTTATGCTTATAACATGCATAAATAAAGTTCTAAAAATGGGTCTCTATGGCTTTGACAAACGCGGCTTGAAGATATGAGACATCTTTTTTTTGGCGCGATAGCATTGACTAGCTCGTTACGCCAAAATTCTGGTGTCGGCGTCTGTGTCGGTGTCGGCATCGTTGGTTGTGAGCAAAAAATCAACATCTTATGCATGAGCGAATAATTGAGAACAATGCAAATAAAATAAGTAAGTGCTTCAAGCACCAAGTGTACGCACTACGGAAAATCACAATCACGTTCAATTTCTAAAAGCGAAGATTTAAATCCTTTATTTTTTCAAATCAGATGTATTCATTCGTCTCTCTCCACACCAGCCCAGACTAACGGCATCATGCCACGTCACGTTATTTAGCCTCATAAGGGGATAAATATGACGTGTTATCGCGACAACATCACATGATTTATTTTTACATTCCTCAAATTCATAGGCGTGCGTACGGGCGGGGGGCATGGGGGGCTGTCTGCGAATGCTTTTCGTCACCTAGGAGGTGTTAAGAGAGGGGCACAAAATCAGCCCCTTACTTTAGCAAAATAGGGAGGGCTGTATTGCGACCAACAGACAGGACAGACAGACAGACAGACAGACAGACAGACAGACAGACAGACAGACAGACAGACAGACAGACAGACAGACAGACAGACAGGCAGACAGACAGGCAGATAGATAGATAGATAGATAGATAGATAGATAGATAGATAGATAGATAGATAGATAGATAGATAGATAGATAGATAGATAGATAGATAGATAGATAGATAGATAGATAGATAGATAGATAGATAGATAGATAGATAGATAGATAGATAGATAGACAGACAGACAGACAGACAGACAGACAGACAGACAGACAGACAGACAGACAGAAGATAGATAGATAGATAGATAGATAGATAGATAGATAGATAGATAGATAGATAGATAGATAGATAGATAGATAAATAGATAGATAGATAGATAGATAGATAGATAGATAGATAGATAGATAGATAGATAGATAGATAGATAGATAGATAGATAGATTCGAAGTCGCCGAAGTTCACTAATAAATTCTTCGCATTTGAAAGAGACCTTGCCTAATATGTGTGTTGTAGGGTCATATGAAAAATTCATGCACTAAATACACAAACCAATTTTTTAGTGAATGAAAAATATATAACCGAAGTAAAGAAATGTGGCCCCGTATAAGAACGTGCATTGATTGTGATAAACAAGGGGTCACGGGAAAACTACGGGGCCACATGTACAGTAACACAGTGCTGAATGCGAGAAATGTGAGGTTTCATGAAACACATGGAACCATATACCGACAAACGCATTGCTTAATGCAATACAAATGCGGGCGCACATCGGAAGGGGAGAGCCACGTATACTCAAACGCATCGCTTAATGCAAGATAAGTACAGTAAGCGTCAGTAACGGTCTTATTCCTAAAGTTTTCTATTGGGACAACGTCCACAGTGATGCACATCATGTGTCTCATAACAATGAGCGCCAAAGATAGCATAGAAATGTCGCCATGGGTGCCTCGGATCTTCACAGTGGTTTAATAGAAAACTCCGACATCCTTGTAGAAAGGCACGTACCATATGGAAATCTTTATGTTGAGGAATCAGCCAGATAGCTGCGAACTCCTTGTACTCGAAGATAGAATCGTAGCGGCTCTAGGGCAGACGAAGTCCTAAACTGAAGCCTAGATTGGTAAGATGAATTTTTAAAAATCCGCAAGCCTCGAGTGATATTGTCTCCTCCTCTGTCTGTGTCCTTTTGCGCTGTTGAACTATAAATGTACTTCACTACGTACTGAAAAAACTATTGTAGTCAGGACGCTCCGTCCATGACCTTGTTTATAACAAATATGTAGTCGAGCGCACAAACGTTGTTTTGTAGTCCCTACTTATCTTTACCAATAGAGCTCGCATGGCTTTGTCACACTGTATTGTGCCCGGTACAACAACCAGCCTGTGCTATAGAAGCGGTAGGCTTGTTTTCTCCACGAGTCAGTCCTTGTTCTGACCTTTCGTAGGGCTTCCTTTGGGGCATTGTTCGCAGTTTCCAAAGATCTGGACTGACGAAACAAGTTTTTTTTCCTCGTGGCCTTCTCTCACTGTTAGAGAATCCCTGGGACACTTTCAGTTTCGACGAACGCTAAGGAACTCGAGATATAAAACTGGCCATAAGGCTAGTTTTTGAACCTGCCAAGCTCATTGGACGCAGGGGGACTGAGATCATGCTTCTACGCATCAGCTTCGCCCTCTCAGAATCTTTTTTTTTCTGTTTTTTAAGTTCATTGGTTTACGTTGTTTTTTGCCTCTTATAACACTGAATGAGATTTATTTTTTACATTGATAAAATGACATTTCAAAATTCGTGAATCTGACTCTCGTTTTTGTAGGTGGCTTTGAGATATCGACATCAGAATAGTTTCTGAAGATTTGTAATGAATGTCGCACTTTTATAGGAATATTTTAGCAGCACCATTCTACTCCTACACAGTTTTTTACTTGCGTTGTTCTTATCCCCTTAGTTCAGGCAGGCCAACTAGAAGCTTCACTTCTTGCAAAGGTCTACACATTCTCTTTATTTGTCTCTATTTTCCTCTTTCTAGTTCCCCCCCCCCCTCCTATTACCTATTTCGTATTTCTTGTTCTCCATGTTATTCTCTTGCCGGCCCTGATAACATAGCACCGCTGGCCTTTGCTCCTCTGAACTGTGACTTGAACCATCTTTGAATACACCTGAATAATTGAAATACATTTACTGGAAATGAACAGAAGCAATTAGGTACACACTCTTGCTTTTCGCGGAATGTCTTACGGAACCAGTGAAATATAGTCCGAACAGAATATTAGGGTTAGCACTAGCAACCATTCCGACCAAGTGGTTACTTGTGTAAATCGTTTTCAAATGTGACCCATATATGTGTCTAGTGTCAGCGTAAATTTCTTTTTAGGCACTTCCTCATTGACGGTCACAAAATATTCAAGGCATAAATGGAGGAAAAGCGCGGTTAAAGGGCCGTGTTTGTTGAAATCTTCAAAACGAAGAAATATACCGTACCGGTAGCATCGTTCTAACAGGTCACCAAACACCAAAAAACGGCATATCAAATGGATAAAAAGCAGCCCTGTTTTTATTTTTCAAGTGTCTTCCGACAAAGAAAATCGAACAACATAATGTCGGCGCTTGATGGTGATCGATGGGTACTTGCTCTCAACTAGATGAAGTTGCAATATAAGAGACCTGGAATTGCAGTCTTTTTTTTTTTGTTCTGTCTGCTGAAGAGCACGCTTTTGACTTCCCTTTGAGAAACGACAACTGAAGGTTTACCCTTTTGAGCCTCTCATAGTGTCTTTCAATCTGAGTTTCTTGGAACGTGGTCGGGTGAAACGCAATAGAAGTCGCCTTTAAAGCTTTTACTTCACTTTACTGAACAGAAGACAATTATCTTGAACAAGAAACATAATAAATTTTGTGTAAATGTAGAAAACGTTTCCACAGCACCTAATTTTTAACAAAATTGAACGTAAAGAGCAATATACCTGTATAAGCAACAATGTTCGTATCGTGAATGAACGAGTATCCACAGTAGCATTCTATAAACAACGAACATTTTGCGCACTTTGGTAGAATTTGAAATGTTCTATGAATTTTACGCTGTCTAAATCACCATCTAAATGTATGACGTCCCAGGCAGTCGGTGAGCTGACTTCAAAACTTCTTCATCAACCGCACTTTAGCTTTTTTTTTTGCAGGTTTTCAGACTTACCAAGTGTCTTGTTGAAAAAACATTAGGCTTTTTAATGTTATGTTTGGTTGATCAACCCTTCACATTACTTTATAGAGTCATTTTATTTGGACTGTTTGAGAAACAGAAGAACTATGGAAGAAGCGAAAAAGAACAGCAAATTATTATTCACCGTAATTTCAGAAAACTTGGATATAACCTCTTTTACGGTGAGGATGCAACAACACGTCGCCAAAAAAGTATCTTCGCCTGAGCGAGCAATCTTTCGACGTTCATTAGCCGCGTCAGTACCTGTCAAGCATGGTTGGAAATTGCAAGAGTATCGCAAGAGATAGTCTATGCTTCGAAACAGCTCACTGCTTCTTTCTTATTACTGCCGTGAGGTCAGTTTACATGAGAAGCCTTTAAGTTTTTCGCAAAGAACGCAACTAATGTTTGTCAGGCTGCTGAAAATGTCCAATACACCAGTAATAAACATAGTATCTGCTGTAATAAACATACTTATATCCAATAGAACAGTCATAAACATAGTATATGCTGATAATAAAGATACTTATATGCAGTAATAAACCTACTTTATACGCAAGATGAACATACTATATGCCTAAGCGTATGTCTTTAGTGAAGTTAACACCACCAAGCACGATTGATGTGTGGTTGCAAACTCTATACAGACGATCAGAATGGAGCACTACTCTTTCATATCCATTATCACGTGACGTTGATTTAGTTATAATAAAAAGAATAGAGTTTTGAGAGCCAGACCATTTCTGATATTGTGAAGGATGCTGTAACGGGGGACTACTGTTAAGTACACCAACCTTAACTCCTTTAAGGTGCAGCTACATCTAAGTGCACGAGCGTCTGCATTTTGCGCCCCTCAAAATGTGGCCGCAGTGACAAGAATTGGACCATTGTTCTCTTGCTTATCAGTGCACTATTCCTTAGCCGTTATGCTAACATAGATGGGCGACCACACAAATATATTTCACAGCACACAATAACAATACGTCAGATTGTAATGCAACAAGTGATCAGTGCGTGTAGCTAGATGTATATTGAAATGGTGGTAACATTTTTTACCAATCTACAGAAGTGCGGGAAATAGTCTTATCGACGTAAACGATATTTCATCTCTGCTTGCAGACCTTGAAAGATAAGCAGAAATCGGATGTGAGTGCTGAATATAAAAATGTAGAGCCATGTGATGAAGAGTCACAACGCATTACTACAGGAAACAGAAGTCAAAGTGATTCACGTCCATCTCCGGTCTCTCGACCGAATTTCGAACGGTGACTTTGCAAAGAATCGGAAATGGAGCTATTGTGCAGAATTTCTAATAGACTGCAGTTTCTAATAATAGAAAAAAGGTGCTAGAAGAGAAATAAGACGGACGTTTGTCTAATCTAATTTTTAGAATCTAATTTTAGACTGTTTTTTTTCTTACTTTAGCACTTGATGTTACTGGAGTGCGCTTTCCTCTCTTATGATAGGAAAATGTTGGCCACAAAGCTTCCTTCTTCATCGGAACAGAAACGGCTCTTTTTGAAAAAAAATATATTTTTGTTTTATTTTTACTTTTACTACGATCGGCGCTCCGTTTTCTACGTCCATGGATGTCATTCCCCATCCAGGATGAATTTCGCCTAACTCGACTATTTAGCCTCTTTTTCATTTTTATTTTTTGCTGGCATAGAGAAGAGTCTGAAAGCCTCTCGTTACACGTCACTAAAGCGGAAGCCTCGGGTTCTGGTTTTTGAATTTAATATTTATACTCTACTCGTGAGAGCTTTAAGCGCGCACAATCATCAGCACTTTTCACCTTCGTCGAAGTTTTCATCCTCATTTCGATTATATTGTGATGCCCCGGAGCAGATAAATGACTACAGTGACAGTATTTTAAAAGCTATCTCAAGGTTACTCCCTTTGGTGTTTTCAGTTACTTTTGCCATTATCTTTCATTTATTACGTTTTCTTCAGTGCTTCTTTTAAATGCGAATGCATTTCTTTTAGTCGGGCTATGTCAGGCGTCCGTCGGCATCCGTCCATTGCCCTCTCTCATAGCAACTGCTGCGAGCACGCGCCTCCTTAGAAACTGGTACCCCCCCCCATGTCACCATGTCAAGCTACGGCATCGGCAGCAACAGCTGCAGGCGCGCGTGCTTATCCTTGCCCCTAGCAACCAAGCCCCCCCCCCTCCCCTCCTTGACTTGAACGCCACTTACCGCCGCCTCAATGTCATGCGTTTGAAATGCCTTTGTAGCGTTTGCGCTGCCAGCGTTTGTAGAGCGTTTTTGTTGATAAGACGCTGACAGTATGGCCGTCAGGTACAATGACGGGTGCAGTGATTCGCCACTCAATCTCTTGCCGTTCGCACTCGGGGGGGGGGGGCGCAGGGAGGACCCTGCGCCCCACTTTCTTGTCTAGGCGCGCCTCACTCTTGACCATTTACTGGAGGGCGCCTCTCAAGAACAATGGGAAATATGTGCTCGAGACGTCGCTGTGAACCGCCAACGCCGAGCCGTGAGAGAGAGAGAAAAACCTTTCATTTTAATCATAGAAAAATGTCAAGTGGGACTCTCAGTTCAGAGCTCCAACAGTCACCTCTTCGTCCCATTCCCGCCGAACCAGCGCCCGCTGGCCACTCGGGCTTTCATCACGCAGCATGGCCTCCCAGTCTTGCAGGGTAGGAATAGGAGAGGATCTGTGAGAGCATCTGACTCGCGGAAGCTGACGTTCAAGCGTTACGTAAAATAACGTCGGTAGAACTCCGCAGCCAGGACATTTGCCAGGGTCAGAAGTGGGATGGAGGTTGTGGAGGAAATAGAGGTTCGAAAACGTGTTAGCCTGCAGTTGACGCACCGAAGTTGCATCGTCTCGTGTGAACGTGTGGTGTGGTGGAAGGATACCGACTGCGTTCTCATCTATAGTATTCAAGAAAGTCTCGATATCCTAGAAGTTTTGTATTTGTCTCCTCCTCATCTGGGTCGGACAGCTCTTCTTCCGGTCCCTGGTTAATTAGTGCTCGGGTAGCTGCATGTATACGCAGTCATGACTGGGGAAAGAGGCATGCCCAGGGGTCCAGTCAAGCCAGAACTTATGTGTTTTGGGGAATGCAATGTTGAAAATTTCGGTGTGTGTGCTGCGAGACGATACCCCGTGTGAAGGCACGACATGTATCCTGTGAACATGTAAAGATTAGAATAACATCTGTGAGATGAAGGTTTATGGCAGCGGGGGAAATCGTCCAGAGCGACAGCACACTCTTCGTCTTCAGATATCTTCTTTGTAGGTACGCTGATTGAGGCTACCATGGGATGATCGTTGCTACCAACTGCTCCAATTGCAAATCTGTGGGAGTGGTGTCTAGCGGCGTCAGAGTATAAGAGGGGTTTGGAGGACACTGATTGATGAGGCACGTGAGGTTTTTCACCATATCCAGCCTTCGCTGAGCGTTTACATTCAGGGTGCATATTGTGTGGAAGTAGCGCGACTGTAATCCTTGCTCGGTGGTCACTAGGTATACCTGTTTCCCTGGTGTGTTCTATCCACATCGGTTCGAAGGATACTCTAGCTTGACGAGTAGCCGCTCTTTCACTTCGGTGCTGCGGAGTCTTCGTAGCTGGATATTACGTTGTGCTCGGTTAGTTCTCTTAGGATGATGTGTGCTCCCATGACTAGGAGACCAATGGTGGATGCATACGTAGGTAGTCCAAGCGCCGCCTTGACAGCTCTGCGGGGGAGATTGTCCAGTCTTCTCTCTTGTGCAAGTGTTAGGGTTTGATAAAGAACGTGGTAGGTGACGCGGCTTATTATGCAGGTATTAACTGTACGTAGAATGTCTTGCTCCTGATGTGGTGGATCATATTCGTGATTTGAGAAACTTGCTGTTCTAATAATTCCATGGTGTGTGTTGCCTTGAGAGCAGCTTGAATATAAATGCCAAGGACGGAGAGTTTCTCTACGCAGGCAATTACATGTTCTCTAAGCTGACTGTGATTAGCGGGCTGTATGTCGGGATTTCGCTGGGGATGACGAATGAGCAGAATTTCTGACTTCTCTGCAGAGCACGTTAACCTGAACTGTATTTACTGCTTCTTGGAGCGCATCTTGTCTTTGTCTGTCTGAGCCTTTGGTCACCCACATAGTGACGTCGTCCGCGTATGAAGCATGTCGCAGACTTGGAATGGTGGCCAGTAGAGGCAGTAATTTAGCCATGCGTTTTTGAAAGGTGTCGGGGATCGTTTTTTAAAGACGATAGCCTGTCTTGGGGAGTTTCGACGGAAAAATTTTGATCTGTCTGTCTGTCTGTGTCTGTCTGTCTGTCTGCCTGTCTGTCTGTCTGTCTGTCTGTCTGTCTGTCTGTCTGTCTGTCTGTCTGTCTGTCTGTCTGTCTGTCTGTCTGTACAATTGTCTATTTGTGCGACCTAACGATATCTCAAACGGCACCAAAAACCAACCCTATCCGCAGCGCCCACCAATATTGCTCGAGATTAGGCGTTCATAGTTGTGCGATTGTCAGTAAAAAAGCAATTATTGCGCATATCTGAGGCACCATAACAACTACGTCGATGTTTTGTATGTCTGCCTTTGTACTAGAAGAGGCACACACAAGTAATTCTAAGGACTGTAGCATTTATCGCGCTGCGCTGACAGTGCAACGCGATGCTCAAAAAGCTAAGTGTTTCCAACGCTTTGCTACGACGACACTGGTGGTGGCACCTGCCGTCGCTTTGCATTCTATACCTTACCACCTCCTTGACAGGCATGCATCTTTCTGCGCGGGCACGCACGCCTTCGTTTTCGAAGATAACTGCCAGATGGCGCTCGTGTCTAACGTGCCTGGATGCGCTCGTTCGCCTCCGCTACACGCTCGAGGCACTCTAACGCAGCACCTCCAGAATACCGTTCACCAATTTTCTTGCGCAGAACATCAAATAAACGTTTTGTTCACTTTCTCCAGACGCAAGCCTATCGTCTTTCCGACGATATTTGCGGTGTAACATGCAAATTCAGGGCCAATTTTCTGTCATGCAACTTCCCCTAACCGAAGCTCGTTTTTTTTGTTACTGTTGCTAGTACTCTGAACGTAGATTTATAGCCAGTTTGTCCACTACATAACCACGTGTTTTGCTTACGTTGTTTTATGGACTAGCAAATGCTGATTGCTTGCAGCGAACTATAGATAATTGACTTTCCACACTTGGCGTTAATACTTACAGATAAAGAGGCAATTATCTCTGTGCGTTGTTACGTCCGCAACTCAGGAAACTTGGAAGTTTCGATTCTAGAAGCGAAGGAAACTATTTCGTTAAGGATGATAACCATTTCTTCAGAACCCAAATCTTTTTCTGGAACCATCCTCCACCAAAAGAGTTCTTTATGACTTTCTGCTAACCTACTTCATCTAGAGTGGGCACAGAACCCACCTGTGCAATGGGGCTGTATACTGAAACAAGCCTGAATACGAAAGATTATCTTCGCCTGAGGTTTCAGACACATTGCTGTGTGAAAGTATCGTGGGCTGGCAGCAATGAATACAGTTTGTCGTCTATGCACATAAGAACAGCGTCTTGTTTTCTAATATAGAATAGCTCTTCCTAGCTTACATGTTTTTGTTTAATAGTGAATTCTATCTTAATAAGAATAACCTTGCAGACAAAACGGGACTTCAGGACCGCTAGCATAATCTGTGACATGCTTCATGACAGATACTGACAAGAATGTTTCGGAATCACTTAGAATGCAACATGACATGACGTGTTGATTGGTGGGTGAAAAGTTGTGTGCATGTTTGTGTTCGCGAGCACGTTTGTTGAGCATTGTGTGTGTTGCTAAATGCCTGTGCATCTTTTCAGCCAAGCGCTTTAATGATTGATTGATATGTGGGGTTTAACGTCTCAAAACCACCATATGATTATGAGAGACGCCATAGTGGAGGGCTCCGGAAATTTTGACCACCTGGGGTTTTTTAACGTGCACCCAAATCTGAGCACACGGGCATACAACATTTCCGCCTCCATCGTAAATGCAGCCACCGCAGCCGGGATTTGATTCCGCGACCTGCGGATCAGCAGCCGAGTACCTTAGCCACTAGACCACCATGGCGGGGTGCCACGCGCTTTATGATATCACATAAATTACTCCATATAGCCCGCTGTAGTTGCGTTGAGCAGGCTTTCCGGCACTCTCACTTTTTCGCCACTCTTCGCATGTAAATAATGCTGATTGTTTTTAACTCTTACTTTTTTTATTATTTACCCAAGTGCAGAAATATTGTTGTCATAATAATTAGCGCTTTTTCTGTGTTAGTTCCTTTTCCAAATATTTATTTTATAATTTTGACGCCACTCAGTAGCACTGCTGTTTGGACAAAAATGAACAGAGCTATATTCGAAAGATAATGCAAAAATAATGTTCAGCACCTTATATGTTTTACGTTGATAGAAACTATATGGAAAATCTCGGCTGAATTTCGCCGCTGGCGTCGGCGTCAAGCACCGTTTATGTATACGTATGTATATATATTGTTACGAATAAGACACGACGCCGTATCGGCGAGGCTGTGGAAAAGATTTACTTAAAACCAGCAGTAGTGGCGTGACCAATTCACCAGCTACGAGCGGAGAGCACTTTTCTTCCTCTTCGTCAGGCACACACGTGCATCGTCCCAAAAAATATCAACATGCATGTAGCATAATCCCCGGCGGCGGAAGCGCCGTCTCGGTGCATCTAGATGTCAACGTCAGCGGGAGAGTGGTAAGGCTTCAAGCGTGCCACATGTACGATATCGATGGTTTGTGAGGCAGTAGAAGGCAATGGGGCAGCAGGGGTAATTCCGTAAGTCAGAGGAGTAATTTCACGAAGGACTCGATATGGACCTGTGTAGCTGGAAAAACGTTTTTCCGACAAGCCGACTTGACGGGTCGGGGACCACAGCAGCACCAATGAACCGGGTAAGAAGTGTACGTCGCGGTGCCATTGATCGTACAAACGCCGCTGGTTCTCTTGAGAGTCCAGGAAGCGAGTGCGGCCGATTTCGCGGGCGTTGGCAGCCCGAGTGATAGCGTCAAGGGCATATTCGCTGGTCGGTGTCGCGGTAGACGGAATTGCTGTATCTAGGGGTAATGTAGGTTCTCGGTCGACTAACAGAAAAAATGGGGAGTAGGCGGCAATGTCATGACGATAAGAATTGTAGGCAAATGTGACGTACGGCAACGCGAGATCCCAGTCGGTATGGTTGGTAGAAACATACTTAGCGAGCATGTCTGTAAGAGTTCGATATAGACGCTCCATGAGACAATTGGTTTGCGGGTGGTATGACGTAGTCAGCTTGTGTCTCGTTTGACAGGACAGCAAGATGTCGGCTATGACCTTCGACAAAGAGATGCGGCCACGGTCTGTAAGCAGCTGCCATGGGGCTCCGTCTTGCAAAATCACGTCCTTGAGGCTGAAGTCGGCGACATCTGTGGCGCAGCTTGTTGGAAGAGCACGTGTGATGGCATAACGCGTAGCGTAGTCGGTGGCCACGGCTATCCGCTTGTTACCCGAGGAAGACAAGGGGAAAGGGCCAAGTAGGTCCAAGCCAACGACGAAGAACGGTTCCGACGGAATGTCAAGTGGTTGAAAGCATCCGGCGGGAAGCATCGATGGTGTTTTGCGGCGCTAGCATTTCTCACAAGCCGCAACGTATCTTTTGACTGAACGTGCAAGGCCTGGCCAAAGGAAGCATCAGCGTATTCGGTCGTAAGTGCGTGACACACCAAGGTGACCAGCAGTCGGAAGGTCATGAAGTTCATGTAGAACTTCCAAGTGAAGGTGTTTCGGAATGACGAGCAGCAGGACCGGTCCATCCGGCTCAAAATTTTGGCGGTATAATACACCATCGTGGAGCACGAATGAACGATAGGACTGATCGGAAGATGGTGATTCGAGGCACTCAATGATAACACGCAAGGACGCATCATGGTGCTGCTCGTCACCGATGCATGTCATTTGCGAAAGAGAAAAGACGCAAGGCTCGGTGTCGGTGTCACGCATAGAACTCGACTCAGCAACCGGGTAGCGGGACAGGGAGTCTGCGTCCTAATGTAGGCGTCCGGACTTGTACGTTACCGTATAGGTATACTCTTGCAGTCGCAGAGCCCAGCGCCCAAGCCGGCCAGTAGGATCCTTCAGTGACGAAAGCCAACATAGAGCATGGTGGTCTGTTATTACAGAAAAGCTTGTGCCATACAAGTGCGGGCGGAACTTCGTGGTGGTTCAAACAAGAGCAAGACATTCACGCTCTGTGAATGAATAGTCGCGCTCGGCAGCTGTGAGAAGGCGGCTAGCGTATGCGATGCCTCGGTCGTGTCCCCGCTGGCGTTGGGCTAGTACGGCTCCAATCCCGTGATCACTCGCATCGGTTCGGAATTCTGTCGAAGCGGACGGGTCAAAGTGCGCCAATATAGGTGGAGTCGTGAGGAGGGTGATGAGTTGAGAGAAAGCGGCAGCTTGAGCGGAACCCCACGTAAAAGTCGCGTCTTTCTTCAGAAGGTTGGTGAGTGGTCGAGTGATTGTTGCAAAATCTTTCACGAACCTTCCAAAATAGGAACAAAGTCCCACAAAGCTCCGGACATCCTTGACAGACTTGGGTACAGGAAAGCTCGTGACGGCACGAATTTTCTCTGGGTCAAGCTGCACTCCTGATGCGTCGACAAGGTGGCCCAATACCGTAATCTGCTGGCGGCTGAAGTGACATTTCGTCGAATTTAGTTGAAGGCCAGCAGTGCGGAAGATGTTGAGAACCGCTGACAAACGCTGGAGGTGCGTCTCAAATGTAGGCGAATATACAATGACATCATCCAGGTAGCACAGGCATGTTGACCACTTGAACCCTTGCAATAGCGAGCCCATCATACGCTCAAACGTGGCTGGGGCGTTGCATAGCCCAAACGGCATCACCTTGAATTGGTATTGGCCGTAGCGAGTTACAAACGCAGTCTCTTCTTGGTCGTTCTCGTCCACCGCAATCTGCCAATAGCCAGAACGTAGGTCAATTGAAGAAAAGTATCACGCGCCATGAAGACAATCGAGGGCGTCATCGATTCGGGGCAAAGATAAACGTCCTTTTTCGTGATTCGATTAAGATGGCGGTAATCAACGCAGAATCACCACGTTTCATTTTTCTTTTTAATGAGCACAACGGGAGATGCCCAAGGGCTCGAGGAGGGCTCAATAATTCCTTTGGCTAGCATCTTGTTAACTTCTTCTTGAATTACTTGACGCTCTGTGGCAGGCACCTGGTATGGTCGGCGGTGAATGGGAGGAGAATCAACAGTATTAATGCGGTGCTTCACGACAGAAGTCTGACCGAGTGGACTGCCGTCGGTGTCAAATATGTCACGGTAGGAAGCCAGAAGGCGCAATAGGGCGTCGGATTGCCGAGGTTTGAGTTTCGGGTTGATCATGGGGCGCAAGACCGAATCGAGGGATGTGGCATCCTGCGGGCGACATGGACGATCGGAGCATTCGTCTGCCGCAAAAGCGGTGACGTGGGCGTCTATTAAGGGGCGAAGCGTGGTGCCTGAAATTCCGTTTGGTAGTACCTGCTGCGTGAAACCAAAATTGATAATGGGCAGACATGTTCGGTTAGAGGCCATAGTTACGACGGAGTGTGGCACAGTAATGTCGTGCGCCAGGAGAACCTGAGGAATGGGCGTGACGACATATGCACCGTCAAGAACGGGTGAACTTGTTGCCAATTCAATGAATATGAGGGCTATGGCGGTATCCGTCTGAAGTCTGTGGTACAGAGGTTTTTCGGCATCTCGGGGCGAGAATCTGGAAGAAGAGGAAGTTCTAAACAGAGAGTGCCGGCGGAACAGTCGTTCTGGTTGCGCGTGAAGAGCGGTGCGGGAAGCAGTTCTACCAGTGCCTGGAACGCCACGTCGCATTTCGACTGCGAGGCTCGACTGTGAAGAAGCTGCCCGGGCTCAGGATTGGGCGGCAGTATCCTTATTGTTCTTTGAGAGTTCTTTATTTTCCGGTAACTGTATTGGTCTTACTCAGCTGAAGCGAGTCATTCCATTTTGATGTCATTTTCTTCCCCCGGCCAAGGGCACTCCCCTTGGTTAGCTTCCACTCCCGCCAAGGATTGGCCGATAGACTATTTGTTACGCAGTGGAGCGAGAAGTGTCCCTGTGGCGCTGGTACCTACAGATGGGGGCAGTGATCCGATGAAGAACATAAAGGCGATTCAAGTGGAGCTTCGAAAAGCCACTTCGCATCCCCAGGAGATCACTGAGGTCCGCCAGTTTGGTCGCGAAGGCATCCTGTGCTGTTCCGCTGATCAGAAATGCATTCGTGAGCTCCTGCAATGTTCCGAATGCGCAGCGCATCCTATAAGCCCATTTATTCCGGCACACCTCGCATGCTCGAAAGGATTAGTCCGCGGTGTAGACACAAGCCTGACACCTGCAGATGTGCTCGATTTGTTTTCGGTGGCGGGTGTAATTTCAGTGTACAGGTGCACCCGTACAATTGACAACATAAAATCTCCAACGGAATCGGTGATAGTGACCTTTTAGGAACAGTCCGACCTTCTGAAATTGAGGCATGGCCACTGATCTATAAGGTAGAGCCACTTTCCCCCAAACCCCTGCAGTGTTTGAAATGTTGGCGATATGGACATAGCGTCAGAGGGTGCTGATCAGTTCTTAGATGCCGTCTGTGTGGTGAAAATCATCACAGCCGCGAGTGCAGCTCTGAGAAAAAGAGGTGCTGCTTATCTAATGGGGCGCACCCTGCAGACTCCGCAGACTGTGCAGCAAAAGAAAGGGAGCTTGCCATATTGGATATTGTAGAACGCAAGAGGTGCTCTCGGAGAGAAGCCGTTGCAGAAATGCAGGATAGATCCAAAGGATATGCCAGTGTTGCAGCATGTAATACCACCGCCATGGATGCATCTCTCGCAACATCTATCGCAGAGGCCGTAGAGAAGGCTATGGAAAAGGCAATGGAACGCCTCGCAAACAACCTTTTTGAAAGCTTGGCACAATTGGTTTCCAATCAACTATCTCAAATTCTAGGTGTAGCCTCTACAAACGATTGGGCTCCTCAAACATCATTGGTATCGCAGCGTACGGAAATAGAAAGTACGACAACACGTCAGCGAGCGGTTCCTCCTGAGGCAGGGACTTCCAAAACAACGGAAGACGGTGATCTTACGGATGATTCGGAAGCATGTGCAGATATGGATATGGACTCTCATAAGGCTCTGAAGCGAACCCGATCTCCCCAATCAAAAAACTCTTCGCATAATTCAAAATCTAAAAAGTATCTATCCAAAAAAGAATTCTTTGAGAACATGTCTAAGAAAGTCTTTTTGCGAAAGGACATTTTGGACCAAGCAGTTTCTGCGACGGTTCTGTCGTCAAAATAGGTTCACTAACCATTTTACAGTGGAATTGCAGATCTATATTTTCCGCAGCCACAGACCTATCATACCTTTCTTCACAAATTGCCCCGGATATTATATCACTGCAAGAAACCTGGCTTTCAACCAGCCAGAAGTTTCACCTAAAAAATTATCGGCTATTTCGATTGGACCGACCTAGCAGAGGTGGTGGGCTTGCTGTCTTGATAGAAACTAAGTTTAGTCACAAAGCTACGATCTCTTATCGTTGTGTGACTCCACATTGTGAAATTTTGATAGTAGACATAATATTACCAGACGCTTCTCCCTTGTCGTTTGTAAATGCGTATTTCCCAGCCGGGGTGCAAGACACACGAAGTCTAGACGATATGTTCTCTGCCTGCAGAAATGATATATTAATCACTGGAGACTTCAATTCACATCATGTGGCCTTGGGTTTTAAAACAGATTTAAGCGGAAAACGATTGTGGGAATGGGCTATTGACAAGAATTTATCTTGTTTAAATTCGCAATCTGCTACTTTTGTCCGAGGTCTCTCTAAATCTTTAATTGACTTGACATTTTCAAGCTCATCTCTAAATATATGTTCGTGGCAAACTTTAGACTGTGCTACTAACAGTGACCACTTGCCTATTAGTTTTGTACTAAACTTTCCAAGAATACATGTCGCCAAAAAGGCCCGCTCATTCCTCAACTATAGAAAATTAGAAAAAGACTTGAGGGCTACTTTTGATCACCGCAAGGACATACAAGGTGACATTAGGGCTGTGAGTCTGTGTGCAGTGTTGAAAAGATTAGTAAAAGACGCAACGTTTAAATTAGACTCGGCCACAAGAGGTTCTTTTAGTCCATGGTGGACTGAAGAGTGCACGAGGAGCTACAGAAAACGGAAAGCTGCATGGAAACAACTGCTGGTCAACCAATGTCCAAAAATTGGTGTGATTATAAATTCGCAGCAGCAGACTTCAAACGCACAGTAAGTACAGCAAAAGATGGTTATAATATGAAACGACATGAGTATCTTTCTAGGGCTAAAAACAAAAAAGCGCTCTTCAGATTTTTTAGATCTCAAAAGATGTTACCACCCGTTGAAAATATTGACTCTTCTGTTATTTCCCCCCGTGAGCTCTCTGATTTAGTAGAAAATATTGCGAAAGGGCTCCAAGATAGATTTATGTCAACTCTACCCCTGCACATTGTGAACCCAATGGCAGGCGAGGAGTTCGAGGAGGTTACTTTAGATGAGCTGGCAGGGATAATAAGGCACTTATCTCCTTCGGCACCTGGACCAGACGGGGTAACAAATTCAATGATAAAAGTAATATTCCAGATTTGTCCAACTGAAGTACTTAAGCTGGTGAATTTTTCTTTCACAAAAGCTTGGATACCTGCGCAATAGAAGCTGTCTAAAGTGATTCCACTTCTTAAAAAGCAGGAAAAAGGATTCGCCTTGGACAATGTAAGGCCGATATCAATCACGTCAAATCTGGTTAAGCTAATTGAAAGAGTTTTGAATGCCCGGGTAATGAAATATATTGATAATAACGCAATATTAAAACCCAGTCAAATTGGTTTTAGATCCGGTTGCTCAATAGGGTGTGCGCACGTTGATTTAGAGAGCCGAATACAACTGGCTCGGCGTCGGCGCCAATACTGTGCTTTAGTTATTTTAGATTTGGCTAAAGCGTACGATAGGGTTGAGCATTCAATTTTATTAAAACAGATGGAATATCACCACTTTCCCAACTACATCACTGCGTGGGTGTCGGAGTTTTTAAGAGGGAGAAAATATTACTGCTTTAAAGATGGGTACTCGTCGAATAGATATAAGTAGACACGTGGCGTACCACAGGGGGCTGTCCTGTCGCCAGTTTTATTTAACATTTTCTTAAGCTTCATTCCATCAACTAAGGATATTCAGTTATATGTGTACGCGGACGATATTGCTTTTTTCGCAAGTAATACCGACCTTCAATCATTATACCAGAGTCTACAAAATTATCTCAATATGATAGAAAGATGGCTTAAAAATATTCATATGACCCTGAACGTAAAGAAAAGTGTGCTCCTTGCATTCTCTTTTCTGCAGCCTATCAACATCTCGTTAATGTATAGTAATGAGCTCATTCCGCAGGCGAATTCCCTTAAATATTTGGGCATCATATATAATGACACATTAAATTGGAGAAGTCACATTGATGATGTGTTCTCCAAGGCAACACGGGCCATGGGGTGGCTACGGAAGCTTGCAAACCGTAAAGCGGGTTTAAGAAGAGATGTGCTAATAATGATATATAAACTTTATGTGCGGCCCATCATGGAATTCGGATGTGTATTATTTTCTGGCAGCGCAGCCTATAAATTGAGACCCCTAATACTGCTGGAAAGAGAAACGTTGCGTTTGTGTCTGGGTCTACCAAAGTTTGTTGCAAATAACGTGTTGTATATGGAAGCTCGCCTACCTTCTCTGCTAAATAGGTTTAAAATTATTACTGTGCAAGCATTCTTAAAGATATACAGTTCACACCAAAGACTCTCATTTTACGCTTTCATTCAAGAACCGACTTTATTTTTCGAAACCCATTGGTCGCGACTACACACCCCGCAAATAGTATTTGCACAAGCGCTACTAAAGCAACTGAATGTAAAAATTAGACATATTGTTCCAATACACAGCCTAAAGTCAATGCTTAGCATACAATTCGATGATATATTTCCTCATAACGCGAAACAATTAGCATATAGGTCTTTAAATGACCAGTTAGCAGATTATCTAGCCCACCTAGAGATAAGCAATATCATAGCGACTGATGCATCTCAGTCAAAAGAAAAGGCTGGGGTTGGCATCTTCTCTCCTTCTTTGGACTGGTCCTTTTCGATTCGACTCCCAGATTATACCCCGGTATTCATGGCAGAATTATTGGCCATTGTTCTTGCCCTACGCAAATTACCCTCAAGCGAATCCTTAGCAGTTATCATTACAGATTCGTTATCAGTTTGTAATGCACTTTCTGCGGCAGTAAATTCAGAGCTGATGAATACGTTTCGGCATTTAGTACCGAAAAACGTAAAAAAGCTGCATTTGTTATGGGTACCAGGCCACCGCGGATTATATTTGAACGAAATGGCAGACTCTTTAGCAGCAGTATCACTGGGTGGGCCCACCATCCCAGTTTTGCCAGATACGGCTTACGTAACCGCGCTAAGGTTCCGAAATGCTTGCCTGCAATGGGGAAAAGGTAATTTGGATAAATTCAAAGATTTCGAGCATTTTAGCTATTGCTGGAATAAACAGTGGTGTGTATCTCGCCAGTTAGAGGTCACCTATACCAGATTGCGCTGTGCAGTTCCACAACTAAATTATTACCTTAATAAAGCTCAGCTCAAGGCGTCACCGCTATGCATTTGGTGCAACGAAATTGAAACAATTGAACATTTCTTTTTATTCTGTCATCGTTATTCTTATTAGAGAAAAAGATTTTTAGTAGCCCCATTAGAAAAGCTAGGAATACAAGTAAATTTACCAGTAATTTTATCACTTGGCGGGACTTCATTTGGTTACTGCCACAGGGATGTATGCTCCGCTGTGTTTGATTACATCAACGCAACTAAAAGATTACCATGCTATTGAACCACTACCTTTTCAGATCTTTAGTTTATAATTCGTAGTTATGTCTTTCAAAAACAAAAGATGGTTTGACCGCTTGCTCACCAGACATTTTTGTTTTTTGGTAGTATTATTTTAAGCTACTTTTTCAGATTGGCTTCATTTTCAGTTTAGTTTCATTTAAGTATCCTGCCGCCCGGTTCTTGGCCCATCCCTCTTTGTGGGTAAGCGCCATCCATAAGAGGTCATCAGCATCAGCAGCAGCAACAGTCGATGAGCGCCGAATTTATCGGTGTTGTTCTAGATGACAATCTGAAGTTACACTATCATACACAATCACTTATTCAAAAAATCTTCGCCATTCACGTCATTATAAAAACTCCCTATTTTTTATGTGGACATTTTCATGTCCTAATACTGTGCGTGCATACATAGTCACCTCTCATACTGCCTTTCATGCTGACGTAATACAAATTACACACATCTATATCATCTAGAACATTTGCAGAAGCAGGCATTACGATTGGTTACATTTCAATATCACACATCTCCCTCTGCTCCCATATTCAGTCGTGTGAACGTTCTACCTTTGCGCATGTTATTCCATCATAAGGTGTCACTACTAATGTTTCGTCTTATGAATACCGACTTCATTAATCCATGTTTTACTCGCTCCAGCTTCATCAATATCAATAATACAATATTTTCAAAGCGACTTAATCTACTCCTAGCTAAAATTAGAACAAATTATGGGATATTTACGGTTGCTTCTAGGCATTTCAATTTGAAATTCATTGCCATCGAAAATAAAGTCATTTTCATCATTCTCATTCAAACGTAAAACTAAGGAGCAAACTAAGGAGAAACCTAGTGAGTTCTGTGTACCTAACACTTTGTTAGGTACACAGAACTCACTAGGTTTTGTCTACCCTACTACTTCACAATGTGCTGCTGCCTCTTCCAAGTGTTTCACTTTTGCCCATTTCGATACTTGTTCGCATGTGTAGCTTTTTGTGCCACTATTCTTTGTTCGAAATATTTTTGTGATTTCTTCTATCTGACTTTGTTAAATTTATTTTATCATTTACTTTTGTTATTGTCATGGTTGACTTTTTTATTTTTTAATATTTATGAATAATTTACCCTTTATTACCAAAATATAGAAATTAACTATAATAAATGACTCACTGTTTGCCTAGTTTCATGTAAACTCCCATTTATGTTTTGTTAGGAGGTCCCCCCCCCCCCCGACAGTTTTCACTCCGGGACCTCTGAAGTTGCACTTCTTGTCCACCTTGTAATCTCGCCAAATTTCGTCAAATAAATTTCGTCAATACATATGTCAGAGCGTTTTGTAATAGGTAGACCATAGAGAAGGAAAGCTAAGGAAAGGAGAGGCCCTAGAAGACCGAGCTGCAGAGTGAGAACTGGGGCGGAAGCCACGTGCTTTCGCAGGGGGGTTGTGGGATCTCGTGGTCATGCCGTAGTCTCAAGATGGCTCCAAGGGTGGGGCGTCCAAGTACTGCGACAGTAGCGGAACACATGGCCAACCCGGTGACAGCGGAAGCAAATTGGCTTGTCGTCTGCTGTTCTCCATTCTTTCGGATTGCGGGATCGCGGAAGAAAATATAAGTCGTGGCGTGGTGCATTTATTGTCATCGGTGTGGAAACGGGTCGGGAGACAGAGCAGGCCACAGGAAATCTGAGCTTTGCAATTTCTTGCCTCACGACGGCTTGAATAACGGTGAGCCGCCGGAGGCGTTTGTGTGGCGCCATGGTCGAGTGGAAGTGAAGGAAATGGCGCTGGACTTGACGCCTCAAGCTCCCGTCAAACTATACGTGTCACGTTCTCCTGCATGGGTGGCGTGGCACTGAGATCGGCGCAGGTAGATGTAGCAGCCGTGTTTGGTAGTCGCGTAAATTGAGGCAGGACACGGCGGCTTTTGGCCCTTTCGAAGCGGTGGCATTCTTTATTAATCACATCGACGGTCGTGACGTTAGCGTACACGAGCAAGTTGAAGGCATCGTCCGCAATGCCCTTGAGTATGTGACCCACCTTGTCACTCTCTGTCATTTGCTCGTCTACTTTCCGGCACAACGCGAGCACGTCCTGTATGTACTAGACATACGACTCTGTTGAGGACTACAAACGAGCGGCGAGTTCTTTTCGCGCTTCCATTTGGCGACCAGACAGGTCCCCAAAGATGTCGCGTAGTCGCTCCTTGAAGATATCCCAGCTGGTGATCTCGGTCTCATGGGCGTTGAACCAAACACGTGGGGCGCCGTGCAAGTAAAAGATTTCGTTTGCGAGCATCATGGTAGGATCCCATCGGTGTGTCTGGCTAACACGCTCATACATGCGGAGCCCGTAGTCAACGTCAAGCCCAGGTTGTGCGGAGAATGTACCGGGATCACGCTGGTAGGGCATCATCAGGTATGTAGTGGCTGGAGTTACAGATGGAGACGCTGGCGGGTTGTCATTGGTAGCCATGGCCGGAGACGGAATGGTGCGGCCACTGCGAAGCTTCGTGGTTAGGTCGGGGAACGTTCCACCTCCACCAAATATGTTACGAATAAGAGACGACGCCGTATAGGAGGCTGTGGAAGAGATTTACTTAAAACCAGCAGTAATGGCGTGACCGGTTCACTAGCGAACGAGCGGAGAGCACCCTTCTTCCTCTTCGTCAGGCACACACGCGCATCGTCCTACAAAATATCAACATGCATGTAGCAATATAAAACATAAGAAAGAAAAAAATCCAGGTGGGACCTTCACGCCGTTAATGCGAGTCGTTAGCCACTGAGCCACCGAGGGGTACTTTTTTCAACGTACAAATGGCAAGCTATTTATATCTACCACTTATTACTGTTGGCGGGCATCTCGGGGGGTCAGCATTATCAGCAAGATGGCGCAATAAGCCCGTGGTGGCTCTCATCTCTCACGCGTACTTTGGCCCATGGAGAGGAGGAGAGTGAATGACCTCTCGCGCTCCCTTATTTCCCGGTGGGAAGGATCATACGTCTTGGCTGGCGTTGGGCTTGCACTGGAACGATTCTGTTGTTTTTACGGAGCGCACAAAGGTCCCTGCAATCGTTGCACAGCCTCCGTTTGTGAAAATGGCGCGCTTTTTAGACACAGCAAAGTTAGAACTCAGACGCTTATTCGCGTTCATCTGTACTTGTGAGTACGTTTCGTGCGTCATTTGTTAGTGAGAAACGCGGGGCATGTTTCGATTTGCTTGCCGATCTGCGGGTGGCCTTCCAATTTGTTGCTATCGCGTTCATCGCTTCGCCTTTGTGGCGAAGCTGTGACTTTTTCATTAGTTACCAAACTGCAGATATATTGTTGTGATGATATTTAGTCTTGTGGGCTAGTTTATAATGTAAATATTAGTTTTATACCTTTTAATGCCACACTGGTGCATTGTCTGTTTGCACGAAATTGAACTGAACTCGATTCGCCCCACCGCTGTGGTCTAGTGGCTAAGGTAATCGCCTGCTGACCCGCAGGTCGCGGGATCGAATCCCCGCTGCGGCTGCTGCATTTTCGTTGGAGGCAGAAATGTTGTAGGCCCATGGGCTCAGATTTGGGTGCACGTTAAAAAACCCTGGGTGGTCGAAATTTCCGGAGCCCTTCACTACGGCGCCTCTCATAATGATATGGCGGTTTTAGGACGTCAAACCTCACATACCAACCAATTGAACTCGATTCGAAAGCTAATGCCACGCAGTGCATAAATAATGTTCGGTAGCTTTTCAGTATGTTTGGGTAGCATGGGATGATTGATTAACTCTCAAAAACATTTCTTAGTGTCATTCATCAACTGGTGATCAATACATGCATTGTACGGATCTATGCATGTTCTTCGCACGCGTGCGATGAGGAAAGTGTTCGTCAATGTTTACGTACTTCTTGTCAGTCGATCTTTGTTGCACTGTGCGTAGTATTCGATTTATGCACTCTTACTTCGCAAATGAAATGCAAAGAACTTTCATCACGCAGCCATGGTCACCATGGCGATGCCTCTGTATAACTTCGATATACATCGGTGGCACTCTGTCGAAGTAGGTCATTTATGGGACGGCGCAAAAACATTACCGTGATATTGCACAACGCATTGTTCTGATTGTTCATCTTGCTCTTGCAGACTATTACATTATTCATCTGTTGTGAAGTACCTTGGCTTATATACTGATGGTGACTTTTTCTGTAATATTCATCTCGTCTATGTTTCGAAAAGACTTCATGCTGTTTCATGTCTCCTATATGTTACAAATATGCATGCCGTTTTCAGTACAAAATATAATAACACATGTTTTTTGCTCCAGTACATTGTGTTATGAAACAGGCATTTGCGGGCACTGCGCTGTATACGATAGCCCAGCACTGTATTTTCCTGCATTCGCAAGTTTTCTGTAATGGATATACCTAATGAAGCAAGAAACACGTATACATGCACGAAAATGTTTTTTTTTGTTATTTCTCTACTCTCAAGCAAAACTTCTGTGCATTTGAATGGAACAGCTCTTATCGTGTGATATTTTTTGTTCTTTGACGGAGGGTGGGATGGGACAGAGGCTACTGCACTCTTCTTTCCGCCTCGCCCTAAGAAAACTGCCGAACCCTTAAAAAAGTTTAGTCATTCATTCTTTTTCGAACATATAGCATTTCCCCCATGTGGTTGAAATTTCTGGAGCTCTCCACTACGGCATCTCTCATAATCATATAGTGGTGGTTTGGGAAGTTAAACCCCACATATCAATCAATCAACTATATATTTTCTTCACATAGATGCCTAACTAGTATACTACAGGAACTCGGGCACTAGTGTCTATGGGAACTGCAATGCATAGCTTTTCAACAACCATTGGAATATGGGTGACATGAATTTGCCTAGTCTTCGTACTTTACGTTCGTTCTGCATTCGCGTGGCCTAAAGCTGCTTTGTCACGGAACAACAATCGGCAAACCTTCGGCCGTTACACTTCACCACCTTAATATTTTGAGCCTAGCACTTTTATAATCGGGTCACGAAGTGTAGAACGGTTTGTTTTTTTCTTCAAAACAAAACCAAAACACATCAATAAATGAAGCGACAAGTGCGTTCGCCACCCGCAAGCACGAGGACTAGGTAAATCTAAGTCATACCCACTAATTCCCATTGTCGCTGAACGATGGCAGCGCCAGTGCCCATTTAGTTACTTTAAGGAACTCTTGTGTTTTTGTCACGACACAATCTATTGTTGCGTTTGCTACTTAAAGTTAAAGCTCTTAACGCGTCATCCCTGGCTCCGCAGGGCGCCGCATTATATATACAAATGAATTACGCACCCTTCGTTCTATAGAATATTGACGGCAAGCTATTTATAACATAATTTACGTAAATATGGTGGAACCCAGAGCCCGAACGTGGAGGTGTGGACGGGCTTTAGGTAGACCAAAAGCACGAGCCCCGCCCGACCCTCTTGGCGGGCCGACATGGGCCGGGCTCGGGCTACAGTGTTTCTTGTCGGGCAGGCCGTGCCAGATGTAAAGCCTGAACCAAATCCAAGATGTAGACATTGTGTCGGAACCGTTTTCCACGACATAGTGACTTCTCCGCGACCACCCCCTACCCTACCCCTTTATATGCGGTCTCCTTTTTTTTAGCCACTTTGAACGCAAGGAAAAAAGGTGAAGTTACACAAAATAAGCTACACACGGAATAATCCCAATTCATGCATATAAAGTACTAAATTTCTGGAAGAACAGTCTAATGATTCCAAGCTTGCTGCGCTTCCGATTGAAGAATACTGTATTTTTTATTACCGTGCGAGCAGCGAACGGGACTTTGGTTGGGCCGAATATGTGACGCAGAAGCGTTGCACTTCACGGAAACCCGAATCATTGGAGAGCTTATGTGCACGTGACAACGCTTAATCGTTGCCTCATGGGGACTCTCAGGGGTCGTTTTCTAATATTTAACCCTGAAATATTATCATTTGACACTGAAATATTGAAAAATGTATTAAATAATTCCACTATAAATGAAAAAAATCTCTCCTCAGCAAACCTTCATAATGTCACGCCATCGCCGTTGGACAGGGTCGGGCCCAAGCTTTTATTTTTGTTGGCTGCGCAGCCCTCGTCAGCCTCAGGCGGGCCTTCGATGCAGGTGGCGGGCATGGGCCGGGCTCGGGCCCTGAAATTCGGCGTATGCATATGTACACTCGAAAGAGTATCGTTCGAAGCAGCGCAGGTTGGCCGGCTGAGACCATATCGAAAAAAAAACTTGGTCTTAGGTGAGGTGATCGCGCACAAAACGTGAACAGGATGTGATATTTCAATCAAAAAATCGCCTTCTTGTGTCAGGTGCGTCTGTAATTCTTGACTCCGCAAGCTTCGGTGAGCACATGGGGCCACGTACTGCTTCCCGATAGCTGTAACTGCTATACACAGAAACGGCTTACCGGCGCCCCTCAAGTTAAGAGCCGTAGAGGCACTGCCACTCTCGTCTGGAGTTTTAGCTTTCCATCGCTGTGGCACGCAACAGCACAGTGCCGAAGGAAAACGCTGGAGCTGCAGCGCCAAAAATTTTCGGAGAAGTGGTCGCGAGCTTCGAAAGGAGCGCTTTCGGCCGCAAGCAATATGAACTAAACTCGCAACCGTGAAGACCAACGCTCACTGTAGGCTTCTAACACGTTTGGCCATCATTGAAATGCAACAGCTGCATAAAAATGCGCATTCCGAATTCCAACCAGATCTCAACAACGCACTTATTGAGCGGTTATGCAGACGGCTTGAGACAACGGAATGACCACGAGATCCCACAACCCCCTGCGAAAGCACGTGGCTTCCACCCCACTTCTCACTCTGCAGCTCGGTCTTCGAGGGCCTCTCCTTTCCTTAGCTTTCCTTCTCCATGGTCTACCCATTACAAAGCGCTCTGACATATGTATTGATGAAATGTATTTGAAGAAATTTGGCGAGATTACAAGGTGGACAAGAAGTGCAACTTCAAAGGTCCCGGAGTGAAAACTGTCAGGGGGGGGGGGGGGGGAGGACCTCCTAACAAAGCATAAATGGGGGTTTACAGGAAACTAGGCAAACAGTGAGTCATTTATTTTATATAATTTCGATGGTTTTTGTAATGAAGGGCAGAGTATTCGTACATAATAAAAATAAAAAAGCCAACCTTAACAATCACAAAGGTAAATGATACAATAATTTTGAGATAGTCAGATAGAAGAAATCACAAAAATTAATTCAAACAAGGAATAGTGGCACGCACAGCTACACATGCGAACAAGTATCGAAATGGGCAAAAGTGAAACACTTGGAAGTGGCAACAGCACATTGCGAAGTAGTAGGGTAGACAAAACCTAGTGAGTTCTATGTACCTAAGAAAGTGTTAATAAAATGCTCCTTAGTTTTATGTTTGACACAGTTTTTGTGTTTGGCGCTCTTTGGCCTGAGTTACCCTAGCGCCACTAAAATATACCATCATCATCATCATCAGTTTTATGTTTGAATGAGAATAATGAAAATGACTTTATATTTGATGGCAATGAATTTCAAATTGAAATGCCTAAAAAAGCAACAGTAAATTGCCCATAATTTGTTCTAATTTTAGAAAAGGAGTAGATTAGGTCGCTTTAGAAAATCTTGTAATATTGTCATTAATGAAGCTGGAGCGAGTAAAACATGTAATATTGAAATCGGTAATAATAAGATGAAACATTAGTAGTGACACCTGATGATGGAATAACATGCGCAAAGGTAGAACATTTACACAACGGAATATGGCAGCAGAGGGAGATGCATGATATTGAAATGTAACCAATCGTAATGCCTGCTTCTGCAAGATTTCTAGATGATGTAGATGTGTGTAATATGTATTACCCCGGAATGAAAGGTGGTATGAGAGGTGACTATGTATGCACGCCCAGTATAAAGACATGAAAATATCCACATAAAAAATAGCGAGTTTTTATAATGATGTGAATGGCAGAGATTTTTTGAATAAGTGATTGTGTATAATAGTGGAACTACAGATTGTCATCTAGAACTTCACCGAGAAATTTTGTCGTTGTGGACCTTGAAATCACATCATTATTTCAAGAAACTTCAATAGGATGAATGAGCAGATTTTTTTACGAATGCAATAGCATAAATGTTGTTTTAGATGGGTTATCAGCTTGTTTTTACACACCATGAATGAACTCTAGCTATTCGTTTATTCTGCAATGAGCCAGGATTGTTATCAGATACGACAATTGTGGTGTCATTGGCATAAAGTAGACAATGTGCATGTGTTAATATTTGTGGCAAAACATCGATGAATATTAGGAATAAAAGTGGTCCAAGCATTGATCCTTCTGGAACACCTACTCTTATGGTAGTTGTTCATGTGACCATGATGTTTTCGGCTGCTGATCATGCAATCATGATCTGCAGCGGAAACATAAACAAAGTTAGGTGTTGCGTAGGTTCACGTGTATGTTGAATCATCATTAGTAGCCGAAGCATGAACAAAGTGATTAGCTACGTAGGTTCGCGTGTTGCCTTACAGACACTACGTATCCGTAAGCAGTGTTCAGTGTAGCAGTGTGCTTTCGAACCTTGTGATGACCTTTGAGATTAATTGCTTCTGAACGTCTTCGTGCTCAGACACAGCCATTTGACACCCCACTCAACCTTAACAGACAGGCGCGCAGTTTACCGACATGGCTGCCATGGATCATTCTAATAACCCCTACAAATGACCGTAGTCGTACTCGTTTCGATCTTGTTGTGGCGGGCCTCGTCTGCCTTCCTTCGCAAAGATCCGTATTGAGGCGTCGCTTAGGTTGTTGTCTCAGATATATGTCGCGGACATTTTGTCCTTAGACCTTGTGCCGATGGAGAGAATCTTTTCTTTTTCGCAGCTTCTTTCTTTCTTTCTTTCTTTCTTTCTTTCTTTCTTTCTTTCTTTCTTTCTTTCTTTCTTTCTTTCTTTCTTTCTTTCTTTCTTTCTTTCTTTCTTTCTTTCTTTCTTTCTTTTGCAGTGTGATGTGGGATTATTGCTCGCGGGGATGTATGGTAGGATTTCGATAAAGGGTTAGTGAGATGACGTCTGTTGTTTCGTATGGTCGCAATCCTTTCAGGCCAGCCGTTGTCACTGTGTCTCTTTCGAATGAGTCAAGGAGAAACACAAAGGCGGCGCCAACTGCAACAGCCCAAAGTTCACAGTAAGCGTACAACTTGCGCACCAAGAATTTTGACTATATATACCTGTATTTAGCATTTTATCGAACAACATTATCCCTATATATCTACGCAACGACGCACAATAACACTATCCTGGTAGTCACTTTCTCGTGATGGCGTGTTCGCGAAAAAATACCGGTGACTGATGAATCAGCGACTATACTTTCAAAAGTTTTGATTCAATGTGACAACGGATATATAGGGGCACGTTACAGGATATGAGCATCATATCATGACTAATTGTACCATCAGCTTGGTATATGTGTGGGGGTGTCCCCTAAGAATAATATGAGATGTGCATGCAACGATTAGAGGGTTCAACCGCATACTTTAAAATTTTTCGAGCACGCTCAGCACGTGTCAATAATTACTGGCAGACTCATTTCCTTGCTCATGTACAGCATCTGTGCGTCATCGAATCTGGACAGATAAAAATATCTTGGATTTGTCTTTTTCTGGGTTTGAACATTTGGAGCTGTGTATATTATCGCGAAGATTTCTTTGGTACAGTATAATAAAAGATTCTACTAAATGCAATATATGCAATACATTTCATCACGCACGCATGCCCTTTAGAAACACTCACTGCATGTATAGCTGGTAGTTGCCGCAGTAGCTGCAACAGGGTGCCAGGAAGAGTTAAATAAAAAAGAAGCTTAAATATATCTCACTCACTCACTCAATAACTCAATAACTCACTCAATCACATATGCACTCATTCACTCACTCGCTCACAAGAATTCAGTGGATATTATGACTCACCATTAATTTAAACTTATGACATAGTAATTCCGCTGTCTTTTACCCATAATCCCATTTATCTTGCCAAGGTGACGCGTTGACAGGGCCGGAAATTTCATATCAGATGGCTCCATTCTGCAGCCGACAGCTCAAAGTGACGCATCCTAGCGTATTCAGAGAGTAAGTCGCTCGAACGATTCGACGCTTTGGTGCCGAATTTAAAGTGCCTGATTTGAGTGCGGAGACACTCGGGCAAGAAAGGATGCAGGACTACGGCACGCACGTCAGCTTTAGAAGCCACCAGTGCGAATGACAGGAAGCACTCTCGTACAAGAGAAGAACGTATCTGCATCTTACACGTACCTTCTCTAGTGCTCTTGAGTGCCCTCAACATAAGGCAACAATTACAAGGGGCTAATCAGTAGAATTGTGAGTTTGTGGTCTGAAGCGAATGCGAATCGAATAGCGATGATGCCGAATCAAATGTGAGCACAAACCAAACACCATTCAAATAGTTTTTCGAATAGCAAGGCAACAGTTTTTCTGAGCAAGCCTAGAATGGTATAATGCAACCCTCTTCAAAACAACCAAAAATGTCACAATTTATTTCACATGTTACAAACAAAAATTCACAATCTTTAACCGAGGAGAATCACGACTATCTTGAACGGACAAAATGCACCCCAATCATGTATATTGAGGTATGATTGTATACAGTCCAAGAAATATTTAATAGCTGCATGTGACCTCACTCTTCTAGAAAGCAAAATGTCAACGGGCTTTAAGATAAAACTGATATATAAAAACTAGTCATTATTCATGAGTTAACAACATTATAAATGCCATAAGAATAATCGATTGATGACACGTCGCTGCAGTGACAGTGGTGCTTTTTAAGGAAGAGCGCCTTTATTCCTGTAATGAATATTCCAGGCTCAATTTGTCGGCTCATCAGTGGAAGGAGGAAAGCAAGAAGTATAATATTGGGTAAGTGTTCGTGTGCACACCATGTTTGCGAATTTCGCCTTTGCCGCTTAAAAAGGGTGCATACATGTCGATTTACGCAGGCGAAAAGCCGATGCCGTCTTTCAGTCGGCCTTATAGCTACAGCAGAAAACGATAGTATGAAAGCGAGAGGGTGCATAAAAATACGGCACCAACACATTGCCGGGGTCTCTGTGTACTTCTTTACACCATGATAGGCTACTGACACAGCATTAACAGGCCGTCATTATATCCCACAGTCAACTGTGCCCAGTATTCAACTTGTCGGCACAATTGAGAATCACAGTATACGCACAACATATCATTGTTTTTTTTGTTCATATTCCTGCTGCAATTTATGGTAGGTAAGAAGTCACCGCATTCTATATACGCAATGAATCATGCACGGCTCCAGTAGTTTCATAGCCAGAGTGTGCGGCACCGCGATAATTCATAGCCCTGCGGAGGCGTTCCTCGAAAAACCACTCTTTCTCCTTCATGGGTGCCCTCGAGTGTGAAGCCATCACTTTGTTGCGGTCCATAGAGAGGCTTTGCGTGTAGCTTAATCTCACATCGAGCTTTGCTCGTTCGTCTACGCATAGAGGTTACGCCTACACTCAGTGCTTAACGTAGTTTACTGGCGCAAAAAAAAAAAAACACACAAGAGAAGGACAAGGACTCGGTGCTTCCAAAGGTTACTGCGAGAGCCTACGCGCAGAGCTGAATGGTTCTTCGACAAACAAGAAGTAGGCCGTAGAGCATCAGAAAATGGCCCCCTACATTTTTGTCAACAATGCACAGAAACGGACACTCATTGCAAAAACGTTGGGAAGGCAACGGTCAAATAAGTATGTACTCTATGCTGCCTTTTTTGTTGTCTAGAGGTTTTTCTCAAACTGGACAAACTGAAATCACGTGAAGTAGATTACACCTTTACTTAGCCGTAATTATTACGTTCTTGGCGTTTGTAACTAACACTTTACTCCTCTAACACGATATTTACGAAACGCCCCAAGCGCTACAAGCAACACCGCAGAACATTCATGCAGCGCAGAAAATTGTGGCGTTATGTAAAGGAAAATATCTTGAGCAACGAAGTCCTGCGTGACTGTCACATTCTGCGCTTGCGCACGACCCTCTCAAATGCAGAACCAAGAGCTTCGGGCAGAGTAAACACAAGAACACACAAAAACAGCAATGTGTGAAATTATAATAACGCAAAGTGATAAATTTTAAGCGCAGCGTGACAAAGACAAGTTAAAGGCTATACGTCTTGTTGATTCCTTTAGGTTAGGTTCGTAAGTAAAGCGAGCGTTAGTGTTAGAATAAAAACGCTGTTTCGTATGTAAATTGGAACCCCGTATATGTTTCCATTCATGAATTGAGGCACAGCCGGTGCCTTATTTCGGCGCTAATGCCTCCTTATTTCGTATTAAGATACCTGTATCATTAGTATTAGGTAACGCGTTCAAACAGTAATATTCATGTGGAATAGTAAGGTTATATTCATTTATTTGTTGAATTTTATTTTGCGGTATTCTCTTCAAAGTGGCTTAAGCAAATCCCGTGTGCGAATAAAGTCCTTAATTCATTTTTCATGAAAACGGAAAGTCGTATTTGGCCTGATGAAGACTGCTCACAAAAATCCAAACTTACAAAGTCTAGCGTGTTCATTTTCTTTGAAGTATTAAGGCAAGTCGGGCACTGACTTTTGCTATTTTCAACCACAGACAAGAATTGTACTTTTGTACTGAAGTCTCCTAATTCTCAACAATTTGAGAGTCATGCGAGCGTGCGAAGTCATTCAGTGGCAGCGACGAATCGTATGTTGCCGTTGACAAAAGCTATGTATTGGGATTCTCGCCAAGTTGCGTCGTGTAAGGACATGCGAAGGTAACGTAGAAATGCTAACGTAAAACACTTGAGAACAGCGCTGTAAGAAGTCATTCGGCGAATTTCGCAGACGCTAATGGCGCAGTCACGTTCTGCCAAAAACATGTTGCTGCTTTTGCAGTGTCCCTCTCACTTTCAAGGCAGGATAAGTTTAAAGCTGCTTCGCAGTGTTAGACACCTGAGCAGGTTTTGAAGCTTAATGGCTCCCCAAGGCAGAGTTCTTATTAAATGCTGCAAAGAAGCTCATATTTGGAAAGTAAAAAAAAACATTGCTAGTCATTGTCAACTTTTTGATTTGATACGTCAGCTTACAACGCTAACTCTCAAAACGCCGAGATGATTACGAAATGTGCAGCACTTGATCAGTGCTTTTTTTTTTATTTCAAAACCTCACGGGCACTATAAGGCGGCATCTCACTATTCAATGGCAGCAGTATTTCTGAAAACAAAATAGATAAAAAAATTATTTCTAACTATTTAAAGTCGAAAAGTATAACCCAAAGCGATTGTCATTTTTATTAGCTCACTATTTACTGAAGTAACAAGAAGGGTACGCACCGAGTAAACATGTACAACTTGGTGAAAATCTTGTTTTCTCTGCGTCTCAAGAATGGGTGAATTGCAGATCATCAGAAATTTTAAATCACTGAATTGATTCATCTAAAAACATACGGAGTTCACGTGGACAGTCTAGAATTTGTATGAAAAAGTCGTATATTATTCTATAAATTTATAATTAAAGAACTCTTTTCCTTTCTCTGGCAGAGCTAAATATTGCGGCATTGGTGTATATTACTGGGAAGAAAAAACACTTCATCCATAATCAGCACTCTATATATCGTTCTCCAGCACTACTTCTCAAGTCGTGCAATAGAACAATAGAACGCCATACGCGCAGTAGCATCAAATTACAGCTTGTCATCACATATTAACAAGCTTCATTATGCAATTGTTGCTCCCTCAATATTAAAAAATTGGGAACTACGCCAGCCCCACAGCTATGATGCAGCAGTTGACATTGTTTTGTCATGTAACCTTCTCAGGGAAGCAACTACAAAACGTGCGCGTAGATAGCGTACATTAAAGTTAGCTCGCTGTTTACGAAGTCAACAACCCATCGTGAGCCATCAAGCACATTCAGTACGGCCAGCCTAGGCTATATATCTTCCTTACTATCCGTAGGTCAGGACGGGGAGTAGAACCGGGAAACTGAAAACGCGTTAGCCGTGAAACGTCTCTTTCTGTAGTTTTTAGGAGGTGCTAGCGGGAACACGATCCGATCGCTGGCTAAATTGCTTTCAATATTCGCACACGAGCCCCTTGAGGGCACCGTGAACTTCAGTATTACCCGGTGAGCAAAAAGCAAAGGAGGCACGTATTCTAGAGGACCACGAGAAGAAACGAGGGGAAGTATAAATCAACGACGCGTAAAAGCCAATTATATCGACGGCCAGCGTTTCATCGGTGCCCTTTCCACGCTTCTCACTGTTCCTGACGAGCGCCACGCGACTTGGTTTTTGCTGTGTGGATGTACGGAAAAGCTTTCTCGGGTCGCTTGAGAGGGAGTAGCTTCGGTTTTCTTAGAATCATGTTTTCTAGTGACTCTGGTTCTATCATCGTGTCAGTTAGTTAAAGCAGGAAGCTTTTGTCGAACTTTGTAAGCAAGAGAACGCCACAGACAGCGAATTAATGTGATGTTCCTATCAACAACGATGTATACAACCTAGAAAAAGAATTAGATGGCATTTCAAAAATGGCTTGTTTCTGCTTTGGGCAAGCTATTTATAAACAATAGACATGAAGTTAACGATTTCTCTTAATACTTGAAACCGTCCAACAAATGATGGCGAATGAGAACAAATATTGTGTAATGGTTGAGTTGAGGTTCAATGTCTATTTGCAGGATGAGAATAAGGTTTGGCAATCAGAGGCGGACCTCAATTGTTCGTCTTCTTATTAGTGAAGAATTCTCAGGTTGCAGTCGACACACTCCTCTTCCTCTCTTCATGCCGGGCTCATACAACAGCCCGGCTCATACCGTAGCAATTCCGCTTCACAGACGAAGCCCGCTGGGTGAGTCCCACTATAGTGGTATGAGACCTCTGGAGACGAACCACATGCACCAGCAGCATTCGATTTAACCGATGACCAGGTGATGTCTAGGGCTCCGCGAGGTACGTCAAGTTCAAGCGATATAGAACGTGGACATGCCAGTATACTGCGGTGAAAACTTCTGGTAAAAACCACATTTGCATGGAAGGGGAGCGGAGGGGATGTCCACAATTAGACATATAATCAGCTTTGTCAAATGAAATCGCATCGCGGTGTGTCCGTATAGAAAATGTCTATCACGTGGGACACATACCCGCATACCAGTGGCACATACCTGCCCCAGGTATGTCCCACTGCTTTTTGGAAAGTGTTTGACGACGTAGGCGACGAGATTTTACATTAATGTCAAGACCAGCGAGTCGTATTTGACGTACCATCTTACCCTCCCGTACTAATTTCGGTGTACTAGAAGTTGAGGGGGTGATCATTAGAGCACGCAGACGTAGACGGACAGACAGACAGACAGACAGACAGACAGACAGACAGGCAGGCAGGCAGGCAGGCAGGCAGGCAGGCAGGCAGGCAGGCAGGCAGGCAGGCAGATAGATAGATAGATAGATAGATAGATAGATAGATAGATAGATAGATAGATAGATAGATAGATAGATAGATAGATAGAAAGATAGATAGATAGATAGATAGATAGATAGATAGATAGATAGATAGATAGATAGATAGATAGATAGATAGATAGATAGATAGACTGATAGATAGATAGACTGATAGATAGATAGATAGATAGATGGATAGATAGATAGATAGATAGATAGATAGATAGATAGATAGATAGATAGATAGATAGATAGATAGATAGATAGATACCAGAAGTGCTTAACTCACTTGTGTTGATGTAAGGTGTGAACTAACCCAAGATATCCCGACGTTAGGTTCGCATTCGTTGTACAGAGGCCGTGTACGTCGCATCGGAGACCTTGAGAAACACAAAAAAAAGCATACGCAACTCTCTGCCTTACACAACCGTCCATCACGAAGGCGAAAGCAACGAGTGACTTTGTGACTGCGGGCATCGGCGAACAAAGGTTCGAAAGATAAGTTGTTGAGTTGTTCTCTCCAAGCTATTGGTGTACGGATATTTGCGAAATGTTGCGAGAAAACAGATGTCCAAGGTGTCCTTATTAGCTTCCGTTATTGTAATAGGCATGCAGGAAAGGCACTCAGCGTCAGAATGGCGTCGTTCACTTTTATACTAAATAATGAATGATGTTGAATTCTCGAAATCGAAAAGCCCAGTGTGTAAAGAGGCTAGAAGGGTCTAGGAGGCTCACAAGCCAACACAACGAATGATGGTCCATCACAGTCGTGAACGGACGACTTTAGAGGTAGAAAACAAAATTGTGAACAGCAAATATGGCAGCAAGCATTCTTGCCCTGTCACTGTTTACTTCTTTTCAGCCTCGATTAAAGATCGACTCGCAGAAACAGCGACCGTATATGCATAATTATGGCGCTTAGTAAGCACATTTTTACTTTCAATTCCACTTGCATCAGTGTGCATTTCAGTAAGTGCAAATAAATTGAAGTGACGAATATTAGGTTGTGATGTCAGTAGAAATTTAACTTCAGAAAATGCAAGGGCGCAGTCAGGTGTCCACTCGAGTGGGCTATCTTACCGTAACACGGTCGTCAATGGCTGCACAACTTCAGCAAATTAGGGCACAGAACGACGAAAATAGGGACGCAATCTCTGGAAGCCGAGAAGTTTTTTTAGTGTCTTGGGTAGTTTATTGCCCTGACTGCTTTGATTTGGCGAAGACCTGCCCTGTCAACATCATGGTCAACCTAGGAACCGAAACTAATGCTTGTCGTTCACCAAACCGGCACTTCTTAGGGTTCAAAACCAAGCCGACCTATCAGACCTAGTCTAAAAGAAGACTCAAATAGAACTTGCTATGCTCTTCAAGGGAACTTCCCGAAAATGACGACGTCGTCCAGTGAACACAAACACACCAACCGTTTAAAACTACGAAGGATGGAGTTCATAAATCTTTCAAAGGTAGCCCTACGGAATGGCATCACATTAAACTAGTATACAGTCCATCAGACGTCACGAATGCAGTCGTCTTTTGACCTTACGAATGCATAAACATCTCCGAATATTGTGATCGTAGATCTACTAAAGAAAAGTACGAAGCCGGATGCAAGCAGTCAAGAAGCAATGGATACACATCATTTTTGGAGAGGGGGGTCAGTTGTCCGTAGTGAATGCTGAACCACCAGGAACAGTTTTTTTCCCTTTTAACCAAGATGTATGGTGCTAACCCAGTGCCACATGACTTTTCAATGTGGCGCTTCTGCAGTACATACAAAAAGTAAAAAGTGACTGAAGTGGACATTCTGCTTGACTGAATATTGTGGGGAACAATAATAAAAATGAACATAATATTAAGCATTCTCATGTTTTCTCTTTGGTTGCACTATTTCTATTGCGAATGCCAAAAAAATCATGTATCAACCCAGTTTCGAGAACGATAACTATCTCTATATGGGTTCATGTTTTCCACTTTTGACTTTGTGTATGAAGGCCATATTGACTCCCCTTTTTTCCTTAGCTTTGGGTATGTATGCCTGGTGAACTTCGATTGTTCGCCCCCACACGGAGCAGTCGCCACACCTTATCTCCCATCATACGATATGTTTCACGCCGCGCAATCCGCCACCTGGTCTGTACTCGCCGCTCTGTGTGATGTGGTGCTAACGTTTCCAGAGAAAACAACAGTGTCCCCACAGAGTATTAGTCGGCGTTTTGATAAACTCGTCACATTGACAGAGATAAACTTTTCGTCGTCTGGACGTGGCTAAACAAATAAATGAGCCCAAAACGCCTGTTGTCGTGGACACCCACGCGTTAAAACAAATGCAGTGAACATCGGAGTACGATATGCCCAAGCACGTACCGATGCAAATCACTCTGACAGAGTGTTAGCTCCCTCTGCACAGTATTCCTGGTTCTGAAAAAGTGGCTAATTTGTAAGAAGTGCACGTATACCACGACGAAACTTTTGCAGGCCTTCCCAAGTCACTGTTCGGTGCCCTTTACCCGGCCTCGCCTCGTCTGAAATGTTAGCGCTGTCGCGCATCCACCCAGGAACAATACATCGCTGCAACCATACTCATTATTTCTCTACGCCTTTCACACTCGTGCACGTGCGCATGCAAACTATCATTTCCCGAAAAATGTGCAGTTGCATAGAGGCTATCAGCTGATGCCTGCTAGTCAGAATTGCGCACAGCTGTGCGTACGGCCGATCTTGGTGGGAAGAAAAGCGGCCTAATGAAAAATAATCTCATGAATCTACATATTAAACTTTTTATTCTGAACTTTTATGAAGGATATTCTTAGTGCAGGAAAATGTGAAACAGAATTTTTGCACGTCAGAAACACATCTTTTTAGTTTTTACATATACCTTTTGTAACTCCTATACAATTGCCAATTATGAACACAGCAGCATAAAGTATGCGCATCATTGCAATGCTGTCATAGAAAAAAACAGAAAGGAAGAAAAAGCATGGAGTTTAACGAGCCATGGATAACTGGTTTGCTACTAGAACGGGATGGGAGTGATTGAGAGATAAAGAGAAAAGAGTGGGAAGAGAGAAACAGAGGGAACTTAGCGTAGCAAACACACGCAGTGACTTAAAGTTCATCACTCTGGCGTGGTACGTGAGATTAGTGTCCAAGCCACTTGTCTAAGTTCATTTTTTCTGAACACCTCTGCAGTGACTTCGTCGCCTCCCGCTGCGGTTTCCTCTGTCAAGGACATGTGGGGATACTTCCAACGGACATTTGCATATTGTCAGGGTGTGCCAGAACGAACACCAGTGACTGTATTTAAACATTACAGAACGGGCGGACACGCATCGCAAATATAATGTGCGCTATTCTATGCAGAAGGTATATGATTTAGTGAATGCCACATCCAGTCATAAGCGATCAAGCAGTGTGGCCCCTCTTCAGCTGAGTTCTGTTGACATGCATAGATGCATCATAGAGCACAGGTGGTGTCGACAATAGGTCCGGTTGGGGTCGTTGCTTGGTGCTCTCCTTAGAGAGAACGAGTTCTTCTGTGCAGGTCATCGAAGACTGCTTGAAATAGCTTAAATTTACTATTATGATAACCTACGTTACAGGGCAGGGGATCATTATAGTTTATGGGGTCTCTTCTCTGCCTGTGTCTTTGGAGCGTTTTTTATTTTTGACAATAAAGTTATAAGTATGAAAAAGAAAGAGAGAGAGAGAATACATACACAACTTCAAAATCCCTTAGTTTTGCGTTGTAGTAGCTGCCTATGTAAGTCGACAACCGCTTGCTTAATTCCCCACAATTTGTTGAACGAAATCTACCATAAATACAGGTAGCACTGGCGAGAATCTCTATTTTATATCATGCAGCAAGAACAGTTCATTATCGGCCACCATATCATTGTGGAATGTGCTCTCGCGATTCAAGAGTGTACGGGTGCATATACTGGAGCCTGTAAAGCCCATGATTGAATGGTTCATAATTATTATTTTCCAGCACTCTGCCCCGCACTGACGAAACAGAACGTAGCGTATAATTGCGTGTAACCCCACGGGTCGATTAAGTCGCATCCGTCGTTCTCTTAGTGCATGCCTAACTCGGTGCATTTCTGCGTGGCAGTGCGAAAGCGTATACGGGGAAAACTTGCATGAACAGAGGCACGATAAAAGTACAAAAAGTTATTGTTGATAGCGGGAATACTGAACTTTGTGCCATCGAGTGCCGAGCTAAAGGTGAGCCTAATCCTACACGCACGTCGATGTCGCCTCACGTTGCATGCACAACTAATAAACAACGCGCCGAATGCATTATACCCGGTGGAGAGCTGACGACTGAAGCCCTACCAGCTGCCTCGAACGATAGGCCCACATTCCAGAAGTGCTTTGAACACATGGACGACGAGAACAAAAAATATGACTGCTTTATTGTCCCATCGTGAGCAGCGCCATATAGGCCAGTATGCAGAGACAAAAGTTACAGAGCGTTGGCGGCGAGCTTCGCAGGCCCGTATATACACTGCACCCAGTGCGTTTTTCACACTGTTAGCTAGTACCAGCAAGCTGACCTACAATACCATGTTGATTTGATTGATATGTGGGGTTTAACGTCCCAAAACCACTATATGATTATGAGAGACGCCGTAGTGGAGGGCTCCGGAAATTTAGACCACCTGGGGTTCTTTAACGTGCACCCAAATCTGAGCACACGGGCCTACAACATTTCCGCCTCCATCGGAAATGCAGCCGCCGCAGCCGGGATTTGAACCCATGTCCTGCGGCTCAGCAGCCGAGTACCTAAGCCACTAGACTACCGCGGCGGGGCTACAATGCCATTTCATGGGCATGATGTAGACCTGACAAAAACAAGCGATAACCACCACGTAGCAAAGTTGTGACAGCAAACTTGCATGTTGTAGCTGGAAACTACCGTGTTTGTTTGGAACAAGCTTTGGGTAAACGCGTCACGAAAAAGTTAGTATGGTGCCTTAGGCAGTTCAGTTATGTTGCTTTCAGTGGTGAAATTGATTTCACTGACATTGTGTGATACGTTGCTTTAGAGAACAGAAATCACTAAGGTCGTGCCACGGATGAATCGTGACTAATAAAGGAATGGTTTCGTCGGAATGCGGACTCACTGCACTTTACCACTATATATATATATATATATATATATATATATATATATATATATATTATATATATATATATATATATATATATATATATATATATATGTATATATATATATATATATATATATATATATATATATATATATATATATATATATATACATATATATATATATATATATATATATATAACAGCAGCTAGGAAAACACTTTTTTCCCGGTTATACTGCATTAAGAAAGCATACAATTGGTTACCTACCACTTTTGCTATGTATAGCTGTGCAGAGAGAAAATAAAATGTGATACAATGAGAGAAAAATCTGGAAAGTCACGCAGAATAGTAGCACCGGTTTGGTACCCTACAATTAGGGGATGGTAAAAAGAAAAAGAAATATGGGAAGGAAAGCGGACACAGGAGCAAAACAGAAGAGCACTAAAAGAAGTATGCAGAGTGTGACTGCTACAGCCTATTCAATGAGCCACCGTCACCCCAAAAATTCGGTCTTACTAGCATACTCACGGAAATTCTTATTGGAGTATCGTGAACTATGACTCAACTGTGTCGTGTTCGTAAAAGTAACTTGGTATTCAAATTATACCATGTAAAAATCAACCTCAATAATGCGTATTCAAAGTTATTTTTTTCTCTATACTTTTTACGAAAGCGTGAAAGAAACTGATAGTTTTGAGGCTACTTTGCTCAGTCTTGTCACTTTAACATGTATAATTATTTCAATGTGCTTTTAGAAAAAGAGCAGGAAAACACTATGCGGATTTCTTGACTTTAGCCCCTTCCAACGGTGCACAGTCTTCGAGAGTAGATTGACAGTAAAGGTTATGAGAAAATTTCGACAATGAACCCATTAGCTCGAAAAGTTTGACAATAAAAAATAAAGCGATTTGTTTCCAGATTGAGGACCCGGTTTTTTTTTCTTTGCTATGATTTTTAGCTGCTTTGTTTTTCTTTGTTTACTTTGGCCATACGCCTTCAAAGCTGTTCTTGCTGTAAATATACATTTATTTAGGTATAATTTATTTATCTATGGAGGTAAAAGGAGGTTATTATGCTACGTAGAGCGTCGCACTTGACAAAGAAAAAAAAATTGTGTACCCGGAGCTGGCGCAGTCAGGCAAGAAAACACGAAGAAAGGCGGTGAATTGGCATTATTCAGTTTCCGGTTGTGGATACCGACAAAGTGCACCTTAGCGCTTTTCAAAAGATGGCGCCATACAGTAGCCAGTGCTGTATTATGTTACTTGTATAACGACTTGTCTTCTCTCTCCGTCCTTCTTTATTTCTTTTTCGCTCTACATTCCTCCCTTCCACCGAGCCTTACCTCTAATCTCGATACCGCCTTTTTTTTTTCGGCTTCCCAGTGGTTCACTTGTTTTCACTTTTTTCTTTCCACACAACACGAGGCCCTCCGATGTTTTCCTATTCCCTTTTAGCTTGCCATGGTTTGCCTCTCTATTGGCTTTTCCTCTAACACCGTGAGATTATTTGCACCCAAGCACTACTGTTTCCGGTAATCGTGTTGCGGACTGTCACATATGTAAACACACCTCGTATACACAGCCGGGTTACAGCCACACCACGAACCGCACGCAAGAAGCGTATTTTGCTGTCAAAATTATACGACCACCCTCTGCTGGAAATATGCAATGATCTGCCGCCTGCATCGCCAAACCTTCGCTCCTGGGCAGGTTAAATACAGAAAAAATAACAAGCGAAGAGGCTAACAAAGCAATACAAGTTCGAGCAACCACTTATACACTAATTACTTGAGCACATCTCAGCGTAGAGCTTGTTGTGGCTCGGTGATAGGGGTAAAAGCTTCGCTTTGTGGAAGACTTTGACTGAGCAGAAATGCAGAACTGGGGTGAACGTGAAATGGCAAATACGATCCCAATGGTGTTGCATTCAGTATGAGGCAAACAGACGCATTCCAATTCCCTGTGCCTTTTGCAGCAAGCTCATGAAACGATAGAACTTCAACGAAATAGAATTAAAATAAAATTGAAAAAAGTAAAAAACTTCATTATTAGGCATCTCAAACTCCCCAACTCTAATCTTCCAATCAAATGGCACTTATATTGTTTCTTGTGATTTATATTCATCGTAATTTGAACAGGAATATTGATTGAACAGTGGATTCATATTTTAATGCTAGTTCTTGCTCGTAGAATTCGATACCAGTTTATACTAATGTAGTTGTGCACATGTCGCTATCACGTTTTCTTTCGCGTGACGGTCATTATGCTTTCAGGATAGGAGAAACATGGTCGAAACACAAGCATTCAGCCATCCCATCTACGCGTGAATATACCACGTTAATGACGTTACGTCCAAAGTGTATCAGAAGTGTTCGTTGCTACCTCACGATGGGATACAGAAGTTGGAAAAACACTTTCGTGTGGAAGACGCCTCCCTTCAAGACATGGGTTTATCCTATCGGGTACAATCAGAATACTAGGTATTTGGACAGGATGTTATGACTAAGAGCCGAAAATAGTCCGGTCTTTCTTGCAGCTACAATGCAATGAGAGTTCACTAGCATTCGTCCCGACAGTTCAAAAGTGCAGTCATTCCAAATTTATTGTACGACCGACGATACACGTATATAGGGGTGCCCGGCTTATATGCTAGTCTGACCTCCCTCCCATCACCAACCCCCCCACCAAGAGCAAACGTACTCAAAACCATAACGTGAAGGAGGAACTTGTCGACTAGTTGTCTCCATAGGGTAAGGAAACGTTCGAATTCAGGCAGCGCAAGCCCCGGTTTTTTAGCGGGGGCCCCACTGTCCCGCAAACCTGCTTGTGGATTGGTGTTTTTTTTTTTTTGCTTTCAGCCAAAATTAAGCTCGCAGTCTTGGTCAGCTGCTATGCATGGCTATGATCAAGGCTATAATCTACGCTCGTTCTCTTTCTGTCTTTCTTTCTTGCTGTCTTTGATACCTTCTACTTTTTTCTCTCGATGTTTTTCTCGTTTTCTCACCCATGGCAACGCAATCGTATAAATGCTTGGACAGCCACTACGCTTGCTTCGCGGAGTGGTTGCTATAGTCACCTTCGGACCGTGAGTAGAAGAGTTTGAATCCCGCATGACAACTTTATTGGGCTTTTATTTTTCTCTTCCTCCTCTCCCCTTTTAATCTCCCTTCCTTCCTCTTCCCTATATTGCCCAGCAGAGTTAATGATCCCCTCCCTCCTTCTTACGGCGTCTTCACCTTAGCTTTCCTCGTTTTACTAGGATTCACTCACCCAGACTGAAACCTCCTTCCCCACCAAGCACTCTCTTCTTCGCTCCACTATCTTACTCTAATGTATCTGCTTTCCCTAGCACCTGATGTACTCCCTAGTGGGGCTTTTCCCAATTCCCGTGGGACCCGTCCAACATCGTCTTTACTCGGTGCGTTCTCGCTGCCTACGCCCTCACATTTGATTGCTTGATTTTTTTTTTCTTATACCCTTCACTCATACCAGACATCGTGTAGCATTCTGCCTGTTTATGCGGTGCACGCTTGGGATGTCTTGCTTGATGGTTTCCTCTTAGTAGGGCGCTCTTGACATCAGTATTCTCCAAACCCTTGTATTTCTGTCTCTTCAAATGATGGAAGCCTTGGGGAGGGGGGGGGGGTGCTTTTCAGCGTTAAGTAGAGACGAAAATGTGCTGCGCTATGGGGGAGCAAGGCCAATGCGGATCAAAACGTAGGCATAATTACGAGCGAACCAACTTATGCTGTCTTCTTCACGGAGTCTTTTGATTCTTACGCACGTCAGCTGAACAGCCATGCTAATATTTTTAGCTTTTCATTACAACAACTCTCTATCTCTCTCTCTCTATTCCTGTGTAGGTCTGGTGGTATATGGTGTCGGGCCACCACGACTCTGGCTTGTGCATTAACATGCGCCATTTGTTTTTCTTTTTCGGCTACAATGTTAGCATGGTACCTCGGCTTTTCTGCACTCTAGTTCCTTATTGAGAATTTCAGATATAACGCAAGCCTGCCTTTCATCATTGTTTTGTATCGCTCTCTGTACACTTCGCCACCTTCGTTGTACCATCGTTGTATATAAGCTATAATTACGAAGAGTATGTAGCTGGAGCTCAACTGCGTTATTTGTGCACGTTCCTCCCGTTCATTCTGCCCGTGGACCCGTATTTCACTGTTCTGAAAGGTGACTCATTCGACAGAAAGAATGCGCATGCGTAGCTCATAATCATAACAGAACTACGCACCTTCTACATAACCCAAGTGATTCAACCATTCAGCACTAGATCTGCGTGTGAATGAGAGCGCCTTGAAGATTTCAGCGCCGCATCTCTTTATGACGTACAAGGAATAAATAGTGTGAGCGAGAGCGCGGACCCATAAAAGCCTCCCTTGATTCTCAGCTTTCGAGGAGCGCGTCGCGATGCCATTGAAAGGCTTCGCCAGGGTACATACCATCGGTCTCGGATTGCTTTCATCGTTATATATGAAAGAGGCCTTCGGCGGCGTCCAACTGAGGGGCCAGCTGGCGTGGTGGCGACGCTATACAACAAGACAACAAGACAACAAGACAAGTGTACGCTATAGCAACAAGACACGCGAAAGGGTGGTACCGCCGTCTAGTATAGATAAGGCGCACGCAAGAAGCATCATCCCCACCCTTCTATCCCTGCTATCCTTTCATCATAAATTCCCGCGATATTGGCTCGTCTGCGGAGAGGCTTTCACCGGCTGTCAAAAAGACGTGGGACCAGATCGCGCGTCCACAGGGGTCGCGTCCAGCACACGCACACGTGGTAACGCCAACTAATTGCGTCTCTGTGCTTGGCTCTTCGAAGAGCAGTCCTGGCGAAAGTCGAAATTAAAGCGGACGGGAATGTCATTCTCAATGGCACAGAGTCTGCAGAAGCTCCTTCCTTTCAGAGCCACCTCGGTTGACGGACTAGTTTTGTGATCGTATGATGTAGAACGCGAGGAGATTGGCCGAGAAAGAAAGGTGGCATGATATATATTAGTAAAATTTGGCATGCACGTTGCACGTTATTTTTCATAAAAAGGGGGTAAATTGTCTTTGGAGGCTGTTCATTCTGTGCAAGTATATGGTAATCTTTGTTTCACTTTTTCATTAACGTTTTCTCAGGTTGAGAGACTGCACTCCCGGATGTGCTGTTCAGCGTGCTTTGCGGTAAATTACCAGATTATTAGGGCATATGAGATCAGTCGAAGTTGCGCAGCTCAGCTACGTGACGGAAAGACAAAGACGCTGAAAAGCGGGATGGATAAAGCATAATTCTGTTTCTTGGGCTATTCGAAATATTGTAGTGTGTTTTTCTATGTGCTCGAAAAACAAGGACACAGTTTGTCAATAGCACTGACAGTTCGGTGAGTCGGTGCTAGTTCATAGTTATCAACGGCGCAAAAAGCACATGGAACACAGATGGAAAAAAACCACACAGGCCAGCGCCCGTGTCTGTGAGGTTTTCTTCATCTGTGTTCCATGTGTTTTTCGCGCAGTTCATAACTATAACACAGGGGGGCACACAGCAAAACGCAAACAGATACTCTTTCGTTTGTGGTTTTCTCCGTACCTTACTGTGTCCTCCGCTTTCAAGCGCGTCCAAAAATAAAGAAACCTGGTGTTTAAACAGTAACATTGCCTCACGCAAAGAGCAGTTTGTAATCTTGAAGTAAATCTCTCCCACTTTTGATCTACTTCAAGACGACCCACATTTCATGCTGAATAAATAATTCATTACTTTATTAATTCAGTCATTTCCTACATACATACATACATGCATACATACATACATACATACATACATACATACATACATACATACATACATACATACATACATGCATACATACATACATACGTACATACATACATACATACATACATACATACATACATACATACATACATACATACATACATACATACATACATACATACATACATACATACATACATACATACATACATACATACATACATACATACATACATACATACATACATACATACATACTGACACAATGTGACTTCAAATTACGCGCGCTAGCAAATACTTGTGCCTTCTAGATGATTCGCGACGCACGAGCCTGCGGGATCCAGCTGCGCGCGAACCGTGTTGGAAAAAAGAAAAACGTAGAAGAAGAGGCAGAAGTGAATCCTCGAGACAATCTAGCTGTGTTATTATTCTCGGGCACAAGTTCGCCCTACCTACGTTAGCCTATTAAAAGAGTTCATTGAAGAGTGCGTTACAAATCTGGTGGAAGTGCTGGGTGTGATGCCAAGCCCCTCTAGAGTGACGGAGCACAGTCCAGAACCACAGCGATTTCGACCCAACGAGCTGACGCTTGTTCCTCAGCGCTGCAGACGACGCCTACGTGGTGAGGGTCCTGATTTTTCACCTTTATCGACTTCGCTTGGAACATCAACGGCTGTGAACGGGTGCGCAACCGACATGACAGCTCAGGTCAAACCAGCCAATGCTACCAAAGCCTTTCCACGGCGAAAGCTACGAGGACGCAGAGGACTGACTTGAGCACTTTGAACGCGTCGCAAAGACTAACGGATATGGGGAAAAGCGCAAACTTGGAAGTTTTTACTTCGCACTGGAAGATAGCGCACGAACGTGGTATGAAAATCACGAAGCTACCTTCTTTTCACGGAATGTGGAATGATTTTCGATGGGAGCTGCTCGCTGCTTTCCCGAACACAAACCGCAAAGAGAGAGCTGAAGCTGCGCTCCAGACAAGAAATCAGCGAAATAACGAAACTGTCGCCATGTATCTGGAAGACATGTCTCGCTTATTCCGCCGAGCGGATTCAAATATGAGCGAAGACAGAAAGCTGCGCCAACTAATGCGAGGCGTAAAGCAAGAACTCTTTGCCGGACTAATTTGAAGCCCGCCGCGCACCGTCGCCGAGTTTCGTTCCGAGGCGACTACAATGGAAAGGACGCTACAACAGCGAGCAAGGTTATACAACCGGGATGCGATCGTCACTTCCTTGGACATGTTGCCACTAGTCTTCGGTAACGGCATGGAAGCACTACGCGAGCTGGTGCGGTCTGTTGTGCGAGAAGAGCTGCAGAAGCAGCGTCTTGACCAGAACGCTCCAATGCTTTCGTCTCTGGCCGATGTGATCCGTGAGGAGGTCAGGAAGGTGGTACGCGAACCTTCGAGCAACGCACAGCCAGGGCCGCCACTACAACAGAAGACGAGAATGACGTATGCCGATGTGCTACTGCGAGGACCTCCAGGACATGCAGACCTCGCGGCGGCTACACCTATGCAGTACCCGATGCCGCCGAGCACCCTGCAGTCAGCGCCAGAAAGGAGACTAAGGAAGAGCGATGTCTGGCGCACTCCCGACAGGATACCGCTGTGTTACCACTGTGGGGAGCCTGGTCATCTCTACCGAACGTGCCACTACCGCCAGGCAGGACTACGTGGTTTTCTTGTTAATGCATTTCGACCACGAAATGGTGAACGTCCCTTCGAAATTGAAGAATACCTGTCAGGTCATCAAACCTCAAGTGGCTTCCAACGACACCAACCTCGTGCAACGACAACGGGGAGGTATAGATCACCTAGCCCCCGACCTTCAGCAAGCTCCCCAAGGTCTCGTTGCCCAAGCTCGCGTCGGGAAAACTAGAGTCAGCTACCTGTGGAGGCATGGCCGCTGTCGACGCTAATGCAGAAAAACCTCCATTGCTGACTCTGAACGACGACCGATTCAGAAACCGGTGCTTCGATAGTGACGTTGCTTCCGATTTACGTGTGTTCGTTGACGGCTACGAAGTCAACGGACTGGTTGATACCGGCGCAGATTATTCAGTGATGAGTAGCGGACTTTCTAAAATACTAAAGAAAGTGCTGACTCCTTGGAAGGGACCACAAGTTCGCACAGCAGGAGGGCACCTCATCAACCCTACTGGAATATGCACAGCAAGAATCGGAATACGGGGTTTCACGTACGTCGCCAGTTTTATTGTGCTGCCGGAATGCTCAAGAGACTTAATTATCGGCATGAATTTCTTACGAGCTAATGGCGCTGTAATTAACTTGCGAGAATCTTCCGTCTCATTCTCGACTAGGCACGCGATTGCTACCTTTGAAACGGAAGAAAACGTATATGACCTTTGTATTGCAGATGATAGCGTCATGGTGCCGCCAAGATCGAGCATATCTGTCGCAGTAACCAACAAAGCATTCAGTGAATTTGAAGGATTTGCTTACAACAACACTGCCTTACTACTCCAAAAAGGGATCTGCATGGCACGAGGCCTTGTTAAGTTACGTGACGGATGTGCAAATGTTCTACTCACTAAATTTGGAAATGAGGTGCAGCACGTTGCAAAAAGAACCGTCATCGCCAGTCTGAATGATTTCGTCCAGGTTACGGAGCTGCGCACTTTCGAAACCAATGAGTCTGATTTTGAAGACGTGGAGTCTGTCCTTGCAGCCATCGACATCGAGCCAGGCCTACTACCAAGCGAAAAAGAGCAAATAGAGGGTATTTTAAGGGAATTCGCCGAACGTTTCTTGTTGTCATCTAAGGTTCAACGCACTTCTATCGCCAAACATCGCATCAGTGTCGCCGAGTCAGTGAGGCCAATACACCAGCATCCCTACCGAGTGTCACCAAGAAAAAGAGAAGCTATTGGTAATCAGGTTAAAGAAATGCTCAAAGACGATGTAGTCCAGGCTTCATCAAGTCCATGGGCGTCACCTGTTGTTCTTGTGAAGAAAAAAGACCAAACCTTACGTTTCTGCGTTGATTATCGGAATATGAATGCCGTCACCAAACGGGATGTTTATCCTCTGCCAAGAATTGATGACACTCTGGATAGGCTGCGAAATGCAAGGTATTTTTCCTCATTGGATCTTAAAAGTGGGTATTGGCAGATAGAAGTTGACGAAAGAGATCGCGAAAAGACAGCGTTTGTGACACCGGACGGTTTATACGAGTTCAAGGTACTCCCTTTTGGCCTTTGTTCAGCACCCGCCACATTCCAACGGATGATGGACACAGTGCTTAATGGTCTTAAATGGCGGTCATGCCTGGTTTATCTCGATGATGTTGTAGTTTTCTCTGCTACCTTTGAGCAACATTTGGAAAGGCTCCGGGCCGTGCTCACTGCGATCAAATCAGCGGACTTGACGATAAAACCGCAGAAATGTCATTTCGGCTTCCGTGAGCTCCTTTTTCTCGGCCATGTCATCAGTGCAGAAGGCGTCCGCCCAGACCCTGAAAAAACTGAGGCCATAGCACGATTTCCGAAGCCAGCAGACAAAAAAGCTCTCAGGCGATTTTTAGGTCTCTGTGCCTATTATCGACGGCTCGTTAAAAAATTTTCACGAATTGCTGAACCACTGACGCGGCTGACAAAAGAGAAAATGCCTTTCGTATGGCTTGCCGAACAAGAGGATACCTTCATTGAACTACGAAAGTGCCTTCAAAGCCATTCTGTTCTGGCGCATTTTGACGAAGAAGCGGAAACCGATATCCATACGGATGCAAGCAATTTAGGTTTGGGGCCGTGCTCATCCAATGGCAAACGGACAAGAACGAGTCATTGCGTATGCCAGTCGCACGCTTTCGAAAGCTGAGGTGAACTACTCAGCGACCGAGAAAGAATGCCTTGTCGTGGTATGGGCTATCAGCAAGTTTCGACCATATTTATATGGTAGGCCTTTTCGAGCTATAAGCGACCATCATTCGCTAGGCTGGCTGGCTAATCTCAAGGACCCATGTGGATGGCTTGCACGATGGAGCTTGCGATTACAGGAGTATGATATCACGCTTGTGTACAAGTCAGGTCGCTAGCACAGTGATGCGGACTGCTTGTCACGTGCTACGATTCATCCTGCTGCTTCCGCTTCCACCGAGGATGGTGAAGATTTTATTTTCTTGGGAGCTGTGACATCATCAGAGATGGCACACCAGCAGCGATCCGACCCTGAGATACTCCTCTTGATCAAGTACCTACAAGGACAGTCTGTCGATGTTCCACGACCTTTTGTCCGCGGCTTGTCAGCGTTCGTCCTACGAAACAACATCCTGTGTAAAAGGAACTTTGACAACAATACATTCCTGCTTGTCGTCCCTTCACCTCTGCGACCAGAGATTTTGGAGGCTTGCCACGACGATCTATCAGCTGGAAACTTAGGAGTAAGCAGAACGTTAGCACGCATCCGCCCTAAATACTGCTGGCCGAAGTTGCTTAGTTCTGTACGACACTATGTCAGAACCTGCCGGGACTGCCAAAGACGTCAAACGCCACCGCTAAAACCAGCAGGTGTCCTTCATCCGATAGAACCACCGGAAGCCCCATTTACACAAGTGGGAATGGACTTACTGGGCCAATTTCCTACGTCGTCATCAGGAAAACGGTGGATAATAGTTGCGACCGACTATTTAACCAGATATGCCGAGACAGCGACTCTTGTTAAATGATCAGCCGTTGAAGTAGCCGAATTCTTCGTCTCCAACATCGTACTGCGGCACGGAGCTCCAAAAGCGTTTATCACGGACCGAGGGACTGCATTTACGGCCGACCTGATTAAATGTATTATGAAATTGACGCACACCAGTCATAGGAAAACGACGGCATACCATCCTCAAGCAAATGGTCTTACGGAACGAATGAACAGAACGCTGGCTGATATGTTGTCAATGTACGTTGATATAGAACACCATACTTGGAATAAAATATTACCCTATGCAACATTCGCTTATAACACTGCGATGCAAGAGACAACATGGATGACGCCATTCCAACTTGTTTTTGGCCGGACGGCAACGACACCTTTAGATGCTATGTTACCTATTGACGGGACGCCCGAAAGTTACTATGACGTTCACGACTACAGACAAAGAGCAGAAGAAGCCAGACAGCTGGCACGATATCGCATTCTCCAACAGCAGAAAATCAACACGCATCGATACAATCTGCGAAGAAGAGACGTCCAGTACGCACCAGGAGACAGAGTATGGGTGTGAGTTCCTGTACAAATACGTGGCCTGTCAGAAAAACTGCTTCTCCGCTATTTCGATCCGTACAGAGTGCTCCGTCGCGTCGGCTCGCTCAACTACGAAGCTATGCCAGAGGGACAGGATATTTCATCCCGACGGCGGCATCGCAGGAAACTGTGCATGTCGTCAGGATGAAACCATATCACGGCAGGCAATGAAACGCTGAAGATACAACGTTCTTTGACGTTAACGACATCCCCGACGAGGGTTTGTGAATGACTGCCATGCAACCAGTTCGACACAAGCATCGGGACGATGCACTCTGGAAAGGGGGGCAATGACACAATGTGACTTCAAACTACGCGCGCTTGCAAATACTTGTGCCTTCTAGATGATTTGCGACGCACGAGCCTGCGGGACCCAGCTGCGCGCGAACCGTGTTGGAAAAAAAGAACGTAGAACAAGAGGCGGAAGTGAATCCTCGAGACAATCTAGCTGTGTTATTATTCTCGGGCACAAATTCGCCCTGCCTACGTTAGCCTATTAAAAGAGTTCATTGAAGAGTGCTTTACAATACATACACACATACATACATACATACATACATACATACATACATACATACATACATACATACATACATACATACATACATACATACATACATACATACATACATAAATTACATACGTACATACATACATACATACATACATACATACATACATACATACATACATACATACATACATACATACATACATACATACACACATGGGCATTTTTCCTCCTTAATATTTGAGGTGCCTTTCCCTCCGTCAAATAGTAATCGTAAATGAATTTCACCTGCGCTAAAACACATGAAAAAACATGAGGTAAGAAACTGGGCGTGTGAATTACTCACAACTGAGTATTTGATGTGTGAAATATGACACTTATACTAAGATCAAAGGAATGAAACAGCTCATTGGACATCAGCCAAAACAATGAAACGCTTATCTCATGAAGTAGCCACGAAAAAGTGCATCCCACAGTGAAGAACACTGAAGGCTTGCTTATACAACCACTTGTATAGCGTTTATATTCTATGCTTAGAACAGCTCCCGAGTGTGACGGTCTATATGACGGTAGTATTCTTTCATCTTAGACCTAAGTGTGCGTGTTGCTTAGCGCCGTTAGAATATCCTTACGATGAACGACAACCTACTAACTCAACTCGGTGTTGTAGTTCAATTACTGCGCATTTGTTACATCTCATTGAATACAGATGCGACACTCAAATTAAGTTCTTCACTTCAGGCTATAGTCTTAGTTCAGATCAATTTTAAGCATGGTAAAAGATAGGCCTCTTGTCACTAAGCAACATACGAATGATCTCGCATCACTGCAGCTAATCTGAATGCGCAGTCATGTGACAGCCCGTCACGCCTAATGACGAGCTAATTTGTCTATAATGACTTCGGGAAGGCGTCACTGTCAGTTTTGGCAGCTAATTATTCCAATTAGTCGGAGGCCAAGGCACCAAATGCACGGTGGCTGCCACTTTAGTGCCATCAGTGGAGTTCATTTATCACTGTCGCAGCCTATAATAAGCAATCTTCAACTCTCTTGACAGCACAGGCGTAAAGAGTGTGGAGCTAATCCTGAACAATTGGAAGTACACATCTTGCCTTATTGTTTTAACGGCATTGGTTGTGTTCGAGAGGTTCCGGCTGCTTTGAGCCACAGCTTTTTACGCTTCATTTTACGTGTTCGTGTGTTTTCATTGTACTCAAACAAATGCGAAATGAGTGCGCTATGTCGAAATGAACACGCTGCAGTTTATGAATGTGATAATGGGTCGAAATTATGGAAGTGCACTGAGCCTTCTCGCTTTCTGCGCTTGACAAGCTAAGAGCGCCGCGAACAATATTCTGATAAAGGCGTGATAACGCGCAATATATATATTGCCGCAAAAATATTTTAGTTCAGAGGCTCATAAACTAGACAAATCTATCTACCGATCTTCGTTCTTCTATCGCAGCTTAACATTGGCATCGCGTGATGTTTTTCTGTTTCTTTTGCTGTCGTTGTTTTAATGCGTTATGTGTGACCTTATGCATCGAAGTACGTTCACTAAAGTGAAGGGAGTAGCCAGCGTTGGAGGCTGGGAAAAATTCTCGTGTATTCAAATACAAAAAAAAAGCCAGGCGAATTCATCTCAAGTACCCTTCAGACCTCGGCAGCTCACAGTTTCTGGACAAGCCTTTTTCCGGAGAAATTTCAGCCGGATGAAGACATGAATGGAGAGGAAGAACCATGTGACCAGAAGCGATGAAAACGCTTTGCTGTGGTAAATCGATCGCCGCTTGGCGAATTAGCGTAATTTAGCGTGCCACTCATTCGACCATTATTGAATTATCTTCCCAATGCCTTGCTTTTGCGGCTTCCCTCCATTTAAATGTCTCGCTCTGCTTTTCATTTTTTCGGACCCTGAACACCAGGCGCTCTACAGTGTTTCAATATAGAGCTCAGATTGTTTATTTCGTGTTAGTAATTTTATTATCAGTAATATTATATTATTAATAAAGTTTTGCTAATGTATATTATTATATTATTATATATTATTATTATTGTTGTTGTTGTTGTTGTTGTTGTTGTTGTTGTTGGTGTTGTTGTGTTGTTGTTGTTGTTGTGTTGTTGTTGTTGTTGTTGTTGTTGTTGTTGTTTGTTGAGGTCATCCTTTAGGAAAAATTCGCCTAAAATCAATAAACTCTTGCTCCGTTGTTTTGTTTTTGAATTGCACAACTGAATAAACCTCTTCCGGAGGTAAAAGTAACAGCGCATACATGTAAGTCCAAAGAAAGGACAAGCAGGCAGAAGCCGAAATAAGCATGCGCAGCTTGCCTTAGAAGTTTACCACACTTTAAAAAGAGCTCAACTGTCTATCAGAGAAACCTTTCTGTCACCGACCTCATCTGAAAACGAAAACTTGTCTTCACGCAGCTAACACACATGTTTAATCCTCGGTTCACTTATGCTTACTATTGTTGTGTGTGCATGCATCGGGCGTTCATTTGTTGTGGGCTGTATGGCTCGGGTGTATATATGCGTTGACGTATGAAGTAATAAAACAGTTGATAGTCAGTGTTGTGTGTCCCGAGTTTTTTTTCTTTAACAAGAAAGTGTTTTATGACAGGGTCCACCCAGACATAAGCGACGTATTTCCGTGAAGTAAATGACGTCTATAATGCATACGATTGGTTCTCAAAAGACTTCAGTCAGCAGGATTCCAACCGACAACCTCTACGTCCGCGGCAACAGATGTCAGGCACGCTATCCACTAGACCAAAGTCACAAACTCGGGGGCCCTTACAAACGCGCCTTTTATATCTCGCCAATGCCTCCTCTTGAAAGATGTCTGCGATGTGAGCCTCGAAGCCGATTCTTGAAATATGCTTGAAACGTGTGCGCAAACCGATTTAGTGTCTTTTTTTCAAGAGACATTGAAGCGGTTTTGCTTTGACAAGTTTGCATTGACAAGTAGCTAGGGGTTGGACGACTGCTGACCTGCCGACCTACGACAAAGAAAGCACGATTGGAATCGCTCTTTCTCTTTTTGTGTGGAAAGTTTTGGGCTACCGCCAAACAAAGCTTGAAGAAAGCCGTGGTATCCATATGACAAGCTGTATGGACATGTCTTCGTACAAGGGGATTGTAGCAGGTAGATTCTTGGCACCTGCACCTTTCCATGCCCAAAATACAGGCTGCCGAAAGGAAAGCGTATGGTCATGTTTACTCCATAGCGCATGCCGATTGTGATGCTTCGTTCGTAGTGGAAGCAAACAACTTGCCCCAGAACCTGCGCCCATATAGAAACCAATGTCTGCAAGTTCGAGTGACGAAATAGAGCACTCTCACTCAGAACAGCGTAAGGAACGACCATCGCATCGAATTTGACAAGTTCGGCGTCGTGCACAAAGAACCGATTGATAAGCAGCTTTTTAGATGCGAAGCAGCTCTTTGACTCACGTTGTAATGCCGTTCGTACGTGTGTATGTGCAAACGTGTCCTAACGCATTCTTCTCACCGCAGGCGTTGGAGCGATGTCATGTAGGTCAGGCCGCGGCTGCGCGTTGACGTCATGCTCCCTTGGCAGATGCGCGCTGACGTCACTCTCTCCTTCACCCGTCATACGCTCGTGGCAGCGCCCGCAGCTGCCGGCTTCTCCGCCTGCTCGCAACACAGTTCTCTCTCGCTTCAACCTCTCTACCACCCACAATGCTCGACCACACGTCGAGCGCAAATACTCTTTCGACCCGATTATCTGCAATAAAATTTACAGGAAACCAAGCCTGCCTTGCCGTGTTTTTGCGTTTCAAAGAAACATTTACTCGAGTAAACGCTGGACCCAGTTTCACTTCAAACCTTCCTTCCAGCACCCACGTCGACGCCTGCTTCAACCGGGTCAACGTCGTGCACACCACTGCTGCTTCGCATTCCATTCAGGGTTTCTTTCGGGAAGATGGTCCATAATTCTTTTTTGTGGAATCCTGGCGCATCCAGGAGACAGTGGTAACTTCAGCTGGTCTACAGGTGGACAACTGATCGAGAGCCTGCATAACCTGAATTCTACAAGTCATAGACAATAAATACGTATTGCGCTGATGACATGAAGAAAGCCCTTAAAAATAATGCGTGCGAGGAGAGAAAGCATTGATTTTTTTTTTGTACAGTGAAAGAAAATTTTTTTCTCGCTACCTTGGTTGGCATCCCTCTGTTTCAATTAAAGCCCAATAATACCGTGTGACACGAGCACTACGGCTAACCGCAGTTAAAGACTGCTACACAGCCAACGTAACCGCAGTTAGTGCCCTAACCGCGTTTATCGCAAACCAGGGTTGGAGGCAGAACTTTTTTCTTCCTCTGTGGAGGCTCTTTGATCTGAAGTGGGAGCCGGGAAAACACATGGTGATTTTGCGCTACATATGCCATGGGTGAAAAAAATTTGGGGGGGGGGGGGCACGGGCCTGGCGTGTCACTCGCTTGTTACGCCACGTTGCAGCGGCTGATTCCACAAGAAATCGAGAAACGAATCAAAAAAGAATGTTTTATAATTGATGGAATGCTTCATATTTTGTGCATATATCACCCAGTAGCACTAAAAAGAACTCAGTTTTTTTCTAACTGCAAAAACGTTGAGCATATCCAACACGGACGGACTCATTTCATAACCTGTTGTTCTCTAAAGGTGATGAAATTGGTGTATTATGTTGGATAGAAAAAAGTGGCGTCACATTGTGCCATACGTCAAAAGCCATCAGATATAACTCTACAAGCCACTTTAAGACATTATAACACTGCTAAGACCCGGTACATTTGAACAAATATTTCTCGTTCAATGAACGTATTGAATTATTTCTTGTTTGGATTACAATATTTATGTCAAACATAAACTTGAGATACAAAAAATTCTTATTGTGGGTTCGCGTAGAAAGGACACATTGATCAACAGTTATGATTGTGTATAGTTAACAGTAGAATCAACTTTCGTTACTGTTTTGTTTTTCAGAAAACGTAATGGCACCGCGTTACGTTCTTTTGTAGGCAACGTATATGATATGGCGATAACGCGTTTTTTTTTGTTAGAGTAACATATTTGGTTACTTTTTTTTGGTAGCGGACGAAACACTGGGAACAAGTACCTTTCTCGTCCCTGCTTAATTTACACGATATTTTCTAAGGTGGCTAAAAAAGTACGCTGGGGTGCTCTGCATTAAGTGAAATGTTACGTCCTTTTCTTCGGTCACAGCGCCTACATTGGGATGTTTGTCACAAAAATGCCTATGCGTTTTAAGCAATCAACCAAGCGAGCAATTTAAGGGTCATTTGGTCGACCAGCTGATGAAAAGCATAAGTGTTATCTCTTCATTCTTCCTGCAAAGCTGTCGTTATCATATTTGCATTGGTTTTGGGACGTTAAACCCCACAAATCAATCAATCAATCATCAATCAATCATATTTGCATTATTCAGGGGTACGTAAGCTTAAAGGAAATTATGAATATGGCTCATGTTTGCCTTCTCTACATAACTTCATATGACGAAAAAAGCCGACCATACGAGAAAATGGGCGCTCACCGGTGTAACGCAACAGAGTTGCTTGAACGAACAATTCTTGTACGTTTCTCATCAGGAGCGTGCGTGTGCGTGTGTGCTTGTCGTGTGTGCGCTTCTTGTGCGCGTCCTTGTGTGCGTGATCGTGTGTGTGTGTGTGTGCGTGTGTGTGTTTGTGTGTGTGTGTGTGTGTGTATGTGTGTGTGAGTGTGTGTTCACGAAGGAAGTCTTATAGGGTTTATAGGAATATGGCATCAGAGAGCACGTGGCAGGAAAGGTTCGAAAACAACCTCGAGTTCAATATTCATATCCGGAAAGGCTTATTCGCCAAGGCCCGCTACGTACACTGCTACATCACTATAGCCAACCGCCTTGGTGCGCAGAATATGCGACCCGTTGAGGGGTCACAACAATCTATCCGGTGGTCGGAACAGTGTACGTATCTGTCGAGAGTATGTGCCAGCTAATACATAGCAACGATACACAATAGTCATTTTGACGTGGAGCCTGGAGCCGACGAGACGACGGCCCACTCCGTCCCATTGATTCTTTGATCGCCCGCCTCTATGCGATGCAGATGCCTTACTCTATTCTGCTTCCAATTACCGTCTTTGTTTGGTAACCACCTGTTCCTGCCTGCTGAGTCCCGCACTCCTCAACAATCATTCGCGGTTTGCAAAGATGTGGGTAGAATACGGGCGATATATACCAGCCCAAGTCGATGCATGTCATATTCGAAACTCTCTGAAGCACATATATAACTGACCGCCTTCACTATTTTATTCGTGAAAATATTTGTTGTAGAACCGCACGCATCCACGTGATGTTAGGCATTGTCAAGCAATACCATGCCATTGAAGATTTCATCCATACCTGGCGTACTGCCTGATATACCTGAGCTATCGCATTTTTTGTTGAGTGCTGCTTACCATTATTCAAAAATTCGAAGTGCAACTTCAAGCATTAAAATTGTGGTGGGGGCTATATTAAAAAAAATTACCGGCGAACACAAACGGAGGAGGAGGAGAGATTGAGGAAAATAAAAGACGCAAGTTCTGCGGGCCTAGTTGGGAGTGCGGCTCGGCGCCCACGCAAACGGTGCACATGAGCACGAGGCTTTTTTATTGGTCACACCCTTTGCTTCTTGCGCCGATACTTCAAATTGTGGGGATATGTATACTAATCCATAAATCATACTAATCAGTGATCCAAAAGTTTCCCCCTTACGAGTGCGTTCGGCTGACGCTATCAGTTATTTTGTACTTCCTTCTTTCACTTACTCGGTTAAGCTAAAGACTGCTGGCTGGTTGTCGAGAAACCCACGCCGACGCTCATCCGACAAATAGTTCTGCTCATGCCACCCCATTGTAGGATTAAAGCAGACAGCCTTCCGAGACATTCAACGCTCCATCGCAGCAGTCGCTATGAAAGCCGCATCGAACAGACTGCCGTGGTCGTGATTCAATAAAAGCTCAGGATTAAATTACGAACCTGTGGGAGAAGTGCAAACACCGCGGAAGGTGCTCACGTCGTTCTTCCTATAGAGAGCCATGGGCAGCCGCCTCTGTACGACGGCTCTTCGTAGCAAGTTTAGAGCTTCGCACTCTTGGCTGAAGGGTGGGGCTATGAAGTGACGGCTTACCTCCTACAGCGATGACAACTTCTACCATGCTTGCTCATCTGCATGCGCGATAAGCGCACTTTCTAGAGAGAGAGAGAGAGAGAGAGAGATGGGGCACAGGTGCAAGGAGGGTAGAAGGGTCGACTATGGGAACTGTAGTTTTACTGCAGTTGAAGCAGAATGTTCGGCGATAAATCGTCAGAACAATTGACGTTGCAAGCGTAATTGTATTAACAGCCTCAAGAAAGTTTGCAACAGGTTCTCGGAATGCTGCTCGTTCAGCCGTCGCTGTGACTGTGCTGGACGTTTTCGCGCAGGTCTGACTTTTCTCTTCTAACGCGATATCGTTAAATAGCCCGTTTCGTAAGCAAATCCGGTGTCGCTGTTCGTGTCAGCGTGGGCGTCATGGTTATGAGCAAAAATCCCCACTTTGTGCTTAACAAAAAATTGATAAGCATGAAAATAAAACGAAAATGAATAAATCAGCGTCCTGCCGTCTCTTCCTCAGTTCTTGTCTATATTTTCGCGTTCTTCTTGCTTCCTAACCATGAACCACCCACTAGCCCAACTTTCGCTTCTAGTGAGAGAGAGAGAGAAATAAATAAAAGGAAAAGACACGGAGGTTAACCTAGCAGAACTGGTTTGCTACCCTGTACAGGGGTGGGCAAAAGGGTCGGAATGAGCATACAGATAGAGAGATATAAAATAAATTAGAAAAAAATTCACATGCGCAAGCATTCAGGAAGTTCCGATCACAGTCGTTTGGACAGGCCGGTTGAACGCAAGAAGTGCAGCAGCGCCTTCACAGCCTTCTTCTGCGACATAAGCTCCTGTCGGTAGCGCAGGATTCTTTCTTCCGGAAGAGTCTGGTTGTCCAGATCGTCTAGTGCATTGCAGAGTGACTGTCTCTGCGAGAAGTATTGTGGGCATTCACACAGGAGGAGGAGGAGGAGGAGGAGGAGGAGGAGGAGGAGGAAGGGAAGAAATGAAAGGCAGGGAGGTCAACCAGACGCACGTCCGGTTTGCTACCCTGCACTGGGGGAAGGGGTGAGGGGATTAAAGGAGAAGAGAGAGAGAAGTGAAGGGCAACGTGTATGTTGGTGGGACCTTGTCCATTGTACGCTTATAAGCGGTCGCGTAGTCCGGTCGTCTTCAGAAAACTTAGCAGTGCCCGCGTCGCTTTGCTGGCCAGCGACGCGTAGAGCCATGAACCAAGTATCTTCTCTTCGGAAAAAGGTCTACTGTCTAGTGTCTCCAACGTTTCGCGTAGCAAATTGCGTTCGCTCGCAAAACGTTCACATGAACACAGTAGATGTTCTATTGTCTCGTCAGTGTCGCACGATTCACATCGGGAGCTATCCGCCATTCCTATGCGAAAGGAGTATGCCTTTGTAAAAGCTACTCCTAACCACAGGCGGCACAGTAAAGTTGCATCCTGGCGGGAGAGGTCCGATGGAACTTGAAGCTTTCTCGATGGGTCCAATTTGTGTAGGCGGCGGTTCCTGACACTGGGGTCACTCAGCCAAGTTTCCGACATGGTGTTAGCGAACGAGTGAAGGCCCCTTGCAGCGTCGGTTCTCGACAATGGAATTGGGGTTGTCTGGGCGTCCGCGTGGGCGGATCGGGCAGCATTATCAGCAAGGTCATTACCGACAATACCACAATGTCCCGGTAACCACTGGAACACCAAGTCATGTCCTTTCGATAAAACTTCGTGAATCACTTCTCTTATTTCATTCACTAGTTGTCGATGCTCCCGCTGTCGTAAAGCTGATTTCAAGCTCTGAAGGGATGCCTTGGAGTCACAGAACACAGCCCATTTTTGAGGTCGGGCTTCCGCGATATAAAGTATAGCAGCACGTAAGGCGGCAAGCTCCGCTGCTGTGGATGTTGTCCTATGCGACAGTTTGAGCTTTATAGTGACCTGGTACGCCGGGATGACAACAGCACCTGTGGAGCTTTCACACAGAATGTGCCAAGTTGTTTAGTAGCTGCCGCAATGGTCGCATGCAGCAGTGTCAGCCATTCCTATGCGGAACGCGTACGCATTGGTAAATGCGACGCTCAACCATGATCTGTACAGCATAGTTGCGTCTCGTCGGCGTAATTCCGGGGGAATTCGAAGACTGAGAGTTGGGTCTAAGGTACATAACCGTGCATAGATGAAATGTGACTCGTTTCATTGTGAAGAGGTGCGCTTGCGAGCAAGCATGCGGAGTCTCCATGCAGCGTCAGTTTTGGAGAGCGGAATTGATATTTGATCGCTTTCAGTATGGGCAGAACAGGCACCTCGATCGGCCCGTTCATTGCCAATTATTCCACAATGACTTGGAGCCATTGAAAGGCTATTTCACGTCCATTTTCAATGAATTGGTGAGTCCTTTATTCAATCTCGAATACCAGCTGTTCGTATGGGCCATGGCGTAAAGGCGATAGAAGGGAATGCAGTGCCGCCTTTGAGTCACTGCAAATTGTCCATTTTTGTGGCTCTTCATCGCTGACGAATTGCAAGGCGGCATGAAGAGCTGTGAGCTCTGCTCCCGTTGATGTCGTAAGGTGGGAGGTCTTGAATATTCTTGTTGTGGCTTTTATTGGTATAACAAAAGATACCGCTGAACTGTTCTGTAAAACAGAGCCGTCGGTGTATACATACAAGAGCAGAGCAAGAAGTATAACAAGAGCAGAGCAAGAAGATATACGCCATTCAATGGTTACAGTCCCTTCGGTGAGAAAGAAAATGAACAGTGGTAAAATAAATACAATAGATACAATAGAAAAAATACATATATAATTAAGAAAGAAAAAGAAAAAGGTAACACTAAAAAAACAGGTAACTATAATACAAAGCAAAAGAGCAATATAATTGGTCTAAAACAAAAAGAAATAACTAGGATGAAGACAGTTGTTGCAAAAAGTATTCCTATGCTTGGATTTGAATGCTTGCTTTGTGGTTGATCATTTTATGAAATAAGAAAGGGAATTCCACAGCTTGACTCCAATGAACCTGGTGATTAAAAGCTTAGAAAAAGATCATGCATCAATTGTGCACCTGATTGCAAAAGTCATACATTTTGCAATTCTGGGTGAGCGATGAAAGAACATCGGCGCTCGCCTGCAAACTATTTTCACATTTTATGACGCTCCAAGAAATATCCTCTTCCACCACTGGAATCAAAGCTGCCAGAAGTTGGATAAATGCAAACGACTATTCATTGTCTCATCAAAAATTCGTCGATGCAAACAGTAGTCTAAAACGTTTTGCGTTGATGTTTCTCTAGCACGCACCATTTCGACGTCAGGTATGCTACATTATTTCTGTATTTAAGCTTTGCACGCTGCAGCATCCGTGAAATCCAGGCGTGGCAAGCCATATGTATTACCACGGATAGAGAAAGGGCTGGAAAACTATGATAAAGAAAAATCTAGGACGCAATCTTGTGTACGCACAGCAGCCTCGTATTTGCTCAGGCTTTTTTCTCGCGCCACAAAAGACTTTTCTGGCTTTCTATCCTCAAGCGCGAGCTGTCTAAGCACATTTTTCACATAACACTGATGCCTTCTGGCATATTTTGCCGAGGTTCGTAATCTGAAGGGAACCAAAACAAAAGCTTTACAAAGAACGGCGATGCGGATAAAATGTGCGTTAGAAAATTTAGATTCAAGAACGTCAAGCTTCGTCCCCTACTGAGCTTTCAAGACATGTGTGTGAGCAAAGCGTTTCGTGAAAAATGGAAAGCTATTCTCGGTTTGGGGCTGCTCAGACCCAAAGAGTGCAAAACCTGAGATTGGTATATACATCAGCAGCGTTTTTCGCTTTCACTACCGATTGTCAAGTGCGTGACGCCAGAGCAGACTCCGACAACTACGACTTGAAAAACAGCATTTTGTAGAAGGAGCGCACAAAACAATGTAAAAAAATTTTCGACGATATATATACGTGCGTCTTTTCGTGGCAATCTACCGAAAACTCAGCCCCTAAGAACTGCAGTCGTGCCATGCAGGAATGTGCCACATGTCATCAACAGTTTCTACCTACAGTTTAAACAGGAGAGTGCCAGTAAAATGAGGCATCAGCCACATTGATTGGGCGATTGCAAAGAATAAAAATCAGCATATCAGCAACAATCAAAGCCAGACACTCTACGTGACATTCAAGTACTCTACGGAAGAACCAGGCCTGGTAATAAAACTGCTTATGAAAACGATGCTATGCAAGGGTCATGTCTGTGCGACTTCAATGAAGCTGTGTGTTTCTAATTATACAGCAAGTTAATAAACATAACATATATTCGATAGACACGTCATGTCAGCTCAAAGTCGATTTTGATTTCAGGGCTTCCTCTGATTTCATAACAATCGTATATAAATTTTATATGTACACTCCTATGACCAATGAAGTTATATTAAACCTTTGCTTGGCCTCAGAGCAATAAACTAATACATGCTATGACTAATATACTCAGCATCACACCGTATAGCGTGCGCTTCATTTCAATCAAACTGACTTATGCTGTCGAACACGAGTGCTCAGAATATATACGTCAGGCCGTAAGTTATGTTTAAACACAAAGTGTAGTCGGCTTACCAAGCGCGTGTTGTGGACATAGCTACTGCATTAACAAAAACGCGTCTATTCACATCGTAAGGCTTGACTCGCAGCCAAAAAACTGCAGCACACACAGCACCTGCTCGCTGTCTGGTTCGCATAAAACCGATTACCACAATGCGTGGATCTGCATAACTTTCTGTTTTGATATGGCCGCGCAATCTGGATCATCTGGCGACCGTAATGTTATGCTTCATCGTAATCAGAGCTCCGGGCTAAAAGATCCTTGGGCGCCATTCCACAGTGTGTTTCAATAGCGTGCTGCAACTACAAGTGTTTCTGAACGAATGGTGTGGCGTGGAACTGGAAATTACACAGCATGAACAAATTTTCCCGTGCGTAGTCATTCACCGAGGGTTTCGCCGACTGACCTCGGAATATTTTAGGAGGCTTGCGCAATACTTACGTAACCCAACTACGCACGATGTCCGTGCCTTTATTGCTTACGTTTCGAATGCGAAGTAAGGACTAGAAAAATTTTCTCATGTCTGTGTGTCTGTGTGTGTATGCGTATGTGTGCGCGTGTGTGCGGGTGTGTGTGTGTGGGTGTGTTCGTGTTCAGTGCAGAAATGGCATAACTTTATTTAGAAGAAAAATGCACTTGCTTTGGAACCATGATATCGGTGAAAGTTTTAATGAAAGACTATTACGACGCTGGCGTTAGTTTTAGCCACCTACCCTAATCAAGTGGCACCTTCAGCCTTCGTCAAGTTTTCAAAATTCGTCCAGTATAATATTCGAAACTTCGAAAGTCATATCCATTTTCTCCCAATAGAAAGTGTTCAGCTCCGATTTCAAACTCAGATATTCGCATTACTCTATGTATCATTAGTAAAAATTGAAATAAAAAATAATAAAAAAAGATTGCAAAATGCATGTTTGATTTGCAGGTACTGGCGGACTAGCAGGTTACACATGAAGACAGAACAAAAGCACAAATTTGAGACGTAAGGAGAAGAACATCGCTTGTTTTTCTTCATGCAGATAACAGTTTGAAGGGGAAACGAGAAGAGCCTTGCAAAATAAAGTGGTTCATTTCTATTTTAAGGGAATAAATCTTAAAGCGAAAGTGAAGCGTATTTATTACAACTTTTTGCAGGGTTGTTGACGTCACGGGAAAAAATTGTACCAGTGAGCGTCTAACATTGATCGTATATCAGGATGTGTAACTGCATGCTGCCATTCAAACAATGTGTGGAAGTCTCTTATCGGCTGCTATAGAACCGCCGTGTTCATTATGCTAGGCCACATACATAAGTGGCCGATTTTTTATGCCTGTGTTTTCAGACGAATGCTGGTCACACCGTCGCAACGCCAGATGAAACTGTGCTAGAACGTAGTCGTGCCTCGAATACCTTCACTATATATATAATGAGATCTAACAGACAATAATGCCAAAGAATGTATAGGGGAATTTATTAGAACAAATGGAATGTAAATAAGAAGAAATAAAAGTGGGTGAAAAAATAACCAGCATTGAGCAGGAATCGAACCTCCTACCTTAGAATAACGCATTCGATGCTCTAACCGCTGTGATATCTCAGTGGTTAGAGCATCGAACACGTTATTCGAAGGTCGTAGGTTCGATTCCTGCTCACGGCTGGTTATTTTTTCACACACTTTTCTGTCTTCTTATTTACATTTCATTTGTTCTAATAACTTCCCCTATACATTCTTTGGCATCATTGTCTGTTAGATCTCATTCTATTGTGTCAAAACACAGAAAAACGAGCTCTAGGTATACACTTCTTTCCCTTATATATATGTATATGTGTGTGTGTGTGTGTGTGTGTGTGTGTGTGTGTGTGTGTGTGTGAGTGTGATGACGTACAGCATTTATGGACTGCCGCGACAAAAGGCATTGTCATTTTGCAGATTGCTCGCGCTGAAATGTTGCTCGTTACGAAAGCTAAAAATATTGTGCAAACATTTTCTTCAGCCTATCGCATCTGCCTTCCTTTGCCGCCAGCGTTTCTGCTCACCGCGAAGGACAATAACACCAAAGAGAAAAAAAATTGCTGACGCCACCGACGAAAAAGCGTTTACTGTCCGCGCTCCGGAAACTATCAATTCGTGTGGCCGGCTTTTGAGCAACGACTTCCATTTCGACCCTAGTGCTCTTCATACCCTATGTGAATGATTTTCTGTAATCACCATCATTTTGTTACATCAGCCCTTTGTTGTTCTGTTGACTCATGGCGATAAACCTGCACTTTGACCTGCGCTCTCCACTACACCTATTTTGCTGGTTTTTATGTAGCCCTTTTTTCCTCAATTTTGATGCCATTGTGGTCGATGTCCTCTTACATAGTTTTATTTTGCAATTTTATGACGTATATATTCCTTCATATCTGCAGTCCTGTGTGTGTGCTGCGAAAGCCAATGTATTACGTCAACGACGCGCAGTTAGACGTTGCGTATTTCTCTTCTTCAGTACGTTTTGTTTCGCAATGGCTCATTTGGTAAGGCCAGGTGGGAGCTTTCCAAAAAAAAAAAGGAAATGCGGACGCACAGCCCCAAGGGCGCTCTTGCGAGCATTTTGTACGGATGTTTATTTACAACCCGAAAGTCAGAGGTCCTTCGAAATCTCCAGTACTATAGAAATTTACGAGGATATTTTCGCAGTGACGTCGCCGCAAATCATCACAGTCGCTCTCACTATATACTTAAGACATGATATACGCGTAAATGTAGCCAAATTGAAAGGAAATGAAATATTGTATGTGATGAAACATTTAGCAAGTATAACTGTCTTGCTTGGTACCATATATCACGTTGTTCTTCAGAAGTATTGATTGCAACTTGTTAAAACAGCATGTACATCCCACTTCTGCGTGTATACAAAGCCATGGGATGAATCTCAAAGGAGTATATGGGCATATAATATGCAGACAGGCTTTGTTAAAGTTCATAAAACTAACTATGCCAGATAAAAAAAAATCAGAAGCACCGCTATACGATATCCTTATTCTTTCTAATTAGGAGAGTAATTTAATCTGCGTAAGAACTATTATTTGTATCATATCCATCACAGTTGGAACTTGAGAATTTAATCTGAGTAAGATTTATCATTTGTACTATATCCTTCACAGTTCGAACTTATGAAGATACAGACATGGATGTTTGTATCTTCACAAGTTCGAACAATTGAAAGCTGGAGTGTCAGTTTTACCATGTGCTGTCTGAGCAACGTACGATTTATGTAAATACTAGACGGCTACTGGAGTCCCTGAAAGTATAGCAGAGATACGCTACGCAGTTGGCGAAAGCATGAGAATCGAAAATAGCTCTTCGTGTTTTGGTGTCTTGGTTATATCGTTGGTATAATCGTTTTCGTGAAATCTTGCCCACTCACACTTATCATTTCTTCTTCGAAAACGATGACTTTTTCACAGCACGAAGTTAATAGTTCTCCATTCAATGTGCCACTTTTACGTGCAAAACTGTGAATGTTGTGGAACATGAATCATGGCGGGCAACATGAAGCTCTGGAAATATTGCTATGTGCTTCACGTTTAAGCGCCGTATATGAAAACTAGCGATGAGGGGCATGTGTTAACGCCTCTGACTTGAGGTGAAGTTTTTCACGCTGCAGTGAATTTGCTGTCTGTCTCTCCCTTTTTCTTTTCTTCTCTTCTTTCTTCCCCCTCTCTCGTCATTCCTGTCCCCTTCTTTGACCCCCCTCGTGTAGGGTAGCCAACCGGATGTCTTTTTGGTTGACCTCCCTGCCTTATCCCTCTGTCTGCTTCCTTCTTACAAAGTAATATAAGAAATTTCATAATTCCACCAATTCTTTTGCGCTTGGCTTGTAAAAAACCTGGAACATGTTTACATAATTTGTGAGATTAATGAGTGGTCGCTCGCTTAAAGATGAATGCTTGATGCACCAGCATATATCGAGAATTTCATAAACAACATCCTTCACTGTTTATTACTCTCAAACAAAAGAAGCAAGGTCTGGATGAGCTCATAAGTTTCATAAATGAGGTGGCTTCCGTAATTCATCGCGTAGCACTTTATGCGAGGAAGGCTTTTCTCCCTCCCTTTCTTCCTTATATTTCCTCTATTGATGCGATTTGTTATAAAATTTTATCGTGGGGAAAAGAAGAATGCTTACGTGTATTGTCATTGACTCACAACATGAAAACAAAGTCGTTACAAACCACGTTCACTTTTTTACATCTTCTTTCAATAATCTCCTTCCCTGGTAGTTCAAGTGAATGCCATGAGGATAATTCATCTTAGTGATAGAAGAGAGCAGGTACTTAATCAGAGCGCCTCATACCACTGCATGAGATTTGTACTTTTTCTCGTTTGATGCTCCCTAAGACGAATGACCAATGCTCCCTAAGACGAACGTTTGAACATCAGCCTGTCTGGCCTGTCGTGTGGTCATGTCTACGTGGGCCAGACAGGCCGATGTTTAAATATTCGTCTTAGGGAGCATCAGTCTTCCTTGCGCGGAAGACCCCTAACGCACCTGGCCATGCACTGCGCTGAGTGCCAGTGTGAAGCGCAATTCTCTGCCACAGAGGTATTGTTTAGACACTACGATCCCATGGAGAACTTGTCGAGGCCTACCACATTAACGTGATGGCTTCCACGTGCGTTGGCAATTCTTCATTGGCCTTATCGGAAAAGGAAGTTGCGCTACTCACGGAAAGGGGGTAGACCGGTGGGGAGGGGTGTTCAGGAGGTGTGTTCTTGGTTTGTATTAGTGCCTTTTTGTTTCACCCACGATGCGCATGCGCCGGGTTTTATTGGGCATTTAGTGTGTTATATATTTTCGGTTCAAGCATTAAAGCTTTCAGTTGTGAGTAAGGGCTTGTGATGTTCCCTTTCTTGTCCGTATTTTTTCACGCTACATTTACGTTGTTACGGATCAGTACCAACTCCCTCACCTCTCCGTTTTGATCCTCTACTTCCACTTCTGCTTCGTTTTCACAACAGGTGCGCATATTCAATGAGCCGTGAAATGCAGCAGATTATTTTAGTTCGGAGTTTCCACGGTCCGCTCCACCCCAACACTGTCCGCTTAGCTGCAACGAAGGAAAATTTTCTTGTTTTAGTAATATGTTTTCGGGAATGAACAGGACCTCAACTGCATCACCGTTTGGTGAAGTTCCACTTCGTTAAATAACATGAAAAAACCGGTTCGTCACATACACTGTTCACGAAGTTGTCAGACTTGTGCTCACGGGCGTTACCTGTTCATTTCAGAGAAAAACAAATTAAGAAGCATCAAATTTAAGATAGCCACGCGATAATCAGTGAGGTTGAATTTCTGATCCACTCCAATATGCTTGGACGCCTACGCGCCAGCAAAGTTTTTTTCGGCTGCGTCGTCATGATTAGATCTCGTCATGGCGTTACGTGACTCTAAGCAAGCGCAAATGTTCTCCTTTGCGAAAGCGCTTCCACGGCTTGCGCACCTCTGACGAACGTGAATCCCCCGTGCACGTGGGAAGCATGGTGGCCACTGTCGGGCCATAACATATCTCTCCACTTAGTATTTGCTCTGGTTTCCTAAGAATATGTACAGTGAACGAAACATACCCTTCCTTTCGAACAACCAATATTGAGTGGAGGCAAGCCGTTTTCGTTTCGTTAAGCGTAGTGGAATAGTCTTTCACATAATTTGCGAGAGGTGTTACAATGGTTCCATTCCGACGAATTAAAATTCTTTTAAGTATTTCACTTAGCGCAAGGTGGCAGCTTTTTTTTTTTCTTTCCTCGCAGGTTTTTCGTAACATTGATGCTTGGTTCAATCAATTACATATTTCAAGTGGAGGCGCAATTTTTAAAAATACGTCATTGCGAGTTCATTCCCGATTCCCACAACAGCTCTGGCACAAGGATTGCTAGGTTACTGCAATCATGCATGAACTGTGGTGGCACCTGGGAACAAGCAGCTGCCCTTTACGATCCGCTTTGCCGGGCATAATGCTAAGTGGGAACATGACCTTCGCTTTCTGTCATCGTTTACGCAACCTAATGCAACTGACGAACGCTGCACTCTACTTTTGGAAGCGATATTGCAGACATCATTGGGGGCCATCTGAGAAAAAATGAAAATAAAAGCAACACTGCCAAGCTCGATAAATAGCCAATAGAATGACTCCATGTTATATATGTTTCCTTTCATAAAGTGCTCTAGGTTTCTTCACTCTTTCCAGCTTTAAAATACTTCCATCCCATTCCCCATTATTGAGCAGCATACCTGTGACCCTGAACTATGCTCACTTACGTTTATTTGATTTATTAATTCATATTTATCTCTTTCCCAGGCCACCAGGTGATATTTGTCAAAGAACTTTTTCCCTACATTGTTGTTGTGGGTGAATTAATGTTATGTCCCGTTGATAGGAAAGGAAAATGGAGCCGCTGTTCATATATCCGCTTTTAAGTGATAAATGATGACACCCTGTTCAACAGACGTGACGGCGAAGCGTTGCTATTACTTAGGGAAGAGCAGATATGGCGGGATAATCATATTGTAACGGATATAACAACCTCACAACCGGGACGTCCTATTTACAAGGTTTAATAAGGGCGAACTTGTGCCCAAAGCCAAAAGAACTACACAGTAGCTGGGAGAAAGCAGCGAACGCTCGTCGTCCTCTTCTTCTCCTCTTTTCTTTGCCGCTGCTCGGTAGCAGCTCGTGCACAGGCTGGGCCGGCTCGTGCCTTCCGGCGGGCTTCATGAGTCGTAGCGATGCCGTCAGCGTTCCTCTTTTAACAACGTCTGCGTTGTACTGCGCCTTAGCAATTCCTCGTGGCATTATCCCCCCTCTCAAGCGGCATCGCCCCGATGCTTGCGATGAGGCTGTTCAGTACTTTTTTTTTTTTTTTTTGTGTGTACAAGTTTGTAAAAATGAGGTTGCAGTACGTCAAGGGATTGGGGTGGCTAGGTTTGGAATCGGTCGTAGTACGGTTTCATCCGTACAATGTGTACACGCTCCGTGGGATTGCGTCGCCTCGAATGCAGGTGGCCTGCAGGCTTGACTTCGTAGACGAGGTCATTGTGTCGCTGTACGATCTCGTAGGGGCCAAAATACCGGGAAATGAGTTTTTCGGAGAGGCCTCGTCGTCGTACTGGAGTCCATATCCACACTTTGTCGCCAACGTCATATCGCGTGTCAAGTCTTCCTCGGTTGTAGCGGTCGGCATCGATGCGGTGTTGGTGGCGTATTCGGTATCTTGCTAACTGGCGGGCTTCTTCCGCTCTTTGTAGAAAGTCGTCAAGATCGGGGGGGTAGTCATCTTGGTCTATTGGTAACATAGCATCCAGTGTTGTGGTAACAGCACGACCGTAAACTAGTTCAAATGGGGTGATTTTGGTGGTCTCTTGCACAGCCGTATTGTAGGCGAAAGTGACGTATGGTAAAATTTCGTCCCACTTTTTGTGCTCGACATCCACATACATGGATATCATGTCCGCTAGAGTTCTGTTAAGGCGTTCGGTCAGGCCATTGCATTGAGGATGATATGCAGTGGTTTTCCTATGAACAGTGTGAGTCATGTTGAGCAGGCACTTCAAAAGTTGCGCCGTGAAAGCCGTTCCGCGATCGGTGATTACAACCGTTGGAGCGCCATGTCGCAGGACTATTTTGTGTACGAAGAATTGGGCCACTTCTGCTGCCGTTCCTCGTTCCAAAGAGTCTGTTTCGGCGTATCTAGTTAAATAATCAGTGGCCACAACGATCCATTTCTTGCCGAGTAAAGATGTCGGGAAGGGTCCAAGGAGGTCCATTCCAACTTGGCGGAAAGGCGCTTTCGGTGGATCTATAGGTTGTAGAAGGCCCGCTGGTTTAGAACTTGGTGTTTTTCGTCTTTGGCACTCGCGGCATGTTTTGACGTAGTGTTGCACTGAAGCTAGTAGCTTGGGCCAATAATAATGGAGACTGATCCTTGCAAGCGTTCGCGTCACACCCAAATGTCCAGATGTGGGCTCATCGTGACACGCTCGAAGTATTTCTTGTCGCATAGTTGCTGGAACGACAAGCAGGAACTTTTCGCGGTTGGGCTTGAAGTTTCTCTTGTAGAGAACGTTTCCTCGGAGGCAGAACGATGCGAGGCTTCGAGAAAATATACGGGGTACTTGTACGTCAATTCCTTGCAGGTGTTCGATAAGCGGGAGTAATTCTTTGTCTGTACGTTGGAGTTCGGCTATTTGAGTGGTCTCGACAATTCCTACGAACGGAAAGTCGTCTTCTTCTGATGGTGGTGTGTCTGTAGGAGCCCGTGACAAACAGTCGGCATCGGTATGTTTTTTGCCAGATCGGTATACCACGGTTATATCGTATTCTTGCAGTCTGAGGCTCCACCTTGCTAGTCGTCCGGATGGTTCCTTTATGTTCGCCAGCCAGCAAAGCGCATGGTGATCGCTGACTGCCTTGAATGGTCTACCATATAGGTACGGCCGAAATTTACTGATGGCCCAGATGACGGCAAGGCATTCTTTTTCCGTGGCCGAATAGTTTGTCTCTGCTTTTGTTAGAGTCCGACTGGCATAAGCTATCACTTTTTCTTCACCTTTCTGCCACTGTATTAGAACGCATCCAAGGCCGATGTTACTGGCATCTGTGTGTATTTCCGTGTCGGCTGTCTCATCAAAGTGAGAAAGAATCGGGGGGTTTTCTAACCTCTTTCTCAATTCGTTGAAGGCGCTTTGTTGCTCGTTTTGCCACTGGAAAGGCACATCTTCTTTCGTAAGTCTCGTTAAGGGTTCTGCGATCTTTGAAAAATTTCGCACAAATCGTCTATAGTACGCACATAGACCTAGAAATCTCCGTACTGACTTTTTGTCTGTTGGCACCGGAAACCTTGCGACGGCGGTCGTCTTATCAGGATCAGGGCGAACACCTTGGGCGCTGACGACATGCCCAAGAAAACGAAGCTCTTCGAAACCTAATCGGCACTTCTCTGGCTTGATTGTCAAATCTGCCGAACGGATTGCCTCTAACACTGACCGAAGGCGCTTGATGTGCTCCTCAAATGTAGCCGCGAAGATGACCACGTCGTCTAGGTACACTAGGCAACACTGCCACTTCAATCCGGAAAGCACAGTGTCCATCATGCGTTGGAACGTTGCCGGCGCACAACAGAGACCAAACGGGAGAGCCTTAAATTCGTAAAGTCCGTCCGGGGTAACAAAAGCAGTCTTTTCGCGATCACGTTCATCAACCTCGATTTGCCAGTATCCACTTTTCAGATCTAGTGATGAGAAGAACTTGGCACACCGAAGTCGATCTAACGTGTCGTCGATGCGTGGAAGGGGATATACATCCCGTTTAGTCACAGCATTCAGTTTCCTGTAGTCGACACAAAACCGTAGCGTGTTATCCTTCTTCTTGACAAGCACCACGGGAGATGACCACGGGCTGTTAGAAGGCTGGATAACATCATCTTCAAGCATTTCTCGTACCTGCTTCTTGATGACTTCCCTTTCCTTAGGGGAAACACGATACGGGTGCCGGCATACCGGCCTGGTTGTCTCGTCCGTTATGATCCTGTGTTTTGTAATGCTCGTGCGCCGTACCTTTGAACTGTTGGAGAAACAGCTGCCAAATTCCCGCACGAGGTCGTATAGCTGTTGACGTTGAATCTCTGAAAGATTAGGATTTACGTATATTGTGTCGCAGGCATCAGATGGAAGTTTCACATTCGGTGACGTCGTTTCAAGACTGCATATTTCTGTCACTTCACAGAACTCATGAAGAAACGCTATTGCCGTCCCTTTTGCGATGTGCTGGAATTCGTTACCGAAATTCGTCAAGAGGATGTCTGTGCACCCGTTTCGCAGCTGGATAATCCCTCGTGCCACACAAACGCCTCTTTTCAAGAAAACATCCACGTTGCTCTCCGCCACACCCTCGTAGTCGCTGAATGCATCATTATGCACGAGAACCATTATACTGCTCCGTGGCGGTACAGTCACATCATCGTCGACGACGCGCAGTGGAGTGGTACATCGTTCATCTGATCGTGCTACCTTTAAAGCTTGCTCCGTCGAAAAGGACACGCTCGACCTCTGTAAATTGATAATCGCACCATTAGCTTGTAGGAAATCCATTCCCAGTATCACTTCCCTCGAGCACACAGGTAGGACGACAAAGTCACCGACGTAAGTGAAGCCCCGTATCATGACCCTTGCGGTACATCGGCCGGAAGGGGTTATGAGGTGACCACCTGCAGTACGTACTTGAGGTCCACCCCATTCGGTCAGAACTTTCTTGAGTCGCTTCGCTAATTCGTAACTTATCACAGAATAATCCGCACCAGTATCGATCAAAGCATTGAGCTCTAGTCCGTCAATCACCAACGGCAAGTCTGAAGTAATTTTCTCTGTACTGCACTCCTTTACCTGGAAACAGTCGTCGTTATCAGGCTCGTACCGCAGTGGAGGATCTTCATATCCCAAGTCGCCAGCGGCCTCGCCTCCACAGGTCGCCCTCTTCAGTTTCCCGGATTTGGGCTAGGCGAACGCTGCCTAGACGTGCTTGGGAAGGGACGTGGGCTAGACGAGCGGTAGCGCATAGGGGATGGTGAGCGTGGTTGATGACGACGAGGCGGGTCAAATTCCCGACGTGAGCATAGGTATTCTTCAATCTCGGAAGGTCTTTCGCCGTTTCGCGGACACGGTGCATTGATGGCGAATCCCCTAAGACCAGCTTGACGATATCGGCAGAATCGGTACAGGTGGCCAGCCTCTCCACAGTGGAAACACAAGGGCCTACGTGTGGCATCTCGCCACACATCGCTCTTCCGTGGCATCATCTCTCTCGCACGAGGTGGAGTGCGTGTTGCCTCTACGATTTCAGGCGGGCTGCGCATTGTCTGCACATAAGTACTTGGTGTCTCGATCGGCGAACAGTGCAGAGTAGGTCGCCTGAGCACCTCGGAGTACGTTACCGCCCGTCGTGTCGCTGGGACATCACTCCGCGGCTCCCGCATGGCCTGTCGAATTTCATCTCGGACAACTTCAGCAAGAGACAGCTCGGGGGTGACATCAGGTGACTGCAGTTTCCTTAATTCTTCCCTGACAACAGACCGGACGAGCTCGCGCAATGTGTCAAGATTATCCACGACGCCTGCTGAGTAGACTCCTGCGGATGCACCGGCTACGTCGCGGTTGTACTGTCGGGCTCTCTGCTGAAGCGTCGTTTCGATGGTTGTTGCTTCCGACCGAAACTCAGCAACAGTACGGGGCGGATTGCGGATGAGTCCCGCGAACAATTCTTGCTTTACCCCGTGCATGAGGTGGCGCACCTTCTTGTCTTCCGTCATGCCAGGATCAGCTCGCTTGAAAAGGCGGGACATGTCTTCGATGTACATCGCGACAGTTTCGTTCGTTCGTTGAATCCGTGTGCGGAGAGCTGCTTCCGCCCTTTCCCGGCGATCACTGTTGGCGAACGTACTCAGTAGCTGCCGCCGAAACTCTTGCCACGACGTCAGAGATGCCTCGTGGTTTTCGTACCACACTCGTGCAGAGTCTTCCAACGCAATGTAGACGTTACGCAGCTTGCCTTCCTCGTTCCACTGATTTAGATTTCCCACTCTCTCGAAATGCTCTAACCAGTCTTCGGCGTCCTCGTATGGGTCACCATGAAACACCTTTGGAATGACCGGTTGGCTTACGATGAGTTGTGCCGGCGTAACTTGGCTCGTCATGGTGGTGGCGGCGCTTGTCTCCGTCACCGATGCCCTTGATACAGAAGGGAGTGGCCCAAATTCTGGCAACTCTCCTCGGATACGGCGGCTGACTCGTTGGTGCACCGGTGTAAGCTCCACTGGTTGCGGCTGGTCAGTGCTTGGACTTCGCTCTTGCGTGGGGCTCGGAATCATGTACCCAGGCTCCTCCACCAGAAAATGTAACGGATATAACAACCTCACAACCGGGACGTCCTATTTACAAGGTTTAATAAGGGCGAACTTGTGCCCAAAGCCAAAAGAACTACACAGTAGCTGGGAGAAAGCAGCGAACGCTCGTCGTCCTCTTCTTCTCCTCTTTTCTTTGCCGCTGCTCGGTAGCAGCTCGTGCACAGGCTGGGCCGGCTCGTGCCTTCCGGCGGGCTTCATGAGTCGTAGCGATGCCGTCAGCGTTCCTCTTTTAACAACGTCTGCGTTGTACTGCGCCTTAGCAATTCCTCGTGGCAATATTTAGAGCGATAAGAAATGATGCGGTTCATGCACTATATTTAGAGGAAAAATATTGCTTCGAACATCCTCACTTCGTTCGTCGATCCCACAAAATGTATATAGCGTCAACAAATCCCTTGCAGGAAAAAAAATCTGCCTTGTCGATATATGTTAGTGGCGTAAAAATGTCTTAGTATAAGCACGCTGAGGTCACGCTGCGTTTCTGATTTATTTTCGCCATTTGGCCACCTAATAATATGCATACGAAGGAATAAGTTTGTTTTGCTCTTGAATAAACGCAGCTTCCAAAAAAGCAGTACAAATCCACTGCATTGGAGCTTCTTTTAGTTTCTCAACAGAGCTTCATACGATGTACATTGATATCCCAGTGTGCAACTGAGGTTAGTTCAAGCTCGAATCCACAGCCTGAGGTCTACATTTCTTTCATGTTGCTGGGCAGCACATGGTGAAAACATCCGAGTTCTTCGAGTACGTTGGTGAATACGTTAGGTGAACGAGACATTTCGAACATTTCGGGAAAGAATGCTCGAGTTCTTGAAGGCGTTCCTGCAACAGTGGAATCGAAACTCATAGGTCAGGATGGAAGCCGGTTTGTAAAACCCTTCAGGTGTAAAAATGGCATTGCTCCGGCTCACCGATGCTACTTTTCATTGTTATTTCAATGGCTAAGCACAGTCCGTAGAGCATCCGATACCTGCAACGCAGCTTGAAGAAATGGTGCCATCATCGTACTTTTCGTTTTCTTTTGTTATGACACTTTTTTCTATTGTAGGGTAGCAAACCGGACGCGCATCTGGTTGCCCTCTTTCGTTTCTATCTTTCTTTTCTATCTTGTCCGCGTTTATTTATTATAAGTTCACTCAAATTCGTACGCTTACCTCTCAACTATGGCGGGGTGGGAAATATACAGAGTGCTTAATCATACGCAAGCGTCTTTTTAAGTATTCAAATACATCAATATTATAGTTCATTTCACGTTTTGTATATTTTTGTCCCACAAGCACACATTCATCTTCGAAAAATAAAACAACCTGTCACACACAAACTTTTGCCGACGCCGCTGCCATAAGTTTGGCCATAAGCGTTGCAGAGGCAGGGGCGGACCGGCATTTATTCTGACGGACTCGCAGGACGCGCGCTACCATCTTTATTAGCGGGGTCTTACCGGTCTGCGACCCAGCCTCAGTACTGCGGCATGCTCATGATGGGTCTCACAATGGATCATGGTTTGATTTTGTGGCCGGCGCACATAACAGCTGAGGAGAACGAATGGGTGAAACGTTGAGCTCGAGACATGACGAGCCCAGTCAATGACCACATCACCCGGGAGGCCACTTTGAGGCCTAGCGTACCAACAAAAATTCTAGAATTTCAGCAACTACGTAAGTGAAATGAGGTCGCCCCTCACCCCAGCGTACCAGCACTGGCATCGCCTTCAAATGAATACTTTCGCACATTCACGCAGGTTGCAGAAAACGTACCCCACAGATACAGCGACAATTGTCCGTGTAGCGAAGAAACACCGGCATTGGAGCACATTGCATATCAGTGCACACAACTTTTGAGTGACAGCCACTTCGGCCCTGTTGAACAACGCTTTCCTGCCTGGTCTTGTGAGGCATGGCTCTCGGAACTGGAAATGGGAAGGAAGTCAACTGGAGGTCCTTCGTCTGGCCTGTGGAGCCCCTGCAGTCAGTGGGGGACTGGAAGAAGGGCACCGACCAGCCATAGCCAAGAACAGCCTTCAGACGTTTTATTCATGTTCAGTGACAATAATATGCTGACGTTCAAGAGATTCTACTACAGCTGCACACGACGCGGAGGCAGTGTTCACTTATCTCCGAGCGCTTTGAATGGAGCACGGGTTTCCTAAAGGGCCATGGTCTCGAGCCAATCAGGCCGCAATAGAGTGGAAGAAGGCATATGAAAAAGGAAGCCGCATGCGAAAATTTAATAAGCTTGGACATTCGTGCCGATAGGCTATATATGTGTCTGCGTACAATCATAAATATACGTATAAAATTAGGGCATTTTCAATGGGAGATTCGGATTTCAATTACCGGGACAACTGCGAGCACTTAATTTATTTCTCGCATTCCGCGTGCAAAGTGGAATGAAGGATAGCAGGCATATAAATATTCAAGCGCCAGCAGTTTCATGTTTTCACGAACATCTTTTAAAAAGCACGAAGTGAATGCCGCATGAAATTGAGCTTTTTTTAAAACGAAATGGCGAGATTGATTCTTTATTTGAGTTTCACATGGACCAATGGTGGGGGCAAGACGATGATTGAATGTCACTTGCCTTTGTCCAGACCACAGTTATTTGCTTCGAAGACAGTGCCTTTGGGATTATGATTTTTTTATTACGTACCAAATAGCAAATGGCAGTTAAATATAGTCAAAACCTCTAATTTGCTCAGATTGAGTGCTTTGTATACTAATTAGAGAGTTGGACATGTCCGTAAGCTGTAGCTGCATATGCGCCATGTCTTCTTGTATGTGACGTGTGCCTGTCATGAGTGTAATGTAACTGTAAAGATTTGATTTACCTCGTTCATTAAAATCTGTTTAAGCTTTTCGTTAAGCCTAGTAGTGCGAACAGAAATTGTGATCATCACGAACCAACACGTTCTCCTTTCATCCTCTCAATTTATCTCCTGCTTTCCTCCTACATGTGTGCCGATTAATCCATCGTGGAATGCAATAATTGATGGGCTAAAGAGTGAGTGGATAAAGAGAGCGGAAAATTAAGAAAGAGACTTCAAAGGAGAGAAGTGGAGAGAATATGAAGGGACGCAAAAAAGGACAGAAAGACCGGGAAATAACGATGTAGCGAGAAAAAGAGGTAGAGAAAAAGGCACGCGAAAACTCATATAAAAAATTGAGATTAGGACTGAAAAAGAAATCGGTTCGCAAATAGCAAGAATCAAAGAAAAACAAAGAAAGAAAGCATTTCATGGCCACGCAGAGTAACGCATAGCAAGAATGTGGGAAAGGCAGCTCAGTGTGAGCAGAAGAGAAGGGAAGAAGGCACAAACCAACTTCGCTGACTCCTAAGTCATCTCACCACAAGTGTGCAGCTGCACCAATTCTTGTAAATACCGCAATAAACCACGTAATAAAAAGTATAGACTACTGCTTTTTCTACGCGAATGTCTTACCTTCGCTATGGCTTCAGCTGGTCTAAAGAGTCAACTTCCCTGATTTGTGCCTCAATTTTCGCAATCTATATACACAAACTACTTTTTTTTTCGCAAAATTTCGCAAAATGTCCTTTTCCTTTGCTTTCACTTCGACAATGTTGCATGACTTTTGCACCGTATAAATCTATGTAATTGAATAATGTAGTATGTATGCAAATAAAAAAAAAGAAATTGTGAAAATGGCCTGTCTCACTGGAGAAGGTATGCCGTAAAACGCCTTAACCATGCAAGTTTCAAAGCACATGGCGGCCTTTAAGAAGGAACGTTGCTGAAGAGGAACCCTGAATCAGACTGCGGTTTGCTGTAGTTGATACAGTTAAGCATTTTATTCGGCTGATCTCACAAAATCTGTGTATTATCTATGAAAAATTGGAATCTCTGAACACCCTACGGTTTTAGAAATTCATTATATGGAATAAAAAAATTGCCCGCAGCTTCCCTCGGGGGAACACTGAGGAGGATGCGGAGCATATAATTGGTTAACACCATCTTCCGCTCGACGCCGACGTTTACGTTCGGCGTCGCGAGCTCTTCTCCGCGCTGCCTTGTCTTCGGACGACGACTTGGTTGCGGTTCCGCCAACACTTTGGCCGGCGCTGGTCGAAGGGACGTCGATCATTGCGACCTCGGACGTCGACGCGCCGTACAAACCAACCGACGAGCGGCAACTGAGCGAGCGAGCACCGACCTTGAGTATATATACAGCGCGACGGCGCATGCACTGTCAGCTGTCGAATGTTCGAGAAGGGGGAGAAGCGCAACGGCGCATGCGCGCGCGTCAGCTGCCGATGTTCTCGAAGCGCGACGGCGCATGCGCGCGCGTCAGCTGCCGATGTTCTCGAAGCGTGACGGCGCATGCGCGCTACATTATACAGCTAGCGAATGTTCGTGAAGAGGAGAAGCGCACGCGGTGTGTAGAGGAGGAAGGGTGCACAGATGGTGGAGGAGTGAAGCGCGCGCGGTGTGTAGAGGAGGAAGGGATGCACAGATGGTGGAAGAAGGAGGAGGAAGCTTGCGGACGGCGCCGCACTACAAGCCTCGAGTATTAGATGCTCCGCATCTAAAAGGACTTGCTCCAGAGCTGAAATGAAATGAATGAATGAAATATCCAGAGCTGAAATGCTCTGGATATTCGAAAATAATTTTTAATAAGCAAAGTGGCGTAATGCCGAAACTCAACCGAGCGCACTGTCTACGTATGACGCACTATTTGGTAAGAACCAAATATGCATTATTTGGTAAGTATACTGGTCCTGCTGCCACGGTGTATGAAAACTGTGAAAGCCAGACAGGCGAAGCATTGGCCAAACACCACAGAGAAAAGAAAGAAGCTTGTCAGTGCCTAACACTGCCGCCGTCGCCTTGCGGCCAGCCCGTTAAAGGCTGTTGCAGCCAAAGTAGCATTGCCATCGGCTCCGTCACTTTCGTTGACATGCCAAACGTGACATCACACAGACAGTGCTGCCAGTATTCAGGCAATCTAGGTGAGTGTTTCGAGGAAGTCTTCAAAATTCATTTGCAAACAATCAGTGCTTCTCTCAAGCCTGTAATTTGGCATAAATGATGGAAATGGGCAAAGGAACGTGCTTGGTGAATTTCATAAAGGGTGCTTACCGTCGTTCGCGCTGGTAAGCACCCTTTATGATGTTATACCAACACGCCCAATCCCACTGTCTAGTGAATTTCATCGAGATCCATTGACGTTGAAAAATCACCTGAGTTGGCCTTTAAAACCCTCATTTCTGAAGGTAAGAAAGCTGGTGCCTTTCTAAACATAAGTAAGAGTCAAGTTATCACAACAGGCATAGAACAAGCTACAGTCAAATCTCGATAATTCGAACTTGAAGGGGCCCGAAATTTGTTCGAAATAAAAGAAGTTCGAATTAATGAAAGCTAATGAGAGCATAAAGCCGTCCCGTGAAGGGTCGGGAAAAAAATCTGTTTGCAAAAAGTTGGAGCCACCGCTAGGGGGCCGTATAGACCAGACGCGTCTCGCATGGGCTCCTGCTTTTCGTGCTTTTTAACCCGAAACAAGGCCAGTGACGAACCCAAGAGTTTCACAGCCTCAGCCGCCAAGACACGAGGAATCGGCGGACACCAGCTTCTTTTGGGTGAGTGCATCCTGTCTCAAGATATAAGACTTAATTCCCGACAAGCGCGCGTCCAGTTTATTAAGCCTAACGCCAAGTTCGTTCCTGAGCAAAGCCGCGCGGCGCGTGCACAACGCGCTCAGGCGTTCCTGACGGCACGGCACGAGCGCTCGCGCTCACCGTGGCGAAAAGCTTAGAATGAGCAGAGACGCAGCCGCAGCAAGCGAAATGCAAAGAAACCAGCAAGACGAAGAAAATACAATGCAAACTGACCCAGTGGAGGCAAACAAAACAACAGAAAATTTGTGGACCTATGACGCTGGCAGTGGCAGAACAATTGCAACGGAAAGCGCTTGGATCACGAGAAATAAGAAAGACAAGAAGGCTGTCGCCAATCCAAGGTCACCGGCCAACCAACCCACAGAGCAGCCACCTATCAATGAGCAGACGCTAAAGTCATCACCAACGCAGCAACAACGCAGGCCCAAGATGCCACCTCTGCCGCTCGATGACTTCAAGATCGTCTACCGCCCGCAAGCAGGTCTTGACCTCGCCAAATGGAACACCGTCGCTGTCACGCATGCCATCGGCAGAGTGAGTGGACTATCACAGCAAGACTTTAACGACAAGGTACGCGTACAAGTCCAGAGAATGGAAAACCTAATCATCGCAAGCACCGCCGCCAAAGAAGACGCCAAGAAGCTGGTAAGCATCCAGAAAATACAGCTTGGAGGAAATTTTTACACTGTGAACGGCAACATCAGAACACCGGACGATGTCTCCAGAGGCGTCATCAGCGGCTTGATACCCGGTACGAGCACCGCAGAACTCATGGCTGGAATTCGCGCACCGGCAAGATACACAGTTCTTCATGCCCGAATGCTAGGTCAATCGACCGCGGCAGTCGTCTTCTTTGAAGGACCGCACGTTCCCTACTACATAATTTTCCAGAGCGTAGACTTCCGCTGCAGACCATATCGTAAGTCAGTGCAGTATTGCCGAGCTTGTGGCAATACGGGTCACCGCCAGGACGTCTGTCCGAAACCTATCCCGGATTTCTGCTATAAATGTGGCAAGGCCGGACAAACGCAGGGACATGAATGCGCACCCATCTGCAAGATCTGCGGGGAAGGACACGAAACAGCAAGTAAAGAATGCAAAAGGAGACTAAAGCCAAGTCAACCACCCTTCAACGTAAGACAACAGCGCCTCAACAGGCTTCAAGAAATAGACAACAACTGGAACGCCAGCGGAGAAGAGTTCCCTGAGGTTAGCATATCGGCCGCTACCTCTAACAGTAACAATGAGGGCCGCGTCTCCACGCGCAGCAGTTCCAAGTCAAAATTTCGTTCGAGTTCGCGCTCCCACTCTCGCACGCGTTCCGTCTCTGCGCGCAGTAGATCCAAATCAATACTGCGTTCCAGTTCGCGCTCCCGCTCTCGCACGCGCTCGCGTTCCGTTAAACGTGCGAGCTACGCTGCCATGGCAAGTGGATCTAATGACCGCAGCAGCTTAACCTCCTCGAAGTCGGACACCTCATCCATACAGGGTCTCGAAGATAGACTGAAAAACCAGCAAGAAAAGCTCCAGAATCAGCACAGCCAACTGCAAAGCCAACAAAGTCTCATAAATAAACTGCTTCAGAGTCAAAAACGACAACAAGAGCTCATTGACAAACTACTTGAAAAGTGCACGCATCAGCAAGGACATTCGGACAATGCAGAACAACAATATCAAGAACAAGCAAACTCAAGCACAGAGCCGGCAACGACGCTGACCAAGGTAGGCGTCCAAGCCCTAGTGAACGCAAGGTGCACGATATTCGAAGAATCTTTCATGAATAACATGCACGCCACGATGGAAAAGATTGTCCAGTCTGCAATAGAAAAAACAGCCTCAATGTTTGAACACAAGATCACTACGCTTAATGCCAAAATTGATGGGATTGCTGCGCAAGTCAACAATTTCATCGCACACGTGAAGAAAACTTACGTAACCATGGCACAGTTCGACAGCTTGAACAACCCACGCCAAATGACTCGGAAGAAGGCACGAGCGAACAGTCACAATGCCTCTCGCTCAGTCTCGCCGAGTCGCGATGGCAGGCGTGACATCGAATCGATTGAAGATGGCAGTCCCTAACCATAAGTATAAGAACCAGCATTCAACTTTACGCATATGGCAATGGAACTGTCGGTCATACCGCCCTCGACACGCAAGCCTACAAGAATTCATCAAGCTTAACCAACCAGACATCATTGCACTTCAGGAAACCAACACGCAGAACGTACGACTGCAAGGCTACACGACCTGCGCACAAACCCATCGAACTGCCATACTTGTCAAGAAAGCACTTTCAACGCAAAAACACGAAATCGAGGACACTCAAATAGAGCATACCCTAATAGAGATTCTGCCGGAACGAAAGACGCAGCAAAGTCTTTTCATAACCAATATATACAGCCCCCCACGAGACCAACTACCAGACTTCGATCACTTCATACGAGAAATCAGGAAGCGCACAAATGGCCACCAGATCATAATAATGGGAGACTTTAACGCCTCTCACACGGCATGGGGCTATCATATCACCACGAGGAAGGGTTCTAGAGTGCACGATACTGCTCAACATCACAGACTAACCCTGTGGAACGACCCTCTTCAGAAGACGAGAATCGGGAACAGCGTCTCCAGGGATACAAATCCAGATCTTACATTTACGGCGAACGTCACTAGGGCAGAGTGGAGTGTGCTACCGGAAACTTTAGGTAGTGATCATCACATCATCCAACTCTCCGTAGCGCACACTCGTAAACAGACCAAGACTGGAATAGCGCGGTTAACGGAATGGCAATCCTTTAGGAATGACCTCGACGTTGAAACCACCATAATCGACATTGAAGACTGGTTTAAGAATGTGCTCAAAATAGCCGAACGCTACACTAAGGACATACAGCTTGACGTCGATACACCCGCCGTCGACGCGCATCTCCTCCACCTTTGGGAGGCTAGAAGAGGACTTCTAAAACGGTGGAAGCGGCAAAAACTAAACAGAAAGTTACGGAAACGCATTTCTCTCCTCACCGAGCAAGCTCAAGATTATGCGAACCGATTGGCCAGGCAGAACTGGCATGCTTTCTGTGACAAGCTGCAGGGGACTCTGAGCACCAAGAAAACCTGGCATCTGCTACGCACACTTCTAGCCACGCAACCCTCCAAAGCAGCACAGAAGCAGCACCTTCAGAGGCTTATTCGAAACTACGCCGGTACAGAAGAACACCTCCTAGAAGAATTACAAAAGAAGCTCTGTGGCGATGCACCCACTAGGGCTTCAATTCACACCAAAGAATACGCTGGCGCACCAAACACTGAACTCGACCGGCCCTTCAGCCTGGCTGAGCTGCACACAGCCCTAACGAAGTTGACAAGAAATACCAGCCCCGGAATAGACAGGATTGTCAACAAGCACTTACGCAACCTACCGCACCAGGCCACCACGGCTCTTCTCCGTTATTACAACGACTGCTGGGATAAAGGAGAGCTACCTGCGGTATGGAAGCACTCGGAAATCACCATGATCCCTAAGCCTAACAAACCAGTCGGCATCGAGAACCTACGCCCGATTTCTCTCACCTCGTGCGTGGGAAAGCTGTTCGAACACATGGTGCACGACCGCTTAACCCAGTACCTGGAAGATAGTGGACACCTACCGGACACCATGTTTGGCTTCAGGCAGCATCTTTCGACGCACGACGTGCTCTTACTACTCAAAGAAGACCTCCTTGATCACCTCACCCATCGAAGTAAGTACTCCATACTCGGAGTTGACGTCAAGGCGGCCTTCGATAACGTCAGCCACGACGCGATCCTCAACAACCTCGAAGGCGTTGGCTGCGGCATTAGAACCTACACGTATGTCAGAAACTTCCTGACAGACCGTACAGCAACTGTGGGCATATGCAACATCCGCAGCAAAAGCTTCCAACTACCGAAAAAAGGAACGCCGCAGGGTTCGGTCATCTCGCCGTTACTTTTCAATGTGGCTATGATCAATCTGCCAAAAATTCTCGACAAAATACCTGATTTACGGCACGCGATCTACGCTGATGACATCACGCTCTGGACCAGGGCTTCGAACACTGGGAGACAAGAGACCTGCCTACAAACCGCCGTAGATGCCATCGAACGGTATCTCAGAGACTGCGGTCTCTGCTGTGCCCCCGAGAAATCCGAGCACCTCGTCCTCAAAGCGAGAACAAGAGGCAGACCCCCTCTATACGACGAGCCCGACCCTAGCGTAACGCTGAAAGGGACCTTAATTCCAAAAGTCGAGACCCTGCGAGTGCTTGGAGTTCACATCTACAAGGATGGATCGGGAGCTGCCACCATACCGAGACTCCAACGGACACTATCACAACTCACGCACCTCGTCAAGAGGATCACGAATCAACGAAACGGACTCAAAGAGCACGACACGCTACGTAAATTGCAAGCCCTGTTCACCGGCCGCATTACGTACGGCACGCCGTACCTAAATTTGAAAACCGCTGAAATTGAAAAACTTAATATCATGATAAGAAAGGCCACTAAAGTAGCCCTGGGACTTCCGCCAATGGCCTCTACCACACGTCTCCTAAAGATGGGCGTCCACAACACGTGGCAAGAGCTCATTGAAGCGCATAGGAATAGTCAGCTGGAGAGGCTCAAGCTGACGCCCACGGGGAGGTCGGTGCTCCGGTACCTCAACTACAGCGACACGTTCATCGCCGATGCAGACCGGAAAAAGCGCATCCCGCTGTACATTAGAGAGTCGCTGTCCATCGCACCTATTCCACGCAACATGCATCCTACTTTCCACAAAAGTAGACGCAAGGCTAGAGCTAACGCTATTCGACGCAAGTTCAAGCAAGACCCGGACGCCCGCTACACTGACGCAGCCAAGTATCCGCATAGAAACGCGTACGCTGTCAGCGTCGTCGATTCTCAAGGCCGAGAATTAGCGTCAGCCACGGTCAACGCACTCAATTCAGACGCCGCAGAAGAATCGGCAATCGCTCTAGCAACCACAACATGTACAGACGCCGCGGTGATTTTCACCGACTCACAAGCCGCCTGCAGGAATTTTGCTAAGGGCCGTATCTCAGCCAATGCCATCAATATTTTGAAACGGCGAAGCACTCCACTCCCATACACTTGTGTATTATGGGTGCCAGGACACGAGGGTCTGCAGGGAAATGAAGCGGCCCACGCCGCTGCCCGCGAGCACGTCAGCCGGGCTGCCCCCTGCCCACAGGACATTCGACCCGTCGTTGAAGAGACGGAAGTTGTTCAAAACACCTACTCGTCGTTACTCCAGCATTACAGGCTGGAGCGACGAGTATACCCTCCACCACACCCAAAACTTACAAAAGAGGAAAGCGTAATACTGAGACGCCTGCAAAGCAGCACATACACACATGGGGCCCTAATGCACCGTCTCTACCCAACGAGATATAGCTCTATGTGTCCGCTTTGCAACGTACCGGACACCCTGGCGCACTTGCTTCTTGCATGCCAGTGTATTGCCAGACGTAATCTGCAACAACACACGACTGATAACGAAGCAGGACGGACGAACGAAGACCTAACCGAAACGTGGGAGGCGAAGCTCGCCCTCGAGGACCTGGAAGAGCAACAACAACTCGTCGCCAGGGCCAAGAGGGCAGTAGAAGCCAGAGGGTTCCTGGACTAAGGAGCCCTCCCACCTCAGGGTGACACTTCTGCAAAAAGTTGTTGACCATTTAGAGTACCTGGTACTCGACTATGGGAGAGCAAAGAGCTGTCCCGTGGGACCCACCCACGCGTGCAGTAGCACTGCCGCGCAAAAAAAAAATCTTACTGGGGGGGGGGGGGGGGGGGTTAAAAAAAGTGGGTAACGATTTAGAGTACCAGGTACTCTACTATGGGAGAGCTTAAAGCCGTCCCCAAATATCTTACTTTCCCATTATTGTTTACAAAAAGACATCAAGCAGGATTGCAAACTCGCACCTGTGCAAGTGCGGCCGTCAGAGGTACGCCGGTTGCCTACATATTTGCATGCGCAGTTTTTTTACTATCTAACGCTCCTTTGATGATTGGCTTGACGGTAATCAAGAGTTTATAAAATAAGGATGTGATCTTTTATTTATATATGTTGCCATTTTACGTTGCCACGTTTTATAGCTGCGCTTTTTAGTGACGCATTTTATTGTGGACCGTCAATACAACGCGTAGCAACGGAAGTGTCGTGTGGCTTAGCACGTGAGTGTAGGTCCCATTCCGGGCACGGAGGAGGAGGGAACACGTTAGGAGGAAACATTGCGCAATGCGATAGGGAGAAAAAAAATAGCAATATCCACGGGGCGAACGATGTAGAGTGGGGTGGGGCATCCGTCCGTCCATTCGTTTTTGCTTCCGTCCGTCCATGCGTCCGTCTGTGTGACCGTCCGTGCGTCCATCCGCCCGTCCGTGCGTGCGTCTGTTTGTGCGCCCGCACGTCCGTCCGTGCGTCCGTCCCTGCGTTCGTCCATGCATCCGTCCATGCATCCATCCGTGCGTCCGTCCATGCATCTGTCTGTGTGTCCGTTCGTCCATCTAGTCGGCACTCCGGATGCCACCATCTCGCATCCTTTCGTCCTATGTTCCGCATGTAGAGGCGCCGCCATCCAGCGGGCATTCCAGGGACTGGGCGAGAGGTGGCACACGCACGCTTTCTTGAGGGCTTGCGCTTCATTTGTGCTCCCGACCTTTAACCAACTCGAGTTCGTGGTGTATGCTTGTTCGCTGTGTTCATGGCACTGCGGCCCAACGCTCGCTAAACTGCGGCCTAAACGCTCGCCCCTGAAATCCTGCATATCCGTGGAAGTGAATGATGATGAGTGGGGCGAAGCGTCCGTCAACCTATCCATGCTTCCGCCCGTCCGTCCGTTCATTCTTGCTTTCGTCCGTCCGCGTGACCATCCGTGCGTCAATCCACGTGCCCGTCGGTCCATCCACGCTTCCGTCCGCTCCTGTGTCCATCCGCCCGTCTGCCAGTCTGCCTGTCCGTCCATGCATTCGTCCGTACATCCATCTGGTGAACACTCCAAGTACTGCCATCTCCCATCTAGCATCCCCTGTGGCACGTACCCTCTCTAGAGCGGGTATGTGCCACCGGTGGCCACCTACAACTACTACTGCACTATACATACATCCGCCTCGCATGCAAGAGGTCCGTGGTTAAAATCCCGGTGCCGCGCAGCTCCCAACCGGATTTTAAAAGAAAAATCCGCGTGGTGATGGAACTGCATTAAGAGGCCTGGGGTGCGGCCTCACCGGTAACCTCCGCCGGGAACGCACTCCCTCACCAGAGAAGGATTGGCCACTCTGGTGCAGTATCTGGCCACTACCTCCCACATGCATATGTCAAATAACTCACGGCCCTCAGTTCCCAGCAGCTGCGAAGCAACTGACCATGGCGGCAGTCAGATCTGCAACGCAGCAGAGGGTGCTAAGAATCTCTGGACTACAGGCCGTCATTGGAACCTGAACTTGGCAACGTTTAACGCTAGAACCTTATCTAGTGAGGGAAGTCTAGCTGTACTATTCGAGGAGCTAGAGGGTGTTCAATGGGATATAATAGGGCTCATTGAGGTTAGGAGGACAGATGAGGCCTATACGGTGCTACAGAATGGGCACGTCCTTTGCTATCGGGGCTTGGCAGGCAGAAGAGAAGTGGTAGTGGGGTTCCTAATTCACAGAAACATAACTGGCAACATAGAGGAATACTATAGCATTAATGAAAGGGTGGTAGGTATCGTAATTAAACTGAATTAGAGATACAAGATGAAGGTGGTACAGGCTTACGCGCCTACATCCAGCCATGATGACGCTTCAGTTGAAAGCTTCTATGAAGACGTGGAATCGGCAATGAGTAAGGTAAAAACACAGTATACTATAGTGATGGGCGACTTTAATGCAAAGGTAGGGAAGAAGCAGGCTGGAGACAAGGCAGTAGGAGATTATGGCATCGGTACTAGAAACGCCAGAGGAGAGTTACTAGTAGAATTCGCAGAACGCAATAATTTACAGATTTTGAATACCTTCTACCGAAAACGAGAAAACCGCAAGTGGACATGGAAGAGCCCTAATGGCGAAAATAAGAACGAAATAGACTTTATAATGAGTGCACACCCAGGAATCGTGCAGGATGTGGAAGTGGTTGGCAAGGTATGATGCAGTGACCATAGAATGGTACGGTCTCGAATTCGCCTAGACTTGAAGAACGAACGACGGCAACTGATACGCAAGAAGCCCATCAATGAGCTAGCACTTAGAGGGAAAGTACAGGAATTCAGAGTGTCGCTGCAGAACAGGTACTCGGCTCTTAGTGAGGAAACCAACCTTAGCGTTGATACAATGAATGATAATCTGACGAGTATTATTACGGAGTGTGCAGTGGAAGTTGGAGACAGGGTGGTTAGACAGGACACTGGCAAGCTTTCCCAGGAAACGAAGAACCTAATTAAGAAGCGTCAAATCATGAAAGTGTCAAGTACAACAGACAAAATAGAACTGGCAGAGCTTTCGAAGTTGATTAATAGACGTAGTAAGGTATGCGATGTAAGAAGGTATAGCATGGAGAGAATTGCAACACGCTCTGAAAAACGGAGGAAGCGTCAAAGCAGTGAAGAGGAACTTGGGATAGGCAAAAGTCGGATGTATGCACTAAGGGACAAAGAAGGCAAAATAACTACCAATATGTATAGGATAGTTAAAATAGCGGAGGAGTTTTACAGAGATCTGTACAGTAGCCGAGACAACCACGACCTTAATACTATAAGAACTAGCAGTAACCCTGATGACACCCCACCAGTAATGATAGAAGAAGTCTGAAAAGCTTTGGAGAACATGCAAAGAGGCAGAGCTGCTGGTGAGGATCAGGTAACATCAGATCTGCTGAAAGATAGAGGACAGATTGCGTTAGAAAAACTAGCCACCCTGTTTACGAGGTGTCTCCTGACGGGAAGAGTACCAGAATCTTAGAAGAACGCTAACATCATCTTAATACATACGAAAGAAGATGACAAGGACTTGAAGAATTACAGGCCGATCAGCTTGCTCTTTGTAGTATACAAGCTATTTACAAAGGTAATTGCTAACAGAGTAAAGAAAACATTAGAATTCAATCAACCAAAGGAACAAGCAGGATTTCGAACAGGCTACTCAACAATTGACCACATTCATACTATCACTCAGGTAATAGAGAAATGCTCAGAGTATAACCAACCACTATACATAGCCTTCATAGATTACGAGAAGGCGTTTGATTCAGTAGAAATATCAGCCGTCATGCAGACACTGCGGAATCAGGGCGTAGATGAAGTATATATAAACATTCTGGAAGAAATCTACAGGGGATCAACTGCTACCATAGTGCTTGATAAAGAAAGCAACAGAATACCAATCAAGAAGGGTGTAAGGCAGGGGGACACAATCTCCCCAATGCTATTTACCGCATGCTTACAGGAGGTTTTCAGAAGCCTAGAATGGGAACAGTTAGGGTTATATAAGAGTTAATGGAGAATACCTTTGTAACCTGCGCTTCGCCGATGACATTGCATTGCTGAGTAACTCAGGGGACGAATTGCAACTCATGATTACGGAGTTAGACAAGGAGAGCAGAAAGGTGGGTCTTAAAATTAATCTGTAGAAAACGAAAGTAATGTACAACAACCTCGGAAAGGAGCAGCGCTTCGAGATAGGTAATAGTGGACTTAAAGTTGTAAAAGACTATGTCTACTTAGGGCAGGTAATAACCGCAGAGCCGAACCACGAGATTGTAGTAACTAGAAGAATAATAATGGGATGGAGCACATTCGGCAGGCACTCTCAAATTATGACAGGTAGATTGCCACTATCCCTCAAGAGGAAGGTATATAACAGCTGTATCTTGCCGGTACTTAGCTATGGAGCAGAAACCTGGAGACTTACAAAGAGGGTTCAGCTTAAATTGAGGACGACGCAGCGAGCAATGGAAAAAAAATGGTAGGCGTAACCTTAAGAGACAAGAAGAGAGCAGAGTGGATTAGGCGACAAACGGGGGTTAAGGATATCATAGTTGAAATAAAGAAGAGGAAATGGACATGGGCCCGGCATATAGCACGTAGACAGGATAACCGCTGGTCATTAAGGGTAACTAAGTGGATTCCCAGAGAAGGAAAGCGGGTTAGGGGGAGACAGAAGGTTAGGTAGACAGATGAGATTAAGAAGTTTGCGGGTATAAATTGGCAGCAGCAAGCACAGGACCGGGTTAACTGGCGGAACATGGGAGAGGCCTTTGTCCTGCAGGGGACGTAGTCAGGCTGATGATGATGATATACACAAACTACCATCATAAAATAATAAAGAAAAAATTTTGACTCTTGAACCCAAGTGCATGCTTCCTGCCTGTCTAAAAGGTATCATTTTTATAGCTTTGGTTTATCTGAAAAATAAATATCTGGCTTAGAAACACGCAAAGTGAAGCGCTGGTTCTTGGAGATTTACTCTATCTGGAAAGTGACGCGTGCAAACATGGTCACGAGGAGTGAGAGGGCACGTTCGAGGAGCGTGAAAGGTAAATTGGGCATGGCATATATGAAGTGCCTAGATTCTTCAAGACGGCAACAGGCAAAGGGAACACGCGTACACACGGGCGCGAACTGTCAACGAACCTTTTTATTTGTTTAGTGTTTTCAGCTAAGTGTAAAGTATTGTTGGCTGTCACCTTAGAATCTCGTTCAGCTTCGAGCTAAAGCCCACTTACTAAAGCCACTTCGCCGCAAGCGAAAAACGTGTACACCTGCATTGGACAGAATCGATTAGGCCCTACGGCCTATATAGCCGAGCTCTGAGCGCTATAACGGAAATGTGCCCTGACGTCTCTGCAGGTCTGCAGGGCGAATACACGCATCGACAATATCACGCGCAAATGACATTGACGCAATACCGCGCATAATATTCGTGATGAAGCAGTGCAGGCAGTCCCTGAACGTTTGAAGCAATCACTATTGTTTTTCTGGCTTTAGATTTATACAGTGTTGTTTTCGAAATGATCGTGATTGGAGCTAAAACGGGTAGTAGCTTTGGGACAAACTTTTGCGAAACGAATCTGATGGGTTTTTTTTTACAGTAGCTGCTGGTACATGGTGTATCAAGTGTGAATTATCAACAAGAAGAACACCTCAAATGTCAACCTTAGCAGTCGTCTTTTATGAAACGCAATGAAAAGTTGTAAGTGAAAATAAATTTAGGCGTTCCCTGGAAGGCAACAATACATATTCTCCTAATTACACGGATAACGCGCAGGAACCCAAAAAGGAGAAAAGGCCCCGTATTGACAGAATTGCTCTAAAGTATAGCATTGTTTCAATAATGAAATATCAAGAAATTGTTAATAATGAGAATTAACGGATATATTTCTAAGGAAAGTATTGTAGATTTAATTAGTAGTAAACGTAATGTAAATGGGAAGAAAGAAAAGGGGACGAAAAAATAACTTGCCGTAGGCAGGAACCAAACCGACGACCTTCGAATGAGCCACCCCCCCCCCCCTCCCGCGGTAGTATACTCGTTAAGGTACTCGGCTGCTGACCCGCTGGTCGGGGGATCGAATCCCGGCTGCGGTGGCTGCATTTTTGATGGAGGCGAAAATGCTGTAGGCCCGTGTGCCCAGATTTGGGTGCGCGTTAAGGAACTCCAGGTGGTTGAAATTTCTGGAGGCCTTCACTTCAGCGTCTCTCATAATGATATGGTGGTTTTGGGACGCTAAACCCCACATATCAATCAATCAACCTTTGAATAATGCGTCTAGCACTAGAAACTGAGCTACCGCAGCGGCCATCACCCCGTCCCAATTAATGGGTATATACTCGTATGTGCATTTAAACATCGGAGCGTCAGTCAGTGCTACCAGTAACCATGACAACGAGGGCGGAATACACTTTTTCTACCTGTTAGCGTCCCATAGCACAGAAACATATTACGAGCTGGTCCATCAATAATGATTGTCGTTAGGTGCAGTAACGAGTTTCATGGAGAAATAGTAGGCAATAAATGATTTTCATGCATGATGCATCTGCACTCATAATATAAAAAAAACTACAAAACTTGGCTATGTTTTTGAAGATATTCAAGGTTCTTTCTTTCTGTTATGAAGTTGGTTTGTCTCAATTTATTTTTTGCGAACGTCATCTATCTAAACAAGGCCATGCCTGAGTTGCTTCGTGAAAAAGGATTCCTCCTAGAACACTTAAGTCACGGTCGTGCGTAGGCATTAATCTCTATGAAGCCGTCTCAAGAGGCAGGCAGTGAAATTCACTTTGCGAGCACCATTCTCAATATTCATGAAGGATCCTAGACATGCCTATCTCTCTTTTCATTGTACAGCCTACCTGGTCCTTACAAACGAAGAAATAGACATGTTTTGAATTTTCTTCTTTTCAGAAGCGCAGCTCTTTAAAGCGGCACCCGTTCGTCCCTCGTAGTAGTGCGTAACATGTCTTACGCTTTGACCGGCAAGGTGGTACCGGTGGGAGATTTCTCCTGTGCGTTGTTGTTCAATAAAGAATTCGCAGCGTGCGCTTTAACTAAAAGCCGAATTCTCCTGTCTCTCATTCCCCATTAGCAGCCATTGCCATGTACATTGAGCACTATATGACAAGAAAAGGTTGCTACTTTATACTGGCTGGGCGTAACCTCCTGGGTTTTTGAAAGGTTTAGTGAGCGTTGGGCCGCAGTGCCATGAATATAGCGAACTAGTATATACCATGAACTCGAGGTGGTTAAAGCTGGGAAGTAGACACGAAGCGCAAGCTGTAAGAAAGTCTGCGTGTGCCAAAGCCGAATTCCCCTGTCTCTCATTCCCCATTAGCAGCCATTGCCATGTACATTGAGCACTATCTGACAAGAAAGGGTTGCTATGTTATACTCGCTGGGCGTAACCTCCTTGGTTTTAAAAATGTTTAGCGAGCGTTGGGCCGCAGTGCCATGAATATAGTGAATTAGTATATACCATGAACTCGAAGTGGTTAAAGGCGGGAAGTAGACACGAAGCGTAAGCCGTAAGAAAGTGTGCGTGTGCCACCTCTCGTTTAGTCCTTAGAATGTCCGCTGGATGGCGGTGCTTCTTTATGCGGAATATATGATGAAAAGATGCGAGATGATAGTACTTGGAGTGTTGACTAGATGGATGAACGAACACACAAACACCATGCACGGACGCAAGGATGGCTGCACGGACGGATGGACGCATGAACGGACGCAGGGGCGGATGCATAGACAAACGCAGGGATGGACGCACGGATGGACGTGTGGACACAAGAACAGACGCAGGCACGACCGGGCGGATGGACGCATGAACGGTCGCACAGACAGATGCATGGACAGACGGAAGCAAGAATGAATGGACGGACAAATGCTTCGCCCCAATCTCAATCATTGACCACGTGAATATGCTGCCATTTTTTTTTTTGTAAACGAGACTAAACTTTCGATTCGCGTATGCTACACAGGTATATAAATGCATGAATATAAACGCCGTTCCCACAGAGGTAAAACCTAATTCGTTTAACTAGCGTTTAACGGATGCAGGCATGATTTATAAAGAGTAAGAATATTCGAACATGGATTGCTTCGAGCTATAAAAATAGGTCGGAGGGCCCTATAAAGGGCTTCAGAGTGCTCCATTCTCTACCAAGCACTCCATGACAGCAGATTCTAATGCAGAGGTGGATTCAAGTCACGCTCGGCGAGCTTAGCCACATTGTTTTTTTTTATTTCATTTTTATGATGACGCACATTCGCTGGTCAGCGTTTCGCTTTTTGCAGCACACGACAGAGTGGCGCTACAGTTCGTGTGCACTGAACCACAAAGAGGAAACGAGTCATTCATCCTTTGTTCCAAAACGCCTGTCCATTTCGGATAACATTAGAGTATTAACCCATAAAGCGACGGTAATGCCATGGTAGATTGAGTCTTACGTAAAGGACAAGAGGTATGATAGCCCGTCTCTGCTTTGCTGAGTTGGACATTGGACTAACTGAAACAGCAAAGAGAAGAGCAAGCGCACGGACAAGAGCGTAATCCATTTACTCTTTGTGGTCCACGAGGAGAGAAAAATAAAATATTAATTAATGAAATAATCATGAACTAGCCCATAAGTACTGACTCATTCTAACAACGTTTATATTTTATTTGCCATGGGTAAAATGAAGGTATTAGGCATTAACAGGCCTCATTGTGTGACATCTGCATATCGTAGTATGGGTGCGATAAAGTAGTGCATTTTACGTGAACTGTGAAGCAAGCCCTGCGACTATGAACTTTGATATATCGTCGCAGACGAGGGCCGATTAAGTTTATCTCGGATGTTATGTTGCCTCTTAATTACGGTTCTACAATTGCCGTTTCTACTGTGTTCGATGTATTGCTTTCGTGTATTCAAGTATCTCGCAGTATAGTTACAAACGAAATTTCAGTTACGCCTTTGTCGTCAGTTTCCTTTGTCTGCCCTTTTGGGCTGTATCTATTATTGGGACAACATTTTCAGATTTCTCGAAACTCTTGACAACCCCATTGAAATGGTGTCTGCTTTTGTTACGTTTTTGTGATATTCACTGCCACGATCAAAGTTTTTAATCGCTTGAGCCATGTTCATACGGCCATCACGTCCTTCGTTTCACAGCTTCGTGACTTAAAGATTCTATATTATGATTGTACACCTCGTTTACAAATTTTCACGCGTTTGTCTTTATCAATGCTCAGTATGGGTTTCTGTACATGGTTCACTAAGTTCCGTTCATTGGCAGAACAGACGCGCACATTAAAAGTCCCTGCTTTGTTTTGTTAACGTTCCTCTAACAGACAAATGTACTTTGCTTTTCTATAGTTTGCGAAATAGTTGATCGAAAAAAACTTATTTGAACAAAAATATCAGAAAATGTTTCATAACAAAGCGCATTAGTAAAGCGGGTTATATTACGTTGAATTTCTTCGTTTACTAAAATAAAAATGACTTTGGAGGTCCCGTTAACGCTTTTGTGAAATAGCGACAACATTGCGGCGGTCAAGTAAGAATTATCGCGGATTTTCGTCTCTACCATATTTCCGTACGTAATGTCTAGATTTACCCCATGTTCCCATTGGCAGATTAATCCCATATAAGAGAACTCATAGATTCTTAGGTGTCATCGTAGATTGTGACCTAACCTGGAGCCCGCATGTCACATACCTAAAGAAAAAGCTCATTGGCATTGAGAACGTATTCAAGTTCGTCGCTGGAAAATCATGGGGCCCATCCGTGCACTCCATGTTGCAGCTTTACACAGCCCTCTTTCTCGGAACACTCCGGTACACCCTTCCTGTTCTGTCCAACACGTGCAAGACTAACATCCGTGCACTGCAAAGCGTACAAGCCCAAGCACTATGGACATGCCTTGGCCTTCCAAGATGCTCATCGACAGTGTCAACTATTGTTATTGCACAAGAACAACCGGCCACAACGCATATCATTGTCGAGACGCTGAGAGCGCACATTCGGCATTTATCACGGCTACCGTCACATCATTTAGCGTGTTTGACAGCTCGGAGGCCCCATTCTTCGTACTGCGGTATTGTGACAAAACATCAAGACATACTACCGCCTGGCTTCAAACTTGCGATGCGTCCAGCAGCTGCGCTATGGAGTCTTCGTCAAACTGACGTGCGCTTATCAGTTCCTGGAATCTTTAAGAAGGCACATATGTCAACTCTAGCCCTGAAGCAATTGACCTTGCGTCTGTTGGACGAAAGGTACTTCGACCACATACATGTTTACACCGATGGCTCCACTAATTCTAACAGCTCTACAGGAGCAGTGCTTGTTCCATCTGAAAATGTGTTGCTTCAGTACAAGTTTTCTCACACCACGACGTCGACAGCAGCAGAGCTCGCTTCACTTGCAACTTCGTTTGCCATCCGGGCTCCCACGATGTGCTGAAACTGTACTGAGTCGCATGAGGTTGGGCGTGGCATTTACGAATTCGTACTCTCGTCTCCTTGGAATGGCGAGCACTTCGGCATGCAACATCTGCGCCTGCGAGGAAACGCTTGAACCCATTCTATGTCATTGCCCAGCATACCAGCCCGAACGACGTATTATGGAAGTCAAGCTCTGTCAGCTGGATTCACGGCCGCTTACAGAAGAGAAGATCCTGGGACCTTGGCCGACGTCTTCCCATACGCGCAAAGCCACGAAAGCCCTCTTGTACTTTTTAAGGACCACCAGACTTCAAGACCGCTTGTGAAAGAACTGTGCGAGACTGTGCTGTGTAGTCTCGAGCTGACTATTTATGCTTTTCTTTCTTACTCCTCTTCTTTTCTATCTCTTTCCGTTCTATTATTCTCCTTTTCCCCCACCCCAAGGGTAGCCAACTGAGCCAAGCTTGGTTAACCTCCCTGCCTTTCCTCTCTATTTATCTCTCTCTCTCGTTCTCTCTACAAAACTTGACGCTATCTTCTTCATCAATACTCATTATCGGTTCGTGTGGACTCGACTAAGTTCAGTTCATGAGCAGAATGAAAGTGCACATTTAAGAGGCACACATCAAGGTCTTAGATACCTCTCTTAAACGAGAAATTTGACCGTTGGCGGTGACCGTCTCACGGCGTCGGGGATGAAAAAAAAAATACCCCGTCACATTATAACGTTACTATATGTCGTAATCCCGACGTCACGGATTGCAATTGTTTGTGACGTAATCATGACGTAACGAATTATATTGTGATGACAGGTAATATAGCGCCACACAACGTCGTTGTAGCACGCTCGTAGTACGAAAAAAATATTTTTTCTTAGACCATGACAGCGACTGAGCAAAAAAAAAAAGATTATTGTTTTCACCTTTAGCTTGTATTAAGTCAATGCGCAAGTGACCCTGTGAGCTTTGTTTTTAAGGGGTGAAGCTCCTTACGCCATGGGTCGTGCATCCCGTGTCGTCCCACGTCGTTCCATGTCGTCGTAGTAGCCAGTTTTCAAGGTCGTAAAATTGCATTGCATGTCAATAAAAACGGTGTCACAGCTTACCCACAGAGTGAATGACGATGAGTGGGGCGAAGCGTCCGTCAGTCTGTCCATGCTTCTCAGCGTTCGTCCATCCGTTCATCCGTCCGTGCATCCAACCGCCCATCCGTCGATGCGTCGGTCTGTGCGTCCGTTCATGCGTCCATGCGTCCGTCCGGCCATTCTTCTGTGCAGTCCATCCATCCATCCGCCCATCCGTACGTACGTCCGTTCATTCGTGCATTCGTTCATCTGTCTGTCAGTTTGTCCGTACGTACGTCCGTGCGTGCGTGCTTCGCCGCACTCTCCGTCATTCACACCGTAGATATGTTGTAATTTTTTTTCCTCTCAAAGCACTATATAGGCCTGAATCTCCGAATAAAACCTTCGTCGTTGTGGGTATAACTTATAAAATGAGTAACATTTAGTGATATCTCGGGATTATTCTTCCGACGCTCATCAAACATTTATACTTCTACTACAGATAAAACTCCACCTAGTGGAACACGATTTTACGAAGTTTCTCACCTAGCGAAGAAATTTCGGTTCACCTGCAATTACCTAAAGTGTTTAATGTTGTCATCACGCAGCATCTGTAGCAAAGCAAATTGACAGGATATATATATATATATATAACCTCTCCAACATTTTGCTCAAGAGTTTGTCCTTTTTGCTTCAACCCTGATCAGAACGAACATTGCCGCCCAACACCATTTAATGAAGCTTTCATTGGGTAAATGGGCCAGAAAGTGGTGGGCAAGAAGTGGCAAATATGCAAGACAGTGGCGAGAAATGTTTAGTACAAACAGGTTCTTCTTCGTGCGTCATCTCTAACGCTTATGCTTCAAGGCATGAACACGCCGTAGTCTCGGCTGCAACATTATTAACGTAGCAGCGTTAAAGAGTTCGTTTCGCAGAAATTGCAGCATCGGCGTCGGAGTCAACGTCTTTGGTTGTGAGTGAAAAATTATCTTATGCCTGACCCAAGAGTCGACAATGGTGCAAATAATATTGTCAGTTAAAAACCCTGGGTCACGGTGGGTGTCGAACCCGAGTCATTCACATGGCAGTCGGATCTTCTACCATGGCCCGGCCGAGCATTTACTTGTGAATGCAGTGAAAAATAACGTCCTCTGCTTGGAAATGCGCCCTGTTGCGGTGATCTAGTGGCTAAGTGGGCTGCTGACCCGCCGGTCGCAGGATCGAATCCCGACTGTGGCGGCTGCATTTCCGATGGAGGCAGAAATGTTGTAGGCCCGTGTGCTCAGATTTGGGTGCATGTTAAAGAACCCCAGGTGGTCTAAATTTCCGGAGCCCCGCTCTATGGCGTCTCTCATAATCATATGGTGGTTTTTAGACGTTAAACCCCCGGTATTAATGCTTGGAAATGCAGTGAAAGTAATACATGCTTTACAAACACAAGCGTCTTGTATACACTCTTGAAATTACAGCATTAAATATTTCAGTTACAAAGCGTGACGTAAGCACCTATTGTCATCTTGTGTCAGAACACGTGATTATCATAATGACTTCCTGCAGTTGAAAGCAGGTAACCCCCTACAAAAGGCACACGTGCTACTGCATATGTTCTCTTAAGGCCATGTAGTGGGGGCATAGAAAGTTCGAAAAGGTTCCGCGCACTACATGTTTCCCAATCAGAATATCCCTATCATTTTCAACTCTTAACGGCGAAGATTTAGGGTCCTCTTATTGCCCCGAATCGCGGGACTCTTAAGCTTCACCCTTAAACGTTGAGTGCTATAGCGACATGCTGCGTCCTGTGGTACGTACTGGAAACAGAATATCGCTATCTAGTCCGACTCTTAAAGGCGAAGCTTTAGGGTCCCCTAGTTGTCCCAAATTTCAGAACTCTTTACCTTCGCCTGTGGTGTAATTTTTTTATCAAGTGAAATGATACGAAATGACCCTGTGCAAAATTTGTACACACAGGCATGCGATCAACAGTCACCTATGCTTTATACAGCGAGTTTTGAAAGTTGCGTAACGATGCCAGCAGCAACATGGGTATTACCACCAACGGAAGCGCCAAGCTGATCTGAAACTTTCTGCTTGCGAGGATCCACACATACAAACACACACCCACGAAATGTGTCATTTCGTATTCTGTTCTCCCGTAGAGCTAGTTGTTGTATATTTAAAGCTTAGCGGATAGTTTAACAAGAATAGAGTCATCCGACCAACTGCATTTGGTTGTAAGCTGCTGATTTCCATTTTTCTCCCAATATCATCATCTTTTTTCATTCAGCTACATCCCCGACTCAGTGTAGTTGAAGACGCTATATTCTGGTTAGTCATTCAATCTGAGCCGACCGGGAGTGCTTACACGGGCAAGAAGTCAACTAAGCCAGGCGTTCATAATGTCTCAATTTCTTTCTTTTCTAAGAGCTTTACGCACGATCTTTTAAAATGTATACTCACCAACTAGGTATACGCTATCTGTTACTTTAAAACTGCTTGACGGCCCTCTAGTCTGCATTTCTGTTTAAGTTCATTTTAAGAAAGTAGACAGTTTGGAAACTGCAGATTTTTTTCGCAGTGTTTTTAATATTTCTTCCTCATAAGAATTTCTTTTTCGTAGCACCCATGCAGTTTCTTTTGTGTGTTCTTTTCTCTTCACTTTCTTGAAGAAGTCAGAGCCCTGCCTAACGCTATTACCATGAACCGGCAGAGTAAGCACTATCGTCGATTATGCGCGCTTCAAGTGGAACTGCACACTTCCATGTTCATTATGGAGGCGTCTGCGAACCTATTTAAATCTGACCCCAACAACCAGCAGTGTCTCTGTCCTTCTCTTTGTCTCACACACTGCTTCACGAAATCTTCGCACCATCGAGCGCGTGGGTGACATGCATGAATGCTTCGTGAGCATCACTCAGGTGAACTAGAGGACGCACAGGTATAGGATCTCATGCACAAGACGTGTCTGGCGCTGAACCAAGCGCGTGCTGCTGGCAGAGAAAGTAGTACTTACTGAAAGTTCATTGAGTATGCGCCTTCATCTATTTGTGACGTCATACCTTTTTGTGCATCACTTCTGCATGCTTGTTTTTATATTCACTAATTAGACGCACCATGCATATGGTAATTACGGAGGTTTGCGTGCATGGTCAACGAGGCTCAAGCAGTGGGGTGAAGCCATGTATCTGCATTCTGCATTGATTCAATCACCTAATCAATGCAGGTGCAACAAACTCGTTACAGAAAACTTCACTGATACAAAGAAAAAAAAGATATGGCATTTATGTCGACACATCACAGATGTAGATGGTGGTGTGCTAGCACTGTAAATACTGTAGCACAGTATAAAAATATTTTGCTAGATAAGAATCTCTAGAAATGTTCGCCACTTGTTGATGCACCTTTCTTTTTTTTTTCTTACTACGCCTGAATGCGTCTACTTCGAGTGAGTTTTATTTTTTTGCTAATATTTTGACATTGCAATGTAAGCGTTCGAAGTTCAGCGGTACTAACTTTCGTATCACTATGTTCCTTATTTCTGTGTAGTATGAAGCTCTTCTCTCATTCTATCAACGTGTCATAGTTTTAAGAGTAGAGCTCTTGAAGCTTTTTGTTGCACCAGGTAGACTGAACGAGAATTATCATCGTAATGAGGCGGTAAATGCATGCATCACTCTTTTCTCACAAGTTTGCACGTCAGTAGTACAGCAGCAGTAATAGGTGAGTCTGTTACGGGACTAATTGTCACGTAAATACACGTAACAACCAGTCACAGAGCTAAAATTACGTAGTAGCTAGTCTCGTGAATAAATAGAACAATAGACTGTTTGGTGAGGTGGTAATTCATAATGAATAAGAATAGCAAAAGAATAACCATTGCTGATTTTTCTGTCATCGAATCGGTATACCACAAAAGTGCAGTGTGTCTTCACAGAAGTGGGGCTTATTTTGCTATCTGAGACCGTGTAAATGCATGAAGCGTCTTAGGGTGAAGCTCCTTATGATCTAGGTCTGTCCATCCCTCCAGCGTAAACAGCGCAGCTTATCCACAGACGGATAGACAGACAACAAGACAGACAGGCAGGCAGGCTGACAGACAGATGCTTCACCCCACTCATCATCAATAATTCTGTTGATATGCTCTGATTTTTTTTTCTTAGCTGTCAGGCAGAGCGTTTCCCTTCTTGGAACAGAAGACCTAGGAGGCACTAGCATCAATCAGCGTGTCGGAATACCTCCCTGTTGAACTGAAAGCCCACGTGGGCACTTATGCCACTGGTAGCGTAGGGATAAATCAATCACCCACGGCTACTTCTCATGAACACTGGCGATTGAGGGAACACTTTCAACTGGAAATTTACTTCTGGTTAACCTCCCTGCTTTTCAATAAACCTTTCTCTATTTCTCTCTCTCTCTCTCTCTGGTAGAATGCATATTTGTGCATCGACGTAAAACCACGGCGTGGTTTTATGTCGATGCACCCACGTTGACACCTAGTGAAACATGTCCATCACGACGGCTAATACCTATGATCACGATTTAACTGTCATGGCAGGTGAAGCTATTATATACCTGGGCACAGCATTTCGTGAATCCCACACAAAGGTGGCATCAACAACCTCATAACGAACACTGGTACTCGATCTGCACTACTTATAAGTGTTGTCGATTATGGAGAGAAACGGCATGGTGTGCTCTCCGAGTAATAAAGGTAACCTCCACCTGTTCTTATGCGTACACTGCCGCACTGCACTTTAGAAATAGGGGATGCAGTGGTTCGTAGCTTCAGATGCGATCACGTGCAGTCGTTCCACGTACTACTGGCATTGCCTATATCCACTAAGGCATAATATTTGCAAGTCGACATCATTGCTTTTCGGCAGTGCTTATTGCAGCAGTTTTACTCGCCTGTTCCATCGCACTCGAAGTCCCCGGCGGCCGAGCAATACCGTTGGTAAACGTGACGGATCTACCCTACTCCGGTAACGAGCCATCTCAACTGCTAAGTCGATACGAAAGGTGAAGAACGTAACTGCATCTGCGACGAATGAATGTGATGAAGGCTGACGTGTCACAAATAAACAGGGATCATGAAGGCGCACATTCAGAGAGTTGTCTGTATCTACAATATAGCGTTTATCGCAAGAGAAAGGCACTTGATAAACAGCTCTCTTATTTCACTCTGATCTGATGGGTTGTCCCTGTTTGATCTCACATTCACGTCTTTCTTGCGCAGTAAGTCTTGTCCATGTTCTTTTCAACAACAACGCATATCCGACCAAGCTTATTTTTAGTCAAAAGAGAGAATGAAGGAAAAGATGAAGGCATGGAGGTTAAACGGAAGGTAGTATCCGGGTTGGGTTAGTAGGCTGGGAAATACAGGGTTGAAAGAGAAAAGGCGATAGGCAAAGAAACAAATAATAAGGAAATAGAACGCGCGCGCGCACATGCACGCACGCACACACACACAAGGTTCAATTTAAATTGGGGATTACGCAGGGAGACATGGAAAAGAAAATGGTAGGTGTAACCTTAGGGCAAGCGACCAGTTCAAGGGAACACAAACGCGTGAACGGGACACAGAATATTAGGTGAGGAGGCGAGAATGAGCAGTTTGCAGCAGAAAGCATATATTCGGTTTGATTGGCGGAGCATTGAAGGGGCATTTGAGGAAATTTGCATCATCAATTTTTGAGGAATATTTCAGGAAATTTGAATCATACCTCGTTAAGATGTACAAAAGTATCAAGTCACTGCAATGTTTCTCATCAAAAAAAGAAAATTTTAAAAAGGTAACAGAGTTTATGGCGGCCGGTTTGCTACCCCTACGTTGTATTTATTTAACCAATCACTATCCTCTGTGAAGAAAGAAATGCTGGCCAATTCTCTTCAAAAGACCTTTTAGTTCTCTCGAAAATCTACCATGATTTTCACGGCACCTTTTTTTATTTATGTCGACGTCAGCTTCGGGACTACAATCACCTTGTTGTTTACGTTATGATTAAATCTCAAACTTAGTGCTAAATTTTCTCTGGTTCGTAAACGCTACACGACCGAAGAACGTGGGCTAAGAAACCGAACGCCGTAATGGTCGCTGTTAGCAAAAATTAAAAGTGAAAATGGGCAACACAGTCAGCATGAGCTTCACACTGAATTTGGTATAACTCGCATGTGTTTCGCGTTTACCATCCGCGTACAGGTTTCCCGCATGGAGAAATAAAATATAGAGAATAGCTCTTATCAAATCATGCCAAATGAACAGAGCTGAGATGTTTACGTAGAAGTTAAAGGGACGAGGGACAAAGTGCATTAAGAAGTTCATCGAAAGGTATTTATTTTTTAACGATGTAAGCATTAGTGGATCTAGCATCACACAACTATTTCAACGTGATCTCTCATAGTTGTTTAAAATAACTCCCAGTAGCAAATTACATTCTCACGGGAAGGACTTTCCGATTGTTTAATTTTTTCTGGAACTCTAGGTTCACCTAATGATAAGCATTCCACCGTGACATGAAGTTGAAGAAAAACGCTGACACGTAGAAATAAAAACTGCACGTCATCAATTTTGTTTTTGTTGTTGGTTTTATTGTACTCTTTACATGGTATGTGAAGATTGTTAGAAGTATGAAGATGGATGCAGGTGCTATAGAATATTCAGGACAGAGCCTGCGGACAACTACTCTAAACTTCTTTTTACCAAAAAAAAAAGAGACGTCTGAGTTAGCGTGTGTACTTGTAACGTACAGTTATGAACACAGAAAGTCATTATCTACAAAATCAAAGACCGCTTGTTGTGTCTATGATGACACCAACGATATCTACAGAGAGTAAAAGCGCTAATAACCGTAGCCTTCTAGATGGCTGTCACAAGTGCAACCTAACAATGTCCAGACCCAAAGGACGTTCTGATCATGCGTTGACAGTCCTTTGAAGCCTCGTTCATCATGCTTAGGAAGACAAAGCATTTCAGTTGCAGTAAGAGAAAAACACAATGGGAGACAGCATCCTGCATGCGGTGTTCGAAGGGTTTCGTTCGTGCGATGGCACCTTAATTAGCGGCCATGTTACCGCTAGACGTACAAGAAACTTTGATCCAACGTGACAGGAGCTTTTGTCTCCTGCATGTCTTCACTTGCGCTTCAGTCAAATCACAAATCATCCTTCCTTCATGGTGCTTGCTGGCGAAGTTTGTCCTTGCCGCTGTGCTGCTCCGTGAACTGCTTACTGATTTTCTCTCGTCAGGAGTGGGTTGGGCTGGGCAAGAAACAAATTAAAAGCTCGATGTGCGGTGCCCGCAGTGCGACGCGGAAGCTCCATGTTTTTTTCGCGTTTGCAACATTAATATTTTTATACTTGTCGCTCTTCCAGCCCCACCCACATTTCCCGGTAACCTAAACTCGGAGCTAAATGTTGTGTACCTTTGGACAGACCAGTGCTAAGAAGGCCAAATATGAAGTAATAAACAAAAGCAGAGTGAGGCCAAAAAGAAAGTATCTGGCAGTTCGAAAGAACAAATAGAGATTAGTCGAGTGAAGAAATAAAAAAGGTAATTTATATTTAAAACAAAGAAAACCATGGATAAGATGTAAGAAAAAAACACGGAAGAAGAAAAGAAGCGGAAGGGCTCACAGAAAAGTGGAGAAAGCACTTCGCACTCTGCGGTAAGCTTTGCCCCGTGAAGTTTTACACTGACGTGTTCTATGTTGAAAGTGAAACGTTATGTCTCCTGATAGTGCTCACCCTCCTTTGGCGTGGTTCTCAGGAATTACTGCCATTGAATGACAATGAGGACCATTTTTGCCAACGTGGGGCAATGTTGAACCTACATTCTGGAGCTCTCTTCAAGACTCCATGGTCCCTTTGAATTTTACTCTTTGAAAACGCAACACCAGGAGCCATTGTTTCTTCCAGATTTTCAAGTAAAATTTATGGAAACTGAGACGTGGCCTTCAAGATAGTTTGCTTTGGAAATAAAAAAACGAGGACGTCTAAGAATGATATTTAGAAAGATATTTAGCGGTGAGGACGGGAACGGAGACAAAATTATAAACGAACGCTGTCGGCAATCTCAGGTTTTAATTTCAAGCGTCATCAACCTGAATATGCAGTGTAGCACACGTTTTGATGCGGTTCTGTACAATATAGCTCTGTTTTAAAGCTATAGTGGCAATGACGCTGCCAAACATCGCATGTCAGTCGTGCTATGCATGCAATCATGCTTACTGTTATCATCTGTAAAGGGCAGAAGAAATTTTAAACGCAAAACCAACGTTACTTTGCTGGGAGTGAAGTACTTGCACATATACCCTGAGATAGCTTAGCAGTTTTAAGGAGAAGCGATGTCGGCAAAGTCAGCATTCCTTGCCACACCGGCTAATTCTAGCTGCTTTATTTTTACGGCTTATCGATGAAAAAGAGCAAAAGGAAAACTGGAAAAACAATGCGCCCAGCTCAATTGTTGGCGTCCTAGGTTTTAATGTCACGCATGTAAATAAACTGCCCAATAGTCAGAAAATGCAATCTGGCCTCGCCGCGGTGGTCTAGTGGCTAAGGTACTCGGCTGCTGACCCACAGGTCGCGGGATCAAATCCCGGCGGCGGCGGCTGCATTTCCGATGGAGGCGGAAATGCTGTAGGCCCGTGTGCTCAGATTTGGGTGCACGTTAAACAACCCCAGGTGGTCCAAATTCCCGGAGCCCTCCACTACGGAGTCTCTCATAATCATATGGTGGTTTGGGGACGTTAAACCCCACATATCAATCAATCAATCAAAATGCAATCTGTATGAATCAGCGCAGGTGTTGAATCTGTAGCAACACGATACCTGCAAAAACTAGCGAAAAAGTGTTCACAGCACATCAACAGCGTTAAGTGGCTTGTTTTAAACGTCTGTATACGACGGCATGCATTTTTTTTTCTGCGATAATGCTCACTCCTAATTGTAACCGTAGCCTTTCCAAAAAATGCTTCAACGATGTGCCAAACGAATGTTGGGGATCATCTGTGTTTTTGAGAAAGTCGTGTCACCGTCGTGCTATTTGCTAAACAGAAAAAAAAGTGGACACGCGCTCTTAAGCACGTGCCTTACATCGATCTCCCCACGCAGCCTCTACACTCCTCACGCTTCACTATCTTTTCATTTATTAAGGGACGTAGTGTGTACAGTTCAGGGCTGTGGTTTGTGCAAGAAATATTTTTTCTCCGTCGTGAGGTCTTTTTATTCAATGACGCAGGAAAATTTTTTTTCGAAAAGCCAGGCCTTTATCAAATTTATTGAATGGCTTGACCACAGGCAGGCATAGCAAGCTCGTCGGTAAGCTAAAATAATTTTTAGCTATGTTACTCTGTGAAAGGAAATGACCCATGAAGCGGTTAGCGACAACATAAAGGTGACACATTATTTTCAACAATAGTACGAACTCATTTGTCTTTATCGCAGCTGCACAAAGCAATCATTTGCCTATGCAGAATGTCGTACTAAAGTGGTACCCGGTTTTCTTCACAGCCTCAAGCTCACTTTGTGCTTGCTACGCTTATGTTCATCCGACACTCTTCCTCCGCCTTTTTTTTTTCTTGTGGAAGCTGACAAATTTTTGCGAACACTTCTGATTACTGTTCCGTTCCACAAGCGTAAGCAAATTCGCTTATCTATCCGTTTTTTTTTTCATCCTTCCAATCTGTTTGAAATTTATGACTGGAGGATAGCCGACCAGACGCTTTTCTGGTGAAGTTCCCTGCTTTCTGCATTTTTGTTTCTGTACATTTTCACTTCTATAAATGATTGCAATTGTCATACCTACCAAGTGAACAAAGCTTGATAATTGTATGGCCAACATACGCCGAAATTTTGTTTGAGAGTGTCCCGCTCTCACTTGTGCATGTTCGTTTCTCACACGCAAAAGAAGTACCAGTTCGTGAGCATTTTCACAGAAATGACTTGAAGCGTCCAAAAAGCCACGCAATAATTGTTTTCCAGAATATCACCCTAACTCAAGTCATGAGCAACATGGAGTGGATGAAGGAATTGTTTGAGGGTGTCTGCGTGCTGCGAGAAATGCAGGCCACATGGTGAAACTTCAAGCAGGAAATTACTGTAACGTGATCAGTCTAGTACCCGAGTCATTCTTTTGCACAATACTATTTACGTTCGCTTTGACTTATGCGATGCTCACGGGACAGGGAGGTTGCGTCGTGTATGTGGAGACACTGCACCTATTTTCGCACATGCAGTATTACACATGCAAAGTCCTCCTATTTCCCCGACGATAGCCGAGCATAGGTTCCACATTTTGAGATTCAGTGTCCAGTCTGACGGAAAATATATTGCTTACACTCAATCATTGCCACTAGGAAAAAAAAATCATGCCAGCTTGCGCAACCTCTGGCGGGAGATAGGAGTATCATTGCACGAACCAAAAGGCAACAACGATGAAGGCAGGCGTTAAAACGATGAAAAGTCAAGGGAATGTTTTTAGATCACATAGGCGCAATATTTATTGAGGACGATCATATCAGCTTTAAGAATATATGCTGTAACAGATTGCACTGATGGCTTCAAACGATGCGGTAAGTCTTCCAGAGCAGGTTATCAAGCGACATGCGGGATTTTTCGTTGGTTCGTGACGTCAATGGCCGTATCTTTTATCTTGTTCAATTCGGTCGACAACATGCAACCGCTGCAGCCGGAACTTGAGACCATGTCCTGGAAAGTAGCAGCGCCATACCTTAACCGCGAAAAGCTACCATGGCGTCCCAGAACACCAGAAAAAAAGATTATCTTTCCCCTTGTAATGGGAATTCAGACCCCGATGTGTGTGAATACAGAAGATGTGTTCAGCAGAAAACTATTTGATCTCTCGTGCTTCTGCAGGGGCTTTTGTGTAAGATATACTCGCAATATGTGAAAACAGGAAAGGAAAAAAAAGAAAAGAAAGGAAAAAGCTGAAGAATGGAAGAAGAAAGTCAGGAATGGGAAGAAAAAAATCAATTAAAGAAATAAAAAGAAACGAAAGGGCAAGAAAGAAAGAAAGAAAACAAGTACTGGATTGGACGGGCATATAAGAACGAGGAGCTCATGACCAATTTAGGAGACTTTGTCATCGTGTCTCATCTTCTCATGTCGTCGAATAAAGTCAACACGGAACATTTGCACAAAGAAATGGTGCAGCATTGAAGAATATTACAACAAAAAATTACAACAAGGGTAAGGTCATACGTAGAAATTCTAGAGAGCGGGAGAGAGAGAAAGAGAGCCAAACAGATCAATGAAGCAATATTTCTCCGACATGGTTGCTTCGCTGATAGATACAACGCCGCAAGAAACTTTATTGCAAAACTTCGTTTCGCTTCAGCAGCGCATGCCTCGAGGTTTTTTAGAATATAAATATGTTGCAGAGCAGCATGCGCACTCTTAGGTGACCCGCATATGGCTCGGATTTGTGCTCGCAGGGAGATTCAATATGAATAAGGGGGGGGGGGGGGGACAGATAAAACAAAGTGGTCGGTATCAAGATGTCATTCTACATCGTTGAGGTCACATGACTTATATATACATCAAAAATCACAAAAGATGAAGTATTTCAAGCAGACACTACAGAATAGGCACACAAGATATTAAAAATTCATGGCATGAAAGGACCGGCAGGCAGAAATGGTGCGCCGCAAAGTGACTATGGGTACCTGACAAAGTAATACCAAGCTATGACCAGGATAGAATGACCAATAAAGGTTTTAGGCGTGTAAGGCGACAGGCCCCACCGCGGTGGTCGAGTGGCTAAGGTACTCGACTGCTGTCCCGCAGGTCGCGGATTCGAATCCGGGCATCGGCGGCTGCATTTTCGATGGAGGCGGAAATGTTGTAAGCCCGTGTGCTCATATTTGGGTGCACGGTAAAGAACCCCAGGTGGTCGAAATTTCCGGAGCCCTCCACTACGGCGTGTCTCATAATCATAGGGTGGTTTTGGGACGTTAAATCACACATATCAAATCTCGAAATTGAAAGCCCTGATGCTGTCGGTATCAGAAGTGAGTGTGCGGGCGCGCAGGAAATGCTGTAAAAGTGTATCGTTAAACCACGCATCCACGCAACGAACTTAAAAAAAAAGAAAAATAGGTACGTTCCAGCAGAATCTAATCCCGAAAAGCGGCAAGTAATAATATACCACTTATAAAACTCCAAATAAGTGCTAAATACTGTTTCACTTGTTTGCGAGAAGGGCCACGGTTGTTTTCTACAAGTCCTTCGCTGTACAGTGAGGAAAAAGAGGTAGACATTGTGATTTTCTTGGCAACCAAATGTATTAGGTGAGCAAGAACCAGCAGTGCCCCTTTTCAAGTAATACCAGACAGTTTAATGCCAACTTGGTGGGCATTTTCGCTTTGTTTGCTCTTTATTCGCTCCGATCGTTTATACTGACTTAGTGTGCTGTAGGATATTTGAACGCAAAACCCTGCGAATGAACATCAAGTCTGTGTATAGAATATAAACTTAAAGATATTTTACAAGCGCAGGAGCCAAACGTTGCTAAAAAAAAGAAACGTCAGGAATCACAGATTATGCAAATGATGTTCGTTCCAGTGGAAACGTGAAGCGGAAAAAGAATCGTATCTCAAATGAACGCAGTAATCACATTTGTTGAGTGTGAAAAATTCATTAAAAACATCCGCTAAAGCCAATCATGGAAAAGCAAAGTCATCTGACCAGTGACTCGGCAAACTCAATTGTTCATTTTCGAAGTCCACTGCTACACAGCTTAATCGCTTTTCTAATTTCATTCAGTTATGCGTTGCTTAAGTTTTCAGTTACTTTCTCATTTAGCTCATTTGCTTCCGAGAAAGCACTAGTTCATTCGTCCGTACTCGTCACACACAGACACATACACTCGCATGTAGATGCGAATGCAATTGGAAGGAGTGGGGTAACTATCGGCACATCATGCAAATCTGGATGCACATATGCGCCATCAGAATGCACCATGCACCATGGCCACCAGATTCATCATGATAATCATCATCACCCTTTCTCTCCTCATCGTGTGCACGCCGAAGCATTCCCGAAAGATTGTGCCAACGACCTATTCAAGGCGTGAATGAACTAAGAGAAAGATGCTAACGTGCGAACAGAACTAGTGAGACGTTGCGCTGTGACATTTGCTGATCCAACGCTTCGTCTTTCTCAGAGTGTTAGTCCAGCCCTTCATCATTTAATTCATTTTTTGTAGCACAAAGGATCGCCTGTTCCGTGTGCAACAGTGCTGAAGAAGGAGTCGGCAGAGATAGCGCGTAAACTCAGTGCAAGTGCGTTGGAAGTGACGCCAATGCATAAGTCGGTGGTGGCGTAAGTACATGGGTGCATTTGCATATAACCCTAACCGCAAGTGAGTCATTTTTCACTTTTACAGTGTACGTTAGCTTCGCCCTGGTCTTTTGGTTGTAGAATACGAGCCAAAAGTAAAACATTCACTCAATGTAAAGATGATTTTTTGGAAATACAAACATCTAATGTTGCTACAGTCAAAGTAGCAATGCGTTGTTTAACGGGACTACAATAGTTGCCTGAAGTAAGCTTGTCACTTGTTGATGCAAGAAGCACGATAAGAAAAACAGAACGAATGCATAGCTATTATATAACGGTTTACGTATTCTAAACCAAGCGAAGGTCTAAGGTCAAAAAAAAAAAGCCCCGTATACCTTCCGCGTTTGTTTTACCTTCCACCTTCGACTAACCTATACTGCACGTGACTCCGAGACCATAAGACAGTAACAAGTTGGCTACGTCAGAGCATGTTTCTTACGACTTAGAGCTTAAGAAAAAAGGCTTTTAACTCCTTCAGTGAAAAGTATAGTTTCATTCAATACAGGCGTGCTCTATACATTATGCTCTAGCGCTCGCGATTCAAGCGTATAAGCAAAGCAGCTGATGAGATTATCGAGAAACTCCAGAAGTTCTTTGTCAAAGCCCGGCAGGCACTTTCGTAACCAGGCAATGGAAAATAACGCGCAAGATGTTTTTGCGAGCCCAAATCGGCTTAAACTGTTTGGCTCCAAGGTAACAGCACTCAGTTTTGAAATGTTCGCGTTCTGAAGGTTTCTTTTTCTCTTTTTCCATGTTCTCTTTTTGCATGTTCTCTTTTTCCTAACTTCAATGCTACCAGTTCCGTGCCTATAGTACATAGTGGTGTTCAATTAAAATAGAATACCCCCCTTCCCCCCTAAGAAAAAGATATAGATTTTTTTCTACTAAACATTCACATTGTATCCCAAAATGACAGCTCTAGACCATGGTTTTCAGGTGTCCTTAATTAACTGGTTCACAAGTTAAATAATGTCGTACATTTAGGCACAACTGCAGCATCAAAATGCTAGTGCCTCTAGCAAGGCACAAGAGAAGTTCAAAACACCTAATTGACGTTGGCGGTCGATGAAAAAACAACCGAGAGTAAGCATGAGTGCGCCCGCAAACCATGAAAGAGGACACCTTTTAATTAGGGAGACAGAGCACGCTTATAAATAGACAATGTCATATCTTTGTGGCATTTTTATTGCTATTACATTATTTATTTTAGGTAGCCAGCCTTAAATAAGTCGGAAATATAGTAAAGTTAGAAGAAAGACATCTGCGATTGCAACGTTAGAAAACTGTATCTTATAGACTGCCAAGATAAGCCTCCCTGTATACAGTCGTTGCATGCCACTGGGCTACACTCTCAAGTTTTTCCAGCGAAAAAACTTAACAAGGCGGCATATGCCCATCAGCCGCTTTTTTAAGTACGACATATGAGCGCTTCGTGGTATGATAAACATAGAAAGTGATGACATTGACAGTACAGTATATTTTGACCATTGATTATCACACTGTGATTCGTAATTACAGTGTGATAATCAGTGATAATCAGTGTGATAAGTTTTTTGCTTTTTTGTCTATTCTAAACATTGTATCCAGTTTGATGTCCTTTGTCGCTGTGTAACCGCTTGCGCAAGTATGTAGGCATGTCACACAATTGGTCCCTCTACTAGCCAGTTAGGCTATGGGACCAAACAAGTGTTTGCGAAGTTTTTTGTTACATGGATGTGAAAGTTACAATAATAAAAAAATAATGGTTCGCGCGTAAATACCAGCAAATGTCGTCTGCGTACAGATGCATAGAGGCAAATGTCGTCTGCGTATGTTGATAGACAAATATTGCTTGGTATATAGGTGCGTATGGAGAGCTATCAGCGTTAGGTTGAATAGCACTGTCTATTATTAAACATAGGAAAGTGATGTCATTGACAGTACAATATATTTTGACCATTGATTGTCACACTGTAATTCGTAATAGGTTCGCGCGTAAATACCAGCAGAGCTCACTCTGCAGGGGAAATTTCTAGGCTCCGACTGCGGAGATACAACGCAGTTGCAGTAGCAGGTCTCTGGATCTACGTTCGTAGCTGCAGGCGAGTTACCGCAGATGTACAGAGACAAATGTCGTCTGCGTATGTTGATAGACAAATATTGCTTGGTATATAGGTGCGTATGGAGAGCGATCAGCGTTAGGTTGAATAGCACTGGGCTCAGTACCCACCGCAATGACAACTGAAATGTGGAGATGCATTCCTGCTCTTTGTTCTCACAAAAAATAAATAAATAAATAAAAGGATCGCGTGTGGAGATCCCTGCGTATCCATATTAACATTCGGCCACCCACTCGGATTTCTTCTAGTGCGGCAAGGGCCACTTCATGAGCAACGTTATCATAGGCTCCTTTGACGTCGAGGAAGAAAGAGGCGCAAAGACGCTTACAGGCTTTCTCGTGCTCAACGTACGTGATTAGGTCGACGACGCTACCAAGCGACGATCGACCATGCCGAAAGCCAGTCATGAAATCTGGATATAGATCTCTTTACACTTCAAGTAGCACTCCAGGCGTCCGAGGATCATTCTCTCCATCACTTTACCCACGCAACTAGCCAATGCGATGGGGCGATAGGAAGAGAGTTCTAATGGTGACTTGCAGGTTTTAGCAGTGGCACTAGACGACTAGTTTTACTACTTAAAAGGGTGCCCTCTAGCCGAGAAGCAGAGCCATTAATCGCCCACTCAGCCACATGGCTCGGTAGAAAATGCTGTCGGCTCCTGGTGATGATGTAAATTTGCACGAAGCGAGTGCTGCCTTAAGTTCCTAGATGGTGTATTTGGGGTTCATACGGGGATCACATCGTAGCGGTTAACTGCTTTAAAGTGGTAAGTTGTTAAATGCAGTGGTTTGCACTGAAACTAACAAACGTGCAACAACACTCAGTGGGACGTGTGTGCACATTTCTTTCCTCCTTTGTTTCAGTTCGAGCCAGCGCTAAACCAGCCTTCGCTAAGAATAAACAAATTTCGCGGAGTGTAGTAATATTCAAGCACTGCATCGCATTTCCACTTTGATTTATGAACACTAAAATAAATAACTACGAGAACATCTATACAAGTGCGGGTTAATACTCTCACCAAAATTAGGTTCGTACGCGAATTCTTTTATTCACAAACCCTTCAGACTTCGGTTATCAGGTTGAGCAGCATTACATAACGCAAAGAAAAAATGCAAAACGCAAGTCAACGCATTAGGCTTTTCAAACAAAGATGTCCTTATGATATTTGTCGCTAAGCTTTCATATCCTTCATTACTAGACTGTAACTAACACACTGCTTTTGTTTTCTCTTATTTAAATTTTTGTGTTTGAAATCTTCATATGTCCTTATCTTCTACCCCCGAGCATTAAAAACGCAGAGATGAAAGACTGGTGGAATGTGAAATAGGTGCTTATCCAGCTTTCTACAGAAGGACCACTGACCTCAAAATATTTGGCAGTCGTATATAAGCCATTTCAAAAACACTGGTCACAGTAGTGGCTACTACTGCGTTTATCTTTCACGACTTTTATTTCGCTTTTTTTCTGTTGACCTCAGCGAGGAAATATATGGATCCTGCCTGGAACGAATCTCTCAAACATGGCTCGAAATCGAGGAGCGGGGAAAATAAAAAAGTTAATTATTGAGTGCTAGGTCGTCAATGGTGCGCACTAGGGCACGTTCCGCGAACATTATCGCAAGAGTTGTAGGCCCGTTCTAAACAGCAAATTTTGATGAGACAAGTGAATATTGTTCACTTTTCTTCAGGATATGTGTTTTAAACATGCAATTCGTGAAAATTCTCATGGCTCAACACAGAGATATCACGCTTCGTGAGCTGCACGCCATCTTTTTTTTATCTCTGAAACTGTGAAATTCGCTGGCATATAAAACGACCTTCCCCGTGAATGCCTTTTATTTTCACATAAAAAAAGAAAGTACCAGTGACCGCACACACTGAGCTCAAACGAATGCTGGAAAATTCTTAGACGTGACTGTGGTTCTAAGTAACAACAAATACAAAGATATTGTTACTCCGCGAATGGTTGCCTAGTCAACAATGCATGTCAATTTTAACAGAAAACCCTCGCTGGAAAACGTATAATGGGGATAGGGTCACAATACAGCTTTTTTTCAGTAACCTTACGTTGTTAGCCTCTCTATGTAAACTGAAGTGGAGTTTATTGGTGCAAGTACATCACTTGAGCTGGAGACTTGAGGACGCTGACAGCGGGCGGCGACAACCGACACAAGAATCACATCGCGGATCCCAACAACTCACGCTCGGGCCTTGAGGCTAGAATGGTGGCCCACTACGTCATATCGTTCATAGTAAAACCTCAGTTATTACTATTGATATTGCTGCATGCATGAATATTGATATTCTAGGGGGCGACGTGCGTGTGTGCCTGACGAGGAAGACGAAGAGTTGTCTCCGCTCGATCGCTGGTGAACCGGGCACGCCATTACCGCTAGTTTTGAATATATCTAATCCCCAGCCTCGTCGTTACGGCGTCTCTTCTTTTCCGTAACATATTTCGTGGAGGTGGAACGTTCCCCGTCCTCACCACGAAGCTTCGCAGTGGCCGCACCGTTCCGGCTCCGGCCATGGCTACCAATGACAACAGCCCGTCAGCGTCTCCATCTGTAGCTCCAGCCACTACATACCTGACAATGCCCACCCCCCGTGATCCCGGTACATTCTCCGCACAACCTGTGTTCGACGTCGACCACTGGCTCCGTTTGTACGAGCGTGTTAGCCACACACACCGATGGGACCCTACCATGATGCTCGCCAACGTAATATTTTACTTGGACGACACCCCACGGGTCTGGTTCGACGCCCATGAGACCGAGCTCACCAGCTGGGATACCTTCAAGGAGCGACTACGCGACATCATTGGGGACCCGTCCGGTCGCCAAATGGAAGCGCGAAAAGAACTCGCCACTCGTGTGCAGTCCTCAACAGAGTCGTATGTCTCATACATACAGGACGTGCTCGCATGTGCCGAAAAGTCGACGAGCAAATCTCGGAGAGTGACAAGGTTGGCCACATACTTAAGGGCACCGCGGACGACGCCTTCAATTTGCTCGTCTACCCTAACGTCACGACCGTATATATGACTATCAAAGAATGCCGCCACTTTGAAATGGCCAAAAGCCGCCGTGTTCTGTCTCAATTTACGCGGCTACCATACACGGCTGTTACATCCACTTGCACCGATCTCGGTGCCGCACCACCCATGCAGGACAGCGTGACACGAATAGTTCGACGGGAGCTTGAGGCGTCAAGTCCGGCACCATTTCCTCCACATCCGCTCGACCGTGGCGCCGCACAAACGCCTCCGCCGGTCTCCGTTATCCAAGCCGTCGTGAGGCAGGAAATTGCAAAGCTTGGTATTCCTGTGGCCTGCTCTGTCTCCCGACCCGTCTCCAGACCAATGACAACAAATGCACTACGCCATGACTTACATTTTATTCCGCGATCCCGCGATCCGGTGGAATGGAGAACTGCAGACGACAAGCCGATCTGCTTCCGCTGCCACCGAGTTGGCCCGCTACTCCCGCTACTGCCGCAGCACTTGGACGCCCTCAAACTGGAGCCCATTTTCCTCTAATCGACCATACGAGGACTCCCGTCGGTATTCGCCCAGTCGTGTGCACCCTTCTTCCGACGTCCCTAACAGCCGCTCCACTGCTCGTTCGCCGTCACCTCAACGCCGCCGTTCCCCATCACCTCAGACACGCCGCTATCCGTCGCCGGTCAACTATGGATCCTCTCAGACGGAAAACTAGATCATGCAGCCCCTGGAGATAGTGCTGCATCGCTTGCGAATGATCCAAATCCTCCGTTGACGCTCCCCACTAATACGAACTTGATTGAGGTGTATGTGGACGGTATTTCTTTGACAGCGTTAGTCGATACCGGAGCTCAAGTGTGCATAATGAGTGCTCATCTGTGTCGCCTGCTCAAAAAAATCCTCACGCCTGCAGCAACTAAAGCCCTCCGTGTCACTGATGATGGAACTGTGGCCATCACTGGAATGGGTACCGCTCGTGTTTGTATTGCCGACTGCCATGTCCCCGTTTTATTTTCGGTGATTGAAAATTGCCCCCACGATCTAATCTTCGGCATGGACTTCCTATCGACGCATTCTGCCCTGATAGATTGTGCCGCCTGTACTCTCTGCCTAGAACTTCCTCTTCTCCCGGATTCTCACCCTGAACTCCCGAACAGCCTGTGCACCACTGACTTCTTCCGGATACCGCCTAAAGCTCTCACATTCATCGAATTGGCAACACCCTCTCCCGTGCTCGACGGTGATTGAATTGAATTGAAGTTTATTTGTCCTTAAATTCGTACAGGATTGGGAGCAGACACTAAAGGCCTGACATGGGGCCTCTGCTCCTAAATACAGTTTGGCACGCAGGCCAATCAATCTGTCGCATATGTTTTCAGAAATAAATATATAACACAACAAATAACACACAGAAATAAATAAATAACACAATAAATAAACTATAACACAACAAAATTTAGCATCGTCTTGTTACACAATTTCAGACAAAACATTAGAAAATCACTTTTTTACAATAGCGTCATCTGAAAAGAAACTTTATCAATACAGAATTTAAAATAAAGCATAAGAAAAGAAACTACAACACATAACTCGAATTGATAGATAGGATGTAACAAATCAAGTACAGAAACTTTCATAAGCATACTCAATATCATGGTTCATTAGGATGGGCTTGATTATGGTGTTGGAAGGTACGGAATTGAAATCTATATCATGACGCCGATTACTGATGTTCTCCTGGCGCGTGACGTTACTATCCCACACTCCGTCGTAAGCATGGCCTCTAACCGGACATATTTACCTGTTATCAATTTCGGTTTCGTAAAACAAGTGCTACCCCAAGGAATTTCGGTCACCACGCTAAGGCCCTTAATTGACGGCCAAGTCACCTGTTTTACGGCAGACGTATGTCCCGAGCACCCACATCACTCGCAGGATGCCACGTGCCTCAATGCGACCTTACGCTCCATGATCACCCCGGACCTCAAACCTGAGAAGTCAACCGCGCTATGCCGCCTTCTGGCTTCATACCGCGACGTATTCGACATCGACTGCCGTCCACTCGGCCATACTTCACTCGTCAAGCACCGCATTAACACAGGTGATTCTCATCCCATTCAATGGCGACCATACCGGGTGTCTGCCACCGAGCGTAAAATAATTCAACAAGAAGTCACCAAGATGTTATCCAAAAAAATTATTGAACCCTCTTCGAGCCCTTGGGCGTCCCCCGTTGTGCTCGTTAAAAAAAAAGATGGCTCATGGCGCTTCTGCGTGGATTACCGTCATCTGAATGGAATCACGAAAAAGGACTTTTGTCCTTTACCCCGCATCGATGATGCTCTCAATTGTCTCCACGGCGCCCAATACTTTTCTAGAATAGACCTACGTTTCGGCTACTGGCAGATTGCTGTCGTTGAAAAAGACCAAGAGAAGACTGCATTTGTAACTCTGAATCGCCTATATCAGTTCAAGGTTATGCCGTTTGGGCTTTGCAGCGCCCCAGCCACGTTCGAGGGCATGATGGACTCTCTGCTACAAGGATTCAAATGGTCAACATGTCTTTGTTATCTTGACGATGCCGTTGTATATTCCCCAACATTTGAGACCCACCTTCAGCGTTTGTCTCCTATTCTCGACGTATTCCGCACTGCAGGCCTCCAATTGAAGTCGTCGAAGTGCCGCTTCGGACGCCGGCAAATCACAATGTTGGGCCACCTTGTCGACGCCTCTGGTGTGCAGCCGGACCCCGAGAAAATTCGTGCCGTCACCAGTTTTCCTGTACCCCAGTCAGCTAAAGACGTCCGGAGTTTCGTAGGACTTTGCTCCTATTTTAGAAGGTTTGTGAAAGCTTTCGCAACCATCGCTCGACCCCTCACAGAGCTTCTGAAGAAAGACGTCACATTTACGTGTGGTATTGACCAAGCTGCTGCTTTTTCTCACCTAGTAACGCTACTGACGACTCCACCCATATTGGCTCACTTTGACCCATTCACTCCGACGGAAGTTCGAACCGATGCTAGTGGTCACGGAATCGGAGCCGTGTTAGCCCAGCGCCAACGGGGACACGACCGAGTTGTCGCCTACGCTAGCCGCCTCCTCACAGCTGCTGAGCGCAACTATTCTATTACGGAGCGTGAATGTCTTGCTCTTGTTTGGGCAGGCTCAAAGTTCTGCCCATATTTATATGGCACTAATTTCTCTGTGATAACTGAACATCATGCGCTATGTTGGCTTACGTCACTGAAGGATCCTACTGGCCGGCTTGGGCACTGGGCTCTGCGACTCCAAGAGTATACCTATATAGTGACGTACAAGTCCGGACGCCTACATCAGGACGCAGACTACCTGTCCCGCTACCCGGTCACTGAGTCGAACACTATGCATGACACTGACACCGAGCCTTGCGTCTTTTCCTTTTCGCGAATGACATGCATCGGTGACGAGCAGCGCTATGATGCGTCCTTGCGTGCTATCATTGAGCGCCCCGAATCACCATCTTCCAGTCAGTCCGATCGCTCATTCGTGCTCCACAATGCTGTATTATACAGCCAAAGTTTTGAGCCGGATGGACCGGCTCTGCTGTTTGTCATTCCGAAACACCTTCGCTCGGAAGTTCTACATGAACTTCATGAACTTCCGAGTGCTGGTCACCTTGGTGTGTCACGCACTTACGACAGAACACGCCGACGCTTCTGCTGGCCAGGGCTTGCGCGCTCAGTTAGAAGATACGTTACGGCTTGTGAGAAATGTCAGCGCCGCAAAACGCCATCGACACTTCCCGCCAGACGCCTTCAACCACTTGATATTCCGTCAGAACCGTTATTCCGCGTTGGCTTGGACCTACTTGGCCCTTTCCCCTTGTCTTCCTCGGGTAACTAGTAGATAGCCGTGGCCATTGACTACGCCACGTGTTATGCCATCACACGAGCTCTCCCAACAAGCTGCGCCACAGATGTCGCCGACTTCCTCCTCAAGGACGTGATTTTGCAACACGGAGCCCCACGGCAGCTGCTTACAGATGTTTTCTGCGGTTTGGCCGAGAACCAACATTGCCTCTAGACACCGTCATACCATCCCCTGGAGTACCGACCAGTGAGTATGCCATGGACGCTATCACTCGGGCCGCTCACGCACGCGAAATCACCCGTACTCGCCTTCTGACCTCTCAAGAGAACCAACGGCGCTTGTATGACCAACGACACCGCGACGTACACTTTCCGCTCGGTTCTTTGGTGCTGTTCTGGTCTCCGACCCGTCAAGTTGGCTTGTCAGAAAAACTGCTTACTCGCTACACAGGCCCATACCGAGTCCTTCGTGTGGTTACTCCTGTAACATATGAAATTGGTCCTGCCACCCCGTTGCCTTCATGTGCCCAACAGGCTACCGGTATTGTACATGTTGCGCGCTTGAAGCCCTACAACTCTCCTAGTGACGTTGACATTTAAATGCGCCGAGATGGCGCTTGCACCACCGGGGTTTACGTTACATGCATGTATATTGATATTCTAGGGGGCGACACGCGTGTGTGCCTGACGAGGAAGACGAAGAGTTGTCTCCGCTCGATCGCTCGTGAACCGGGCGCGCCATTACCGCTGGTTTTGAATATGTCTAATCCCCACCCTCGTCGTTATGGCGTCTCTTCTTTTCCGTAACAATATCTCACTCAGTCTGCTTTTTTAACCCTCACTTTAGTAATATTTCACTTCTTTTTTTTTCCTAGCCTATATACAAAAGTGCCCCCAGCCTTGAGACGTTTTTCCTCTGGCGCATGGTCACAACTATCTGCTAACACACGGAATACCCAACAGTGTAATGTGGAGTAAGCATATGCAATGCCGTGAAATTTTCAGATGTAGCTGTACGTCTACTTTCTGACCACATCAAATACATTATATTCTAGCTTCGTCATTCCTTCCGAAAACGTTCTCAACAAATGCAAAACAAGTCCAGAGAAATACCTGGAGATGAAGCGAAACACCCGAGACGTGTTTGTTGTAAAGCTACGTAGTAGATACCTACCAGATTGTTCAAGCGGGTGAAAGATCTTCCAGTGACTTCGCGAAACGAATAATAAATAAAGTGTGGCACCTCATTTTTCAAGTTCCTCCAAAGGAAAAAGAAAAGAACATACAGACAAGGCTGGCAGCATGTGGTGGTGATCGATGGAAGATTGCTCTTAGCCTCGAAGAGATAGATTTTGCTTTTGTACAATTTCACAGGCTTTCGAGGTCTTCTTCGCGCACAACTCAAGGTGCACCATTTCGATCTCTGAAGGTCATCAATATTAAATGTGCGTTTATTCGAATGTGAAAGAGTAAACTGAAAACTGAAATAAAAGCAGCTCGATTTGGAACGCAGTATGCTTTCTTCCCGTCAGATACAAGGTTTGAATCTTTTAGGAGCTGTACACATGAATCCCAAGCGCGCACACACACACACACACACACACACACACACACACACACACACACACACACACACACACACACACACACACACACACACACACACACCGTGCGCGCGCGCGGGAGCGTAGCCAAAATTGTTTTTTTTTTTGGGAGGGGGACATCTTCACGATTTTGGGGAGAACACCTTTTTGAAATGGTCATTTTTCTTCTATATGCCTGGCGAAAAAATATGGAGTGGGGGGGGGGGGGGGGGGGGGGGGGGTATATGCGCGTTGGTCATACAACGTGATACGTAGTCATAGGTGCCTTTCGTTTTCATGCCCCCCTCATATGCGGACCTTTATGATCCAGGTTTTCACGAATACTTTGTTTTTTAATTGAATGAAAACTTCTTTTTGTTCGTTGTGTTACATAAGTGGCTTGAATATGCACGTGTGTGAGTGTGTGTATGCGTGTGGGTGTGTTAGTGTGCTACAACTTTCTTTCCTTCTTTCAAAAAACTGCAGAACCGCATACTGGTTACGCCGAACTAGAGACAACATTCCTGTCTTCGCTTTGATGTTTCCATGTTGTTTTTGTGATAAAGAGCTGGTGGGCTGCCTATGTGCTATAGCGTCTTCTCAATACTTATCCTCGTTTTGAAAGAAAGCTTCAATTTCATTTTAGTTTTGCCACTACAAAGTATTCAAAGCAGCTGTCACATCTGAGCTCGACTAAAAAGCGAATGGCAGACGTGGAAACTACACCGCCACCCAGTTCAGTTACAGGGTTAAGCAACAAGATTTTTTTTTGTGTCGGTAGGTACTCCCTGTTGAATTAAGCTGGTATGTTACGGCTATGAATATTCAAGCCGAGAAATTGTAAGCTTCAGATACTACCTACATTATTGACTAATTATAAGAGAAACTGAGAAAATAGTAGGAAAACAATGTTTTCGAAATAATTTTGAAGAATGACAGTAATCGATGTCTAATAAGCGATAACTGGAATATAAACAGGGTGTTACTTTAACACTGATTCGTGATTATATACAAACCCCGAACCTGTATTGCTATAATGGGCGCTATGCCCCAATGTCAATAATGCATTCTGCATTATTTACCTACGTGACACCTGGCTAATCTAAGAGCTTATTCAAATTGAATTTACAGGAGTAATAGCTGATTATTTAGGGTAAGCGACAGTCTACATCAATAGGAAACGACGCAAAAAAAGAAAAAACTGAAGTGTTCCGGATTAACACGATATTGTACCTAGAGGTGTACAGTTGAAAGCACCGCTTTTTGTAGGTGAGGATAGTTGCGAGCTAACTAACTCCAGAAAGGAGTGATCACACATTACTGAACTGAGTGGCCATTTCTGCACGAATGTGGCAGAATATGCGAGTCTGTCTGTATTGTGACCATAGAAGGAGTGTCTCAAGAAATGTCAGCATTTCCAAGTATTTCTTCAACACTACCCCAACTTCTTAATAGTGCTGAAAGGGCCCACAACAAAACATTTCTTAATTAGGTAGATGCATTCAGCATTTTAACAGGCCAGCTGTAACAGAAATGTACACAAGGTTTAGCCGCTGACATAACTAAATTTATTTAACAACTTCTCATCTCTCTGCAACCTCTTTTCTCCCCTTCATCCCTTCCCCAGTGCAGGGTAGCAAACCGGATGTGCGTCTGGTTAACCTCCCTACCATTCTTTGCATCTTTATCTCTCTCTCTTAACAACTTTCTTTCAAGATTCTTACGAAAAATAAACGCAGTACCAGCCATTCAAATCTGTGAACCCTTCCACCAAACAAGTGTCATGTACTGATGGCGGGGTTACTGCATACACTTGGCAAGGCAGGGGCTCCACAGTTTTCTGTCACGTCATAGGTCGCATACGTACATATCGAATACTCTTTTAGTACGTCGATCCGTAGAGGCAAAACGTGTCCTTTTTGACTAATGGCAAAAGCATAGCACCGGAGACGAAAAATCACTCGTATGTCTTCTCCACTTACTGTAACTACATACTGTCCACAATCGAGATCATGCATTTAGATACAGCGAACATCGTAATGATGTTGTATGGGCCCGTGCATTAACATATACCTTTCCGACTAGGCCACGCACGTGTCCATTATTGATCCATCCACAGGAGCTCACCTTTGTAGTTCATTTCATCCACCAACGGGAAAAGAAAAGCCTAATCATTCTCGTCGTTCTGCTATCACTCGCTCCACGAGCCACGTTGGTGTACATACAAGGCCCAATTTCATGTATCTTTGTTTAGCTTAAGCCCGAGTACCGATAAGTACCATTTGCGAGTACCAATTGCACCAATAATAAAAAGAAGTAAACAACTAGCACAGTATATGAACACGACGTACGGATAGATACTCTGAGCAGCAAAGTAACTGCAAGCCAATGGGAGCAGCACGCGTGACAATGTCCAATAACGTACATAACTGCTAATGTCAGAATAAAAAATAGCTAAGGGCTTTCACGTGGTCTCCAAGGGTTGCATCTTGGAAATCAAGAACAAAATTATGCTTCCAGAATGAAGAAAATAGTGAAGAAACATGGAAAGCACTTACCGAGTGCCAGACATGATGAAACTTGTCTCACGCTAGATTGATTACAATATTTTGAATGCAAAATGAGCGCGTTTGACTAAACCTGCATAAAATTGATGCACCACTTTCCGGCGAGTGATTACCGTAGCGCAGTCACGTCAAAGCTATTGAGAATCCATCATCTTCAGGATTCGCGTGTGCTAACTATAGTCGTGGTACAGTCACATGCATTTTCATCTTGCAGATATTTCTCTTTACAAAAAGTAATGATAGAAGGCGAGATAAAAGGAAAATGGGGAAACCGCAAGCGAGTGCCTTGGTTCCTATGGGTTTTTTTTTCCCCAAGGTTTGAAGGAAGGATGAAGCATAAAAAGAAATGTTAGTTGCTACTATTACTTTGAGACTGTGCACAGATTTTACTGAATTCATTGTATGCAAGAGAAAACGCAATGTAGAGGCCCATCTCTTTGAGATAATGATCTCTTCAGACGAAGGTGACGGAGCACCCGTCGACAGAATTTCTACGGGTCTGCCCCACTAAATCAAATAAATATTATTCGCTGTTAGTGTATGCTTGTCTACATGAACGCTAGAGATAAAGTAACCAGAGGACAGGCATAGAAGTTGAACAGCCGAGCACTCAGGTTGCTGCTCTACTCTGGCAGTAAAAGAGTGGTAGTGGTAAGAAAAAGAAGATGTACAAGCGGCAAGGGCGTTCACAAGGCATTTGTGCTACTGTCGTATATCCCCATCCTAGTTTTATTGCCACGAGCACAGCCACTCATTTCGGCTACAGACATTTCACGTCACCTTGTTCATATATTACTTACCATGCTTGTTCTATCATTGTTCATAGCACTCTTTGGTAAGAGCATGGGCATTGCATCACTAAAACGTACATATTATCAAGATGTACTAGGCGAGCACTTCGAGTAAACACGAGTACCAAGTCAGAAATATCGCGATATTGCAACCATAATGCCACAGCGTGGAGCCGTTTGTCAGAAAACCTGCCTGCCTCAGTGCCCGACTTCGCGAGTTTATGGCGCTATGCAACGCTTTTTCAAATGATTCTTGAATGGCTTCATTAAAGCAGCTGATTGCCGCACGTATCCAGATCTGCAAAAATAGTAATATATAAAATAGAATCCATCAAGTACGAGGAGTGTTACATCGAGGGAGGTAAATATGAGATGTTATGATGCAGGGATGTTAGACATGCCGCACGCTGCAAGCGCTTTTCTCTTTTTGTACTTACTAGCGCGCTGGAGGGCTACGCAGAAAGGGGATGGCATGTCTCTTAGCCCGCTAGACTCATGACCTTTAGCACTTTCTTTTTCTTCAAATGCGTGCCTTACACTCAGTGAGAGCCTAAAGCCAGGAGCAACTCAGTGGACATCATTCGTTTTGTGAATATGGTCATGATTTTTTTTTTTACATTTAGAATAGCATTGCCTATATTAACATTCCCTTTACTTTCCATGCCATCATTGTTTGTCTGTTCTCATTAATATTGTGTCTACTAAAGAAACTGAGCCGTCAAGTTTACCCTTCTTCCTTCGATGATGAATACTTTATTTATAAAGCACGCCTCAGAAAACGTGTGCGTGTGGATCATGTTAAATAGTAGCAATGTATACACAGAAAATGTCCATATATTTTCCTAGAGTTACCAGAATAATCAGCTGACAATTACGCACAGGTCGTGGGGCTTTACTCGCAATGCGCCAGTTGACGTCTGTTTTTCGTTGTACTCGCGAACTGCAAAAGGGTTATTCAATACTGCTGATAAAAAAAAAGGAGAAAATACCGTCACCGTCCTCGTGGTGAAGCTTTCACTATCCTCTTTTTTTATGTGAATAACTGATAATATCTCAACGGTAATATCGCATGACGATAGTTATAGCGCGAGAACAAAACGACGACACAGAGACAAGAAGGACACGAAAGTCGTCGTTTTGTTCTCGCGCTATAACTATCGTCATGCCATACCAACTAGCCCAAGCTGCCACACTTCTAAGGTAATATCGCCGCTCCTCGTCTTTTGCAGTTCTTTACCTTCATCTGCAACTCCACAGTGATGCCTAACGAGGAATATCACTAATACACCCAGGTTCTAAGCATACGTTGTTTTGTTCATGAGTACCTGCGTCAAGCCTAGGCCAATCTACGTGGAGTTATCCGGGTTCCCTTCTACGCGGGCTCTTTCCAGCGGCACCTACGACGCTTGCTCCACACCCGTGCTTTGGAACGCGTTCCCCTTGATAGGCTTTGCACCAATGATGAGCAGTTTTCATGAACATCGATGATGCCGACTCTTCCACGCTTTTCTACCGTGGCTTACTTTGAGGAGCTTTCTTAATTTCCTGGTATTCGCTTCATTCACCTTAGAAGCACCAGTCTCATCGCTCTGACTTGGTCTGGTCTTCATCTTTCATGGTTGTCACGCTTCTTCAGCATTCTTCGCTGAAACAAAATGTATACCATTCACGCTGCCTTAAACTTTGACGTCTGCAGCTTTCAAGAAGAGCTGAAGTCATAAGCAGTACGGACTTGCTGCTGTGTCCTTATGGTTCTCCATATGATCTATTTCACTTTATAAGCTGACGTTAATTGATTTGCTTCCACCAGTCACTTTTATGAACGCGGGTGAAGACTGTACAACAGCACAATCTGTCAGATTCGGATGCAGTAAGATTTAAGGCCAGGTGGACCATCCTTTCGATTGTCCAAACCTTCCCGCTTTTCCTATAGTGGTGCAGATCCGCTGCTTCTCATATACATGCGTTGTGGAAGCTGTTTCATTAGCTTCATGGGTACAGTGTGTTGACGAGATCTCTAACAGTATGAAAGAGGGTTTTTCAAGTTGCGGTTGTTCATCGGTGTTTATATTCGATACTGCATTCTCTGCAGTGGGAATCCTCATCTGTCTGACTCCGAAATGTTTTTCTTTTTGTTGTGAGGTCAACCCATCAAGCTTTTGTGCGACAAGATTGCCGTTCAGCACTCAATGGCCAGATGGTGATGACGCAGACAGAAAGAGTACATTCCTTTCTGCTTCTGTTCTCATACAATGTCTTATTGAGGCCAAGTGAGCCTGCCGAGTGTTTAATGTGTCTGTGATCTTATATTATGCTTTCACTTTCAGTCGAATAACCTACAGAGAACATAAACGTCTGCTTCCTTCATCTCAGCTTCCAAATTACAAATGTAAACCGCGATATATATATATATATATATATATATATATATATATATATATATTCCTTTGAGACGCTCAAGCTGGTAGGTAAGAGCTTTGTGAATATTCGACAATTCACGTATTGGTGGGCGCTCCAGATGCAGTAGAGTTTCGATGCTTGTGATGGCTTGCATCACGCCCTTGCTTACCTGACTCGACCTTTCAAATCGAACCTCTATGATTCGGTCTACTGTCCGAAATGTAAAAATTCACTGGTCGGCAGCGTCGCGAGGCGAAGTTGACGCAAACGCTGGATCCGTCACGCAAGTTTAGCACTGACGAAGTACCGGGCATCATCGAACTGTCATGCTTCATGGTCTGCGTTACGCGTAGGGTTAGGCCTCACACATGAACTTCACCTAACGGTGGCTTTCTCCCGGGTTTCGGCACCAAAAACTTTATAACAGGATGAACCATTGTTCCCGAAGTGAAGCCCTTCGCAGGCCTCTTCTGCACTTGAATGACCGTATTACAAATAAACTGTTCAGATCTTAATCAGGAGATCTTAATTATGATATCGCTACTCCTCGTCTTCTACAGTTTTAGCAACTCCATGTATTACGGTTGTAAAATTGAAAGAAAAAACTGGATTTTCTGCAGATTACAAGTAAATGCACCCAACCCTGTTGCGAAGTGAGATGGCCCGTACCACTTCAAAGATAATTAACATCTAACCTCAAGTACCAACTGTATTATTGAGCGAAGAAGAGAAACAGCGCTGTAATAAACGGGAAAACAAAGGACAGCGACAACGACGCTGAAGCTACATGAGTATAGTCTAGATGCATGGAAAGTTCGGTTGGAGGCAGGTATCTTGGGCACAAAAAAAGAAGTACGCTTTAATTAGGTGCTGCAGTGCTTAAGATAGAACAAAAATGAAGGGAGAGCGGTTCCTGTATAAGATCTCGCGTCTTTCATCAACTACAAGTACCGCTTTCTAGTTTATAACATCTTGCATCTTTTCATCATCAGCTACAAGTACCACCATCTAGTAAACACTACAAGAACTAAACGAGAGGTGGCTACATACAGGAGATGGTACCGCCATCTAGTGAAAACTGCAAGAACTAAACTAGAGGTGGCTACATACAGGGGACGGTACCGCCATCTAGTGAACACTGCAAGAACTAAACTAGAGGTGGCTACATACAGGCTACAGGGGACGCACAGCCCACGCCCTAAGGAGCTTCGCCCCTAAAACCATCTTAATTTTCTAGCCAACGTCTAACAATGCGTTGTCTATGACAAAGAACTGTAACGCGCGCATATCTAAACAATGTAAGGCCACACTTTTTTCTTCGTCATTTTCGAAGTCCATTGTCGTAACTTTATGACAGTATTGCTAAGTGAAGCAAGACAAACATGAAGTTTTCGAGCAACTGTCTTAACAATATTCATTATTTAGTATTGAACAACGGAGTATACTTAGGCGCCCAGCTTAAGTACGCCGAACTTCTAATACATGCGTTGCCTTAATAACCATGCAATATACGAGCACTTTTCAACTCTCCGGCAGAAGTTATACTACATATAGCATTGAATTCGGCTCAGTCTAGGTAGATTGTCAGTCGAGTACAGTCTTTTCATCACCCCCTCTTTTTCTTTTTATATAGAAAGCACAGTTAATGTAATCACGCGTACAAAAAGGGGATACTTTCTTTTATCTACCTTCGTTCCACAGCACACTAATGAAAAACATTTCGCGCTGCTTTGATATATGGCCGTATACAGATGATCCTGAAATAGCCATTTTCGAACCACTAAGCGTTAAGCTTATCTGCGCGTAGCATTGCTCTGTTGCTTCATATGAAAACCCAGCCTGAGATCTGAACCAGCTGAATAAGTCGGTGAACGTAAAAATGATATAACTGCCCGAGCTCTTGTATGTTTAGCTACACACTCTATGTAGCAGCACGCTTATGAGCTAATTTGTCTCGCTATAATTACCGGGGAACTCATTCCCTAATTACACTTCTCAGCGTAACGCTGCCGCTTACAGCATGCAGACGTAAATCATGAACGAGCGTACTATAAGGTACGCAATCTGAACTGTACAGACATCCGTGCATGCACATAAAAACCTCGAAATGAAAATGAAAGATGTGTCTGATTTGCACATGAACAGCATTAATTGTAGCTTGGCAGACATGGTAAAATGACCGGAACAAAGCGGGGCTTGTCGATACCGTTTACATACGAGAGGATAGTTCATTTGTTGGTTGTACAGATTGAAAACAACACAGAAATTCTCAGACAACTTGTATAGAAAGCTATTCTCCTATTATAGTAATGGCTCTGCTCAATGGGTGTGTTTGTATAGGGGTGAAACTGTTCGAGTTTGCGTAATTTTGTCGGATATAGATATCGTGAGCGTGCTGCAGTGGTAACAAATTTGTTATGCACCAGGTGTGAGAGAAAAACGTTGTCTACCCTTTGTCTTGGCTAGTCATGAATCGACAAAGAAGGTCCCTGTAACCTGTACCGGAGCTGGTGGGATATGCCACCGCCACTTGTGACACGTGCTGATTCATTAGGTCAACCAGTACACCGACTCACTCACTGAATTAGGTTTCAGAAATTACGCAGCACTAAGAGCATGTGTATTTCAAGAATGACCCCCTGGGTACAATCGTGGTAAAACAATCCAAAGGATGCATTTCCTGGACGAATGCAGTGTGCTGTCTCTTAAATAAGATAAGGCAGCAGAGTTTAACCAAATGAATGAGTTGATGCGACAAGTTCGCCATTACCAGCCGCAAGGCAGCCGACTTGCTTGCACGATTATACAATTGAATCAAAACTGCTGAGGCCAGTTGTCTCAAAGTGTCACTTCTAGAAGGTGTACAGGAAAATGCAGTTAGAACTACTAGTTCGTTCGGGAAAAAATATTATGGCAGTGATGTCACAGAGAACAGAAAAGTTATTGAGTTGTCGCTTAACCCATGAATGGACTCAGAAGCATTTCGTCTCTTGTTTACTAAGAACTAAGTCTATTCAGTTGAAAGCATGTAATACCGCTGACAGTCCGGCTTCGCACCTATATACAGTTGGATGTGTTCATGAATACGTTACTCTGCACGAAGAAATACGCTCAGTGTTTTCGCATGCTGCACAACGGCTGGTCTTCGTACTCATTTTCTGTAGGTATAATGTCACTAAAATTAAAGAAAAATGTCAACCAAAATGCAAACAAATGAATTTATTAAAGAATAAAAATTCTAAAGTCTTTAATAAATATATGGTACATTGGCATTGGAAGTGGCGAATTGTAAACGTTGTTAAGAATGTATGCATAATTTTGTATTACGAACAACTGCAGTGAAAGTGTCGGGCAGCCGTACCAGTAAATGCAAAAATAGTAGAATGAATGATGCATGGATGGGTGAACTTCATGTGCGCTGGCAGTCGTAAATACAGCAGGAACACTGCAGCTTTCACCTGCATAAAAATCAAATGGGAGCGTTTGAAAGACATCCCGAAACCACTAAACTTGTTTACTTCACACCCATTAATGAAGACAAAGAAATCAAAGCAATTTATGCCCGTCGGTCGAGCACCTGGTGCAACAAGTGTAAAAAATTGTACTTTGTAGCATTAAGAAATTTTAGCTTATTCATCCCCCCCCCCACACACACACACACAACAAATGACAATTTCGCAGGGGAGACACGCATTATTTAATTTTGTTTGATGGAAGTGTCATTCGTTATAACCGAACTTTTTTGCTCCTGCCTGCTTTCTTCTTTGAGAATCCAAAAAGCACTAGCGTGCCCATGAAACATGGCCAGTGGAGGGAGTGTTCCTGTGAGCCACAGGATAACTTTACCTATAACTTCGTAAAAAACTAAACTAAAAAATATTTCCATCGAAAAGAAAAGAGAAGTTCAGGGCTGAAAGGTAGGTGGTGCCCTAATTAAATGCCCGTGCTTTTGCTATACGAACATAATTTATCTTTTCAGCCCATTCCGTCGAACTTCAGCTAAACTAGCAATGAAAAAAAAATGAATACGTCTATACTATAATTACCTTCTTTTCATTTTTTGGAAGAATTTACCTTACACGTAAGCACTGCTCTTTTCCTCGATAATAAAATGTTATTAGTAATCGCATCACAAGAGACGGTAGAGGGGGAGAAGACAACAAACTTTCTTTGCACAAAGCCCTGCATGGTGAATAAATTAAAGAGCCAGAGTTATAAAGTTTGCGAGCTCATCAAGAACAAGTCTTCTTTGTTTAAAGCAATCAGCGCTGAATGAAGTTGTTTATGAAATTCTCGATATATACTGGCGCGTCAAACATTCAGCGTTTGAGGGAACGACCACTCATTAATCTCACAAATTACGGAACTGCTTGTCACCCCTCTAACAAGCCCAGCATTGCAGAAGGGGTGAAAAACTGCAATTTATTTTATTAGTGTAATATTTTTACTTTTTGTATTACGTTGCTCAATTGAGAGAGGCAAAGAAGCCATTTTAGGTGGCCCCATGTCGTCAGCTACGAATTCTCCAATTCGCCACAATCGACAGTTCCAAGTACATGCCCCCTTCTAACATAAATACGATCAGTATAATTTTATTTGCGAAGCATCTCATGAGCCCGCTTGATCCGATGGCGTCCGCGCTCCAGCACGCATGTGCGTCCTCTTCATCTGTGCCCTCTCCTACACCCCCTACCTCTGCTCACAATGGCGACCCAGGAATCGTCTGCTAGGCCACGTTCGGTTCCCCTCTCTCTCCTCTAGGCATCCCTCCCAGCGGCGTTTACACCCCACAGCGCATACGTGTTCCCTGTACACCTATCTCCTCTCTCCCCCCCCCCTCTCTCTTTCTCACCTCGCAACGCCAAGTCTACTGACAACTTCCCTAATTACAAAAACCGACTGCTAGTGCTTCTCAACCATTCCCTTACAAACCGCGTCCTGTATATACAAATGCATTGCGCAATCTAAGTTACGTCTGAACGGTAAAACCGGCAACAGGATTGATTGATATGTGGAGTTTAATGTTCCAAAACCACCATATGAATATGATTAGACGCCGCAGTGGAGGGCTCCGGAAATTTCGACCACCTGGGGTTCTTTAACGTGCACCAAAATCTGATCACACAGGCCTACAGCATTTTCGCCTCCAACGAAAATGCAGCCGCTGCAGCCGGTATTCGATCTCGCAACGTGCGGGTGAGCAGCCGAGTACCTTTGCCACTAGACCACCGCGTCGGGGGAAAACCAACAACAGGAAATAACGTAAGTGCCTCAAACAGCCGCTGCAGCAAATTACTGTGCTTGTTTTAGTTCAAATTGTGTGTTTGTGCGTGTGTGCTTGTCTTTGTGTGTGTGGGTATGTGTGTGTTTGTGTGTGTGTGTGTGTGTGTGTGTGTGTGTGTGTGTGTGTGTGTGTGTGTGTGTGTGTGTGTGTGTGTGTGTGTATGTATGTATGCGTGTGCGTGTGTGTGTGTGTGTGCGTGCGTGCGCAACATAATAACTCTAAAGCTTGTGCTGCGCGAATTTCCTGCATAACCAAACGCATTAAAGTACACCTGTTTGCTTGAATTACGATGCAGCATATCCAAGCATTTACCTCTGTATGTTCAGCCGCATATACGCACACCCTATGCATCGCCAAACCACAACAACCTCCCCGCTTGGCTTGACAAGCAATTAGTGGCTAAGTGGTTCCTGGGGCTCCTTTTGCTTCGTCAGCCTCTTCACTCTTTTCTGAGTATTTACTTTTTCGTAGACGCTCAACGCTGCGTCGAAGCGAAGGCTCGGCGATGCAGCCGAGTGATCATTCGATATTTCCGGTCGTGGGTGGTCGTATACACGGAGCTCACAGCGCAATCCGCTTCTTGCTTCCGATTCGTGGCAAACTTGTATTCTAAACATACGCAGCACAGCGTATTAAGCGTTTGATTTCCGCAACCCTTACCGAAAAGAGTTTAGGTGGGCGGAGAAAATATATATATGATAAACGGCTCACGGTGGTAGCGGAAAGGCCGATTCCCAAGCAAACTGCAGCAAGCTATAATGGTTGTAGTGCAGGAACACATGAAAGCGCATTGACTTGCATCAGAACAACAGGATATAAAAAACAGACGGTAAACTGCTATACTCGCCCGAAAACAGTGATATCTACTTGAGAGCAAGGGCTCGGTGGAAGCACTGAACATATAAAACAGATAAAAAAGGAAAAAAGAAGGTTGATAAAACCATAATATTGATACGTGTATGAAACTGTCACCCCGACACAGCTGAATTGGCACCCAAATGAAGAAGACGACAACGTGGTTGTAGTGGGTTGGACTCTCGAGCTTCTCCCGTTGGCCTGCATGACTGTGCGCTCTTTAAGCCGTTAGCAAGACCAGCTCTCGGTGAATAAATCTTCCCCGTAACATCTTTTGGTGGAAGGTGCGGGTTCTTCACACAACCCGGCTCTGGAACTCCGCAGTGGACGCCAGCTTTCTCCAGCCGCGATGCCTGAAACTGGCACTCAGGCCTCGCCATCCGCGCCGGCTCCGTCACCTGTGATTCCCCCCCATCTTCTCGACCCTGGCACGTTTTCCGGGACGGACAGCACGGACGTCGAAGAATGGCTCGCATTATTCGAGCGCGTCAGCAAGCACTACAGGTGGGACGAAACGCTTATGCTGGCAAATATTCTGTTCTACCTAAGGGGTACGGCACGCGCCTGGTATGAGACGCACGAAGAAGAATTAACCAGCTGGGACACATGCAAGCAAAAGCTTCGCGATTTGTTCGGTCGGTCAGTTGCTCGTCAGATGGCAGCCAGGCAGGACCTCGCGTCGCGTGTTCAATCATCGACGGAGTCGTACGTCACGTACATCCAAGACGTACTGGCACTGTGCCGGAAGACGGACAAAAACATGTCCGAGGCGGACAAAATCAGCAACGTGTTGAAAGGCATTGCTGATGATGCTTTCAACATACTAATGTGCAAGAACTGCACCACTGTCGACTCCATCATATCCGAATGCCGACGATTTGAACAAGCAAAAAGCAGGCGAATCACCCACCACATCGCGAGACTACCAAACACTGCTGCGACTTCGTCTTGCGAGGATTCTGCAGCGCCCCGTTCACTTGCGCCTCCTGCCAATATCGCAAGGATTGTTCGCCAGGAGCTGGAAGCCATGGCACCCGCTTCCTATCAGCCCCCTGTGCAAGACCACTGGGCAACAGTCTCGCTCATTCAAGCCGTCGTACGCCAGGAGTTTGCTAACCTGGGCGTCCAGGTTCCCCAGCCGCAGCCCATGAGCACTCCTGTCCACAACGCTGACCACCACTCTGCCCCACTTGTCGCTGCGGCAGCTTCGACTCCTCGGTTTCCACCACGCTACCGAAATCCATCTGAGTGGCGTACGCACGATGATCGACCCATCTGTTTTTCTTGCTCTCGAGTTGGGCACATCTCCCGCCATTGTCGCAACAGGGGATATTTCCGGCCAAGCTTTCGTAATGTCGACCGCCGTCAGGACCGTGGACACTATTGGCAACCCGGTTTTTCGGATGACCATATTCAGGACTCTTCCGCTCGCCGTTCATCTCCACGCTCCGAACCGTCCTACGCTGACGTCGTCGCCCAAAGAAACTGGTCAAGCCGCTCGCCGTCACCTCAGGGTCGGCCATCACGCTCCCCTCAACGCCGCCGCTCTCCGTCACCGGCTTATTCTGGCCATTCCCCGGGAAACTGACAAGTGCAGCTCCTGGAGGTGGCGCTGCGTTGACGACTCGGAACGAAAACCCTCAACCGGCTACAATTTCAAGACGCAATTTACTTCGGGTGTTCGTTGATGGCCACGCCGTTACTGCTCTAATTGACACTGGTGCCCAAGTATCTGTTATGAGTTCTACACTTCGATCTCGCCTGAAAAAAGTTCTCACACCAGCTATGTTCTCTACTGTTCGAGTTGCTAACGGAAGGCGAACGTCGGTACTTGGTATGTGCACTGCCCGCGTTACTGTTGCTGGCCACCACACTTCCGTTCTCTTCGCAGTCCTCGATGCTTGCCCACACGACGTCATCCTTGAAATAGACTTCTTACCCACCCACTCCGCCCTCATCGATTGTTCTACCGGTATCTTACGGCTCGAATTGCCTTTGTGTCCCGATTTCACTCCTCCAAGTCGCACTCGGCTACGATCCGTGGAGTCTCTACGGCTACCGCCCCAGGCTGCTATGTACGTTCCTCTGTCGCCCTTCCCGTCCGTTCCTGATGGAGACTATCTGGTAGCTCCCCTCATTGATTTGACCCTTACGCACCACATCGCACTACCACATACTATAGTGATTGTTGCTAACAACACGGTGCTACTTCCAGTTCTGAACTTCTCTACGTCAACCCAAGTTCTTCCCCAAGGCATCACTTTAGCTGATCTTTCGACCCTTGATGAATGTTCGATTTGTTCTTTTACACCTGACACTAAGACCATGGCGAAACCTGTCATCACGTCGCAAAATAAGGCGTTCCTCGACAAAATGATATCCAGCGACCTCTTACCTTCCCAAATTGCGGCGCTCCGGGGTGTACTGTTTTCTTACCTGGATATTTTTGACGTCGACGACCGACCCCTGGGCCGCACAAGTGCCGTAACCCACCGCATCGACACCGGCGACGCCAGTCCACTCCACAAACGCCCTTACCGAGTGTCACATGCTGAGCGCCAAGTTATACAGACGGAGGTCGAGAAAATGTTGAGTAAAGACGTAATTGAGCCTTCATCGAGTCCTTGGGCCTCTCCTGTGGTCTTAGTTAAAAAGAAGGACAACACCTGGTGCTTTTGCGTCGACTATCGCCACCTGAATCGGATCACCAAGAAGGATGTTTATCCTTTACCCCGAATCGATGATGCGCTCGACTGCCTCCACGGCGCCAACTATTTCTCGACCATTGACCTTCGATCCGGATACTGGCAAATTTCGGTCGACGACCGCGACCGCGAGAAGACAGCATTCATCACACCCGACGGCCTTTACCAATTCAAGGTCATGCCTTTTGGGTTGTGCAATGCCCCGGCTACGTTTGAACGTATGATGGACTCTCTTCTTCGCGGTTTCAAATGGTCGACCTGCCTTTGCTATCTGGATGATGTAATAGTTTTCTCGCCCTCCTTCGAAAGCCACCTGTCTCGTCTCTCGGCAATTCTTGACGTTTTTCGTTGCGCTGGTCTCCAACTGAATTCGTCGAAATGTTCATTTGGACGTCGGCAGATTAAACTACTCGGCCACCTTGTTGACGCCACTGGTGTTCAACCCGACCCTGACAAAGTCCGTGCAGTCCGAGAATTCCCGGTTCCGCGTTCCACACAAGAAGTTCGCAGTTTTATTGGGCTCTGCTCATACTTCCGCCGCTTTGTCTTCAACTTCGCGGATATTGCTAGGCCCCTCACGGATCTCCTCAAAAAGAATGTGGCCTTCTCTTGGGGAAGGGACCAAGAACATTCCTTTGCGTCGCTAATTACCGCCCTCACCTCACCACCTGTGTTGGCTCATTTTGATCCAACGGCTCGAACAGAGCTTCGCACCGATGCAAGCGGCCATGGCATTGGTGCTATACTCGCTCAGATACAGAATGGCACCAACCGTGTGATAGCCTACGCTAGCCGCTTTTTGTCGCAAGCGGAACAAAATTATTCTATAACTGAGCGGGAATGCTTAGCCCTCGTTTGGGCTATCGCGAAATTCCGTCCTTACTTATACGGACGTCCGTTCGCAGTCATCACGGACCATCATGCGCTTTGCTGGCTGTCGACGCTTAAGGACCCTACAGGAAGACTCGGCCGATGGGCTCTTCGATTACAGGAGTACACGTTCTCGGTTGTTTACAAATCTGGAAAGCTGCACAGCGATGCTGACTGCTTATCCCGGCACCCCGTTGATCCACCTAGCTCCACTGATTTGGAATCCGATGCCTGCGTTTTAGCCATCACTGACTTTTTGAACGTGGCTGACGAACAGCGCCGAGATCCATCGTTGCTCACCATCATTGACCGCCTTCAATCGCGTTATCCTGACCCATCTCTTAGCAGATACCTGCTTCAAGACAACATTTTGTACCGCCGCAACTTACACCCCGACGGCGCGGAACTTTTACTCGTCGTACCGCATCACCTGCGAAAGGATGTTCTGCGAGAATTCCACGACGCTCCAACTTCTGGACATCTAGGAGTCTCCAGAACTTATGACCGCATTCGACGACGAGTATTCTAGAAGGGTCTGTACCGCTCTGTTCGCCGTTACGTCACATCTTGTGACCTCTGCCAGCGCCGAAAGAAGCCTACGACTCCCCCTGCCGGTCTTCTTCAACCTATTGAAGTTCCAGCCGAGCCATTTTATCGAGTGGGGTTGGACTTGCTAGGTCCCTTCCCTACTTCTACAACTGGAAATAAATGGATTGCAGTGGCCACTGACTATGCCACTCGGTATGCAATCACTCGAGCGCTACCAACCAGCTGCGCAACCGACGTTGCCGACTTCCTGCTGTACGACATTATTCTCCAGCATGGCGCTCCGACTCACCTGCTCACAGACCGTGGTCGCTACTTTCTATCTCGTGTGGTTGATGACCTACTCCGATCTTGTGCTACCCGTCACAACTTCACCACATCTTACCACCCTCAGACTAACGGCCTTACGGAGCGCCTAAACCGCACATTGACGGACATGCTTTCCATGTACGTATCTACCGACCACACTGATTGGGACATAGCTCTTCCGTTCGTAACCTTCGCCTATAACTCGTCGCGTCATGAAACAGCGGGCTACTCCCCTTTTTATCTACTCTTCGGACGTCATCCCTTACTGCCCTTCGACACACTGCTTTCATCAGACCACCCATCCTCCACTTCGCACGCTAAGGATGCGATCACCCGGGCCCTCACGGCACGCGCGGTAGCGCGCGCTCGGTTATCGTCGTCGCAGACAGCACAGAAGTCCCTTTACGACCGTCGACATAGAGATGCCGTTTTCTCTGCGGGATCTCTTGTTCTCTTGTGGCTCCCATCTCGACGTGTTGGCCTCAGCGAGAAACTACTATCCCGATACGCCGGGCCCTACCGAGTCATTCGTCAGGTCACACCTGTGACCTACGAGATTTCCGCTACCACAAACTCATCAGCTGCTGCACCCAGAACGGAAGTAGTCCACGTTTCTCGTCTCAAGCCCTACAACACCGACTCGCTCCTTTAACAGGCACCGAGACGGTGCCTTATGGGCCGGGGTGATGATACGTGTATGAAACTGTCACCCCGACACAGCTGAATTGGCACCCAAATGAAGAAGACGACAACGTGGTTGTAGTGGGGTTGGACTCTCGAGCTTCTCCCGTTGGCCTGCATGACTGTGCGCTCTTTAAGCCGTTAGCAAGACCAGCTCTCGGTGAATAAATCTTCCCCGTAACAATATAAGAAAAAAACTCAATAAAACGTGTGAAGAGCTCAACATATGAAATAAACCAGTGAACGCATCGAGTTCGCGACTTCTATTGAATTCTTAGTTGTGCTATTTTCTTTTTTCGAACTTTCACTTCTTTCTTTCTTCCAGTTTCCTGCTGAGCTATAATATCAGTGTGGATTCCAGGTCTGAAATTGAAAAAAATTGGGCACCTGTCCTATTGTGTGGTCTCACCTTCTTAAAAGCTCTAAAGCGCACTTTGGTAGTACCCCGATCCAGAAACGTAATAACCCTGATTGGCCGACTTTCTTTTTTTATATCCACCCTCACTTCGTTATTTGTTAGACCAAATTTTTTTTCCCTCTTTGCCAGGTGCATACCGCACCATACCGCGGGGCAACCTACGTATCTCAGATTTGGGCTCCAAAAATTTTGACCGAAGTGGTCGAAATATTCGGAGCCCTCCACTACGGCGTCTTTCATAATCGTGTGGGGGTTGTGGACATTAAACCCTACATATCAATCAAAAAAATCAACCTACGTATAAATTGATAGATTTGCTCACAGCAAGTTGTCTTTTCACTCACTTCTATTTCTTCACAGTTGCATTACAATTTGGTCTGATAGCTTCCCCTCTACTTTCCTGAACATTATTGTCTGTTCGGTCTTTATAATATTGTGCACCAGAACACGAAAAAACAAGCCCTTAGGTATACTTTGTTTCCCTTATATATATATATATACATATATATATATATATATATATATATATATATATATATATATATATATATATATATATATATCGCAGGGTCTGAGTACTAACAAGACACAAAAACAATATAAAAACATACAAAAGCAGGGTCTCAATACCCAGTATTTTCTGCTAGTAAGCACAATTTGCCATTGTCTGGCTTTTCAGGCTAAGACCATTGTCAGAATTCGCTGATGGGCACTCCTATCTATCCGTTCTGCCATGAGAGCTATACTTTTCCCCAAAGGTCTTGCTATGGCGTCGTACTTTTATTGTTTCTTTTTCTTTCTTTATTAAGACATTGTTTGAACTTTCCTCGCACGTGTACAGTGTGGCGTGCACTATTAGGGTGAAGACGTGAGGGCGTGGCAGTCGCACGATATATAACGCCGCGTAACAACCATTGTCGGAAACATTGCACATGCGCGGAATGTGTTCTGCCATACACACCACCACGTGTACCACGCCACGAACACGCTTCTTCATCGCCCGTTAGCCGTATTTTTATTTGCTAAGCTGATGAATCCTGCCTTTTAGGTGAAATCTGCCTTTGCCGTTTTCTTTATTAGTTCTAATGCTCTGCTATATATTTACTTCTGCATTAACGCCCCAATTTTCAGTCGTGACGGACCTTGAAATGCAGTCCACGCCAGCCTAATCAACAAAAATGTGGCTAGCAGATGATCCAGCAAGCGTATCCGTGACGTTGATAGCGTGGTGGAAGGAGTATATCGCAAAGCACGTGTGGCGCATGTGTAATCTTTCCGACAATGGGCGTTATGCGGCGCTGATGTAGTGCCGCCAGCCGCGTGCTCTCGTGTTCACCCTAACAGTGTTCACCGCTGCATAAGAGTGACAAGGCTGACGTGAAGAATGCCTCGCATATTAGCTATATTCTGCTAAGCTCTTGGAAATAGCGTTAAGAAGTGACCGAAGCACTTGCAGTCCGTCTGTTGCGTAGAGTTGGGCCTACTTCGTATACTCGAGTAATACGTTAGTTTTACAAACGCAAAAATGTGGAACGACATCCGGTCGCACACCCGCAAGAAATACCATGCACGTAACCGTGTCGGCTCAAAATTGCTTTCGCACTGTAAATAATCAGCAAATTGCTATTCAAAGTGATGGCACATGGCACGGAATCTCATACGCATTCTACAATAATTGATGATGGCACATTCTGTGTTATTAGTCGTATAGTTACACTTTCAGTGCAAGATGGCCTTTATGTCTCATTTTTTTTTCACACGGTCTCATTATTTAGTGAATTATGGTTATAGAATCAGGGTAAAAAAATTGGAACAGCTGCATTTCCAACACAAAATGACAATGAAATTAGATTCATGAGTTGCCAATGGCGTACTGTAGGTCTTCGCCATTTTCTGGTGGCTGCAGCCATTATTAAAATCACGTTTTTGCTTATAGTATCTGCAAGAAAAAAATAGCGACGAAAATACGTTATTCTTGTGCAGCATATTTTCCTGGCGTTGCATCACATAGACCACCACTCATCCTCTGGCTGAAACTTTGGCTGAGTGTATTGATAAGTTTTTTTTACTAATAATAAAACGTACTAAAGTGGTATGACAGGTCTTTTAGTAGTGTATGATGACCTCGAGAAAGACCATGTGAGGAAGAAGCATTGAAGTAACGTGAAATAGGACGAAAAGTGCCGCTTGCGTTTGTCTGTTTTTCATTGTTACCGTCCGTGCAAACAGTAAGCTGGCGCACTTAGATAGGAAACCACAAATGCTGTCCAAGCATTACATTTAAGTGCTCGTGCTTTCAAGCTAATTTGTAAGCGTTAAATGTTGAACGCTTTTTGAGAAAAAGGGTGAGAACGTATATTCTCCGAGGTAAACCAAGTTTTGTATACGAGCTCTCTATTCACGAAGCTACTTCGGGCTTCGGTCATTTCGAGGATACATGAAAAGATACAAAAAAAGGGAAGAACGCATTACACTGATCAAACACAGATATCTCGAAAGGTATTTGGCAGTAAGCTGCACCTATGATGTGATTTCGATTTCACCATACTTGCTTCCTTTTCATCTTTCTTTTTAACAGCACGTTACTCTGTAGCAACGTTTGAACCCTAAATTTCTTTAAACGTCGAGATTAAAGATAGACGAGATGCGAAATACGTGCTTACCTGGCTTTCAACCAAAGAACCGTTGGTCTCAAAATATTCAGCAGTGGTACAAAGGCTCTTCATGTACGTGGTCATGGGAATTCCACTTCTGTATTTTTTCGTCACTTTTATTGCTGCCTCTTCTTTTTTATTTCTTTCTGCTCATGTCAGAGAGAAAATATATGGGCTCTGCCAAGAACAGATTTCGGAAGGGTGGGCTAAATCAATAGGTGCAAGGAAAATGAAAAAAAAAACTGTATATAAATGAGTACAAGGCCATCAGCGGTGCTCAATGGCGCACGTTCTGCGAACATCAACGCGAATACTTTACGCCCTTTCCAAGAGACGCACCTGCGATGAGACAAGCAGATTTGGTTCATTTTTCTTGAAACTGTCGTGTACACATTCGATGCGTGAAAATTTTTGTGGCTCAACAAGGATGCTTTGTCCTTCTTTACGCTGCATGCAACTTTTTTTTTATTCCGCAGTTTTTTTTGTGTGTGGGGGCGGGGTAATTTGCATTCTATTTGTTTTTTATATTTTGAATATACAAGCTTGCTCCTCGAAACCAGATAGGAGTAGAAAAATTCAGAGTCCCTTATTCGTTCGTCTAAGATGATACGAAGGCAGAATCCATCTCGTGTGGCTTTTTTACCATGAATTTTATTTCGCGCGAACATAGTTCCTAAAAAAGAAGCAGCGGACTACACGAAAACGAAGGATCCAAGAGATAGGAAGAACATCAACAGCGATAAGGTCATTAACTTTGCTATTCTACATGAAGGGGGTGTGATTAAGAGATAAGAAGAAAAAAGAAGACGGGGTGCGTTAGCCTTGATATGAAAGTTCATATTCAAACTATCGTACGTAGGTTGGTTTCTCAGCTTGGGATATTTTATTCTTGAAGTAGGGTCGAGTATCGCGTGGGGAATGCAAGTAAGCACGCCGATATATATTCGAGCCCTTGTGCAGATGCAAGGGCTGCTCTTATCATCATGCACTGAACTCTTGAACTTGGGGCTTTTTGAAGTCATTTTGCATGTCGTGCAAAATATTGCATTGGTGAGTCATGTTTGCCACTGAACTTACAGCTATTAGAAGGGCAGAACCGTTTTTGCACAGACTGAGTATCGCACAAGAAGGCTTAATTGCATCTGTCGCGGTGTGTCTCAAGGTGGAGTTCTCAGCCCCATACTTTTTAACCTAGCGCTTCTCGACCTGATTAATGCACTTCCACGATCAGCCCATCTATCAATATATGCAGATCTGTATCTGGGCGTCAGGGGTGACACGCCTCTATGTGCGTGCCAGACTTCAAAGAGCGCCTACACTGGCAACAAAGTACATTCAAGGACGGGGACTAGCCTCTATGTGCGTACCAGACTTCAAAGAGTGCCTACAATGGCGACAAAGTACATTCAAGGACGGGGACTAGAGCCGTCATCATATAACTGCTCGCATATTGCATTATAATCAACGGACGCACGATCAAGTATACGTGAAGACCCACTGACTTCTCGGTTCCATAAATGATCGCGACCTCTCCCGGAGCCCTCTCATCGCCTACATGAAAATGAAACTCACCATGATCCCCCACGTACTGGGGGATCTTGCTAGAAAAACGTGGGGTGCATCTGTACGAGCGATGCTTCAACTCTGCTCTGTTCCTCGGTTTAATGCGCTACAGCTTACCCGTGCTTTGCGGGACCCGGAAAAAATGGCAGCATATCCACGGAGTGAATGATGGGGAGTGGGAAGAAGCATTCGTCCGTCCATTCGTTCTTGCTTCCGTCCGTTCCTGCGTACGTCTGTGTAACCGTCCATGCGTCCATCCACCCGTTCGTGCGTGCGTCTGTTCGTGCGTCCGTCCCTGCGTTCGTCCATGCATCCGCGCCTGCGTCCGTTCATGCGTCCATCCATGCATCTGTCTGTGTGTCCGTTCGTCCATCTATTCAGCACTCCAAGTACCACCACCTCGCATCTTTTCATCATATATTCTCCATATAGAAGCACCGCCATCCAGCGGACATTTCAAGGACTAAACGGGAGGTGGCACATGCCCACTTTCCTACGGCTTGCGCTTCGGGTTTACTTCCACCTTTAACCACCTCGAGTTCATGGTATATACTAGTTCACTGTATTCATGGCTATCCGGCCCAACGCTCGCTAAATTTTTCTAAAACCAAGCAGTGCTTTTCGGGACCCGAAAAGAATGTTGCGGGTCCTACAGTCGCTTCAAGCCCATGCATTGCGAATATGCCTTCGCCTTCCGAGATGCGCGTCAACAGCAGCGACAGTCGTCATTGCGCGTGATTCTCCAGTAAACACATACATCCGCGTTCACGCTTTGAGAATGCACTCACTCGGATTCCAGTGCATCACCTCGCCACCCTTCGAGCATCTAGGCCCCACTCAGCCTTAGGCGCAAGTGCAGCTAAGCCTTGAACAGTGCTTTCATTGCGATTCACGCATGCAGCATGGCCGTTGTTACCATTGTGCTGCCTACAGTACTCACAGCTCTTCCTACCATTCCTGGCATGCAAAAGAAGAAACAGACGTCGAATCTAGCCCTGAAATAGGCCACACTACTGTTCCTGCACGAGAAGCACAACGAACGCCTCGACATTTACACAGATGGTTCTGTTACTTTAGTAAGATAAGGGCGGTGTTTAATTCCATGAGGTTCATTACAATTAGGTTCAAGGCATCGCCTTTGACGTTGTCGACGGCTGCAGAACTCACCGCCATACGTGCAGCACTAAAATTTAAAATTTAAGAACCTTCACAAGCTTTCTCCATGTTTTCAAACTCGAAGGAAGCTTTCCAATGTCTCTTGTCACCCTTTTGTCCCGGACCTAAAGAGCAGTTATTCGTTGATGACCACTATACTTCTTATTCAGCACAAGTTTTAATGAGCACTAGTTGTTTGCGTGCTAAGCGAATTCATGGCGATTGCTTGCTTTGAAAAATGATATTTGTTTTTTTTTTAATATTCGAACATAACACTTACGGGTACATTGGTCATTGGATATGTGGGGTTTCACATCCCAAAACCAGCATATGATTGTGAGAGACGCCGTAGTGGAGGGCCCAGGAAATTTCAACCACCTTGTGATTTTTAAAATGTGCCTAAAACTTAGCACGCAGGCCTACAGCGTTTTCACCTCCAATGAAAATGCAACCACCACAGCCTATAGATTCGATCCTGTAACCTGCGAGTCAGCTGCCGAGTACCTTAACCACTAGACTACTGCGGCGGGACAGTTATGGGTACATTGTTTTTTTTGGTTGTGGGAGCCTAGTTTGTGCATGCACACGCTCAATAGAATTACAAAGAGTGGAATATTGAGGAAGGTCTTGCATGGATAAAGGATTAGATTGATTTTGATATCCATTATATGGCACTCTCGGTTGATTTTTGCCGTCGCCGTCGCCATCATGTTCCGGATATGTATAAGTACTGTAAGACAGTAGCAGCGTTGGAGTCTCGACGGCGTTTATTAGGCTGAATCGCCTGATCAACCCTTCGAACGAAGACGACGTTTTTCGTGATGATGATTATATACAAATGAAGAAGATGAAGGTCAAACGTTGTCAATATTGTGCTTACACTAATTTCCCCCTCGCGCGGAAGCGGCCAATCAGGCCGCTGTTTATGCCGGTGGTGTACGGCGCACGAATGGTTTTAAGCGCGACACGTGAACAACCTCCGTACCACAAAAACGGCCGTCGGAAAGCATGACAACATGGGTTACTCGATAGTTAACAGGAGGCGTCTGCTCGACTATAGCGTAGGGGCCGATGAAACGTGAGTGAAAGTTATCACACAGGCCGGGAACCCGCGTTGGGGTCCACAACAGTACTTCGTCTCCAGTATTGAAGTGAACTACGCGGTGGACGCCATCGTAGCGAGTCTTCCGCTCTTGTTGGCTTGCCTGTGTATTCAGGTGAGTGCGTCGGCGACAATCGGCCAGGCGAGAGATTAAGTGCTCCCTTGATGACGATGACGAGTTCACAGGGACATCAAAAAAGGAGATGTCGAGCGGAGATGTTCGTTGACGGCCATAGGCGAGAAAGAATGGGGAATAGCCCGTGGTGCGCTGCGTAGCGGTATTGTACGCAAAAGTCACGAATGGCAGGATGGTATCCCAGTTGGTGTGATCAGCGTTGATATACATAGATATCATGTCAGTCAAAGTTCGATGGAAGCGCTCTGTGAGGCCGTTAGTCTGGGGATGGTAGCTGGATGTCGTCTTATGAATCGTATTACATGCGTGGAGGGCTTGTTCGAGTAGTTTCGAGAGAAAGGCCTTGCCACCATCACTCAATAAGATGCGTGGTGCACTATGTCTTAGAAAGATTGCCTCCAGAAAAAATGTGGAAATGTCCTATGCTGATCCTGAAGGAAGTGCAGCTGTTTTGGCGTACCTTGTTAAGTGGTCAACTGCTGTGACAATCCAGCGCTTGCCGCTAGCTGATATTGGTAGAGGTCCGTATTGGTAGAGTCCTGCCAATGCCAATGACATCGAAGGGAGCGTCAGGACACGGAAGAAGTTGTAGAAGACCGGCCGGGGAGGAAGTGGGTCGCTTGCGGCGTTGGCATAGCGAGCATGACGCAACATGTCGCGCTACGCAGTTGGAAAAGGCCAGGCCACGCAAAACGATTGCGGATGCGTTCATAGGTTTTTTGAAAACCGAGATGACCAGCCTTGGGGTCATCGGGAAACGCCTCCAAAATCTGCGCCCTTAGGGAACGAGGAGAAACAGGAACCCAGTGCTGTCCTTCGGGGTGGAAGACAAAGCGGGAAAGGATTGAGTTTTCAGTCTTGAAGTTCCACAGCTGTCGATGGGCGCGAGCGTTGGGAGGACGAGAGGAGCCTTGAAGGCGCTGCATTGTAGAGGAACAGTAAGTGTCGCTGCGTTGGTGGGATGCAAACGTCTCGTTGTTGAAGGTAGAAAGAAAATCGACAGTGGCGAGTGAATGAACTGACGGAGACACTTTGATGGGTTCACTCACAGTTGGCGACAGTCCAGGAGTGCCTGATGAGGATTGTAAAGGACAACGGCTAAGGGCATCGGCATCGTTGTGTTTCTTTCCGGATTTGTAGATAACGTCAAACTCGTATTCTTGGAGACGAGGTACTCAGCGACCGAGACGTCCAGACAAATTCTTCAACGTCGACAGCCAGCACAAAGCGTGGTGGTCAGTGACGACGGTAAAGTGGCGGCCGTGAAGATATGGTCGAAACTTCTGGATGGCCCAAACAACGGCGAGACACTCCAGCTCGGTGATGGTGTAGTTTATCTCTGCTATTGTGAGGGTGAGACTTGCGTATGCGATCATATGTTCGTCATAACGCTCTGTTCGTTGCAGAAGTACAGCGCCGAGCCCATGTCCGCTGGCATCAGTATGGAGGAGAGTGGGTGCGGCGTTATCGAAATGACAAAACACTGGCTCAGACGTGAGGGCACGTTTCAAGGTGTCAAAAGCCATTTGGCATTCGTCCGACCATACATATGACGCTCCCGAAGAAAGGAGTTGGTGAACTGGTGCAGCAATGGTGGCGAAGTCTCGTATAAAGCACCGGATGTACGACGCAAGGCCAAAAAAGCTTCGGAGCTCTTTGACGCGTTGAAGCAACGGGAAGTGAAGAACGGTGGTAATCTTGTCGGGATCAGGCCGGATTCCATCTTTGCCGACGATATGTCCGAGTACTTTAATACTTTTGCTAGCAAAGTGGCACTTCTTGGTGTTGAGCTGAAGGCCAGCAGCTGCGAGACACGTCAGAACTTCATCTAGGCGCTGCAAGTGCTGTTCGAATGTTGAAGAAAATATGACGATATCGTCAAGGTAACATAAGCATGTTTCCCACTTAAGGCCCCGCAATACAGTGTCTATCAGTCGTTCAAATGTTGCTGGTGCATTGCAGAGGCGGAAAGGCATGACGTTAAATTCGTAAAGTTCGTCGGGTGTGGCAAAGGCAGTTTTTTTCCTTGTGATCCTCGTGCATTAGAATTTGCCAATAACTGGAGCACAGGTCAAGGCCCGAAAAATATTCCGCTCCTTGTAAGGAATCTAAGGCACCATCAATGCGAGGCAAAGTATATACGTTTTTTCTGGTTACTTTGTTTAATGTGCGGTAGTCAACGCAGAATCGCACCGAACCGTCTTTTTTTCTTACGAGAACGACAGGTGACGACCCAAGGCTTCAGGAGGGGCGGATGATGTTTTGTTTGAGCATATCAGCAACGTGCTTGTCGATGATCTCGCATTCGCTGGAAGAAACACGGTATCGTCGATGACGGAAAATACAAGTTCCGTCGGTGTGTATGCGATGAGCCACCGCAGAAGTCTGGCTTAGAGCACTGGAATGTACGTCGAAAGAAAATTTATGCTTAGACAACAACGCCAGTAGTTCGTCTGCTTGCTGGGGAGTGAGATCCGTGCTGATGGCATTGACGAGAGCCGTAGTAGGTGGAGCATCTGTTATTATTGAACGTGATTCCACCAGACTGGTATCTGAAGCCACTACAGAGATAGGTTGTGTGTCCACGCTGAGAACTACAACAGTACCCTTGGTCAGCAGAATCGGCTCATTGGTGATATTCAGTACTGAGAGAAATGTGGTGCCGTTGGAGAAGCGGACAAGACTCGATGAAAGTGCAATCCCTCGGGATAGACAACGGGCTGATGGACTGACTAGGACGTCACCATGGTCAATGGAGTCAGACATAACCGTGATAACGTGCTCGTGGTTAGGTGGTACAAGGAAGTCATTGGCTGTTCGTAGCCGGTCACGTGATATTTTTCGGGGAAATATTATCCGTGTCTCGCATATGTATGAGTCGTTGTCGACAATATATGGAAGCAGCAGCATCAGAAAGAAAGTCCCATCCTAAAATAAGCATAAAAGCACAAGAAGCCAGCACGGCAAACTGAATATTGCCACAGGCATGGAACGAGGTTTAGCCATGCCAATGCGAGTATGTGTCATGGTGTGAAAGAAGAAGAGGACGGTTGGTGCGTGCTCGTGCTCTAACGTTCGGTTCGGATCGACGTCCAGTGCTGCTCTTGTGAACAGACGTTCTGGTCGTTCTGTGATCACGTGACATTTTCTGGTGGAGGTGCTGGGTAGTGTTATGCACTGCAATCAGCAGCAAGGTCCCGGCACTAGTCGCGACATGGAAGAACCAGCTGACCTACGGCGTAGCAGGCGACAACTAGGCCTACCTCCTGAATTCGGACAATTTCCAAAACTCGGCAGTACTATGGCTAGTGCGGCAACGCAAACCCAAGAAACATCAACGCTGCCTCCTCTATGGTTCTTCAACGTCCCGCGTACTCCGAAGCCGTTCCACGGTGACCCTTATGAGGACGTCGACGACTGGCTTGACGACTACAACCGTGGCGGCAGCGTCGACGAGTGGAACGAGCAGCGAAAGCTTCGATATGTCTACTTTTATCTCGAGGACTCTGTGCGCACTTGGTTCGAAAACCATGAAGCCACTATGACAACCTGGCCAGAGTTTTGCAACCAGTTGCGAAATACCTTCCGAAGCTTTGACCGAAAGGAGCAAGTGGAACGGCTCCTCAATTCTCGAAACCAGCGTCCGAACGAGAGTGTTGCCATGTTCGTTGAAGACATGACGCGGCTGTTCAGGCGAGCCCACTCTTCAATGACGGAAGAGAAGAAGGTGCGCCTCCTAATGCGGGAAGTGAAGGAGCAGCTGTTCGCGGGACTAGTGCGGAACCCTCCCAGCACTGTAGAGGATTTCCTCCGCGAAGCCACGACAATAGAGAGAATGCTAAGGCAGCGTTCGTACCAGTATGAGCGTCCTGGCAGTCTTTCGTCAGTGTCGTCGGCCCTACCAACACCTGACGTCACGACTGTAAAAGACCTGACGGAGCTCGTGCGCAGTATTGTGCGCGAGGAGCTGCAAAAGCTGCACGTGGTGTCTTCTCCGCCCCATGTTGCTGCTCTAACGGATGTCGTTCGCGAAGAGGTCCGGCAGCTGGTGCACCCCATGACGACTCTGCGTGCAGCCGAGGTCCAACCCATGACGGCCCCGCGTCCAGCCGAGGCTCCGCTATTAACGTACGCGGAAGCACTACGTACTCCTGCACCGGCTGTTGGCTATCCGTCCCGTCCGTCCACCCTGCAGACGGCACCGTCGTTCTACTCGGGACCGCCGCAGTACGGCAACACACCCCTTACACGGAAATCTAGTGTATGGCGTGCTCCCGACAACCGGCCTCTATGTTATCACTGTGGTGAACCAGGTCACATCTACCGTGAGTGCGCCTACAAGCACATGGGTCTTCCCGGCTTTCGTCCGGACGCTCGTCGACCCGGAGATGGTGAGCGGCCCCGTGCTATCGCCGAATACTTGGCAAGCCAACGATCCTCAACCCTTCCGCGTCGCCAATCCCGCTCACCATCTCCACGGCGTTCCACGTCACCTGGCCAACAATCAACCTTTGCGGACGTCCTTGCAGGAAGATCGCCTAGACCCACAAGCCCACGCCGGGGAAACTAAGAACAGCGACCTCTGGGGGTGAGGCCGCTGTTGATCGACCGTTACAAGACCCTCCCCCGATTTGCCTGCCGACATCCGACGACATTCTTTCACCGACGTGTGCCATCGACGACAAACGGGTCTCTGCTCGTATCTCTGTTCTTGTCGACAACCACCCGCTGACCGCTCTGGTAGATACGGGTGCCGATTATTCTGTTATGAGCGCTGACCTCGCTGCACAGCTAAGAAAGGTAACGACACCTTGGGGACATGGAACCAACCTCCGGACTGCGGGAGGTCACCTATTGACACCGCTAGGAGTGTGCACTGCCCGCCTCCGAATTCGTGAGTCGACGTGCATTGTTTCCTTCGTTGTATTGCGCGAATGCTTCCAAAACCTGATTCTCGGAATGGATTTTCTCCGCGAGCGTGGGGCCATTATTAACCTTCGCGACCTGCTCATAACGTTATCTAACGACCATACAGCCCTACGAAAGGATGCAGTTGCGCCGACCACAACACTTCGAATTGCTGACAACACCATCACACTGCCGCCGCGAGCCAGTATGTTGGTAACGGTGGAGAGCGACTGTGACAACAAGAGTAGTGGCATCGCGGAAACTAACCTCTCGGTGCTCTCGGCTCGGCAGATTTGTGTCGCGCGTGCTATCGTCAAACTCAAACATCGGAGGACTCAGCTTCTGATCACGAATTTCGGCGGCCAGTACCAACACTTGGCAAAGCGAACAGCAATCGCGAACTTTGAAGCCATCGATGACGAAGAATGTTCCACTATCGCTCCAATTGCCACTGCTGCCGAAGGTAACACTGCATTAGCCAGTACAGTTGACGTGAATTGCCAGCTATCCTGTGCGCAGCAACAGCAGATACGCATGATTTTACGTACGTATAGTGATTGCTTTGCGTCCACCTCCAAAATCAAGCAGACCCCAACCGTGAAGCACCGCATTATAACGGACCCTACCGAACGGCCTGTACGACAGCACGCCTACCGCGTGTCGCAAAAAGAACAAGAGGCAATACGTTTTCAAGTGAAACAGATGCTCGACGACGACGTCATCCAACCGTCGAACAGTCCATGGGCGTCACCCGTCGTACTTGTTTAAAAGAAAGACGGTACTCTTCGATTTTGCGTCGATTACCGGAAGCTCAACAAAGTGACGAAGAGAGACGTCTACCCTCTCCCACGCATAGATGATTCACTGGATCGACTTAGACATGCCCGATATTTTTCCTCAATGGATTTACGCAGCGGCTACTGGCAGATCGAGGTCGATGAACGTGACAGGGAAAAAACAGCCTTCATAACTCCCGATGGCCTCTACGAATTCAAAGTGTTTCCATTTGGATTGTGCTCTGCACCGGCAACGTTCCAAAGGATGATGGACACCGTCCTGTCCGGTCTGAGGTGGGAATCCTGCCTCGTGTATTTAGACGACGTCGTTGTTTTTTCCAAAACATTTGAGCAACATTCACAACGACTTCAGTCCGTCTTCGTCGCTATTCGATCCGCAGGCCTATCTCTAAAACCGGAGAAGTGTCATTTCGGCTACGAAGAACTAAAGTTCCTCGGCCACCTTATCAGTCACGATGGCATTAGACCAGACCCAGAAAAGACCATGGCTGTTGCTGCATTTCCTCCACCTTCGAACAAACGGGATTTGCGCCGGTTTTTTGGTCTCTGCGCCTACTACAGGTGCTTTGTCCAGAGCTTTGCCAACATCGCTGAACCCCTTACCCGTTTAACGAAGGAGGATACTCCTTTTGTGTGGGGTCCAGAGCAGAGAACCGCTTTTTCCCAGCTTCAGCAGTGCCTTCAGAGTGAACCCTTACTAGGGCACTTTGATGAAGATGCCACCACTGAACTTCATACTGACGTAAGCAACATCGGTCTTGGTGCAGTACTAGTCCAGTGGCAAGACGGCACTGAACATCCCATCGCTTATGCTAGCCGCATTTTGTCATCTGCGGAAACTAACTACTCGACCACGGAGAAGGAATGTCTTGCTGTTATTTGGGCGATAACAAAGTTCCGACCGTATCTGTATGGCCGTCCATTCAGAGTAGTTACGGACCATCATGCCCTCTGTTGGCTGGCCAATCTCAAGGACCCTTCAGGGCGCCTCGCGAGGTGGAGCTTACGCCTTCAAGAATTTGAGCTTACAGTCGTCTACAAGTCGGGCCGCAGGCACACTGATACTGATTGCCTTTCGCGCGCACCCCTCGCGACGACATCAAGTGACGATGATACCGATGGCCATTTTCTTTGTGCAGTCAGTGAATCTGACTTGGCCCAACAACAGTGGAATGATTCAGAGATCCAACAACTTATCAAATACCTTCAAGGTCGCAGCTCAAGTCCACCATCGGCATTTGCACGTTCAGGGTCATTTTGTCTCCGCAACGACATCGTCTACAAAAAACTTCGTACCTTATGCGACTGAGTACCTCCTCGTCGTTCCACCAGGGCTACGTGCTGACATTTTATCTGCCTGCCACGACGAGCCTTCCTCCGGCCACCTAGGATTCGCACGTACCCTTGCCCGGATTCGGACTCGCTACTACTGGCCAAAGCTCACCCAGGATGTCAAGCATTACGTTAAGACGTGCAATGATTGCCAGCGCCGTAAAGCCCCACCTGTGCGCCCTGCTGGTTTATTACAGCCTGTTGCACCCCCGTCACAACCGTTTGAACGAATCGGCATGGACTTGCTTGGGCCCTTCCCGAAGTCACATGATGGCAACCGCTGGATCGTAGTTGCTACTGACTATTTACGAGGTACTGCGAAATGAAAGCCCTACAACGAGGCACCGCCAATGAGGTTGTGTATTTTTTCGTCAACAACATCGTCCTCGGCCATGGAGCGCCAACAGTTCTTATCACTGACCATGGAAAAGCCTTTACAGCCCAATTGATGCAAGACGTCAGGAGACTTAGTGGAACAGCTCATCGCAAAACAACCGCATACCATCCACAAACCAACGGTCTGACGGAGAGATTAAACAAGACGCTCGCTGACATGCTATCTATGTACGTCGACCGTGATCACAAAAACCGGGATGCAATTTTGCCATACGTAACGTTCGCTTACAACACTGCGGTTCAAGAGACTACGGGTTTCACTCCATTCCGGTTGCTTCACGGCCGAGAAGCAATTACGATGCTTGATGCCATGCTGTTGTCTAACACGACCGATATTAATACTGATGCGAACGACTTTATCCGGCTCGCCGACGCGGCCCGCCAGCTTGCACTCAAGCGGATCCGAAAACAACAACCAATCGACTCGCAGAGGTACAACTCCCGTCATCGCCAAGTCATTTACCAACCCGGTGATCTGGTCTGGCTGTGGATCCCCGTTCGCAAAAGGGGCCACTCGGAAAAGTTACTTCACCGCTACTTCGGTCCTTATAGAGTACTACGGCGCCTCACAGATGTCAACTACGAAATTCTGCTTGAAGACACAGCTCAGCGATCTCGATGTTCCCAGCAGGCCGACATTGTTCATGTGTCACGGATGAAGCCACACTACCCCCGAGCCACCTGACACTGCTTCATCACGCGTCTTTGTGCGTGTACGCGACTACCTTAACTTTTAATCGGCATTAGTCATCGGGGTGGTACTTTTTTTTCGAAAGGGGGGGGGGGGGGTAATGCCACAGGCATGGAACGAGGTTTAGCCATGCCAATGCGAGTATGTGCCATGGTGTGAAAGAAGAAGAGGACGGTTGGTGTGTGCTCGTGCTCTAACGTTCGGTTCAGCTCGACGTCCAGTGCTGCTCCTGTGAACAGACGTTCTGGTCGTTCTGTGATCACGTGACAATATGATGCCGGATCCCATCAATGAAAACTCTAACGGTGCATTGTGCTGATGGCCGTATCTGCGAGTCATTTGCGCTACGTAAGAGAGTGCCAGTATAAGGTGTGGTAACCTTACGTAGACGAGTAGACAAATCCGCATGAATAACAGAAAAAGCAGCCCCCGTGTCCACCAATGCCTGAACTGCTACCCCTTCCGCATACACTAATAACAAGTTGGCTGGGCCCTCTGGAGGTCTTGGTGTTCGAGCGATGCAGCTTTCCCTCCAAAAACTGCACCAGCTAGTTTTCCGAGTGGTAGTCAGAAGTAGGTACAGCCGGTCTTAGCGGAGATGTTGAGCGTCGTAGAGGTGAAGGGGACCGGCGGCGTCCGGGATAGCAGGGGCGAGGTGCGGCGAGTGGAGAAGTCGGAGAGAAGGAACGCGTCGTAGGGCGTCGCTGGTACTGGTTCGGGGCTGGCTCCGAATACCTTTCGTAAACATCGTAGCCACGGCGTTCGTCCTGTTCGCGCTTGCGGCCAAATCGGGAAATATGGCCCCGAATGCCAAAATAGTAACATATTCGGTGAGGCGAGCGCCAGGGGGCGTAGTGTGCCGGAGCTGTCACAGGCGCTGGTACTGGCGCTGGGACAGGCGAGTGTGGTGCTAATACTGCTACGTTGGACTGCGCCGGAACAGGATGCGCGTGCTGAACCAAGGCAGGTGGCATGGCAGCGACGTGTGCATACATCATGGGTGGTGTTGGTGGCGCCGTAGTGTTCGATGGGAGAGCGCCAGCCATGGATGAGAGCTCCTCTTTGATGATGTCGCGCAGACCAGCAGATTGAGAGTGAGGCCGAGGGGCGGGGGCACATGACAACCCTTGCGCTTGAAGTTCCTCGCGAATCAGATGGCGAATCAGCACGCGCAAATCCGCATCCGAGGAAGGCCGGCTGTTACTGGCGTCTGGGTAGTCTGGGTGTAATCGAATGGCTTGGAGTTCATCAAGATGCTGACATGTCGTGATGACATCCTCAACGATGGTGGGGTTTTTAACAGCCAAAGCGTTAAACGCGACATGACCTATCCCTTTGATGATGTGGCGAACACGATCAGCTTCTGTCATCGCCTAGTTCACGCGGTGGCAAAGAGCAAGGACGTCTTCAATGTACGAAGTGTACGTCTCCCCGGGAAGTTGGGCACGTCCATCGAGCTCTCGTTTCGACACTTCGGAATGGATGTTCGGTTTTCCAAAAATCCTACGGACTTGTTTAGCAAAAGTAGGCCAATCCGGGAAGCTGCTCTCGTGGTTAAAAAACCACGTTTTCGCGACATTGGACAGATAGAAAGCGACGTGAAGAAGTTTTTTAGGGTCATCCCATTGGTTATAAACACTGGTCATGTCGTATTCTTTTAGCCATACCTCGACGTTGTCACGTGGAAGATCACAGAAGATGGGTGGGTCGCGCTGCTGGGCGTTGACAATCCACGCAGGAATGGTTTGTTGGACAGGGATGCTGGATGTTCCGGGCAGCGGTTCTTGAGCCCTGACAACGGACGGGGGAAGCAAGCGGTGACCCGAACGAAGCTCCAGGGGAACATGACGTCGGAGAGGACTTGGGGATCGAAGCAGCTCCACCACTCTGTAAGACAGTAGCAGCGTTGGAGTCTCAACGGCGTTCATTAGGCCGAATCGCCTGATCAACCCTTCGAACGAAGACGACGTTTTTCATGATGATTATTACATACAGATGAAGAAGATGAAGGTCACACGTTGTCAATGTTGTGCTTACAGTACTTACATATGTAAAGAAGGCATAAAAATAACCAATGGAAACATATTCCAATGCAACCTACCGGGGATTCAAACCAGCGACTTGTCGCTCCACAGCTCACTGCGCTATAGCCAAAACAACCACTCGGCATGCTTGTAACGGTGATGTAACAGCGAACCATTCATATGCACTATTTAGCGCACGCGGTACGCAGATCTCGGAGCAGCTTGGGCGCATTTTTATCACAGTGCTTCTACATAATCTTCCCAATTGAAAACTGCCCTTGAGATGTGCAACAAAAAATGGTTCCCACATTTTCCGCTCATAATCTGGAAAAGAAATAATAAAAAAATTGGCCCCGTATCTGCATGGTAATCTGCGAACGTAGCCGAAAGACGATAGTCTTGCGTCTAGAGAGATTGAACAAAACGTTTATTTGATGTTCTGCGCAAGAAGATCGGTGAATAGTATTCTGGAGGCGCTGCGTTAGAGTGCCTCGAGCGTGCAGCGGAGGCGAACGAGCGCCCGAAGTCACGTCACACGTGAGACATGAGCGCTATCTGGCAGTTATCTTGGAAAACGAAACGTGTGGCTCTGAGACGGGCGTGCGCGCCCGTCTCAGAGGTGATAAGGTGTACAACGCAAGGCGACGGTTCGGTGCCGCCACTGTGACGTCTTAGCAAAGCGTTAGAAAAACACTTCCCTTTTCGTGCAAGCGTTGCATGGTCAGCGCTGCATGATAAACGCTATGGTCCTTAGAATAAGTTATGTATGCCTTTTACAGTAAAAGACGCACATAGAGAATATAAATGTGATGTTATGGTGCCTCAGATAAACGAGATAATTTCTTTTTAATTGACAATTGCACAAGTATGAACGCTGAATCTTGACCAACATTGGTGGGTGCCGCAGATGTGGTCGGTCGTTTGGGGTATCTGCTGGTGGCGTTTAAAGTGCCCGGTACCGTTAAGGGTGAACAAACAGACAAATGTACAGACATACAGACCAAACTTTTTGCGCCGAAGGTCCCCAACAAAGTCTGTCGTCTTTAAAAGAACATGGATAGGGCCCAATTAGAAAAGGCGTCACGTGCGTGCACACGTGCAGGCTACTTGGATGCGTTACAGACTACGTATAGGGGTCGTGCCACTTCCATGCCACAATTTAAAAGAAAAAGAAAAATCAAAAAGCGTTGGCTTCTGCATTCGAATGCAAAGTCGACCTGGCATCACAACAAGTGTACGACAGCTTGTTCTTTGCGTTATAGCGAAAAAGCAATGGCAGTTAGTTACCTGCTTGGCAAATTAGGTCGAGCGATAGCTGTAGCGCCGCCAATGATTACACGTTACCCGCGCAGCTGGCTCCTTTTGTAGCTGTTTCGTGACATCATTGATGACGTCACAGTTCGTGTGCGATGATGTGGCGAAGCCCAATTTGACACAGTATGTGGTGTGGGTCGGCATCTCGCAGTGCGTTCAACGGTGCGTATAGTCTGGGCATGCCGAAAATAAGCATGCCCAGACTACAGGCCTGTTCTGTAAAACCGAAGCTGTCGTGCCGCTAAACCTATTGATATTGCTACGTAAAAATGACACGAGGCGTGTCTATTTAAAATCTATATTCAAACTGATGCGTATGGCGTCGACTAAGATGGAAGATAGCACGCACAACCGACTGACCACCTCCACGTTGTCGTCTTCTGACCGCTGATACGTCAGCTACGTAGCATTACCCCCCCCCCCGGCGGTAAAAGCGCTGTCTCAGTGCACATTAACTATGGTCTTCAGTAGGTAGGCCCGTGTACTCAGATTTGGGTGCACGTTAAAGAACCCCAGGTGGTCAAAATTTCCGGAGCCCTCCACTACGGCGTCTCTCATAATCATATGGTGGTTTTGGGACGTTAAACCCCACAAATCAATCAATCATGGTCTTCAGTAGGCAGGTGGTAAGGTTTTAGCCTGCTGACGTGCACAACATCACTGGGTGTGGTTGCAGGCAGGCTTGTATCCTAAGATGCAGGAATGATCTCATAGGTGACGTTGGTTACCTGGCGGATGATACGGTAAGGACCCATGTAGCGAGACAACAACTTCTCTGATAAGCCAACTCGACGAACTGGGCACCACAGGAGAACAAGAGAACCAGGTGAGAAGTGAACGTCAGCATGCCGGCTGTCGTTTGTGGCTTTCTGGGTGGCTTGCGAAGCCGAAAGTCTAGAGCGGGCGATCTGACGTGCGTGGTCGGCACGAGAAATAGCGTCGCGTGCATATTCGGTTGACAGCGTTGTGGTTGGAAGTAGGGTGTCGAGTGGTAACTTCGGATCACTGTCATAAAGCAAATAAAAGCGTGAATATCCAGTAGTGTCGTGGCGTGGGGAATTGTACGCAAAGGTCACGTGAGGTAGCGCCAGGTCCCAGTCATGGTGGTGGGAGGACACATACATCACGAGCATGTCCGTTAGGGTCTGATTTAGCCGTTCAGTAAGACCATTTGTTTGGGGATGGTAGGAAGTGGTCAGTTTGTGGTGCGTCGAGGAAGAGCGCAGAAGATCGTCGATCCCACGGGACGAAAATGCGCGGCCACGATCCGTGAGTAATTGGCGAGGAGCGCCATGGTGTAGGATGACGTCGTGGAGCAAAATGTCCGCAACGTCAGTAGCGGTGCTGGTGGGGAGCGCTCGAGTGATGGCATACCTAGTCGCGTAGTCGTCTATAGCAACGGCGACTCACTTGTTGCACGATTTTGACTCGGGGAAAAGGACCGAGAAGATCTATACCAACACGGAAGAAAGGTTCGGTTGGGATGGAGATCAGTTGAAGAAGTCCAGCGGGGGGCGCAGTAGGTCGCTTTCTACGCTGGCATTTATCGCAGGAGGACACGTAACGGCGAACGGACCGGGCGAGACCACGCCAAAAGAAGCGGCGACGCACGTGGTCGTACGTCCGAGATACACCCAGATGACCAGCAGTTGGTTCATCGTGAAGCTCGTGCAGCATGGTTGAACGCAAATTTTTCGGCACGACAAGAAGGAGCTCAGGGCCATCTGGCTGGAGGCTACGATGGTACAGCGTGCCATTCAGGAGGACGTACATGCGAAGTGACGTGTCGTTCGGAGCAGATACGAAACGGTCAATAAGTTGTCGCAGAGAAGCATCACGACGTTGTTTATCACCAATCTGAAGAAACTGGGACATTTACATGACGCTGAGGCTAGGCTCGATGTCTGGTTCGTCGGGCTGATCCACAGGGTAGCGAGATAAGCAATCGGCGTCCAGATGGAGACGTCCAGACTTATAAACAACCGAGTAGGAATACTCCTGTAGGCGTAATGCCCAACGACCAAGTCGTCCAGTGGGGTCCTTCAGAGAAGAAAACCAACACAGCGCGTGATGATCTGTGATGACACGGAAAGGGCGGCCATACAAGTAAGGACGGAATTTCGAAACCGCCCAAACAAGAGCGAGACATTCCCGTTCTGTTATAGAATAATTGCGTTCAGACTTAGAAAGCAGATGGCTTGCGTACGCGATTACACGGTCGTTGCCCCGCTGAATTTGCGTCAAAACTGCACCAATTCCGTGAGCACTCGCGTCTGTTCGCACTTCTGTAGGAGCATCGGGGTCGAAATGTGCAAAAATAGGAGGTAACGTTAGAGCGGTGATTAGCTGAGAGAAGGCGTCAGCTTGAGGAGGGCCCCAGAAAATGGGACGTCTTGTTTGAGAAGGTCGTTGAGTGGCCGTGCGAGTGCCGCAAAGTTTTTCACTAACCGGCGAAAGTAGGAGCAGAGGCCCACAAAACTGCGAACATCATGGACAGAGCGTGGGACTGGGAAGTTTGTTACAGCGCGTACTTTCGCCGGGTCTGGCCGTACGCCGGCAGCGTCAATAAGGTGACCCAATACGGTAATCTGACGAAGACCGAAGTGGCAATTGGAGGAATTGAGCTGCAGGCCGGCCCGTAGAAATATGGATAGAATGGTCGAAAGGCGTTCTAGGTGGGTTGCAAAGGTAGGTGAGAAAATGATCACGTCGTCCAGGTAACACAAACATGTCGACCATTTAAATCCTTGTAGGAGCGTGTCCATCATTCTCTCGAAGGTCGCTGGAGAGTTGCAGAGCCCGAATGGCATGACCTTGAATATGTAAAGACCGTCAGGGGTAACGAAGGCGGTCTTTTCTCGGTCCATGACATCTACAGAAATTTGCCAGTAGCCAGATCGGAGGTCGAGAGATTAAAAGAAGGTGACGCCATGGAGGCAATCAAGGGCATCGTCAATGCGTGGTAGAGGGTACACGTCTTTTTTGGTAATTTTGTTGAGGTGGCGATAATCGACGCAGAAATGCCATAAGCCGTCCTTCTTTTTTACTAATACCATGGGAGATGCCCAAGGGCTCGTTGATGGTTCGATTACGTTTTTCGTAAGCGTTTTGGCCACTTTTTTTTTAATCTCTTCTCGCTCAGACGCTGACACGTGGTACGGCCGAGGGTGAATGGGCGCAAGTCGCCAGTGTTGATTCGGTGAGTGACAATTTTAGTCTGGCCTAAGGGACGATTGTTGGTGTCAAAAATGTCACTGCATGAGGCCGAAACACTGCAGAGATCCGATCCAATCATGTTTCGAAAAATACCATCGTCTGAGCTGGGGGACCACGAGATTGCTCTTCGATCAAGAGCAGATACAGCGACAACACTGACATCGTCTTCTGTTATGGCAGTTAGCTGGGCTAGAGACATCTGGCAGGGCAACGCTTGAGGGGTGAAACCAAAGTTAAGGAGCGGAAGTAACACACAGTTTTCCGCTATGGTCGCGATGGTATAGGGCACAGTAACACTGCGCGTCAGCCGAACGTCAGTAATTGGTGTAACGATATAATCACCGTCAGGAACGGGAGGGGTCGATGAGAAAGATACGTACGTGACGGCTCGAGGTGGCAGGCGAACGAAAGTGGTTGGGCTCAAGCGGCTGGTGGGCTTTGCAGAGTAGTCGGCAAAGATTGGTAGATTAAGGCTGAGGGTACCAGGCGAACAATCAATTAAGGCCGAGTGTGCCGAAAGGAAATCAAGGCCAAGTATGAGGTCATGAGGACAGCAGGCTAGCACGGCAAAAAGGACCACGGCGTGACGACCGGCAATGCTGACACGAGCAGTGCACATTCCGATTACTGGTACAGTACCGCCATCGGCAACACGTATTGCCTGCGTCGTAGATGGCGTCATAATCTTTTGTAAGCGGCAGCGTAGAGAAGCGCTCATAACAGACAGGTGCGCACCTGTGTCAATGAGGGCGGTCACAGGAACATGGTCGACTTGTACTTCAAGCAGGCTATGGTGCGGGAAAAGCGTCAGTATAGGATTTTCAGCCGTAATTGGTATTGCAGCTTCACCTCTATAAGCTGCAAAATCTAGTTTTCCTGCTGCGGTCGTCCAGAGAAGCTCGGCGAGAAAGAGTGCCGAGGTGGCGGAGAGCGGGATTGGCGACGTAGCGGCGACGGGGAGCGAGAGCTGCGGCGACCGGACGAAGGGGCGTCAAGGTAGCGGCGACCGGGCAAAGGGGTGTCAGTGGAAGGCTCGTAAGATGACGAATAGAAATTGAAGGGGGCGGCGACTGAACGTCTAGGGGTCGTCGGATGCATGAGCGCCGAGGTAGAGAAAGTCTGACGTGGTTGGTTTGACCAACGGCGGCGGCAATAGCGAGAAACGTGCCCAGGCTGATGGCAGGAAAATCAAATAGGCCGGTCGTCGGGTGTTCCCCATTTCGAAGGGTTACGGAAAGGCATTGTTGGAGGTGAACGGCGAGTGTGTCCTCGGAAGTAGGACGGGACTTCAGGGCGAGTCAAGGGACATGCTGATGGAAGACCGAGGTTCGCAAACTCCTGCCTCACCACAGCTTGTATTAACGCCACTGACGATTGTTGCTGGTCAGAGGCGAGCGTTGCGAAAACGGGTGGCTGAAGAGGAGCCGGACAGGCGGCTTCGATTTCCCGACGAACAATGCATGTGACGTTGTCATACGTGTGGGACTGGCGGGCGGCTTCACACGATGAGGTTTCGGCCGTGTTGGGCAGACAGGGTGAATCGCTGAGTAATACGGCGGCTCTTGGCTTCTTCGAACCGCCGGCACTCTTAAATGATGGCGTCGACGGTAGCAACGTTGTTGTAAACTAGAAGATTAAATGCGTCGTCTGCTATGCCCTTCAGCACATGGGCCACTTTCTCAGTCTCACTCATGTGCTCGTCAATTGCGGCATAGGGCGATGACGTCGTGAATGTATGCGACGTAAGACTCCATCGACGTCTGTGCACGAGCCGTCAGTTGATTCCGCGCTGCGATCTGCCGCCCAACGGTGTCGCCAAAAAGGTCGCGGATCTTCTCTTTAAAGGAGTCCCAGCTCGTAATCTCCGCTTCGTGCGTCTCGAACCACACTCGCGGTGGGCCATCGAGGTAAAAAAGCACATTGGCAAGCATAAGAGTCGGATCCCACCTATAGCTTGCGCTGACCCGTTCGTACCGGTTGATCCATTTGTTGACGTCAACGCCATCCTGACCGGAAAATACACCGGGATCACGAGCACGAGGTAGAACTACGTACGTAGAAGTCACAGTAGGGGCAGGTGGCGAAGACGATGGTTGTTCAACCTGTGACATGCTTGGACCTATGATGATGCGGCCGTTGCAGAGCTTCGTGATGAAGACGGGGAAATACCCAGCACCTCCACCACAAAGATGTTACGTAAAAATGACACGAGGCGTGTCTATTTAAAATATATATTCAAACTGATGCGTATGGCGTCGACTAAGATGGAAAGAAGCACGCACAACCGACAGATCCACTTCCTCGTTGTCGTCTTCTGACCGCTGATACGTCAGCTACGTAGCAATATCTTACCGAAAAATAAATTTTGCACTAGCTCTCACGGTCATATATTGTTCTTAATTTAAACTCACAGCTTCGTATTCACTATAAGCGTTGATCGGTAATAAATCATTCAGAGCTTATCAGCTTCGCAGTGAAACGTATTTAAACTCAGCATCCTTCATCCTTGATATTTTTGAGGTAAAAACAGCCAGTTTCGTGCCTTCGTACTTATCTGTTTTCTTTTTTTCCGGAATATACTCGTTGTTCATTATAAGATGATCTATATATTTCCCTTAGTTGAAATATCAACTTCGTAAGCACCGAAGCATCTGAATATGTATCCCTTACTTAACTAAGAGGCGCCTACTCTCTATCTACAACGCTCAAATATTCATGCACTCCACGCTTCGCATGCGAAAGGTTTACTTTTGCTGTTCAAGAAGGCGTTCAATAAATATGCACTGAGATGCCACGCTGACAGGCGCGTCCTACATTGGCTCATCTCACATTCTGTAAACTTGTTTACTTTCACGGCCTGAACGATATGCATTAGGCGAAAAAAAAAAAAGGTTCCCATGCCACAATTTGTAGCTTATTATGAAAGCTATGCATCCTGAAATATGCAAACTACACAAGTCCCGAGAATGAATATTCTATATCTTCATGATGAAGCATTGTTGGAATGCAATTTCAGCGTAGTGTTTCCTCGAGTGGTTTTTGAGAACACTGCGGCACCGAAAAAGAGATTGATCATCTGCTATGCCGTTGCTCTTGGTTTGCCTCTGAGAGAGGAAAACTTTCTTACGCGTTGCGACAATAGACGTTATTTAAGCACACTAGCGCCGCCAACAAGCACGCAAGCGCTTATGGGAAAAGTTGGTGCGCCGCAGCAGCCGCCGCGACGCGTGCGCGGGCCTCACGCTTCAACTTTCCGTTTGCACCGTGCCAGAGCTTCTCACATCAAGTGACTTCGGCAAGGTGTGATATTTTACCACGTGATTCACTCCAAAACTTCAGTGTTTGGGTGTGCTGGCATGTCCGAGACTTGCACTTGTCCTCCTGTTCATTGTCCTGCACTTGTCCTCCTGTTCAGCTGAGCGACTCAGAAGCGTCGGTTAATTATTGTTATCCTTTGCATCAGTCCGCCTTCGGCATAAATAAATAAAAAAAACAGCACAACTTGGTTGTCTAAAGTTGCAAGAACTATCCATAAATTCACGGATCTATTAGGAATCAGTGTCCTTTGACTCTGTTTACGGGGAAATTGTATAGTTCTGAAATATTTAGAGAATGATTTAGGAAGAAGAGAAATTTCGAGAAACAAAATACGTTGACTAGACCATTGCGTGGCGCTCGCAGCTTATGCATCTGGCAACTTCCGTTCGCACTGAAACTGCAGGTTGAAATAAAGCCTACAAGGCAAAAAAAAAGGACCAGGAAAGCAATATGCACACCGGGAACGCTCACACAAGACTGAAAGGTTATCGCGCGTGTTAACGAACATATACAAGAAAATGGGGGTGCATCACGCATGTCAAAAAGCAGTGCAAAAAGACTAAGGACCAAGGTGAGTGTTTACAGTTGATAAATATAGTTAAGTTTCTTTTGTTGTAGTGATAGTGGAGGTTAATTCGCTTAAACAAGGCGTGGTGTTCTTCATACGTCTTCGAGATTTCTCGCGTGTTCTGGTTAGGGTGACTGTGCAAGATTACCAGGTCTTAAAAGATGAAATTGAATTTGCATGACCAAAAATGCGACATGCGATGAGTTGGCTTCATTCCATAAATTTTGATGCTCTCAGGGGCGCGTCTTGATACATGAATGAGTCAGACCGAAGTATATATGTTAACACAAGAGAAATTCCGTTAGTATTTCTTGCACAACAATCAAAAGAACAATTGGTATGCCTTTCATAGTACTTTTGTCTGCCCACTACAGATTCTTGCAAGCTTTCGCTTTCTACGGAAGCAATGTTAGTAAACATGCGGTCTAAATGCTAGGCCTGTAAATTTGGCTGAATAAAAGTCTATTACTACTACTATGGTGTGGAAAACACAACCCTCCGCGCGTATCGCTTTCCAACATCCTTTCAGACTGTGGACAACGTATGCATAGAATAACTTCAATATTCTTAGTTTTTTTACGGGTAAAGATCGTCCGAATTAATCTTTGTTTGATGTTGGAATGAGCTGTTCACAAACCAATGCAATATGATTTAGGCAGAAAACCGCGCCTTCTTGCAGCTGGAAACTATTTATGCGCCCAAGTTTTTTGAAGACCATAGTCTTTCTTGGGGACCTTCAACAGGAAAATTTTGGTCTGTCTGTACATTTGTCTGTTTGTCCACTCTTAACGGCATCGAGTATTTGAAACGGTTGACCCCATCCGCAGCGCCCACCAATGTTGCTCAAGGTTCAGCGTTCATAGTTGTGTGATTGTCAATGTAAAAGCAATTACTGCGCATGTCTGGAACACTTTACAACACGTATACATTCTGCATGTGCATCCTTTACTAGAAAAGGCCTACATAAGTAATTTAAGGGAACGTAGCGTTTATCACGCTGCGCTGGCCATGCAATGCTTGAACGAAAAGGCGAGTGTTTTCAACGCTTTGCTATAGCACGAGACGGTGGTGGCACCAACCCATCGCCTTGCGTTCTACACCTTATCGCCTCTGAGACGGGCGCGCACACCCGTCTCAGAGCCACGGCTTCGTTGTTTGAAACAACTGTCAGATGGCGCTCATGTATCCCGTATGACTTGACTTGATGCGTTTGTTCGCCTCCGCTGCACGCTCTAGGCACTCCAACGAAGCGCTTCCAGAATACTATTCACCAATTTTCTTGCGCAGAACATCAAATAAATGTATCGTTCACTCCTTTCACACGCAAGCGACAATTGCAGAATAATATGCAGATACGGGGCCATTTTATTTTTTTTCTTCTCCGATCATAATAACGACATCAATATTCCTCATTGAACAATATTTGAATGCACCGACGCGAAATTCGGCAGTGGTCTCACGCTATGCGGAATATACTGCTAGCAGACATGCTCCGCACGGACACCTAAGCAGCTTATGAAAAAATTGCCCGCAGCTTCCTTCGGGGGAACACTGAGGAGGATGCGGACCATATAATTGGTTAACGGGGTGTTAAAGTGCGACTTACTTGGGTCGATGGCTAAATTGGTTTACGTGGTTGTGAAATGGGGTGTTAAATTGCGACTTACTTGGGTCGCTGGCTAAATTGGTTAACGTAGTTGTAGGAGGGGTGTTAAATGAGTGAACACGTACGACACGTATGCGAAAGGGCGGTGTTTATTTATTGCGACAAACTTTGAGCACGATGGCTTTTTGGTCGGTAAAGTGAAGAGTGAGTGGATCGGGTTGCAGCGGTCGTAGGTCGAATCCGGTGCTGCTGCTCGACGCTGACGTCTCTCAGCGGCTTCACGTTCTCTAAGTTGAGAATCTTCCGCTCGACGCCGACGTTTACGTTCGGCGTCGCGAGCTCTTCTCCGCGCTGCCTTGTCTTCGGACGACGACTTGGTTGCGGTTCCGCCAACACTTTGGCCGGCGCTGGTCGAAGGGACGTCGATCATTGCGACCTCGGACGTCGACGCGCCGTACAAACCAATCGACAAGCGGCAACTGAGCGAGCGAGCACCGACCTTGAGTATATATACAGCGCGACGGCGCATGCACTGTCAGCTGTCGAATGTTCGAGAAGGGGGAGAAGCGCAACGGCGCATGCGCGCGCGTCAGCTGCCGATGTTCTCGAAGCGCGACGGCGCATGCGCGCGCGTCAGCTGCCGATGTTCTCGAAGCGTGACGGCGCATGCGCGCTACATTATACAGCTAGCGAATGGTCTTGAAGAGGAGAAGCGCACGCGGAGTGTAGAGGAGGAAGGGATGCACAGATGGTGGAAGAAGAAGGAGGAAGCTTGCGGACGGCGCCGCACTACAAGCCTCGAGTATTAGATGCTCCGCATCTAAAACCGCAAGTTATCAGAGCAAAGTATCTCGCAGATGAATTCTAGTTCTATCCATTCATCTTTAAACAGGTTTATATTATGTTTACCTTTTTAAGCGCCTGACTTGTTCATAGAAAATAACAACATTCATTAGCTGTAACACTTCTTTGCATTCTTGTGATAACGGCCCAATCAAACCGCAATGGTCTTAAAAGTCATCGCACTTTATGAACAGTCAATCGTTTATTAACTGTGAATTCAGTGTGCCCGCGGCCCATAGTGGGATTGCTTGAAAAAGGTCTAATGGACGGTCGGCCACTCTCTGTGCCGATGCTGCTAAAGCACCGTCCTCGTCCTTCGTCAGCTCGAAAGACAGTCAAAGCCCTCATGCGCTTTTTGAGGACTAAAAGTGCCTATGTGAACGCCTTGAACTATAGCGCAGTACCACAGCTGCACTACGGGTCAGCCCATTGACTGACAATTTTGTTTGTCCCTTTATCTTCTGTTGCCTCTCTCTCATCTTTATGCTCCCCTTTGCCAGTTCCCTCGGCGTAGAGTAGGCAACTGGGCATGTGCCTGGTTAACCTCCTTGCCCTCTCTTGTGGTTCTTCCTCCTTCTAAATCATCTGTGCGTTTATTTTTTTCGCCCGCTGTATGCCACCAGCAAGGAGCTTTCATTTTTTTATTCGATGAGGGGTCGGTCGGGTGCGCTCCAGGTTTCATTTCCAGCGTATGCAGCTCTCTGTGAACTCTCGTGAGGATGGCAGACACGACAGTGTCCTATTATAAGATGAACGCGACCACGAACTAACACACAGCAATCGCAGACATTTCGTGTAGCGTGCAGACTCTGAAAACTATCCATTAATTAATAAAAAATACATGTGATTTGACTATTACCAAAACTGAACAAAGAACGGACATAATATAAACACATTGAGCATGAGAATAGCTGTAGAGCTAAATGAACAGCATGCTTGAGGGTTTCCTGTAATTTACATTATTGCAGGCCCAGAGATAAACAAATAATAATAATATTTTAATGCCTTCATGCGGCCACTAAAAGCTTGTATCTAGAAAATCAGACATGAAATGGCACTCCTATTAGAAAAAAAGAATGAAAAAAAAAACCAGGTTTGTACAGAAGGCCCAGAACAGTCACTTCGAAAGCTAGAAGAGCGGCCTTTCAGAGCCCTTTTTAAACACTCACTGGGTAACCGCTGCAAGCACATTTACTTGATGCCCACTACGGTATTACTAATAGAAACTTTAGAGTAGTAGGCCCGCATTCGCTTTGCCATTTTCGTCATTCTTCTGAGAAGCATAGTATCCGCTAAACACTTGCAAGGAATTTTGTGACAATTGTTTTTGCAGTGGCTGACAGCGTTAAGGAATTATGGCTGAAGTGGGTACGCGCCGCAGTTATTAAAGGAACAAAAAGAAGCTTTTGTAATGATTTGGAGGATTGGACGGCCTGCTCGTTACGCTATTAGCAGTGTGTGACGACAGGTTGTTCTTTCGCTGGTTTAAAGCACTTTATAAGTCGTACTAACGCGAATGCTTTTCCGACATCAAGCCTGCCTAAGGCAAGTTTGCCAACACGTTACAAGCACCGGCGTAGTTAAGTGGTAGAATATTGGGCTTGCACCCAGCGGACCCAGGTTCAAGCCTCACTGTATCATTGGTGCTAGAGTTTTTTTTTTTCTCTAATTTCGGGCGATGTGGTTACTGGACACCGGCGGCGGTGGCGGCAGACAACTGCGCGTGACCTCGATTTGTAATCTCATAACAGCTTTCGCAGCAAAACATAGGAAGCAATTTACGTTAAACCACCAAAATGATAGATGATTTATCAGATTGATTACGATATCTTAGAACGTAAATATTGTTTGGCTGAACGTGCTAGGACTGATGCACCAATTTACAGCGAGTGATTACCGCTTCCGTGCGATCTAAGTTCGCGAAGAACTTTGAATAACAGTTCGGAAAGATCGATCATCTTTAGGCTCGTGTTGTATGCGCACGTTTTCATCTTGCATGCATTTTTCGCGCGGAAGAGATTGAGAGCCTAAGATCGAAAAGCAGTCAAGGAAATCACTAACTATTTGGGTCCTGGTTGCTACATTTCCCATCACGTGGGTTGAAGGTAAATTGAAATAGAGAAATGAACATGGTGATGGAGCTTCGCACAAGAAGACACGAACCACGCACGCATAGAGTAATGCTAACACAACGCTTGTGTTAACTTCACTTTAAGTGTGTGTGAGTGTGTTCTTTTGCGCTGCTTCATCAAATACAATTGTTAACGAAGCAGCCGATAGGTACGTATCACGTATTTATTGTGCATTTACAGACATATGACGCATTTAGGAAAGTTCAGTCACAAAAAAATAATAATAAGGAAACATAAGATGCTCCCGCAACACTCCACAGGCTTATAATCTCCCTCCCCCTTCTTTTTTATGATATGGTATAAAAGAATTGCAGCACACAGCACAAATAGGGCACCAACTACTGCTTAGATTCTAGGGGTGTCTGTCCTAGAGCTCATAGGGTACAAATTCTAAAGTTCTAAGCGGAACAAACCCGCAGCCCATACAAAACACAACTTAGCATAACAGTCAAAACACATCGTATCAGTCAGAATGATCGCGTATACATATGCACACGTGTTTACACTAACAAAAAATGTTGAAGAGCGAACTTCACAATGAAGAGCAACGTGGTAAAGTGCTAACTTCACCAAGACAAACGTTGTCAGTGGTTATAAGTATACTCGGTGACCTTGAAAAAAAAAACAGCGTTTAAATGCGCTAATAACGGTCATGAATGTCACTATCCTATAGCAAAATTTTCAACGCTTTTAAAGCGCACTTATGTCCAACTCTTGTTGGTAAGAGCTCTTAAATAAATAAATAAATAAATAAATACATAAATAAATAAATAAATAAATATTAACTCTTTTTGGCCATGGTTACAGTGAAAATAGTAACAGGGATTCAGTTTCCTTCTTCATAAGCCTTACCAGTGCTTGTGAATAAGTAAGCGCATGCTTGAACTTTAAAAAAAAAAGGCGTGAGTAAGAAAGAAAGCAAGATGGCAAAGGCAGTAAATTTATCCAGGCTCATGTCCTGTTGAAGACACTACTCTGAGGGAACGGGAAAAGGAAGTAGAAAGATGACCGCAAAGAAGAATGTCCATAATGTCTGGGCTCCAACAGCAGCTACAGTCTTCGAAAAACGACCAAATGGTCACTTCATAGAAAAAAAAAACTACAGAAGGGCGCTAGTACGTTGTATATCCTAGCTTCATTCATGCCGTACTGGCACCTTCCAGTTAGGTTCACTTCTGGCTCTGTCTTGAGCAAAAATATTAAGCTGAAGAGGACGCTTAGAGAACCGACCCTGAGAGACATTAATCTCTATGAAACCGCCGCAAACGCGCAATATAATTCACTTTGGGACAAGGCTTCTCAATTTTAATCAAGCGTCCCAAGGCGCCGTTTGGTACTGTGCCGTAGCTACAACAGCAGAGAATCGGAAAACCTCTGGTGCTAAGCTGTTTAGTTTTTTCAATTGTGTTTTTTTTTCTCCAAAACGAATAATGAAGGGATAAGATGAAGTTCCTGCACATAAGCTTCACTTTGCGTTTTTTTAACAGATCTGCTTTTTTTTTTCTGCGGTGCTTAAAGTTCATATAGGCTCTGTTCTGTGAGGCACCGCAGCGACCAAGGAGTTTTTCAGCTGGTTGTATAAACTTTAGAAGGATGACGCAGAATAAAAATAAAAAATGGGGGAAAAGAATGAATCGTTTTAATGTGGTCATGTACCGAACCAGCAAGTAACCTTATGCGGCTGAAACACGTGGACACTATGCTTAATTCGAGACATTCTCTGCTGTCTTGCACAAGTCGTCATGCTTATTTTACATGCTTAAAAATCTGGAAGACAATCGTACATTCTTCAGCCTTGGGTCTTCCTGCCCAACCTCTGTTCAAAGAAAGGAAGAATTAACACTAACATTAGAGTGCATTGTAAACAGAGCGGGAAGCAGCTCGCCATCTGCTTCATGACAATGGTGTTCACTGTAACTTTGTTCGGGAGAGCTATAGTTTCTTTGAGATACTTTCAAATGCAAGTTAAGGTTGCAAAATTTAATTGTGAAGAGAAGCAAATATCTGGAAATGAAATGAGGTCATCCAGGTTGCACTTACTTTGATATGCATTGTGTGTGAATGAAAACGAGATAGAAAAGGAAGATAAGTGTAAGGCAGAAATAGATCGGAGTGGAGTGATCAACATACACATGAGCCTTCAGTGTGCAACAAAATGCAGTCACATAGCACGAGGTCACATTTCTTTAGGAGTGAAGAGAGAGAGGTAGAAAAACAACATTATTTGGGTGTAAAAAAAACTCAGGCGAATGGCGATCAAGCCGAGCCTGGCCGCCATCTCCAAGCTCCTTAAGGCGTGGGGTGAGTGTCCCGTTGTATTCGTAAATTGCCACAGCTTGTTAGTTCTTGAACCGGCCGTAGAGGATGGTACTTGTTCATATAACAAAATGCATATACGCTGAAAAATGCAAATGGTCCGTTACTAGAGGACGTTACTTGTAGTATGATAAATAATAAAAATCACAGCATATCCATGAAGTGTATGATGATGAATGGGGCGAAGCGTCCATCGTTCCGTCCGTGCTTCCGACCGTCCGTTCGTCCTTGCTTCCGTACATCCATCCATGCGTCCGTCCCTGCGTTCGTCCATGCGTCCATCTGTCCATCCGTCCGTCCGTGCGTCATCAGTTCATCCGTGCATCCGTCTATTCGTACATCCGTTCATGCATTCGTTCATATGCCCGTCCATCCGTCCGTTCGTCCATGCGTCCGTCCCTGCGTTCGTCCATGCGTCCGTCCCTGCGTTCGTCCATGCACCCGTCCACCCGTCCGTCCGTGCGTCCGTTCGTCTGCGCGTCAGACACGCATGCAGGCGACGGACGGTTTTTTGATAAAAAGTTTATATGATACACGCAAGGCGGCGGCGGCTCGCTCTCGAAGACAGAACCCCGATGTGCGAGCGCGCGAGAAAATAGGAATGACGTCACACGAAGACGTAGGCGATCGCGTGTTCGTCGGAGGTGCCGTACGCTAGGGGGTGCGGTGTAGTAAAGTAAAAGCCGTCTTGGCGTGCCCGCGCATTCAGGTCGGCGGATGGACAAAGCTGCATAGCGGCGTCCGCGCAAAGCGGCGGCGGCTCGCGCTCGAAGCCAGAACCCCGATGTGCGAGCGCGCGAGGCAGTAGCGTGCCGTGAAGCTGCGCGGCAAAGCTGACAAGATCCAGGCGTACCAGAACGGGAGGCCGAAGTGGCGTGGCAGCGGCATGCGGACCTAGCTTTGCCCCACTCTCCATCATTCACCCCGTGGATTTCCTGTCACTTTTTTAACTTTCCCTCTTAGCGGAGGACAGAAACATTGACGGCCACTAAGTATTAAACGCGAACCATTTCTTAGCGAACTTTGGTAACTTTGAGCATATCTATCTATCTATCTATCTATCTATCTATCTATCTATCTATCTATCTATCTATCTATCTATCTATCTATCTACCTATCTAGCCGCTTACGTTTCGGTGAAGTCGTGGTCACCCCCTTAATTTGGCGTCAACCAAGATTAGCATGGGAAGCTAAGATGGTTTGACGAATATGATGCGCTGGCCAAGACATTAATAATGTTACAATCCTGTCGCGCACGTCGTCAAACACTTCCCGCCAGACAGTCGCCCATACCCATGGGCGGGTATGTGCCTCTGGTATGCGGGTATGTGCCACAGGTGATTGACACTTGGTATCTACCCAGGAAGGACGAGAACACACATGGAAAATTTTAACGCGTGAGCTTTAAGCAATACCCGACATCGGTAGCGTCGACCCAACGAAGGCATAGAACAAATGTTAGTGTTAAGAAAAACCTGACATAGGCAACGTTGACCTCCCGACGAATGCAAACAATAAATTTCAGGGTGCCAGCAGGAATCGAACCCAAGCATTCCGCGTGACAGTTTAGCATTCCACCAGAGAGCTACGCCAGGCCTCGGAACTACTTTTCAAATAGATGCTAATCTTCGTGAAACGCCAATAGTGGTTGCAGTGCTGCCTACCCAATTTTATAAACCTTACATATGTACTACTTTGATACAGCCGTCACGTCGGTTTAACTTCAGTTGTGGTTAGGTGCCATGCACTCAAGTTGATTTATGTAGCAGTGTTCAGAACCAGCATCTTCGCGAGCATCAGTGCTTAATATCATCTTCTTGTGTTGATAATATTGTCACGTAAGAGTGAGGGTAGCCCGAAGACAGGAGACCGGGAGGTTAGTAGAAATAGAAGGAGATCCGTTTATTTGGCGGACTTGCGCCCACTAAAGGAAAAAAAGACACACCGGCTTAGCGGGAGGCGAACAGCGTGCTCGACGGCCGTCGAGTAACGGAAAAATGACCCACTGGAACGCAAGGCGCGTTCGACGGCCGTCGGGTAACAGAAATGTCCCACTGGAACGCAAGGCGCGTTCACCATTCGAGATACAGTCGCCGTAGCGTCTGGCGCTATCTCGTTGTCAACGAATGGTCGACGTGCAGACCATGATCTTCGCAGATGAGTCGCGGTGCATCCTGGACCACGATAAGGCCGCGTGCCGGCGGTATCGGCATGCGCAACACTATCCGCAACACGCCTCGCGGCATTGCTCCCCTCCTCAACGTAAGCATCGACCCGATGCTTTGTTTAAAATAAAACCAAAACAAAAGGACAGCCTGTGCGAAAGTAAATGACAAATAAGCACGAATCACGCACACATAAAGAAAACAAGAGATGCAAACAGGGAGCCTCCTTTAGCGCGCATGATAGGGCTTCAAACGGGCGACGTGTACCACTTCTTGTCGTGCGCGGCGTCGTTGGGATGAGCTAGCCCCATCAGGGACCACTTCATAGTCCACTTCACCCACTTGACGGATGACTTTGTATGGGCCGAAATAACGGCGCATGAGTTTTTCGCTTAATCCTCGGCGGCGAACGGGCGTCCAAACCCAGACTTTGTCACCTGGCCTGTATGTTAAATCGCGTCTCCGCAGGTTGTAGCGTATGGCGTCGTTTCGCTGTTGGTCTTTTATGCGCAGACGAGCAAGCTGCCAGGCTTCTTCTGCGCGCTGAAGGTAGGCGGCCACGTCTAGGTTGTTTTCATCGGTGACATTAGGCAGCATGGCGTCCATGGTAGTAACGGCATCCCTCCCATGAACGAGATTAAATGGTGCCATTTTAGTGGTCTCCTGCACCGCGGTGTTGTAGGCGAAGATCACGTAAGGCAGAATTAAGTCCCAGGTCTTGTGTTCTGTGTACACGTACATAGCGAGCATATCGGCAATGGTCTTGTTCAAGCGTTCCGTGAGGCCATTTGTCTGCGGATGGTACGCAGTTGTTCTTCGGTGATCTGTATGACTGTAATGTAAGATTGCCTGAGTAAGATCAGCCGTAAACGCTGTTCCCCTGTCTGTTATTAGTACCTCAGGTGCGCCATGACGGAGGAGAATTGATTCGACAAAAAATTTGGCAACTTCTACGGCTGTGCCGTTCGGGAGGGCCTTAGCTTCAGCGTATCGGGTAAGGTAATCAGTGGCCACTATGATCCACTTGTTACCGGATGTTGACGTGAGGAAAGGTCCAAGCAGGTCCATACCAATCTATTGGAATGGTCTGGACGGGGGTTCAATTGGCTTGAGAAATCCAGCTGGTTTTTTTGGAGGTCTCTTCCGGCGCTGACATTCGCGGCTACTCTTGACGTACCGCGCAACATCTGTGGAGAGGCGGGGCCAGTAGTATCGTTCTTGAATTCTGTGGAGTGTGCGTGTAAAACCGAGGTGGCCTGCAGTGGGTTCGTCATGTAACGCTTGTAAAATTTCTTCTCTGAGGCTGCTTGGGACGACAAGAAGGTAAGCTGCCTTATTCGGTGCGAAGTTCTTTTTAACTACCACTCCGTTTTGCACACAGAAGGAGGATATCCCACGCTTGAACAGTGCAGGCGGTATGGAGGCCTTTCCTTCGATGTAGTTGATCAACTGTTGTAGGGTCGGGTCTGAGCGCTGCTGTAATGCAAAGGTGCTTCTGCTGATAAACCCAAGAAAGGCATCGTCGTCTTCATGGCTTGGTGGTGCGTCGACAGGGGCTCTTGAGAGGCAGTCTGCGTCGGAGTGCTTACGATCAGATGTGTAGACTACCTTCACGTCAAACTCCTGACGCCGTAGGCTCCATCGAGCGAGGCGGCCAGAAGGGTCTTTCAAACTGGCCAACCAGCACAACGCATGATGGTCCGTTACGACCTTGAAGGGTCTGCCATATAAGTATGGGCGGAATTTCGAGGTGGCCCATACTATCGCAAGACACTCCTTCTCAGACGTGGAATAGTTCACTTCCGCTTTCGACAGTGAGCGGCTTGCATACGCGATGACGCGCTCGAAGCCCTTGTGCTTCTGAACGAGAACGGCACCTAAGCCGATGCTGTTGGCGTCTGTATGTATCTCAGTTTCGGCATTTTCATCAAAATGACCCAGCACAGGCGGAGACTGTAAACGTTGTTGAAGTTCTTTGAATGCCTCACGTTGCTCATCTTTCCATTAGAAAGGGGCGTCCGAGTTGGTGAGCTGCGTCAAAAGGGCAGCAATGTGTGAGAAGTTCTTGACGAAGCGTCGGTAATAGGCGCACAGTCCTAAGAATCGGCGCACTGCTCTCTTATCTTGCGGTTGAGGAAACTGTGCGATAGCGGCTGTCTTCTCGGGATCTGGTCTTACGCCATCTTTGCTTATAACATGGCCAAGAAACTGTAGTTCTTCATAGGCAAAATGGCATTTTTCTTGCTTCAGTGTTAGCCCTGATGACTTAATTGCGTCCAGTACCGTCCGGAGCCTTTTCAGGTGGTCGCTAAAGTTGGAGGCGAAGACGACCACATCGTCCAGGTATACGAGACATATTTGCCACTTGAGACCTGCCAGTACTGGGTCCATTAGACGCTGGAAGGTTGCTGGAGCGGAACAAAGTCCAAATGGCATCACTTTGAACTCATACAATCCATCCGGCGTGATGAAGGCGGTCTTTTCTCGGTCTCTTTCATCAACCTGAATTTGCCAATACCCTGTCTTCAGATCAATGGACGAGAAGTACCTTGCATCACTAAGACGATCTAGGGTATCGTCGATCCTTGGTAAAGGGTACACGTCCTTCTTGGTTACACTATTCAACCGTCGGTAATCGACGCAAAACCGAAGACTTCCGTCTTTTCTTTTGACAAGGACGACTGGTGCCGCCCATGGGCTTTTCGACGGCTGAATTACATCGTCGTGTAACATTTCCTCAACTTGCTCTCGGATGGCCTGACGTTCACGTGCCGACACACGATAAGGGCTTTGATTGAGAGGGCGGATGTCTTCTTGTGTTATGATTCGATGCTTTGCCAGAGAAGTGTGTCGGACCTGTGGAGAAGTGGCGAAACAGTCGTCATAACGTCGAAGGAGGTTCTGGAGCAGTTGCTGCTTGCATTGAGGCAAGGAAGGGTTAATGTCGAATGACAGCTGCGAGTTGTGGGTCTGTGGGGTGATGGTCGCTGGATTCGCGAGGGCGAGGGTGTCACTGAATTCCGCGATTTCATGGAGAAGGGCAATGGTCGTGCCTTTGGCCAGGTGACGGTGTTCTTGGCTGAAATTTGTTAGCAGCACTGGGCCCTGTCCATTCCGGAAGTCCGCAATGCCTCTTGCGATTGCGATATCACGGCCAAGCAAAAGCTGTATGTTACCTTCGACGACGCCATGAGCATTTTCGGCAGTACCAGTGGTTACGGGGATTAGGGTCATTGATCGGGGTGGGACGCTCACGTCATTCTCGAGCACACGGAGGGCTGCGCGATTATGTGGTGCCGAGTATGAATTTATGGCTTCATCCGAGGAAAGTTTGATGGATCTGGACGCCAGGTCAATAACCGCGTGATGTTGAGTCAAGAAGTCCATGCCGAGAATGACGTCGCGGGAGCACTGTGGGAGCACCAAGAAAGTGGCAAGGTATGTGTGACCATCGAATGTCACCCTTGCAGTACATCGCCCCGATGGGGTGAGGAGATGGCCTCCCGCTGTGCGGATCTGCGGGCCGTCCCAAGCCATCTTAACCTTCTTCAGTTGTGCTGTCAATGGCCCGCTGATGACCGAGTAGTCAGCTCCTGTGTCAATCAAGGCAGTTACCGGGTGGCCATCGATAGATACTTCAAAATCGGTGGCACGTGGGCTGGAGCTGCGCGTTGGTTTTGGGTTCGGGTCACGGCTTCGTCTTGTTGCTTCGTTTTGCTTCGTCTCGCGGCTTGGGTTGTTGTGCGTTGTCGTCGTCGTAGATGATGTGCTGTCGTCATATATGGTCGTCGGTGGAGGGTCTTCAGCTTTTCCTCTTGAAGCAACCTCACCTCCAAAGGTTGCTGGTTTTAGTTTCCCCTACGCGGGCTTGGGGACCTTCTTCGTTCGTTGTTGCTGCGGTTCGGTGACGTGAAGCGTGAGGATGGCGGTGATGGAGAACGGCTGGACAAGTACTCTGTATGGCGCAAGTAGTCTTCGATTGCCGGAGGTCGTTGTCCAGGGCGTGGCCGTGGTGCCTGAGATGAGAAGCCATGCAGTCCCATCCGCCTGTAGGGGCAGTGTCGAAGAATGTGGCCGGCCTCACCGCAGTGAAAGCATAGGGGACGGTCGTCGGGAGTTCTCCAGGTGTCGCATTTTCTTTGGCTCGGGCGTCTCTCGTATGTAGGGTGGGCGGGTAAGGGCAGACGGCTACTTGTTGCTGCAGTGTACCGTCGAGGACTGGGCTCGTTTCGTCGGGGTGGCCTAGTGTTCACTGCAGCGGCGTAAGTCGTTGCTTCGGCCTCTGTTCGAGTCGTCGCTGATGAAGAGCCAAGTGCCTGCTGGACTTCATCACGCACTATGTCCAAGAGAGATGCTCCTTGGGGGGGCTGTGGGGTAGGAGGTAGCAATCGGCGTAGTTCTTCCACTTCTCGAATAGCTTCCCGCAAATTGTTGGTGGTTAGCCCACCTCGAATCGGTTCCGAGTAGAGCGAGCTGAGTTGAAACGGGCGGTTGTATTGCCGAGTCCGGGCGTCCAGGGTCCTTTCTACGGTGTGCGCTTCTTCAGTAAATTCGGCGACTGTTTTAGGAGGGTTCCTTATGTGACCGGCGAAAAGCGACTCCTTCACCCCTCACATTAGGTATCCAACCTTTTTGTCTTCGGTCATGTCTTGGTCCGCTCGCCTAAAAAGACGTTTCATTTCTTCGACGTACACGTTTAGGGTCTCATTGGGCTGTTGGGTCCTCGATTCTAGCAGCAGCTGGGCCCTTTCTTTTCGCATGATGCTGGTGAAGGTCCTGAGCAACTCATTATTCAGAAATTCCCAGGTGGTCAGTGTGGTCTCATGGTTTTCATACCACGTTTTGGCGGGGCCGTCCAGGGAAAAGTAAACGTATCGCAGCTTCATTTCTTCATCCCACCTGTTTATGGTAGCCACGCGCTCGAATTGGTTGAGCCATTCTTCTGGGTCTTCAGCGGCATAACCATGGAAAGTTGGGGGCACCCGCGGCTGCTGCAGCATGACAGGGGTACGTGATTGCGGGGGGCTCATGGTGGCTGTGGAAGCGTCCTTTCGTGGTCGCGTAGGGTCCGGTTGCGGTCCCAGCTCAGGTGGCAGGTTTCGGAGGCGGCGACCGCTTCGAGTATTTGTGTCTTCAGCGTCCTCGTTCTCTGCAGTGGCTGTTTTAAGGTCGTTTTTGTGCATACCCCGCACCTCCACCAGATGTCACGTAAGAGTGAGGGTAGCCCGAAGACAGGAGACCGGGAGGTTAGTAGAAATAGAAGGAGATCCGTTTATTTGGCGGACTTGCGCCCACTAAAGGAAAAAAAGACACACCGGCTTAGCGGGAGGCGAACAGCGTGCTCGACGGCCGTCGGGTAACGGAAAAATGACCCACTGGAACGCAAGGCGCGTTCGACGGCCGTCGGGTAACAGAAATGTCCCACTGGAACGCAAGGCGCGTTCACCATCCGAGATACAGTCGCCGTAGCGTCTGGCGCTATCTCGTTATCAACGAATGGTCGACGTGCAGACCATGATCTTCGCAGATTGGTCGTGGTGCATCCTGGACCACGATAAGGCCGCGTGCCGGCGGTATCGGCATGCGCAACACTATCCGCAATACGCCTCGCGGCAATATCCATGTTCCAGTTGACATCGTTGCGCATGTGCAAACAACTGGTATTATTAACATTTGCAACTCTTCATAATATGTCTGTGCGTGCAAGATTTGTACATATGGATAGCGTCATTTGATGACGTGTTGCTCAATAAAAAAACATTGCGACACGGTCACCTTCCCTCCGCATGCTTCGCATGACGTCGGTTCCCAGGTACGTGGGATCTGCCGAATTTTATTATGTTGTTTTTCCTAGGGGCTTTCACGGCTTGAAGGAGCTCGCAAAACATATCATGATGAAAACTATTGCAGTATATCAGGACTTTCACTGTAGTCTTAATAGTGTCTTCGTCAAAACAAATATTTGCTAGTTTCCTGGACCAAACAAAAAGGGTGTAAAGTAAAATACAGGTTATTTGGGGCTATTATTATATAAGCACACAAACTTACGAAGTCACACACTTCGACCTTCAATGAGGTATAATAAGGCAAGCCAAGCACAGGCCTTTACATTTTTTTAGCACAATAGTTGATAGCGTTTGGCAAAAAAATGCTGTTTTCCACAACTTTTCTATTGTTTAACGTTGGATATTTATGAGCAGAATGTAAAGTCAACAAAGAAAACATCAAAAAGTGTGCCACCGCTGTTTTTAACTTTGAACGACCGAAGCAGCTTACTAAGAGTTCTTAGCAACTTGAATCGTGTAGGTACTTCACGCAGTAATGTTCAAAAAATAACCCCGAACGCTGCTGCCAGAAGTCGTTTGAGAATTCCGCGGACGCTAAGGCACAGTCACGTTCTGCTGAGCGTTTGTTGCTATTCCAACAGCACCATCGCACTTTCAAGCCAAAGCTAACTTTTAAGTGGCTCGACTCTGCAAAATTCTTAACCAAGTTTTGAACCTTAACTGCTCCCAAAGGTACAGTTCTCGTGAAAACTTAAAAGCAGTTGCTCCTTTTTAAAAAGCAGCAAAAACGTTGCCCGTGGGGCTTACTTGGTCCTCTTTTTTATTCATTGGCTTGCGAGACAACAACTGCACAAGGTTTAAGTTACTGAAAAAAAAATAGAACATTCATAATATATTTGGTTCGCAGCTTTGTAAACAAGGCACAGAATGGCCCTTTAGCTAGAAAAAAGAGCATCTATTCAAACGCACACCCATTTCACTACCCCCAATTCCCCCCCCCCCCAAACAAATAGCAAAAGAGTCGAGCTTCATATGCAACTAAGAAAAAGACAATAATCATACTCACATTCGGCGCTGCAAATCAAGTCTATACAATCAGTCGACGAGTTTCGGGCACTACTAAAATGTTGGTGGTGGACGTGTTGAAACAAAAGGACACAGAGATGAAAGGGAGAGAGCAAGCTGGCAACTGCCACCTTGAGTGGCTTTTTTCACGTAGCTGCACACATGATATTCTTTTCAGGTCATGCGACAATGTCCTGAAGTTTAGGTGAAAAGACCTACTTTTCTGCTCTGCTGTATTGAGAAATTCTGGAGTTCAAGAGACAGCGGGCAAAAAGGGCAAATAATATGATGGAGGACCACATCATCATCATCATCATCAACCTGACTACGTCCACTGCCGGACAAAGCCCTCTCGCATGTCCCGCCAGTCAACTCGGTCCAGTGCTTGCTGCTGCCAATTTATACCCTCAAACTTCTTAATCTCATCTACCTACATAACCTTCTATCTGCCCCTAACCCTCTTGCTTTCTCTGGGAATCCAGTTAGTTACCCTTAATGACCAGCGATTATCCTGTCTATGCGCTACATTCCCGGCTCATGTCCATTTACTCTTCTTGATTTCAACTATAATGTCCTTAACCCTAGTTTGTTCCCTAATCCACTCTGCCTTCTTATTGTCTCTTAAGGTTACACCTACCATTTCCCTTTCCATTGCTCGCTGCGCCGTCCTCAATTGAAGCGGAACCCTCTTTGTAAGTCTCCAGATTTCTGCTCCATAGCTAAGTACCGGCAAGATGCAGCTATAATATACCTTCCTCTTGAGGGTAGTGGCAATCTACCTATCATGATATGGGACTGCTAGCCAAATGTGCTCCACCCTACTCTTATTTTCTAGTTGTTTCAATATCGTACTTTGGCTCCGTGGTTGTGACCTGTCCTAAGTAGACATAATCTTTTACAGCTTCAAGTGCACTATTACCTATCTCGAAGCGCTGCTCTCTTCCGAGTTTGTTTTACATTACTTTCGTTTTCTGCAGATTAACTTTAAGACCTACCTTTCTGCTCTCCTTGTATAACTCCGTAATCTTGAGTTGCCATTCGTCCCCTGAGTTCCTCAGCAATTCAATGTCATCGGCGAAGCGCAGGTTACTAAGGCTTTCTCCCTTAACTCTCATTCCTGACTGTTCCAATTGCAACCTTCTGTAAGCACGCGGTAAATAACGTTAGGGAGATTGTATCCCCCGGCTTTACGGTCTCCTTATACTGTGCAGTAAATTGCTGCATATTTTCACTTTCCTTGGGCAAGTTCCTTTGCATTTTGCACATGTATACTAAATTGTGCAACGTGATGTGCACCACTCCCGCTGCATGATATAATATTAGGTCACGCTTTTGATTTGTTTTTTTTTATTTAGGCAGCTGTTTCAAGTTTCGACGCGGCTCCAAGCTTAAAACATCGGCTTGGCAAGCACGACACTTGGGCTCGATTTTTCCTCGGGGAAAAAGGTTTTATTATTTATATATTCGCATCTACCTTATTTTTATTTCATAAGAAACGTTGATTTTTCACTCGCAACCACTAATGCCAACGCCGACACTGAAATATCTGTGAAACGAGCTCTTCTACGATGTTGCGCTGTTACCATTGACTTAGTGTAAAACGTGGAGAGTGCCAGAACTCTGACGTCTCAATAATGTAATACTAATATGCTACATTCTTAAACACGCTTTATTCCGCCTGATGAAGAACGGGCTTGTAGTGTATTTATTACTGTTTCGGGATTATACTTCTTCATTTATAACAGGATGCTTCTAGGGTACTTTTAGTTGTTAATTAATAATGAGGCATATTAGGCTTAATATTTAGCACAGTTTAATATTGAGGGTCAGAATTTAAAAACAAACATTGATGACGGAACACTGTCACAATATTGTGTTTCAGTTTGAAGCGTAATCAGCCTTAATGCCCAGTGTATAGCACAACTTTTAATGAGTTTTCGAACAAAGCCGGTCTCCAAATTGGAAACCTTCTGATGGTCAGCGTTTTTTTTTTTCTTTTTGGCCACGAACGTCACAATGACGCCGCGAAGCATTAACTTGCCTACTCAAATGCATTCAGGTATGCCCACTGGCTTCATTATAAATAGCGCGAAAAATTCAAAGCGTAAATATTGTAGGACTTGAACGGTATACTCTGCGTATAGTTAGCTGACAGTGAATGTACCCTGAGATATCTTGAGAGCCCCGAACAGCTGCAGTATTAGTAATTTCAGCATCGTTTCCTTTCTCGCTTACTTTCTCTTGCTCAGTTTTTACTCTGCGCTTTAAGGCATCAATGCATGGAGAGAACTCGAGAAGCGTATGCTGGGGGGGGGGGGGGGGCTAATTGGTAAGACATTTAGGAAAACTATAAGCGCGCTAAAAGCGAGACACAAGAACGAAGTGGACAGGACGATCGCAGAATAACAAATGGTTTATTAGAAAAGTACACCACCTTTTTTTTTTCTTTGCTCCTTCGCGGTGGTCTAGTAGCTAAGGTACTCGGCTGCTGACCCGCAGGTCACGGGATCGACTCCCGGCTGCTGCGGCTACACTTCCGATGGAGGCGAAAATGTTGTAGGCCCATGTACTCAGATTTGGGTGCACGTTAAAGAACCCCAGGTGGTCAAAATTTCCGTAGCCCTCTACTACGGCGTCTCTCATTATCATATGGTGGTTTTCGGACGTTAAACCTCACAATTCAATAAATAAATAAATAAATCAATCACCACCCTTTTTGAAACAAACTAATGGTATGCGCAATGACAAACATTACCAATTGCGCACGTGCTTAGTTTGTTTCAAAAAAAAAGGGGGGGGGGGGGTGTTACTTTTCTAATAAACCAGTCAGTCTCCAATAGTTCTGCTCAGTTCGTTCTCGTGTCTCATTTTTAGCGAAGTTATAATTTTCCTAAAAGGAAAGAAAGCGGGAGGATATTAAAAATAATCAAAACGTTTTTTACTCTTTAAATAAAATTTATTGATTCATACCAGACCTATATCGGCGACGTTCTAGATCTTGTGGGGAGAGCAATGCGTGTGCGTTAGGGTAAATTGTTTGCTGCCAAGTTAACACCAAATGTTTGAATAAACCTCCTCTCAGCCGAACAATATATAACTTATGACTTAGCGTAGGTTCATGTTGAACCCGTCGAATGGTGTCTCCAATGACCATCGAAGACCTGCCCACAACATATATCCAGAACGTTCAGGAGCAGGTTTTTCTCATCTTTATAGAACGGCCTACATGCACCTATTGTATACGATTATTTTGTGTCATGAATGTAACTGCTCAAAACAGGTTTGGCAGTAGTTCGTATGAGTGCATGTATTTACGAAATTCTAGCTTAATATAACACCTTCGCGACATCCCTTTACTAGCCAGCAGTTAGTCGGGCTAACAAATATTGTCATCGCTATTCAGGTAGGCATTCTTTGTGTTTAATAACTAGATAACTGCTAAGCCACCTACGCTTCCGGGTGCATCGTGGATGCTGTAGTGCATTATGTCGTAACTAATGCAGTACTATAGAGAGTTTAATTAAACTCTTATTTTGTGCATTACGATGTATTAATGCATTTCGTGCTGCATGATGGCACATATATATGCAAATAGTGCTGCTCCAGATAATGGGTAGAAAACGATAAATAATAATGTTAGTTCTGTGGCTGCAAAATTGTACACTGTGGGCTATCGCAAAAGTGCAAGCATACATAGCCTTCAAGGTACTGTTAGGGTAGAAGTTGGGTACGTAAATATCATGGTATTCATTGTGTGCTGCAGTGGGTGTCTTCATTCGCGGGCTCTTCATGCCTTTATGATCTTAGTACCATAATTACTTGAATTATTTAGAGGGTAAAAATGATATTGAAGGGCAGTGTTGTGCCGTTTCGTTCTTCGTTTCAATTTATCTTCGGTGTGTTTTTACAACACAATAAACTTGATATCACACAAGGTGGCTGTGACAGCGAGCGAAGTGACTTCGTGTCAGTTTTACGGTCAAAGCACATACGTACAAACCTCGCTTATCAGATAAACGCGCGTGCACGGGTGACCGAGTGGCGAGCCCTGTATAGGTCAAAGTACAGGCGCGTGGATATTGCAACGTGCGGTGCCTTATTTGTGGCCACCGTGCGGGTGTTTCCTTCTTAATTTTTAGTGAAGAAACGTGGTGAATAATGCCATTTGCCAGTTTGTTGGCATGTATGTGCTATTAGAGTTTTGCAGCAGTGCTGTTATGGTCAAGGTTCACCGCATGTAGTTGATAGCAAGAAAGAAGTAGATAAAAAGAAAGAAACTGGGCAAAAATATACAAGGCGAGAGAAAGATAACATAGAGTAAGAGAGAGAAAGAAACAAAAACATATAAAACGAAAGAAAAAGAAAAAGTAGAGCAATAAACACGTGAAAGACATATGAAAATAGAAAGATGGAGAGACAAATAGACATACAGAAAATTATGTAAACACTGACAAAAAAAGATTGAAAAAAGAACAACCCAGGTGTGTATAGGTAGTATAGTTTAGCAAGATACAGTTTAGAGGGTAACATCGTAGCCAGGACAAAATCAGCAAGGTTTTCACCAGATGTGTTAGGACTCAGCTTCGCGGGACTGACAGCAAGCTATATTTTTATTGTGGTTAATTTTTATCCGAATTTTTATCAATTCTTTCTCTGTCTTTAGCGCCAAAATTGAAATCTGGCTTAAAAGGAAAACTTTTTTCTGTGTGTCACAATGGCTAATAGCCACTTTAACATCGGGTTTGTGAATGCCCTGCAACAAGAGTGCTGACAAATTGCGTGATAGAAAAAACATCAAGTAGAAAGCAAAATTGCCTATAATTTCTCCCGACAAACTCAATTTGTATCCACAAACCAGCGTGCGCCAGGAGTGCTTCCTTGCGAAGTGAGATGAGCACATCAGTTCGACTACGTAAGCGGCATCACTCGTCTGTGTCGCTGTCTTAGAGAAGTTGGCCCTCGTATATTGTCTCGACGATTCAATTAGACACAAAGAAAACACTGTCAATTTTCTTGCGTTGTTTACGTTTTTTTCCACAATCCAGAGCTAGAGTTCCTGCTCCACTGAAGAATTTCGATTGCGAGGGGACACAAGTGAAAGAATGTATCAAATAAAATGTAAAGTAAATCAATGGACCGGTCTTATTAGAGGGTGCGTTTCTTCACCAATTTGCATGTATTCTCACACACATTCTACACCATATACAAGTTTCAGCATGTGCATTACGCAATATTACAACAATGCTATTCTGTTCATAATTATAAGTGAAACTATTGGCTACTGATTCTCGTTGTGTTTTTATTCGTAAACATCACTACGAAAATGTTGGTTCTATGCCACCGTGTAGAAGAAAACGCAGAAGTTTAAAAAATAAAGGCTAATGGGAATATTGTCACAGGGACACAGGGACGCGGAGACAAAACAGGGTGTTTACTTTTGGTACAAAAAGGTCAAAAGCGAACACCAGAGCACGCGCCCACAGAACTATTTCGTTATCCTCCTCAGAAGCTGGTCACTGCCAGCAGTTACGAGGGCGCGACGCCAACACGGTCCCGAAGACGCCACTGCTCCGAACTCCGCCAACACGGTCACCAGCTGTTTGGTAGCATGTGTTTCTCAGTTCGCGACTGCTTTTGCGGAGAGCTGATAGACGAGCGGACGAGACGACGGGGGTTAACGCGAGGTTTATGTACAGCATACAAATAGAGGCGTTACAAATTCGGCACTGGAGCCGACAGCTTAGGTACTAGAAGAGCCGAGATATCTTCTCTCGCACGCATCCGTCGGCTTCTCTGTCTGTTACGAAGCGCACCGCCGACGAGGTTACGAAGGGCGCCACGAAACTCGCCGCTGCCAAGGACAGCCGGCGCGCCGACTGCGTGGAGACTTGAAGCAACCAGAGGCTTCTCTGACACACAGGTCTGCTGCTGGTGATGCGCCGCAGGGCTTTTTTTATAGGCACTGGGTGGGTCCTTTGAATAACCAAATGTCCAACCAGAAGCACCGTTGGCCATGATGTCGGAATCCTCCAATGGGGCCCGCCACTGCGCGTGGTTGCACCAAGGACGAGGGATGTTGCCACGCATTGCGTAAGACTCGCCAGACTGGAAGGCGCCGATTGCTTCAACGGGCTCGAGGGCTGAGGGAGCTCGCGGTGCGTTGCGTGACAGACCGGCGCCGCCGCTTGATGACGTCGTTGAATTGATGGCGTCAGGCGGGCTCGATTGCTGGCCTTGACACAGATTGCCTTTTGCAGAGGCATTGACGTTCGGTGTGGACTCGCAGTCTTAACACAGCCTACTTTCCGTCAATATAACGATTTAGCTAGAGTCGTCACTTGCCGGAACAAGTCGACACTCTGGTAAAATGGGAAAATGGTGGCGTCAGCTTGCAGCAATCAGTTTGGCTGGTCTCCTGATTTGTTTTTGTTTTTTTTGTGGGGGGGGGGGGGGGTGTAAAAGCTATCTGATGCACCGGTAATTGAACTTTGTTCTATCTCGTTGCAACGTTACACAAGCCTGACATGGGTTGTCTCTGATTCTGTCTCTGCGGATGGATGCCTCAGTAGATTCACTCTATCCATCCATGTTGCAAAGAAATGCTCAAAAGACTGTCTGCGCTGAAGCTTGAAGAGGGTTAATTCGATGTTGAGGACACGCTCAGCGTGTTTTTCGTTGCGAAAGCGAAGACAGGATTTCGCATCCGCTTGATACAACGAAAAGTAACACGTGCGTGGTAGAAATAGCTTTGGGGGGTAGGACTGACAAGAAGCGCAAAAAAAAAACATTTGTGCTTGTTTCGCAGATATTGATTTCAAGGAGCATCATTATCATCATAATCATATCAATTTGCCTAGACTTTGCTGTTCGCCCCGCCACGGTGGTCTAGTGGCTAAGGTACTCGGCTGCTGACCCGCAGGTCGCGGGATCAAATCCCGGCTGTGGCGGCTGCATTTCCGATGGAGGCGGAAATGTTGTAGGCCCGTGTACTCAGATTTGGGTGCACGTTAAAGAACCCCAGGTGGTCAAAATTTCCGGAGCCCTCCACTACGGCGTCTCTCATAATCATATAGTGGTTTTGGGACGTTAAACCGCACAAATCAATCAATCATCAGACTTTGCTGTTCAAAACTTTTCTCTTTACATGTATAACTGTTTTTTTTTCTGGTTGATTGTGAAGTATACTGCAGTTTATAAAAATAGAATGGGGCAGCGTTAGGACGAATATACGAGCGAAAACAGACAGGACAAGTGCTGCCACGACAAGTCTTTTCTCGTTCGTGTATTCGTCATAACGCCACCCCATTCAATTCATTACGAAACCTAACCAACTAGCCCACTTTTCCGTTATACTGCAGTCCTTAAACACTCTACGCTCCAAGCCAAATGTTTCGATTTACTACGCTTACAGCCGAAAATGTGACACATGAATGTATTGCAATTTAAAAAAAAAACAGAATTGCTGTATATGTCGCATAGAGAATATTTCATTGATTACGTTATACTGCCTGGTAATAAAATATTTACGTGTAATAAATACGCAAAAATGGTCATGGAAAATTTGGGAGTCATCATATAGACAATTGACACTCAAAGACGCACGAATTAAGGCATAATGAACTACCTAATTAAACCTAGATAACGTATATTTTAATCTTTTTCTGTTGGCTCGTAAAACTCTGAAGAAAGTTGAACAGCATGATTTTAGTTGAACGTGTAGTTTGTAAAAACATTTGACTATCCACCGGTTATCTCGGTTGATTCAGGAGGCATCTGAATTAAGGTGACTGCATAGGACATCTCACTCTACCGTTGAAAGAAAACGAATGAAAAAAAAAACAGATAAAAATGTGGCCACAAAGTTGATATTGGATAACTACGGATCAGTCTGCTAGGGGGGGGGGGAGGACGTTGAAAAAACATGCGGCATTTCATCCCGGCTCTTCAGATATCTCATGCCGTAAAGAGAAAAAAAAAACGCCTTATTTGCTTGCTTTCCTGAAAGAAAATTGGCACGCCCTGATCGTAACCATGCCGAGGACGCACACGAACCGCGTGCAACTCGCTATCTCTCTTGCTTCGTCTGTGCTGGAAACCGAACAAAAAAACGTAAGTCTTTCTGGTGAGTGCTTCATATGTTTGTATCAGCGCGTGCGGTCCCCAGGAGCGGCTTGTGTCTCCAGTTGTTTTCCTGTTCAAGGAGGGTGCAAGAGGCTTCAGATGTTCAAGTATACTGAATTATGAAATCAACGATAATCGAAACGAAAGTTATGTTCCGACAAGAAGCGAGTATCCACCTTGACTCTAATACTAAAAAAGATTACAGCCTGTCCACGGGGTGAATGACGATAAGTAGGGCGAAACGCCCGTTTGTCCGTTCACCCATCTGTCTGTCTGTCTGTCTGTCTGTCTGTCTGTCTGTCTGTCTGTCTGTCTGTCTGTCTGTCTGTCTGTCTGTCTGTCTGTCTGTCTGTCTGTCTGTCTGTCTGTCTGTCTGTTCGTTCATCCGTCCGTCCGTCTCTCTGTATGTGTTTGCCTGTCTGTAGATATACTGTGCTGGCTACGCCGAAGGGACGCAGGACTGCCTAGACCATACAGAACTTTGCTTGCTCTTAAAACACATGAAACACCTTAGCTTCCGCACGGAAAAACTGTAAGTGCTCAAGTGTATTCGAATAATCATCACCATCACCATGAAAGTATTGTGGATCAGCAACATCACCTTCTTCAATTTTTTTTGTTAACTTCACCTTTGCTAAATTGAACTGCGTGATGCCTACTACGTTACAGAATTTCAGTACAGCGCAATGCAAAGCTTTCCGTATGCGGAATGCTAACGCCATACACGCAACGCCCGCAGGATTTGCATACACTATTCTAAAGCTCCCTGTTATACTACATAATGCGTCTATGACGATGACAGCATAAAGATTTGTGTGTGTGTGTGTGTGTGTGTGTGTGTGTGTGTGTGTGTGTGTGTGTGTGTGTGTGTGCGTGCGTGCATGTGTGTGTGTGTGTGTGTTGTGTGTGTGTGTGTGTGTGTGTGTGTGCGTGTGTGTGTGTGTGTGTGTGTGTGTGTGTGTGTGTGTGTGTGTGTGTGTGTGTGTGTGTGTGTGTGTGTGTGTGTGTGTGTGTGTGTGTAATAAAAGAAGTGCTTCCACCGAAAAAAAAACAGCCGATGGCTGAGACAATCATTCCTTTAGTCTAACGTCATCACTTCTGTTTTGTGGTAGTCACGTGAAGATCTCCCATATCCAACCCGGAGTGCACCTGCCGCGTCTACGCGGCTCGACAAGCGTGCGTCCAAATCGTGTGACGTCAATGTCTCTGCTTGCTTGCGCTCTTCGCTGTTGGAGATGATTTTACACAGCATTTTTATCTTCGCTTCCTTATTTGTTACGGCCTATTTTTTTTCTCGTTTGATGCCTTTTGTTTGCGAATGCGCTTTGTTTAATAAGATATGTGCTCACGTCATTCTGGACTCTCTAGAACTCTCTAGAAGGACACTCTAGGTCGCTGAGAAAATGGACACTTTAACACTGGCATATTTCTTTCTCTTTTTTGTGTTCCTTCCTTCTTTCTCATTTCTTTGGTGCCATTTCATATTTTCTTACGGGTGCCAAAGATGGCATTGTCAGCATTAGCGGTTTGGCAAATCACCACTGGCCGAATGTGACAGCACGTTGGTGAAAACATGCCTCGTTTTTTCTTTTCCCCTTAAGCTTTTCTATTGCTTCCCATCACTCTCATATGTTGTAGTCGGGAACACGCAGTTTGTCCAGAGCTTTTTCTAAGCCCTTAACAGCTTTCTGCCAGAATGTCTGGACCACTGGTGGCCTGAACCATGCATTTGGGGATCCATTGTGCACGTGTGTGTGGCTGCGTGTGCTGTTATGTGTTTATCAATGTATATATTGTGATCGTCACCCAGCTTAGAAGTGTGGCAGCTTGGGTTAGTTGGTATGACATGACGATAGGTATAGAGCGAGAACAGAACGACGACACAGGACCAAGAAGTGTCATTCGTGTCCTTCTTGTCTCTGTCTCGTCGTTCTGTTCTCGCGCTATAACTATCGTCACGTCACCCAGCACCTGGAGCAGTATATCAGGTGAAAAGCCAAGCTAACATCTCCATCATTTCGTTAAATAGTTTCACTTTCTCTCTCTGTTGTCGAGTTCCCCTTAGTGACAAGATCCAGAATAGAACGCAGTAGGGCCAACTATTGTAATGATAGATCTATAGATCGATTGATAAATTGGTTGATTGATTGATTCATTGATTGATTGATTGATTGATTATAGTCTGACACTGATCTACCCTGTAAAAAAGAGTTTACATAATACGAAGAACGAAAGAAAAAGCACGCTAGAGTAAGATGAAATGTAGAGTGAACCTCAGAAGTTTATATTACTTCCATATTACTTACGATAGCGTCTTGTTGTCAATGCTACCAGTAAATTTTGTTGCTGCCAGTGCCATTCGTTTCATATGTGCACAAGGTAAACGTCTCAGCAGTAACATTTTCAACGATACTCATGCTTCCAGCCAGAATTTCGTTACGCATTCCCCACGCAAGCATTATTTCTCTTTAGTTAATCGATTTTTTCGTAGTGAACGTATGACACACGGAAAACCTTAATGCGCGTAAATGACGCGGCCTGAGGTAAGGCTTAAGTGAAAGCCGAGGTTTCGTAACGTGGTTGAGTAGAAGGCAGAGATGTTGTTGAGCGAGAATTTATAATATATGCCTTTAAGAATGTGAGCTTTCCTCACAAAAGAGTTAGGGTTGTTATGAATTTCGTCTTTTACAAAAAGATGTTCCTACTAATACACTCATGTAAAGGCTGCACCTTCATTACGTGATTTTGATGGGGTGCGATCCTTCTACAGAAGTGTGATATGTTTGTTTAATTTTCAATCCAGGTATGAAAAATTATATATAATCGTGCCGCATATACCGAACTACAGGATATATGCCGTCTAGCTGTCGACATCCAGACTATATGTCGTCATCGGTATTGCTGCTCAGGCTCGGCTTGTTGCCAATGCTCAGGTCATCCGCATGTTTATGTATTCAATCATGCATCCATCCATGGCATTCGAAAGCTCAGTGATCTTAATACTTTTACAATAATGTCCGTGGACACCATACGCCTCGCATATGAAATCCAAGAACAGATCAGCTGAAGCAACGCCTTTCTTAGTGGCAATGACGCAGTCATTTCCTGAAAAAAAAAGTTTTTTTCGAAACATTAATTGCCTAGTTAGGGGTAGCGCCCCTTTCACGAGCGTGACACTTAGTGGAGTGTGTACGGTGGCTTCTAGTTGTACAAGTTTCAGCCGATGTTCACCATCGACATATAAACACGAAGCCAGGCTTGGGATCCTTCTTCAGCAACACGGGATGTGCGAAGGCGTACTTGAAATAGCTGCACCACGAGTACTGGTATTTATGTGTATGCCGATGGACTTCGCTCAAATACGTAGCAGACCTTCTGGCGGAGCGTCGTTAACATTCTGTTCTAAATCCCTTGGCAGGAGTTTAATAGTTTGTCATATTCACTCGTCTGGGCTCGGAGCATTAGGGGACAAAATATATATTCAGCCTCATTTCTGACTTTACTCGTTTTTAGTTGTAGGCCACATACATAATGAATACAGGGGGAAATTTATAAGATGTGCACCTCCTTAAGAGGCAGACATTTATCATGGCTTTCGGGGGTTACTAGTATATTCCAAATGTTAGGACAAATTTTCGAACATGAAAGTTATTTCTTTTGCGTTAATAATCCATAGAAGTTTACTTCATAAACCTTCAACACCAACTTCTTCTGAGCACTAGTATTAAATTTAATGATGAAGTATGCAATATAAGGATAATCTATAATAACGACAAGTTGGAACGATGCTTCCACCTGCAGTCTCACGTCTGTTTACTCACTTCATTACGTCAATGAAGAACTGGACTAAGCGCTGGAATTTGAGCCGTCAAACGCCCAGAGTGTCGCCTGATATTTCAAAATTGCTTAAAGCGTAATACTGGGCTTTCGAAAAACTTTGCCTCGACACGCGATTCTCCTAGACTGCTTTGTTTGAAGATTGAGCAATTTAATCTGTTCTAGAGCCGAACGTGACGAAATTTCAGCAGTTGAGATTTCCAAAGTTCGAAAGTGCTTTCGGCGCGTTGGGAATGTGAAAACATCGCTAAAGTTCCCGGTAATTTTCGCGAACTTACGTGAGTATTACACGCTCGTCCCACAATATTGAACCCAAACCGCCCAGAACAATCAAATGACATAGAGAACGCGCGAGTTGGGTTCGTTTTGATTCCTCAATTTGTGATGACGACCGTGCTCAAGGAGAACGCTTTATTAAGGTCGGTGCTGTGGGTCGCGTGAAGAATAATTTCTCCTACGTTATGTCTTTCTAATGGAGCCTTCCTGGGAAAGCTTCTTTGGCAAAACCAGGACTCTAATAAAATTATTGTGTGGTTTGCCTGCAACGCACACCTAGCTAGCTGCACTACACTAGTGAAATAACAAAAGAATTTAGTCATATTACATTGGCACTTTGTGAGGAAAACTGGCCAGCAAAGCCGTTAGCACACAACCTAAAGGGTTACAAGCAATTATATTAGAAATACGAAGTAATTTTTTTGTCGCAACAGCACAAAACATTGAATTTTCATTGTAGATTTTCGTGCTAACATAGTGCGCAATTTTCTTCAGAACACACACATATAGCTCATGGTATGCTTGCTATTCTTATGCTCATCATGCACTGTCCTTTGGACTCTCCTTCGCGGTTCTTGAAGGCATGCGTAAGTAAATTCGCTACTCTATGCCATCTTCCCACCTCTCTCGTCTATTTTAGTTTTTTTTTTCATAAATGTTGCGTTGCTACACTTACGAATGAAACACCTAACTTATAATATTGACCCCATCGCTATTGCATTTATACTTATGCAAAGTGTATTTCGCTCATTGTTAGCATGCCATGTACCTATAGCCATAGAGTTTCCCAATATACACTAGAGGGAGCTCTGGCGTTAGTGTATATGGGAGCTGCAACGCACGGCGCTTCAGCGAGCACGGGAATGATGGGTAGTACACACATTTGTTGAATATTCGTACTTCTGGTCTGCTTTGGCTCTGTGTGTGTTCGTGCGGCTTGAATCTGTTTTCTTACGAAACAAATATGAGCAAATGTTCAGCAGTCGCGCTTCACTATCTCATTTTTAAAACTTACCTTTCCAAATCAGGTCACCAAGTTCAAAAGGGTTGAATCTTTCTTTCAAAACAAAACCGAAACACAGCAATAAACGAGGCCGCAAGTACGATTCGCTGCCCACAAGTACGGAGACTAGACAAATGTGTGTACTACCCATAATTGCCATGGTCGCTGAGCGATCGCAGTGCCAGAGTCCTCTCTAGCTAATTTTAGGAAACTCTATGCCTATAGCCAGTGCTGCACACTGTGGAGCTGTAACACAAGGGGGCCTAGATTAGTCAAGCTGCAGTAGAACAGCTTTTTCCCGCGACCCCCTTTCTTTTTGCTGAGATCAAAAATACAAGAAAAAACTTTGAAAGTTGTATGAAGCAGACTGGCCTATAGTCAGGATTTTTTTTGGGGGGGGGGGGGGAATGGGGGCCTTGAAAAATAAAACACCTAATTTTATTTTGGTCCTCATTAAAGCACCCCTGTGGTTTCGAATTTCATAGGTAGAAAGAGGGCGGGCCCCAAGCACCTCGCTTCCGCTAGCTTCGGGCCTGATGGCACGATCTTCAACCAGACGCTATAAGAGTTACGCTCCCCGCCACATTTTTCTTCCTTCCTTCATTCTAGAAATGGTTCCTACTGTCATCTCTACCAAATGAAGAAAGCCTCATGAATGTATGGCAATGTGTGTGAAGTTTTCATTCAAAGCGTCCCGGTTCAGTGGTATGTTCAATGCTCGCGCGCCAGGAACTGGCCACTTCATCATGGAGTGCACAGAACTGACTACGGATATAAACATGCACCAGTCATTTCCTGGACTACTTGCTTTAACTAAACATAATTCAAGTCATGTGAAATGTGGAGTGCACGGGCATACCACAAGCAGGCTACATCGTCAAATAATGACTGTGATAACTTCAACGTCACCAATGCGAAGTGCGCTAAGCATTGTTTTGCACAATATTCCCTACGTCCACCTCAAGTTATCCAGTGCTCACACGCTCATCCATCTGCGACAACAATATTGCATCCTACACGCGCATCTTGTGTGCCTGTTTTCGTACGCCCAGAGACAGAGCTACGAAAACTCTTTTTCTGCAACAGTGGCTTGGCTCCAAGCGTGAAAGCTATCCGCATCTTGAGATTGAGTACCCATGCTGTGCGGCAGGAAAGATATTGCTTATACTCGGTCACTTCCTGTGAAAAATGAAACCGACTCACATGACATGAACTCTAGTGGGAGATGTGGGCCTAATCCAAAAGGCAACTGCGATGAAGGTGGTCGTGAAGAAAATGAAAAATCGAGGAAATGTATTTAGGCTTACATAAGATTCGCGTAGTATTTAGACTGTAGGCAAATCTTAGCCTCGTGTTAATATGCTGTATCTATTGGGCCTACTTGGTCCTAAATAATGAGAAGTATTCCAGAAAGGGTCACGTACGTACTGTTAAATGCACTGTTATTCATTCCAGATTTCACCAATTTGTCCGAGTTGGTCAATAATATGGATCTCCGTAGCCCGTATACAACCCATGTCCTCGTTCTTAACAGCGCGACAGATTAGTCACTTGGCTATGGTTAAATGGGTATTGATACATCCACAATACAGAATATTGCCGCATGAATTCGCGTGGTTTTCGTGTGGAAGAGGACGAAGAGGTTGGGATTGAGCCGCTTTTTAATGCCGCATGAATTCGCGTGGTTTTCGTGTGGAAGAGGACGAAGAGGTTGGGTTGGAGCAGTTTTTCTTTTTGTCCTAGCTTGACGAGCAGTTCTGCGGAAGGTTTCCTTGAGTGAGACAAGATTGGTGACAAGATTGGTGGAGGTGCTGGGTACGACAACTGACGACGCACCCCATGCACAAGAGCCCATCCAGGAGCCGGAACACAAGCCCTGTGCCCGTGGACACGCCAGTTCACAGAACAAGCCGCCGCCAACGAGGCCTACCACCAGAGACACCGGCACAGCTTATCCATAGAGCGACTATGACTTCGCCTCAAGGCGTCATGGAAACTCCTACGTCGTCGGCACCAATTTATTGCACTGTCCAGAACCCGCTGATGCCTAGTCCCTTTCACGGAGAGCTGTTTGAGGATGTGGACGACTGGCTGAGCGAGTTCGAACACGTCGCAGCGATCAACTACTGGGACGAAGCCGCCAAACTCCGCAACGTCTACGCGTGTTTGAAAGACGGCGCCCGAACGTGGTTCATGAACAGAAGTGATGTCTTGACATCCTGGCGCGAGTTCCAGCATCGCCTCTTGGAGACCTACCGGAGCCCCGACCGCCGCGATCGTGCTGAACGTGCATTGCATTCACGCATCCAGATGCCTAATGAGACCGTCACCATGTACGTGGAGGACATGACGCAGCTTTTCAGGCGAGCGGATCCGGCAATGCCAGAAGAAAAAAAGCTACGCTATCTGATGCGAGGCGTGAAGGAGCAGCTTTTTGCTGGTCTAGTGCGGAGTCCTCCGAAGAGTGTAGCAGAATTCCTGACCGAAGCCACTACGATGGAGAGGGTACTTCATCAGCGGTCAGCCCTACTCAACCGGCAAGTGAATTCTGCATCACCTACTGAATTTTCCGCCAGCTTCGGGAGCAACAGCATTGAGTGGATTCGCGAAATCGTCCGCTCCGTCGTCCGCGAGGAAATCGCGAAACTACACGGGGCGAGACAGCCGGAGGTAAGCAGCATCACCAATATTATTCGGGACGAGGTCCAGCAGGTGCTTCACAGCCGTCGCCCTCAACCAACGGTTACAAATCTAGAACCACCTCCTGCGTCCACTGATGTTGGGAACCGCACATATGCCGAAGCTCTGCGCACTTCCATGCCGGTCTCAAGCCCTGCAGTCCCAATCCAGACGATGCCGCCAGTTTCAATTCAATCTGCGCATGCTGGTTTGGACATCGACGGTCGCCGTGCCCCTCCGCGGAAGTCCGATATTTGGCGTACGTCGGATAGAAGACCCCTCTGCTTCCATTGCGGTGAAGCCGGTCACATCTACCGGGAATGTCCATACCGACAACTTGGACTGCGCGGTTTCTCTATTCATTCGCCTCGTCCCCTAGTTGGTCAGAGGCCAAGAGAAATTGAGAACTACCTCGCGCAGCAACGTCTGCCTTTCCCACGGCGTCAATCGCGGTCTCCATCTCCACGACGACCCGCAGCTATTGGACCACGTCTCAGTACGATGGCACGGGGACGTTCCCCAAGCCCTCGTCGGGAAAACTGAAGGCAGCGACCTTCGGGGGCGAGGTCGCTGGGACTAAAAGTGCGGAAGACCTCCTATCGACGCTTCCACAAAACGCTGCAGACATTGAATTGACGTCTGAGTGCAGTGCGAGAGAAATGCCGGATTGTGCGTCTGAACCCAGTGGCCGAGTCTCACTCGACATTCCCGTGCTGATAGACGGTCTTCAGGTCAGCGCATTGGTGGACACAGGTGCAGATTATTCTATTATGAGCGGAAAATTGGCAACCAGTCTTAAGAAAGTGATGACACCTTGGAATGGGACGCGTATTCGCACTGCTGGAGGCCACGTTATTACTCCATTGGGTCGCTGTACCGCAAGAGTGGAAATACGCGAGTCAACGTTTGTGGTAACCTGCCTCGTACTACGCGACTGTTCTCGTCAGCTCATCCTTGGAATGGACTTCCTTCGAGAGAATGGCGCGATCATAAATCTCCGCGAGCGAATGGTGACTTTCTCGACGCAACTTGCAACCGATCGAGGCGCTGATAGCTGTCGTAGACCTGCGCTGCGTGTTGCCGACGAAAGCGTGACGTTGCCTCCCCGAGCGACTGCTTTCGTAGAAGTCACCTGTGAAGACCTCCAAGACGGTGACGTGGTCGCCGAGAGCAACGTATCCCTTTTACTGCTTCAAGGTGTGTGTGCAGTGCGAAGCATTCTGCGTGTGCGTGACGGACGGTCGCAGATACTCGTCACAAATTTTAACTTCGAGCACCGACATCTTTTCCGCGGCACCACCGTGGCCTTCGGAGACCGTGTAGCGGATGTCACCGAGTGCTTCGCATCCGAGGAAATGGTTGATGGAGATAAGTTTCTGGACCACATCGACGTCAGTTCGAAGCTTTCGGACGAGAAGAAGGCCGCACTGCATACCCTGCTGAAGGAATTTAAATCTTGCTTCGCCTCTTCATCTAGAGTCGGTCAAACACCCCTCATAAAGCACCGAATTATTACCGACGATGATGTTCGCCCAATCCGCCAGCAACCTTACCGTGTTTCGGCTAAAGAACGCGAGACTATACAGACGCAGGTAAAGGAGATGCTTGACGACGGGGTAATACAACCGTCGAGCAGCCCGTGGTCCTCGCCAGTCGTTCTAGTAAAGAAGAAAGACGGAACGCTGCGATTCTGTGTTGACTACAGGAAACTCAATAGCGTCACCAAAAAAGACGTCTACCCGCTTCCACGGGTTGATGATTCTCTCGACAGGCTACGACACGCGAAGTATTTTTCATCGATAGATTTGAAGAGCGGCTATTGGCAGATAGAGGTCGATGAGCGAGACAGAGAGAAGACAGCGTTTGTAACTCCCGATGGGCTTTATGAATTCAGAGTTCTTCCTTTCGGCCTCTGTTCGGCTCCCGCAACATTCCAGCGAATGATGGATACCGTCCTCGCTGGCTTGAAGTGGCAAAGCTGCCTTGTATACCTTGATGATGTGGTCATCTTTGCCGAGAGTTTCGAAGAACATCTGAAGCGTCTAAGAATGGTTCTGGAAGCTATTCGTTCGGCCGAACTCACGCTAAAACCCCAGAAGTGCCATTTCGGCTACGATGAGCTGAAATTTCTGGGACATGTTGTGAGTGCGGATGGAGTGCGGCCTGACCCAGAAAAAACTGCAGCAGTCGCCACCTTTCCTGTGCCGTCAGACAAAAAAGCGGTACGGCGTTTTCTCGGCTTGTGTGCTTATTATCGCCGATTCATTACCAACTTCTCGACGATAGCCGAACCGCTCACGCGACTCACCCGAGATGATGTACCGTTTGCCTGGACTACAGAGCAAGAAGCAGCTTTCACAGAGTTACGGCAGCGAATGCAAGAGGCACCTGTTCTTGCGCATTTTGATGAGGACGCTGATACCGAAGTTCACACGGATGCAAGCAACGTCGGACTTGGCGCTGTCCTTGTACAACGGCACAACGGCGTAGAACATGTCATAGCTTACGCCAGTCGTACTCTCTCTCGAGCCGAGGCCAACTACTCCACTTCAGAGAAGGAATGCCTCGCAGTCGTGTGGGCAACGGCAAAGTTTCGACCTTACCTCTACGGCCGTCCCTTCAAGGTGGTGACCGATCACCATTCGCTGTGTTGGCTGGCCAATCTCCGTGACCCGTCTGGTCGTCTCGCTCGGTGGAGTTTGCGCTTGCAAGAGTTTGACATCATGATTGTGTATAGGTCTGGGCGCAAGCACGAAGATGCCGACGCACTTTCTCGAGCACCCGTGGGACATCCTGATATGGACTCGGAATATGCTGATGGTTTTCTCGGAGCCCTCAGTGATTCTGACTTTATGTCTAGACAGAGAGCCGATCAGGAATTGCGCCCTATTATTGATTCCTTAGAAGGCCGAAATTCTCACACTCCTCGGCGCATCGCTCGCGAATTGTCATCCTTTTGTCTAAGGAGGGGCATTCTTTACAAGAAAATGCTCGAGGTAGCAACAAAGCCTTCCTCCTCGTTGTACCAGCCGACATGCGGGATGACATCCTCCTCGCGTGCCATGACGAGCCCACGTCGGGACACTTGGGCTACTCGCGGACTCTCGCCAGAGTGCGCCAGCAGTACTATTGGCCACGACTTTCGACCAGTGTACACCGCTACGTGCAAGGCTGCCGCGAGTGCCAGCGTCGCAAGACGCCACCCGTGAAACCTGCGGGCCTTCTCCACCCTATTACACCACCACGGACACCTTTCGACCTCGTGGGAATGGACCTTCTAGGACCCTTCCCTTTGTCGGCCACTGGTAACAAATGGATTATAGTGGCAACCGATTACTTGACCCGGTATGCTGAGACAAAGGCATTACCCCGCGGCACGGCGTCTGAAGTGGCGAAGTTCTTCGTGCAGCACATCGTCCTCCGGCACGGCGCGCCGTCATGTGTGATTACGGATAGAGGAACATCATTTACGGCACAAATGCTAGAGGACATTTTCAGACTGAGCTGCACGAGTCACCGAAAAACAACGGCTTACCACCCACAAAGTAATGGACTGACGGAAAGGCTCAACAAGACCATAGCGGACATGCTGTCAATGTACGTGGACGTGCAGCACAAAACCTGGGACGATATCCTCCCATACGTCAACGCGTGTTCTAATTATGGGTTTTTTTTTTCTTCTTCTTTTTATTTAGAAGCATCGAGTCGATGCTTTTTAAAAGGGGGGACTAATGCCGCATGAATTCGCGTGGTTTTCGTGTGGAAGAGGACGAAGAGGTTGGGATTGAGCCGCTTTTTAATGCCGCATGAATTCGCGTGGTTTTCGTGTGGAAGAGGACGAAGAGGTTGGGTTGGAGCAGTTTTTCTTTTTGTCCTAGCTTGACGAGCAGTTCTGCGGAAGGTTTCCTTGAGTGAGACAAGATTGGTGACAATATGGGCTCGGAAATCGAATCATATAATTGTTTTCATGGCACATCTAACATCGTAGAAAGAATTGCTCCTATTGTGTGCCCCCTCATCTACTATTCAAAGAAAGTAGGAAGAAGAAAATACAGATGCTGACATTCTGCGAACAAAATTTTTCCCCCAAACAATGCTTTCCCGCTTTCCCACTAACATCATTCCCCTCATGCCAGAAGCCGGTATACTATGTGCCTGTTAAAGAGTCGTCATACTGTTCATTGCACACTGAATCCTATTACCTGGAATTTCAATCAATTTGAGTTTCGAGTCGCCACAACGTCGAAAAAAGCGAGCAGTGCGTATCAAAACGACGCAGAAGCAATGGATTTACTGATACACGATATTGCAACCTGCACAAGGCCACACAAAGCAGTTGCCGAGAGCAATCGGGAAAGAGACAGATGAACGCTGCCGGCTACTAATTGCTCGAAACGCCATTGTCCTCATCGATACAATGCATGTCAACGTCACGATCAGCTTTATTGGGAAGCTCGCGCATCGTCAGAGCAATGCATGCCCCTGATTTCTGAGAATACAAATATGCTGCAAAGCAATATGAGGGCTCTCGGGTGATCAGGTGACCCGCATGTCACTGTGTTATGCACCCACAGGCAGCTGGTATATGAATAAGCGGTACGGATAGATTGATGGAGTCTGTATAATCTGCAAGGGTGTCGTAATACTTATACTGATATATACTTTGAAGGTCACAAAAGTCGATCCTGCTAGCTTCTTCAAGAGTTAACAATCTGGAACAGAGCCTGCAGGCATGTAACAGTTTCGGGACGATCCTTTAGGTGTCCTGTCGCACAAGGGGTATACTATCGATGTTCCGTAACAATCAATCTTTTCTCTGTAAGGTTGCATGCAATCATTTATAAGGAACGGATACAGTATGCACTCAATCGGCAAACATGTAGAGAAAGGGCCCGTGCATATTTACATTTGCCCAATAGTCATGTAATGTCTTGATACGCCCTTGTTCAGAGAAATGTTGAAGAATGGAAGATTCAGTGTAGTTTACATGATGAAGTAGCAACCCCGTGCAGCCCATTAACTGAAAAGGAAACCAGAAAAGCTATAGCGGAAGTGATGCTCTTTTATTGCTTAATTTTGAGCAGCGGAGTTAGTGGGAAAGCTTCGCAACGACACTACGCAATTTTCCGTACAGATGAAGGAACTTCTAAGCAATAGAAAACTCGGTAGTGAATTAGGCGCTTCCGGTAACATTAGGCTATGCAGCTTGTACGTAGAGCAACTTCCATTTCGTGTAGCGTACCCAGAGTTGTTCGAAATTTCCACATGCTGTGCTATATCAGTCACTCATTCACGCACATGATGGTTTGGCCATTCATCATATGCGGGGTAAAACGTCCCAGAACCACCTATATGAATACGAGAGCATGCCGTAGTGGAGAACTCCGTAAATTTCGACCACCTGTGTTTTTTTAACGTGCGCCCAAATCCGGGCACATGGGCCTGCAGCATTTCCGCCTCCATCGTGAATGCAGCCGCCACCGCCGTGATTCGATCCCGCGACCTGCGGGTCAACAGCCGAGTACCTTAGCCGTTAGACAACCATGGCGGGGCTGGTTTGGCCGGTCTATTGTTGCCCACATGGGAATAAAACACAATAAATGAAGAACGTTTCACAATAAAAAAATCTATGTAGGTGTCTCTCTCCACACACGCGGAAATTTTGTGTCACCTGCATGCTGTACAGCACAGCTGTTACCGCAGAGCTGTTACCGCACAGTTGTTACCAGAGAGCTGTTACCACAACGCTGTTACCGCAAAGCTGTTACCGCACAGCTTTTATCAGCAGAGCTGTTAGTTACAACACAAATGTTACCATCGAGGAGTAAATGAGATAAAAGGTTAGAGAACTACAACAGAGAGAAAGTGAAAAAAAGACAAAAAGAAAAAGGCAGAGGAACACATGAAGAGGGAAGACTGAAAAGATAAAAAAAACAGAGAAACGAATAGATATGGAGGAAAAAATACCAACAGATAAAAAAACAAAAGAAAGCAAGCATGTTCATGCACAGCGGAGTTTAGCAAGGGCTAGGAAAGAGGCAACGGAGAAGGTAAAAGTCTAGCCAAGCCAGAGTCAGCCAGGTACACTCCAGCTCAGCTTTGCCCGAATTTAGCACCTCATAGCGCAAAGTGTGCCATTCTTTTCATGAAAATTGTATTCACCGACGTTACCCGCTTGTTGATAGTTCGCGGTGATGTGGAGAGGCGACACTGAACAAACGCGCAACAACACACATAGTGGGCGCGTGTGTCAGTCGTCCTTTGTTCCGTTTACTACATGCGCTAAGACAGGTTGCGTGCTTCCCTTGAATACCCAAATATTTCAGTATTTATTCTTGTTTCATTCTTATTCTTTATATGCATATGGTTTCAAGAAAAGCCCGAGAAAACGTAGGCTTTGTGAACAAAACTAAATTTTGTGCGCTTGCTCTTAATTTACTGAGCTCCTTCAGACTTCTGTCGCTAGAACTGACTGAACACAGTTAAGTAAAAGCACACACAAATTGTGATGCGCAAGCCAACGCATTGACTATTGCAACAGAGATGTTCGTACAACTATTTTGCCATAAGCACCAAGTGCGCTGTATATGTATCACTACTGTCGAAAACTCCTCGCAAGCTCTCTTTTCTTTCTTTTTTATTCTTCAAGATTCGCTTTGACTTCTCTTGAATCCCCGCTCGGCAGGAACGCCTAGGTGAAAGATAGATGGAATGCGAAACACGTGCTTAGCGAGCTTTCGACAGTAGAACCGGAAATATCGAAATGCATGGCAGTGGTGTAGAAACCTCTTCAAAAATACGTGGTCGTCGGGATGGCGGTCCCTCATTTTGCTCCCGCGCATCATACTGCCTTCTGTTTTCTCTTGTTTCTACTCGCCTTAGCGAAAAAAAGCATAAGCCCTGCCCGGAACAGAATTCAGCAAGGTGGGCTGAATCGAGGAGCGTGGAAAAAAAGTAAATGTACGTGCGAGACCGCCAGTCGTATCCAATGATGCACGTTCTGCGAACATCAACACGAACGTTGTAGGCCCGTTCGAAGCAACGCATTTTGCAGGAAACAAGCGGATATGGTTCATATTTTTTGTATTGTCGTTCAAATATTCAACAAGTGCAACTTCTTGCGCCTCGGCAAAAACAAGCCATGCTTCCTTTTGCTGCACACAGCCTTATTTCCCTTTTTTACATCGAAGTTCCAGCTAGGTCATTCGTAACTCTGCGAGACATTACTTACTAAATAGAAAACTATTTCCATCACATCCAGCTTTTTGCTTTCGTAAAAGCTGCCATTTGAACTGAGCTCAAACGGCAGCTGAAGAACTACGTGACTGCGATATTGAGAGTAATTGGTTATCTTGACATATCGTAACTCCCACGAAAAGTTACATAGTCAACAATATCTTGACACATCGTAACTCCACGAAAAGTTAATTAGTCAACAATGATTTATTTATACGTGTACTTACAGCGTCCTCTAGAGGCATTGTTGGAGGAGGGTCTACAAATTCAAAGTACATATAGGTCAGTGAGAACAAATTGCATGGAACAAAACAAAATAAGAACAAATCAAAATTATATAAATCACAGCATACAATACCAGTGTGTGACCACATATACTCCTTTAAAAGTGAAGGAAACGCTGTGTCACGGGTGGTCACAATACTTTTGGAAGACTATTCCATTCGTTTATAGCTTTAGGGAAAAAAAGTATTTACATAGGTTGTTGTTCGGCACATATATTCGCATACTTTCAAGGAATGGTATACTGTCGTGATTTCATGTATGTTGGTGGTTTACTCTATTTATAGTTATCAATCCAATTTTTGTCTTTTATGACGTTGTAGAGAAGAAATAGCCTAATATATTTACACCTTAAGGACAGTAACGGCCAACCAAGTGCCCCAACAATTTGCTAGACCAATTTCGACAGCCCTATGATCTACTCAGTAGCCTGTGCTCTCTAAAATACGCGTAACATAAGGTATTACGTTGCAAAAAATGTCTTTCCCCATGACCTTGCGCTGTTAAAAATTTTTATGATAAATAAAAATACTCGCTTGACCCTACGCTAAGTCTTCAAGTCCCGTCGAGGCTTCGCCGAGCAGACCAGACCCTGTTATGTAGGCTGTGGTTGGGCGTTGCATTTACCAACGCCTACGCTTTCCGCATTGGGATGGCCGACACCGCAGCCTGTGGCCACTGTGGCAAGGAGGAAACCATTCAACATGTTCTTTGTGAGTGCCTAGCGTATAGTAGGTGGCGACTATGCCTTCGCAGGGAACTCAACAAATTAGATGATCAGCCTCTGTCAGAGCAGGAAATTCTGCAGTATCGTCAGGATGCGACTTCACAGAAGAGGGCCCTGAAAGCGCTGCTGAACTTTTTGCGATCGACCGGCCTTGCTGAACGGTTGTAGCTGGGACGCCCTTCCAGTGTGTGTTTTCGTTTTTTTTTTTATGAGTGCGCGTGCGTTTTTTTTCCTCTCTCTAACCCCTCTTTCTTGCCCCTACTTCCCCACCCCCAGCGCTGGGTAGCAAACCAGATGCCAATATTTGGTTAACCTCCCGGCCTTTCCTTTTTCACTCACTCACTTTATGATAAATGCATTTTTTGTGATATTGCAAAACCACAAGCGCAAGGATAATATAAGTAATGACAAATAATAATACACTGCTTGCGTCTATACAGTCAAGATGTAGAAGCTTTATTATTTCGTTCGTAGTGCAGATCAAACATTTCTCGCGAAATCAGCGAATTTTTTTCATTAACCCCACGCTCGCGTGAGAGAGGAGTATACTCCGCAGGATCAACTTGCACTTCATCCAGAACTGCTCAAATTAACCGTGCTTTGTGTGCGATTAGACTATTCATTTGTCATGGCGCGTCTTTGCTTCTCTCGCGCGTCTCATTTTACACTAATGGACTCCCTGATGTTTTCGCGGCCCCTTAGAACATACGCCTCCACTTCTCTCTCTTATGTTCTTTAGCAGTGCAATTGCATAAGGGCACGTGGCCAGACACTCGACAGCTGTTGTTTCCCACAACCATTCCTTACAACACGAACACGCCATCAGGATGGTTTCTATTCTTCCAGTTCATTTGTCTGTTAGGAGTCGTCAATCACCGCAGATCGCACCTTTTAATAAGTCTAATGCTAAAACCCGTGTCTTTCGTAGGATTACTATATTTTACGCTAAGGCCAACCTACTTGAAGATTAAGTGTCGTCAATGCATGCTATGTCCTTCCCTTTAGAATTCGTAAAAGAACAGGATGGACATGTACTTTATGCAGCGACAAAGAGAGAAAGTGTTTTTATATTACCTCACGCAACGGGCCTTGTCGATCTGTTTCGCCTACAGTGTGTCGAAACATTTTTTGTTGTTGTTTACAGTTGTTACACTACCCTTTTATGTGGTCTTTAGAGGACATCTTTCTCTTTAAACCAATTCGTAGTGCCTGGTTACTGCTCTTCATTCCTGAGAGTTAATATGACGAAACACGCACATACCGTGAAAGTTTCTGATAAAACTTAACTGAAGTGGCTCAGGATTTATTTCCAAATTACAAGACCGCTGTATTTATGTCGGCAGACTGCTGCGCCGGCATACTGTCTTCTAAACCTGAGTCCTGATTGAAGTTTTACTACAGCATTGGGTACTCCCTGGGAGAAAGGCTGGATGAAAATTATGCCACGCGCCACAATTACACGAAATGAATTGGGTGCCTAACAAAAGATCTCATTCTGGCCGCGAAACCCCAGCGTCTTTCTCCTATTCAATAGATTTCATGTATCCTGAATCGATGCAGTCCTGTGACGCGTATTCTTCCTAGTGTAATGTTTTACACTCTTTTCATATTCCATCGAATAATGATTTACGGGCACAGATGTTATTTCTCAAAATCAAAACGTGTTTTTTTTTCATGAATTATACATCTCAGCACACAGATTAGCTCATCTGATTTTGCCTTACTTCACCGTCAATAACTCTCACCAAATTAATTAACATTGTGAGCCTTCTTTTCTTGATTTGTCTGTAATTTACACTAGAGCAAGATCATCGGAAATATGTAAATTCTATCGATGGAGTAGGTATGACATGGATGAAGGTCCTCCCATTTTTTGTTGAACGAGAATGTTAACTGCGACACTGCTTAGTAGAGCATTCCTTGTTCTCAAAATGTACACAATTTTTTTTTACCAAGAAAATTCCGTCAGTCGTGTAAGATACTGTCATCAACACGAGCGCGATAAGTACGCTGGCCCACGCTTTGGTAATCGTTTTAAATGCGAAGCATGTCTTGGCGAAGTTCGGTATCTTTGAGCGTATCTATCTATCTATCTATCTATCTATCTATCTATCTATCTATCTATCTATCTATCTATCTATCTATCTATCTATCTATCTATCTATCTATCTATCTATCTATCTATCTATCTATATATCTATCTATCTATCTATCTATCTATCTATCTATCTATCTATCTATCTATCTATCTATCTATCTAGCCACCAATGGCTTTTAGCTCTCCTGGCCGTTTAGGTAGTGGTATCGATACCAAACTTGGTATGGCGTAAGATGACTGTATGAAGAACATAGTTGACTAGTCATAACATGAAAATCATGATATGTCTGTCATGAATGTCATGATTTACATTTCATTGTCGTGCAGCTCTTGCGCTGGTTTCGTTCACAGGGCATGTTGCAAAACGGGTATGGTACGGCATGATTGCATGGCGGACACAAGCGACAGACCCTAACATCAAATATATGACATGCGTGTCATGTAACAACATCACTACATGCCACACTCATGATGTGCTCGCGGCCGTTTCGCTAGCTTTGCATATACCGAATTTAGTATTACGGGACGTGAATGAATGACGAAGTTATGTGACTGGTGAAAACATGATAATCATGAAATGCACGCCATGTAACAACATGACTACATGCCATGCTCATGAGGCACTTGCGGCAATTTCGCTAGCTTCTCATGAACGCAATTCGGTATTTCGGGACGTGAATGGATCAAGAAGGGATGTGAATGGTGCACACATCATAATCATGAGATGGGTGCCATGTAAGAACATGGCTACATGCTACGCTCATGATGCGCTCGCGGCCATTTCACTAGCTTCGCATGTACCGAATACGGTATTACGTGACGCGAACGGACGACAAAGGTAAATGACACGTGATGATCATGAAATGATGATCCTGACATGCGTTTCATGTAACAACATGACCATGTTCCACACTCATAATGCGCTCGTGGCCGTTTCGTGACCTTCACGTATGCCAAAGTTTGGTATTACGTCACGTGAATTGATGACGAAGGTTTGTGACTGGTGCAAACGTAATAATCATGAGATGCGTGTCATCTAAGAACATTAATACGCGCCACACTCAAGGCGCATATACACTGACGTGAGTGGCGTTTGTTTTATCGCGTCACGCCGGGGACGCCACGCCAGCCGCCGATATCCCCCTAGTAGAGTCTGCCCACTGACCTTCATTGTGGATCTGCATGCTATATACTCGCAGGCGTGCGCCGCACTGCGTTGCTTTGACGCATGCACGTTTTAGCGCACACGGCGTCTCTCCGTCACGAAGACAGGCAGACGTGGTGCTGTCTAGGTAACGTCGTCGGTGCGAAATGCAGCATGTCGCACTTCGCGCCGGTTGCCACCGGGCCAAGCCGACGGACGCTGGTCGCGCCGGTTGCCCGTGGCGTCACACTATATAGAGTGCTCGCGTTTTGCTGGCGTGGCGTCACTGCGCCCAACCAGCGCGTGCGTCAACGTTGCCTCGGAGTATATTGGGCCCTCATAACGTGCTTCCCGCAGTTGCGCTAGCTCCACATGTACCAACTTTGGTATCACGGCTAGTGAATAGACGACGAAGGTAAATGACATGTTCAAACCTGATAATCATAATATGCGTTTCATGCGAAACATGACCACATGCTACGCTCATAGTGTTCTCGCGGCCGTTTCACTAGTTCCACATACACCAAATTTGGTATTACGTGACGTGAATGGACGATAAATGTAAATGACACGTACAAATATGATAATCATGATATGGATTTTATGTAAAACATGCATACATGCTACGCCCATAGAACGCTCGCGGCTGTTTCGCTAGCTCCATATATACCAAAGTGTGTATGCGGTGACGTTAATAGATGACGAAGGTAAATGAAACATCTAAACATAATAATCGTGACATGGAAGTCATGTACAGCACAATATACCTCCGCCTCTTAACGTTGTGCAGATTTTAAAGTGACTTATCACCTTTTCTCATTCGTGCTTCGCATATCATCGAACCCCACTGTACGTGGGATCTGCCATTTTTCTTCATCTTCTTATTTGCTCTGAGGATAAGTGCGCCAACTTGTCCGGAGTGAGATTACAGAAAGGGCTATAAAGCAATAGACAGAAATAGAAGCAAACGAGAAGAAACAGACACAAAAAATAGATAGGAAAAAGCGAGAGCAAGGCTGAAAGAAATAAATAGGGAGAAACAAAGAACGAGAGAGAAAGAGATGTAGAGAAAATTCAGGCAGAAAGGAGCAGCGAGATATAGTAAGGGAGAAAGAAAGAAAAAAATACAACCAGGAAACAAGTAAGTACAAGGTGAGGAAAATAAATCAGCAGCAACGAGCTAATGATAACTGAAAAATAAAGATAAAGATCAAAAGACACAAGGAAGGCCGCTCAGCTCCGCTTTTCCTTTCAGGCTTTGCGCCCCTAATGCGAAGCTGCGAAAGTTTTTATCTGGCGCAAATAATAAATATGACGCATCTAATAGCGAAATGCACGTGCTTTCAGTGTTTCTATCTATCTATCTATCTATCTATCTATCTATCTATCTATCTATCTATCTATCTATCTATCTATCTATCTATCTATCTATCTATCTGTCTGTCTGTCTGTCTGTCTGTCTGTCTGTCTGTCTGTCTGTCTGTCTGTCTGTCTGTCTGTCTGTCTGTCTGTCTGTCTGCATGTCCGTCCGTCCGTCCGTCCGTCCGTCCGTCCGTCCATCCATCCATCCATTCATCCGTCCGTCCATTCGTCCGTCCATCCATTCGTCCGTCCATCCATTCGTCCGTCCATCCATTCGTCCATCCATCCATCCATCCATCCATCCATCCATCCATCCATCCATCCATCCATCCATCCATCCATCCATCCATCCATCCATCCATCCATCCATCCATCAATGCATCCAGTCGCCTACGCCTGAGTGCATTTACGGGGCTTGGCATGCGACCCTGGTCTGTCTGATCATCGGAAAGCCCAGCGCCTTCCCTAATACCTTATTGTAGGATAGCCAACCGGAAATCTTTGTGGTTAACCTCCCTGCCTTCTCTCTTTCTGTTTGCTTCCTCCTCCTAACTGTGTGTGCTCTTATGATTGGTATAGAAGGGCAAGAGAGTTTGAGGAATATTACTGTCTGGTTACTAGAACGAATAACGTAACAATACTGTCGCGCACGTCATCAAACACTTTCCTCCAGACAAGTGCGGCATAAAACCGTATACCACGGACCACGTGTATGCGCCACATGTGATTAATAGTGGATATCTACCCCTGAACGGGAAGTACAGATATCAGTAACCTAAATGTGTGTGTTAGAGATGGAGAGAGATAAATAGAGAGGAAAAGCAGGGAGGTTAACCAAGCTTGGCTCGGTCGGCTACCCTACATTTGAGGTGGGGGAAAAGGAGAATAATAGAACGGAAAGAGACAGAAAAGAAGAGGAGTAAGAAAGAGAAGCATAAATAGTCAGCTCGAGACTACACAGCACGGCCTCGCACAGTTCTTTCACAAGCGGTCGTGAAGTTTGGTGGTCCTTAAAAAGTACAAGAGGGCTTTCGTGGCTTTGCGCGTATCGGAAGCCATCGGCCAAGGTTCCAGGATCTTCTCTTCTGTAAGCGGCCGTGAATCCAGCTGACAGAGCTTGGCTTCCATAATACGTCGTTCGGTCTGGTATGCTGGGCAATGACATAGAATGTGCTCAAGCGTTTCCTCGCAGGCGCAGATGTTGCATGCCGAAGTGCTCGCCATTCCAAGGAGAAGAGAGTACGAATTCGTAAATGCCACGCCCAACCTCATGCAACACAGTAAAGTTTCAGCGCATCGTGGGAGCCCGGATGGCAAACGAAGTTACAAGCTTGGGTCGATCGAATACAGGTGCGTGTTGGAGAAACCCTGCGTATTCCATTGTAGGAGAGATATACGGCGAGCAAGTGATTGTAGTAGCCTTGCAGCGTCCGTTATCAAGAGTAGTATGGGCGTGTGCTAATCTTGGTCATGAGCCGATCGAGCAGCTTCATCCGCGCGGTCATTGCCGACGATTCCGCAATGACTCGGCAACCACTGAAATACAATATCGTGACCTTCCGTGAGCGCTTCGTGGTAGTCGTGCCTTATCTGATATACTGATTGTTCATGTAACCAGTGCTGCATAACAAACCGTAGTGACTGTAAGGCTGACCTGGAGTCGCAAAAGATGGCCCGGTTAGGTTGCTGGCGAAGAATGTACTTTACTGCACCTTGAAGTGCTGCGAGCTCTGCTGCTGTCGACGTCGTGGTGTGAGGAAACTTGTACTGAAGCAACACATTTTCAGATGTAACAACCACTGCTCCTGTGGAGCTGTTGGAATTAGTGGAGCCATCGGTGTAAACATGTATGCGGTCGAAGTACCTTTCGTCCAACAGACGCAAAGTCAATTGCTTCAGGGCTAGCGTTGACATGCGTGCCTTCTTAAAGATTCCAGGAACTGATAAGCGCACGTCAGGTTGACGAAGACTCCATGGCGCAGTTGCTAGATGCATCGCAAGTTTGAAGCCAGGCGGTAGTATGTCCTGATGTTTTGTCACGATACCGCAGTACGAAGAATGGGGCCTCCGAGCTGTCAAACACGCTAAACGATGTGACGGTAGCCGTGATAAATGCCGAATATGCGCTTTCAGCGTCTCGACAATTATGTGCGTTGTGATCGGTTGTTCTTGTGCAATAACAATAGTTGACACTGTCGATGAGCATCTTGGAAGGCCAAGGCATGTCCGAAGTGCTTGGGCTGGTACGCTTTGCAGTGCACAGATGTTAGTCTTGCACGTGTTGGACAGGACAGGAAGGCTGTACCGGAGAGTTCCGAGAAAGAGGGCTGTGTAAAGCTGCAACATGGAGTGCACGGATGGGCCCCATGATTTTCCGGCGACGAACTTGAATACATTCTCAATGCCAATGAGCTTTTTCTTCAGGTATGTGACATGCGGGCTCCAGGTTAGGTCACGATCTACGATGACGCCTAAGAATCTATGAGTGCTCTTATATGGGATTGATCTGCCATCGATGCACAATGAGTAAAAAGACATCGGTTTGCGTGTAAACGCCACCGCTGCGCATTTTTCTGTGGCGATAGTCAAACCTTGCTGGCGAAGGTATGTCGATGTCATTGTTGCCACTTTCTGTATTCTTGCGCTCACTTGAGGCCGTGTCACGCCGGACGCCCAATTGCAGATATCGTCAGCGTAGAGAGATATATAAGCCGTCTGTGGCAGCATTTCGGTGAGCCCCACGAGAACCAGGTTGAAAAGTGTTGGACTCAAAATACCACCTTGTGGCACCTCCGACTTGTAAAATACTTATTCGTAGACCCATCTTCAGTTAAAACGAACATGGATCTTTTTGTGAGGTAGCTTCTTACCCATCGAAAGACACGACCTCCAAGTTCAGCTGCTTCAAGAGCATTGAGAACAGCCTCGTGGGTCACGTCGTCATAGGCACCCTTCACGTCTAAGAACAGAGCTACCGACAGCCGCTTCTGAGCTTTCTGATGCTGAACAGAGGTCACTAAGTCAATAACGCTATCAACTGAAGACCGACCTCGTCGAAAACCAGCCATAGCATCAGGATAGATGTTATAATGTTCCAGGTACCATTCCATGCGTGTAAGCAGCATCCTCTCCGTGACCTTGCCAACGCAGCTTGCTAGTGCTATAGGCCGGTATGATGCCAAATCGAATGGAGACTTTCCGGGCTTCAGCAAAGGCACCAGGCGACTACACTTCCACTCATCAGGCACCATTCCATCATGCCAAGATTTATTGAAAATGTCCAGGAGACAGCGCTGTGCCTTCGGGCCTAGGTGACGTAGGGCAGTATAGGTCACTCCATCCGGACCTGGGGACGATGAGCGTCTGCATGTGTTCAATGCCGCAAGAAGTTCTTCCATGGTGAATGCAACCTCCATTTGCTGATCTCGTGTGACTGGAACATCCTGTGGTAATAAATCGGTCGGTATAGAGATGTCGCTGGCGATCTTTGCACGAAATTCCCCACAAACATCAAGCTGTGAGCGACGTTGATGTAGCGCCAGAGTGGCGAAGGGGTGACGCTGTTGCGGATGCGAATGAATACCTCGAAGAGTCCTCCATACAGGAGACAAGGGCTTTCGAGGGTCTAGCGAGTCACAAAAATTCTTCCACCATTGTTCATGAATTTTGTGCATTCGACGCTGGATTTTTTCTGAATGCGTCTGGATTCTTTGAGGTCAGAGATAGATTTCGTGCGTCTATATCGTCTTGCGGCACGTCGGCGGACCGCTCGAAGTTGTTCCAACTCTTGGTCGAGTGCCGTGCGTCTCGATTCTTTCGAACATATCTTCGTGGAAGTCTCCATTGCACAACTAATCACTCCTTCAATGGATTGCGGCGGTTCGGGCATGCACTTGCTCTCCACTGATATCTGAAACTCTTCACAGTCAATAAGTCTTGAATGTCCAGCGGAAGGAGAATCGTCCAAACCTCTGACTGTCACGTACGTGGGGATATGGTCGCTGCCATGTGTTGCAACCTAAATGTGAGATTGTTAAGAGAAACTGACATCAGCAGCGTACATCCGATGAATGCAAAAATTTAAATAATGAAGTTTTCAGCACGCATCGAGCCCAAGGTTTTAGTGTGGCAATCAGATATTGTACTACAGAGCCATGACAGGTCTTGAAACTATTTTCCAAAAGAAACACTATGCAGGCGTAAGTTCGACGACACTTTAGTTGCGGTGCTGGCGGTCTACATTCATAACAAAGCAATAAATATTACAAATGTAAACCTATGACACAGATGTCATGCCGGGTTAACGTCAATTATGGTTTTAATAGTGACTACACTTTCATAGCATTCTAATAAATATTACATTTGCATTGCTATCATGCAGCAAGATATATTTAAGCGTTGCTTGACCCCAGAGGATTACCCTGAAAAAATTGGCCCAGTATCTGCATGTTAATCTGCCAATGTCGTCGAAAGACGATAGTCTTGCGTGTGGAGAGAGTGAACAAAACAATTATTTGATGTTCTGAGCAAGAAAATCAATGAATGGTATTCTGGAGGCGCTGCGTTATAGTGCCTCGAGCGTGCAGCGGAGCCCAACGAGCGCATCACACACGTGAGACATGAGCGCCATCTGGCAGTTTTCTTCGAGAACGAAGCGCGTTGCTCTGAGACGGGTATGCGCACCTGTCTCAGAGGTGATAAGGTGTAGAACGCAAGGCGATGGGTAGGGGCCACCACCGTCTCGTATTACCGAAGCGTTGGAAACACTCATCTTCTCGTGCAAGCGTTGCATGGTCAGCACGGCGTGATGAGCGCTATGGTCCTTTACTTATGTATGCTTTTTCTAGTAAGAGACACACATGCAGAATATATACGTGTTATTATGGTGCCCCAGACATGCGCAATAATCGATTTTTAATTGACATTTGCATGAGTATGAACGCTAAACCTTGAGCAACACTGGTGGGCACTGCGGATGGGGTCGGCTGTTTCAAGTACACGGTGCCGGTAAGATTGGACAAACAAACGAACAGACAGACAGACAGACAGACAGACAGACAGACAGACAGACAGACAGACAGACAGACAGACAGACGGACGGACGGACGGACGGACGGACGGACGGACGGACAGACAGACAGACAGACAGACAGACAGACGGACGGACGGACGGACGGACGGACGGACGGACAGACAGACAGACAGACAGACAGACAGACAGACAGACGGACAGACGGACGGACAGACAGACAGACAGACAGACAGACAGACAGACAGACAGACGGACAGACGGACGGACAGACAGACAGACAGACAGACAGACAGACAGACAGACAGACAGACAGACAGACAGACAGACAGACAGACAGACGAGACGACGGACGGACGGACGGACGGACGACGGACAGACAGACAGACAGACAGACAGACAGACAGACAGACAGACAGACAGACAGACCAAAATTATTACGTCGAAGGTCCCCAAGAAAGACGTCGTCTTTAAAAGTTACGTGTGACGTTACACCGTAAAGTTCACATTGTTTCGATAATAATGACGCCGGTACTCTAGCGTGATTGCTGAGGTATGACAGTGCATACAACATTGTTTCATATGTCTAGCGTCATTTCACAACATTTCCCTCATAAAAAATATTACACCAAAGTCTACTGTACTGCGACATGCTTCGCATAACATTGATTCTCGCGGTATATACGTGGGATCTGCGGCATTTTATTCATATCCCTTTTTTTTACCACAATGTTTCCTTCCTTCCACTTATGAGCGCTGTATTTACTATATTTGACGAGCATTTACATATTTTTTCTACCAATTACACAACTGTCCCGCCAGCCTCGAGACTATTTTCCTTAGATGCCAGGCCGTAACTCTCGAATCAATTATAGTGGCATCTCCAGATAAATTAACACGCACAATCTATCAAAATACTCGATTGGTGCTGAACGTTTTACTGAACAACTGAAATACATGTTTCTAGCTTTTTAATTGCCATTATCACAGGCCAAACAAACCTGGAGAGATGCCTGGAGAAAAATTTGGCAGATCTCATGTACCAGAGAATTGACGTTATGCGAAGCATGTGGAGGGAAGGTGACCATGTTGCAATTTTTATTGAGCGAAAAACGTCTTGAACTTACGCTAAATATATGTACAATTGTTGCACACAGAGACGTATGTTGAAGAGTCGTACTGTTCATATAATCATTTGTTTCCACTTGCGCAACGATGTCAAAAATAACATGCGTTCCTGTTGACAAGAAGCTTATGAAGCGTTGATGGTCGCGAGGATGCTAGCCCTGGACACTGCTACATAAATCAATTTTCAGCGCATGGCAAGTAACCACAATTGACGTTAACCCTACGTGACGGCTGTATCAAAGGTGTACATGTGTAATGTCGATAATGTTGGGTAGGCAGCACTGCAACCACTATTGACGCTTCACAAAGATGAGCGTCTATTTGTAAATTAGTTCCGAGGCCTGGTGTAGCGCTGTGGCAAAATGCTAGGTTGCCACGCAGAATGCTTGGGTTCGATTCCAGCTGGGACCACGACATTTATTCTTTGCAATCATCGGGTCGACGCTGCCAATGTCGTGTATTAACGCTCGCGCGTTAAAATTGCCCACGTGTGTTCTCCTCATTCCTGGGTAGATACTAAGTGTCAATCACCTGTGGCACATACCCGCATACCAACGGCACATATCCGCCTGTGGGTAGTGCCACTGTCTAGCGGGAAGTGTTTGATGACGTACGCGACGGTATTGTGACATTATTCATGTCTTGACCAGCACATCATATTTGACAAACCATCTTACCCTAACATGCTAATTTTGGTTCACGCCAAATTAATGAAGGGCCATGAAAGCAACCAAACGTAAGCGGCTGGATAGATAGATAGATAGATAGATAGATAGATAGATAGATAGATAGATAGGTAAACGTGCTCAAAGTCGCTGAAGTTCGCCAAGAAATGCTTTGCATATAAAAGCGAGACTGAAGTGTCGTGTTTAGTGTTAAAGCTTCAGAGCAAATACCTTCTGCGTAGTTTCAAAGGCATACCGATCGCTGAACAACAATAATACGATACAAATATAGGAGGTGAAGTGTGGCCACTCGTTTTTCTTTCACGTTTCTTCAGAAAATAGAAAAAAAATACGCAACAACTTTTTGGCGCTCTATAGTGATTAAGAAACGATTGCTCTCAACGACATTAAGTTGAATAGGCTCCTCTATGGCACTGAATTATCATGCGAAGACAAACGAGAAATGAAGGCGCACATCTTCGGTGAATAAACAGTCACCCACCGTTTGTTTCTGAATTTCTCATTGCTACTTAAGTGCAACCAGGTACTGGCCGTTTCATTCTATTCCTCCTCCTTGCAACAGACGTCCCAGTCAGAAGGTAGAAATACTGCTCACACTGACCAAAATACGAGCCACTCAGTTCTCGCTCCCGTCATCGATCTTATTCATACATATTGCACGCTCCTTTAGTTCATTAATATGTGACGATATAACATGTCTCGTTGAACTAATGGCATAACTAGACCACCAGTGCGGAGATATCACTCGTATGCCAATCTCAATTACTCTTACCAACACAATATAGATCAGTTTGAGGCAGTGAACTAGGAATGAATGTCATAAGTATACCCGTGCATTAGCATACGCTTCTCGGACTATAGGTCATACACGTGTCCTTTATTGATCCCTCTATAGTCACTCCCCTTCGTAGTTTCTTGTACCTATTAACGATGCAACGATGGCCTAGTCATATTCACTGTCTTTCGTTACGTATACAAGGTCTGAGAGTTTGTACCTTGGTTTTTTTAAAGAACATGATAGTAAAGAAGCTCGAAATTTCGCATAAACGTTAGAAATAAACTATTTCATAACGTAATAATAATAATATTGTTAATTTTAGGGGTTTAACTCCCCAAAACCACCACATGACTATGAGAGACGCCGTAGTGGAGGTCTCCGGAAATTTCGACCACCTGGGGTTTTCGAACGTGCACCTGAATCTAGGCACACAAGCCTCAAGCATTTTGCGTCCTTCGGAAATGCGGTCGCCGCGCCCAGGATTTGACCCCCGAAATTTTCGGTATACGATGTCCAGATTAAGCTCATGTTTAAAATACACTTGCAGAATTGGGGGGTACTGCGAGAGCAAAGGGACTGTGTTATAGAGCAATACACGGGCCCGGGCCGGGTAAGGCATTGTTGGATAGGGCCCGGGCCGGTCTCGGACCCATGAGCTACGGGCTCGGGTTGAGCCCAGGCCTGAGCCAGGTCCGTATTAGGCCCGGGTCTCATATACAGGGTGTTTCAAGAAACGGGTTTAATATTTTTGAAAAACTACAAAAACGAGGCATCTGCATTCTACGCGTGGAGTTCCCTTTACTTTGGCAGAAGGCATCTTCATATGTGTACAAATAATAGTTACGGAAGTAATTAGAGGAATTAGAACAATTAACTCTTCACAAAATTTAAAACAACTAAGATTTAATTGAAGGTGTTTTCGAAGTTAATATATATGCGCTGTTTGGTGCGTCGGTTTCGGTTTCGCCAGCTAAATTAGCCAGATTTCCTTTTACCTTATAAGTGTGCGACGGCTCCTGCGGCACCGGAGTTCAGGAATTTCGCATTCCTTCAGACATCTTCCCCCAATTTTTGGCAATTTTTAATACTATCGGATAAATAAGACACATCAAATTTGGAAACTTGAATCCCTACTCCTGTAAAAATTTTAATGTGTACAGGTTGCACGCGCTTAGTTTATTTTTCATTGGTGTTTGCAGATTACCGACCTGCTTGCGTCGCACAGTTTCGCGAGCTGCACAGTTGCAAGGAAACTATGCGCGCCGTCATAACGAACGGGAATTCAGTCAAATACGATGTGTCGTACTCGCGTTTGCCTATACGTAGTTTTCTTATTGGTTCGGGTATTCGTGGTTCAGCGTTTTCTCATTATGTTCGTATGTCAGTTGTAAATTAAAGCTGCTTTTATTGGTCGACACTTTCAGACTAAGTGTGTTTTTTTTATACAAACATGCAATAAAGAAGTTAATTTTATTTGTGGGGAACGATTTTCGTCTTAATGAGGAATCAGTCAGCTTAACTTTCGCCTTTTCAAAAAACACGAACATAACTAAAAAAAGATTAACAAATTTTTATGGCCACATTGGCCAAGCGGCCAGTGGACCTGAAAAAAGGCGCGAGTGGACCTGAAAAAGGCATGCATATGAAGTGGGAAAGGAGGGCTTCCGCGGCAACTTTCCTCCTCTTAATTTTTCGTCTCCTCCCTCTATTTGGGGACCTCACCAGTGATGTCATGAACGAAGTTTTCTGTTCATCATTTATTTCTAGTGAGCTGTCCGGCAACCGCTAGTGATAAAAGTGGCTCTGCAGCTGCCGAGAGTGATTACACGGGAGGTATAGGGAGCTTCCGCTCCATGGTAGTGCTGTCAGAATTATGTAAAGCGTAGTTTTTTTTTAATTCATGGCGCAGGAGACTTGTTACATTTACTCGACAAACGTGGCCTTTATGCAAACTATGTAGGCTCAAACAATGAATGTCTGCCTTTTTTTCCCAATTTATAGGTGTAGTATATTTAGCAGTCATTCTCTGAAATTAAACAAAACAAGATTTTGTGGTTGGCACCGCGTACATATTACAGCCCAATTATATTGTCACAGGGTCGTTACGTGGCCGAAGACAGGAGACTTTATGTTGGGATTCAACTGTCCATTTCCGATGGAGGCGGAAATGTTGTAGGCCCGTGTGCTCAGATATGGGTGCACGTTAAAGAACTCCAGGTGGTCGAAATTTCCGGAGCCCTCCACTACGGCGTCTCTCATAATCATATGGTGGTTTTGGGACGTTAAACCCCATATATCAATTAATGATTCAACTGTTTATTTGGGCGAACCTGTTCGCGGTAAACGGAAAGTCTGATTACAGTAGCAGTCTTGCACAGATGGCAGTGAACGGAGCATCGGCCGTCGATCAACTACTCACAAGCGGTGAAGTGCGTCGGCATTTATACTCTTGCCATCGAATGTTCTAGCGTTATCGCTGGCGGCGGCGTAGGTTCCAGAATGAATAATCAGTACAGTTCGCGGAGTCGGCCTGATCTTACCGAAATGATCTACTACAGTCCCGAAGCTTCTCGAAAACTGCAGGCGTGGTTTGCGCTGAGAATTGTGTAGTGTATTGGGGCGATAACAAAACTTGAGGAATGGAACGTGGTAATATTTCAATTGTCCTGCAATTAATTCCCGGTGTAGTTACCTGAAAGTACGCAGAATACACCAGTGAAATTCAGAACACTCAAAGTTCTGAAGACAGTCTAGAAAATCTCTTGTTTATGGCAAGTATCGTCACAGTTACCGAATATCGGACAGCGCCTCGTTTATGCTCCGGGCATAATCGGCTGAAACGGGCCGGGCCGGGTCGGGCTGGGTCCAAACCTTTCGGGCCAGGCAGGGCTCGGGCCGGTAAAATTGGCCCGTGCAGTGCTCCAGTGTGTTACTCTCCTCAGATTTCTTTAACTCCGTGGGGAAGTGGGGCAGAGTTGGGCGCGGATCACACCCTTGCGTTGAATGCAGAGTAAAAAAAGACTGCGGACTCTCTGCTGCTCAAGTGGAGTTCCCAATCTACGGAATTCTCGTGCCGATGAGGCATGAATGGGATCTGGCACTCCGTCCTTGCTGTCGGAGTACAATCGAGCGCTTGCATGTTACCATCAACGCCGCAAAGCATTGCCAAAACGGTCTTGAGAGCAGCCTGAAAATGACGCCGGATGTGGTCAAGCGCAGTTGGCACACTCAAGTTGACGCTTCGAGGTGCATTCTTTGTTCTCATGTAAGCCCGCACATACCTTTATAATAAAAGGTCGACGTGCGTACAGAGTGCCTAATGATCACCAGATAGTTAGACACACTATAAATGTATATTTGCTTTTCAAAACACCTAGTAAAAATGTAGCGTCACCCACACTAGAAGGGGGCTAGACATCTTGAGTATGAATACCGGTTGCTGTTTGAATGGTTGTCCGTAGCGCGAGAGGAATATGTTCAGTGTTGTTTGCTGTGATGTGTACTATTATAAGTATATGCCGATGTCCGTCCTGCATAAGTGACGTAAGCTTGAAGCAATCCATGCAGTTCATTGCTTTTACAAAATGCTCACCATAATTTTTTTGAGACGTTAGTCCTAACGCAGCAGGAGTGATTCTACTCTTGGAGGGAGTTGATGCACCCTGGCCCTACCAGATTGTAAAACTCTATGAGAGAGTAGCGCAACCCCCGCTGGAGGTGTATAGGACTCTATTTCAGAAGCGTGACTGTACTCTGGCGAAGGAGCTTGTTCAGTCTCGTTAAGCCAGAGTACCAGCACTCTCTTGGGGCTGTGAGTGACATGTGTGTGTATTATATATATATATTATATATATATATATATATATATATATATATATATATATATATATATATATATATATATATATTTATTTATTTATTTATTTATTTATTTATTTATTTATATATATATATATATATAACTTTTATCTTCCCCTTAAATATTGGGTCAAGTTGCCTTTCAGTTATGATACTGACAAAATCTGGAATTTGGAGAGTGGCGATTGGCTTGTGTGCACTGTTTTCAAAATGAAAATGAAATTATGTAACCAATGCCCATGCCTGGTGTACGTGTGAGAATTCCCAGCGTGCTGAAAGATTACCATTACTCTCTCTGCGCACTAGCAAAATACCCATACTTCGCCTGTGTTAGTTTGTGACCAGTGTCGACAGTCTCGTCTGGAATAGGTTCGACTATCTCTGTGTCCCTTTATTATTTGCTAACGAATGAAAAAAAAACAGCACATTGAAGTGGCTGATCACCCAAATTGCTTTTCACTAACTTTTGATCCTCTGCATAGTGACCTGTATCAGTAAAAACGTGACTGATTTCACGAAAGTGAGATGTGCCTTCCCAGACGTTGTTGAGAGCTAATTGTGCGTTGTTTTGCCCAAAGGCGGAAAACTAATTGCTATATAAAATGTTGTAATGTGATACCGATTGCGGCAGCAGCTCGAAACTTTCAGCGCACTTCTCAAGCAGAAAGGACGCACGAGGATGTGCGCGAACCAAGACCTGTCACATCTCGACACTTAAAGCGCGCTGCTCAAACACGAAGAACTCACAGAACGAACGCACAAGTGTACATAGGACGAGTACAACACCTGTGTACAAAGCCCGCAGTTGTTAATTTTGTGTGTGCGTGCGTGTGTGTGTGTGTGTGTGTGTGTGTGTGTGTGAGAGAGAGAGAGAGAGAGCAGCACCCTTACATCGCAAACGCGGCCACGGCAGAAAAGTTTCCTTCGTGCTCGCCATAACTTCAGCGCAAGCTTGCGGAGAAAGCAGCAGGCGCACAAAACTCCCGCATCAACAGATGAGCGTGTGAGAGAGAGAGACCACAACAGGAAGAGGCAAGCGCGCATCGCAACGTGAGGGGGGCACGACCTTCAAAGAGCGCCCTTTGCGCCAGTCGACCCATTTTGCTAGTAATAACGGAAATGCGAAGTTCCACCGAGCTCTGTTTACTGCCATAGGTAAATGATGTGTATAAATAACTCGCCGTTAGTACGCTGGGGAGCGTGCGGTTTATGGACCAGTTGTTTCGTGCCGCGGAGCGAGAGGTCGTCGTGCGTTCGAGTGCCGGCGAAGGAACTTTTTCAGCTATTTCTTTTTCTCTGCCATTTGTTAGGCTATATTTTACAACCTGATATTCGTGACAAAAATACGTCAATAGAGCCGGTGTTGTCGACCCTCAATAAAACACTCTCATGCTAAAAAAAATAATGCTGTCGCCCCGGTGGCTAAGTGGCTACGGTGCTCTGCTGCGGACCCGAAGGGGACGGGTTCGAACTTTGCGCGATGGTGGTGTTTCAGTGGAGGTGAAATGGTTGAGGCCCATGGGCGGTGGGATGTCAGCGCACATGAAAGTACATCACATACTCAAAACTTCCGGAGCCCCCCACTACAAATATATCACATTAATCATCGTGGTTTTAGGATGTAAAACTCCAGACAGTATTATTATTATTATTATTATTATTATTATTATTATTATTATTATTATTATTATTATTATTATTATTATTATTATTATTATTATTATTATTATTATTATACCTGGAAAATTTTAGCCCTGTTCCCAATGTCCTGTATGCAAAACGAAGTCAGTCTGTGCGAACACGCTGATTTGACGGGCAACCATGCTACCACACGCTCTAGAAGCGCCGTTTCACAAAAACACTAATATACCTCCTGAGTGTTATTTTTAAGGCTGTAAAACAACTGTGCAAGAACAAGCCAGTGCGATTGTGGCACTTTGATGAAACGTTAAACAGGTCGAACTACTTTTAAAGGAAGGCATATCTCCTGCCGCCAAGAGATCAATGCTTAGTCCATTAAAATACCGCGAATTCATTCGTGAGTTAGTATATACGTTAACGGGGTGAACAGCAAGAAAGAAACGAAAACAGTGCATTACTTTCAAAATATGTCGTTGCATTATACACAAAATGATCTTATCTTGCCGTGAATACATCTGAATGGGCAAGGCTGTGCCTGTGACAGTGCTTTTGTTGCATTGCGAATTATTTTTAGCATAACCGCAATGCCTCTAACCAAATTCATGCTTCATTACGTCGCATTCTACCTATAGTTGCCAATTATAAATCCTGGCCACAGATATTTGTGTTCTGCACGCTGTTTAAGCCACTTGCGAAAATAAAATAAAATTTACACACGCAAATATTTTAAACTATATCTTCCAAAAAAGAAACCTAATTGCCTGGCATGTACCAGCCTTCTACAAGTAACGTTGAGATTGTACACGAACCTATATGCAGTTACCATGACACCCAAAGTCGCTACAACAAAGGAAGCTCTGCGCCCTTTTCTGCGGCAACAAAACTCTTATTCATCCATATGGAAATCGGCTACGCCATCAGTCCTCTGAAATGGAACAATTAATGTTGTCTTCTACCCAGAGTCTTTGTAAACTTCCGTCAATTTCGAAGCAGGTTTACTTTGCATACTCGCATAATTTATTCAAACGTACGCAAGTACAGAGTAGCTTGTCAGTATTGTTCAGACTCCTCTCTTTCTTTCTGATGGCAATCCGAGTGTTTCATCATTACTGTTCGTTCACTGAAATGAAGATATCTTCACAACTAATGAGATTGTGAGCACATTTTCAATATTCCACTCTAGAAAAGTTATGTGCTCGTCGATGACTACAGGAAATACACTATGTACCCGTTTGTGGAGCTCAGCGATGCTTCGAAATAACTAAACACATGTGAAGCAATAAGTAGAGGGGTGTATCGAAAGCGGCCATTCATTCACAAATATATCTGACATTTTTCTTGTTGTTTTGTTGCAGCAGAAGAGTTTATATTAATCGGTAATGTAATTGGCAGAACGAGTGATCGCTAAAAGAACCGCCCGCTTGAACGGAGCTGTGAAATGACATACAAAAACACTGTTCGAATACTATGAATATGCTTGCGAGTATTTGGTGGTAGCATTTCATTATGAAACAATTGTGATGATGCCAGAGCACTCGGCAGTTTTTTTACACTATATGTAAGGCTCATAAACGTAAGCTGTTTTGGCGTATTTTTAGGGTTCACGTGTTCCATAGTGGAGTATTCGCAAAGTGTTGGATGGAGGAAGGAGGTGGACGTCAAGCAGTATTTCCCAAGATTTTGTTCTTCAAATAGCTCCGCAGCTTTCTGAGCGAATACGCAAAAACTGGAGCACACAACATAACCCTTTCGTAGGCAAGGATAGTTTTATAACATGACAGCTTGTTTTGCCCCTTACCTGAACATAATGCAAACCCATGATCGCCCGAAAAGGCGTGGGCTGTAAAATACGGCCCATGTCTGCTCTAATCAAATATATTGTCTGCCACCAATGGTTATTTTCTGAATATTTATAGCGTAACTTACCTATTGTTGAATATCTGCATTTGTATTTGTCCTCTTTTGCCTCGTACCCCGAGTCTTGTTGAGGTTATTAGAAGGCAGAGAGCCGTCGTAAAGCCTTTTTATGCTACTCGATGAAGCCCTTTTATTGAAAACAGGCGCACTCCACAGTCTCCGGTGAACAGTTCTGAAGTACTTCTTATATCACAGAAGCCGTACACTTGGAACTCGTACATGCTCTCATCAATCCACCCGAGAAGCTTGATAAAATTCTTTCGGATAATACGCTAAGGTGTCTTTTTATTAAACCTGAAGGGAAAACCTATTGATCCGGGGTAGATGTTCAGAAATCGTATGATCAGAAAACGAACCAACTGGGTTTCTTATGTACTCGCTTAAAACGACTCGATGCCGAAAGCCATCAAGAGTGGCTATATTTTTATCATCAACAACATAATCATCATCATCGTCGTCATCGTCGTCATCACAGTTTGATAGTTCACGGGACGAGCTGCAAACTTTGTAGATGCTGTGGCTATTTATTGGTCAAATTGATTCATTAGAGCTCATGACGCAAATCAGATGTTGAGACGCCTGGGTGATTCAACGCTTCTGCCACTAAATATCAAACAACCTAAAGCGACTACTTTGCTTTTTATTATCAAAATAATGAATAGGAGAGGTTACAACGACATCGGCTACTCGTTATCGCTTACTAGAGAAAGAGGATAATAAAAAGTGACAGACAAAGAGGTCAAGCTTGGACGAACCCGGCACCCTACCCAGCACTGGGGAAGAAGGAAAGGGAATGAAGATTCGGAGAAGTAAAAAAAAAAGATCACTGTTTCAAACATCGTAAAACTTCTGCTTCAACCATCGTAAAACTTCCACAAAATTTTACAGCCAGACATAATTTCTCGACATTGCAACTGCATATGGCATTTTTCCGAGAAGCTTTTGAACAATGTTGTAGCTGTGTCGCAAAATACTCGACCGGCACGCAAAATACCTGTGTTTGATTACGGCTCGCTTCCCCACTTTCATTTTACGTTTTTCTGACGTCGTCTGCGTTTCTTGTGCCACACGTCACGTTTATTAAGGCCAGCGTCTGATGACAGACATAAGGCTCTCGCTTCATTGTTTATGAAGCATGTCTTCATTCACGCATTTAAATCTGTTAGCACATCGACAGAAGAAAGAGAACAAATGAAAGGAGACTTTAAGGACTTGCTTTTTTTTTTGTCAGACACAACATTATTGACAACTAAGGGACCATAACACCAGAGATTGTGTACTAGTTGGTATTACTAGTAAATATGAGGTAAGTGTAAACAAAGTGAACTGGATGAAAATATAACTTGACGCCACCAGCAATCAAAGCTGCAACCTTGTAATAACACGTCCGATGTTTTGTCAATTGATTCACGGCATCAGCCATCCTCCGCACATAAAACAAATGTGCCATGAGGTGCTGTGCAACAGATTCGTAAACTTTCCGCCTAAATACAGAAGTCATGTCTTACATGCCATGTAAAAAAAAAGCGAAGCAGAAGGCTTTTAAAATAACCCAATTCACACTGCTTCAACGACATAAGTGTCATAATTAAACTCAACAAAATACCACATTAAAACATTCTAATCGCCTTCAAAGAAAAAATGTGTGTCACCAAAGTTCTGGTCATCACAAATGGTGGGAAAAACTTTTTCATCCAATTTTTACTATATCACACACTGGAAAGGGCGAATTCATAGCACCAGTTGAACACATCATGTATTTGCCGGTCAGTCAGGGTTGAAGCAAGTGCCTAGAAGAAACTAAAGCGAAAATTCTTTCGCAGCAAGAATCACCAAAAAAATCTAAATAGGAAGTAAAACTTGTTCGGGAGAGCAACATCTTAGCTTGTTCACGAAAGATTCGAGCGCGTACTGAAACTACGTGCCCCTAATGAAGGCGTTTCGCCTGGCCGCACGGCTTACCCTCGCTGCATTTGCTAAGACGAAGAGAAAAAGAAAGCATGCCAACATTAAGACAAACATGTCTTGACAATGAAATAACTGCAGGCAGAAGGTTCACTGCACTTGTTCGTTTGACAGCGTTAATTAAATGAACAAGGCTGAGAAGGCACATGACTGATTAGATTATTCATGACGTAAACAATATTTTCATTGCCTTGTTTTCTTCGCGCGGACGCTTCAGGAAAGAAAATAAACAAGTTGAGTGTGGACATAGCAGCGTCATTTAACTTGTGGCAATAAATAATAGGCAAAATAAAGAAAGAAAAGGAACAAAAGAAAGGCACACAAAGAGAAAGCAAGGAAGGAAGGGGAAAAAAAGAAGAAAGAAGTACTTTCTAAGACTTGACATGCAGACTCCAAGCTTCGCTTGTAGGCCTACTTTCCCAATAGGGCATGTATTCTGAAGAAGTTCTTGTTGCGCATTCTGAATTTTAGTAGGTATGTAAAATAAAGTGTCTATCTCAGCTGCGGCGGCTGCATTTTCAGTGGAGGTGAAAATGTTGTAGGCCACGCCGCTCGAATTTGAGTGCACGTTAAAGAACTTCGTGTGATCAAAATTTTCGGAGCCCTCCTCTACGGCGTCTCCCTTAATCATATGGTGATTTTTAGACGTTAAACTAGACATATCAAAGTTAGTGCCTTTTTCTTCGTAAAAAACACGCAAGAGCTTTTTTTTATGCGTCTGACTCGAACTCCAGACTTCACCTACATCCCAAGCCAGTTAACCGAATGTGTTCCTAATCGAATTTCTTGCCTTTTTTTTTAAACTTTTTTCTCACACTATGCCAAGCAAAAGCAGCTGCAGAGGTGACCTTTGTCGCATGAGCAATCCTGCAACGGAGAAGCCACCTTTAGGTTAATTCTGCCACTTTCTTTCTTTTTTTAAACACGAAAGTGTTTTATGCCAAGGTTCACCACGGCTCCGCTGATGTATTTCCGTTACAGATATAAAATTTCGAAATGCATACTAACATATTTCCAAAAAAAAACCAAAAGACGAGCATCTGCTTCGCGGAATCGAACCAGCACCCTCTGAATTCGAAGGGCGTGGTGCTAACCACTACGCCTCAAAGCGTACGTTGTCAAGAGAGCTAACAGCAAACCATATATATATACACCATGCACCGTCTGCCGGTCCTATCAGCTTCGAAGTTTCAGTGTGGAATGGAATGAAAAAACTTTATTTCGGTCCTGCAGGACGCGCTTAGCGCATAGCGGGCGTCTCCCACGTAGGGACCGACAGGGAGTACCTGGCGGCCGCTTCGTGGGCCTGCTGGTCGGCCCATCGCTGGTCGGCGAGAAGTGAGCTCCTGAGGGACCTCTCCCACTTGCTTGAGGTAGAGTCGGGAGGAGTTGTTCTACACTCCCAGAGCATGTGTTCGAGTGTCGCTGTGTGTCCACATGATGGGCATGTGTCGCTGGGGTATGCATCGGGATAATAAAGGTGAAGCGTGGCAAGGTTTGGGTACGTGTGTGTCTGTAATAGGCGTAGGGTTAATGCCTGCGGTCGGTTAAGTTTCGGATGTGGGGGTGGAAAAATGCGGCGTTCCAAGTAAAAGTGCTTTGTAATTTCATTGTACGTAATTGGTGCATCCCGATTGGTATCCAACCCAGCAAGATGAGGTTGCCCTGTGGCAGTGCGGTCGGTAAGTGCGCGCGCTGCATCATGGGCGATCTCGTTGAGGTTGGATAGGGCACCCGGCACCTGGCCGAGATGGGCGGGGAACCAGATGACAGTGTGGTGCTTCAGGGCACTCGGGTCCGCATTGCGCAGGATACGTAACGCCTGGTCGGAGATGACTCCGCGTTCGAAGGCTTTGATGGCCGGCCTGGAGCCGCTGTAGATGAATTCCCGTTTGCTGTCGAGCATAGCTATAGCTATAGCTACTTGCTCCGCTACTTCGGGGTTTCGGGTGAGGATTGTGGCTGAGTTAAGAGTCTGCTGCGCGGATGATACCGCGACCGCGGCGAAGGCTTGGTTGTTGCGATAGGCAGCGGCGTCCACGAACGAGACGTTGTCCGCTTCCATGTCTATGCGCTTGAGAATGGCGGTCGCCCGCGCAAGGCGCCTGCCTCTGTTGTATTCGGGGTGTACATTTCGTGGTATGGGAGCGATCGTAATAAGGTCGCGGATTTCACGGGGAATAGAGTCAACTCTGGGGGGTCCCTGGCCCTCGAGGAGAAGAAGCCGAGCTCGCGCAGAATATGGCGGCCCGCCTTGGTTGTAGTGAGTCGGGTCAATTGCACACGTTCCTGAGCTTCGGCGATCTCTTCTAGCGTGTTATGTACGCCAAGCTCGAGGAGTTTGTACGTTGGAGTGGTGATAGGGAGGCCAAGGGCTCGTTTGACCACCTTGCGAATAAGCGCATTGAGTTGATCGCGCTCAGCACGTAGCCACTTGTGTATAGCGGCAACGTACGTAAAATGGCACAAAACAAACGCGTGTACGAGACGCAGCAGGTTGTCTTCTTTGAGGCCATGGTGCCTGTTGGCTACTCTACGTACGAGTCGTATGGCATTCTCAGTCTTAGTCCTGAGCTTGTGTACTGTTTGGGTGTTGGTTCCGCGGGACTCGATGATCATGGCGAGGACCTTGATGGTGTCTACCCTGGGTATAGTACGACCATCTCTGGTGTGGAGGGTGATATTGCGTTCCGCCGGAGGTTTCCACCCTTTGGGCTTGGCACCCCGGCGTTTGGGCAAATATATCAACAGCTCCGACTTCGCAGGTGAGCACCTGAGACCGGTGTGGTCGAGGTAAGACTCGGTGGTGTCGATAGCCTCTTGCAGGGCGGACTCAATAAAGCCATCCGGCCCTGTGGAGCACCATATGGTTACATCATCCGCATAGATAGTGTGATTTAGCCCGTCTATTTTTGAAAGTCGTTCGGAAAGCCCGATCATCACGAGGTTGAAGAGCGTGGGTGAGAGGACGGATCCCTGAGGAGTGCCCCGCTGTCCGAGCTCCACTTCTTCCGACACTAGGTCTCCTACGCGGAGGACGGCTCTGCGCCGAGTGAGAAAAGAGCGGATAAAGTAGTAAAATCGATGACCTAGGCCGAGGGCTGCGATCGCTTTCAAGATTGACGAGTGCGTTATGGTATCGAAGGCCTTTTCTAAATCGAGACCGAGTATTGCACGAGTGTCCCGAGTGTTTCCGCCATCTAGAATTTGATGCTTTAGGAGTAACATGGCGTCTTGAGTGGATAACCCTGGTCGGAAGCCAATCATGTGGTGCGGGATGTAGTCGTTATCTTCGAGGTATCGACCAACCCTGTTGAGGACGACGTGCTCAGCCACTTTGCCCACGCACGACGTGAGAGATATGGGGCGTAGGTTATCTAGGCTCGGCGCCTTTCCCGGTTTGGGTATGAGAACCGTGTGAGCTAGTTTCCAAGCATCGGGTATCTCACCCTTTTTCCATATCTCGTTGATAGTGTCAGTGAGGTAAGTGACGGAAGAATCGTCCAGGTTGCGTAGGAGCTTGTTGGTGATGCCATCGGGGCCAGGGACTGAGCGGCCATTGAGCTCATGGAGAGCTCGGCGCACATCTTCAATAGAGAACTCGGCGTCTAAGTTAGTGTTGTCGCTGCCAGAGTAATCAGGGTGAGGGGTCACAGGGCCCGTGGGGAGCGGGAGATATTTTTCCACGAGGTTCTTGACAACATCTTCCGGTGACACTGTTCGTTTAGCCTGATGAAGTATCTTCACGATCGAATGACGCTGATTTGTGCGGGTGTTGGTTTCATTGAGGAGGTGTTTGAGTAAGTTCCACGTTTTGCCATTTCGAACCTGACCATCAATCGAATTACAAATTTCGTCCCACTGCTGTTTCGAAAGGATGCGGCAGTGATCCATCATGGTCTTGTTCAGCTGAGATATGCGTTTGCGTAACCTCCGATTAAGGCGCTGGCCCTTCCACCGGGCCAATAGAGACTGTTTGGCCTCTAGTAGGTGGGCGAGACGACTGTCCATCCTTTCGGTTGGAAGGTCTGTGCTGATAGTTTTCGTTGCCTTGTTTACATCAGCTTTGAGCTGGGCCGTCCACGTCTCGAGGCTCGGTGGGGTATCGGGAGGAGGTCGTTCTGCGCGGGTCTTACGAAGGAGGTCCCAGTCGACCCACGTGTACGACTTGGTCTTCCTGCTTACTGTGGGGAGGTGTACAGCCAATATGAAGTGGTCACTACCGTTTCAGTGTGTTATCGTTATTATTGGCGACATGGCACGACGGGCTCACGTTCAGCGCACTCTAAAGGTCGCCGCCTCCACAAAGCACCACCTCCGCGGAGCGTCGTCTCTCCTGCACGCGCTCTTGTCAGACTCGTAATTCGGGAGAGGATGAAGGTCATTTCACTCGCTGCCGAGGCCGCGTTTACGTAAGGAGCGCGCTCCTGACAGACGACGCAGGAAAAATTGTGATAGTTGTTCGCGCTTGTCCTGTGCATGCTTGTACGCTCGTTTTGTGCGCCTGTCTTTCTGTTTAAACAGCGCGCTTTAAGTGTCGAGTTGTGACAGTTGTTAGAACGCGCTCGTCCTGCGTATGCACATTTCGTGCGTGCATTCTGCTTCAGGTGTGTGCCGCGATTCTCGCGCTGCTTTCCCTTCTTAATGTGACTTTGCAATTTGTTGCAGTTGCTAAAACAATGCACAATAAGCGCTCAACTATCTCTGTTAAAACACGTTGCACTTTCGTTTTATACCAGTTCCAATATAGGGGGATCCTACACGTTTTTTTTTTTCAGTTTACAGTGACAGAAGTGCATTGTCTCAAATTATAGCATATTTTTGGGCATGAGCTTCCTCCCTGTTTTCGGTGCTGACCATAAAGTACAGTAAACATTACTAAAGAAGCTGATTGTAGGATGATTGACCGTCGCCTTCATTAGCAGACGTAATCGAGCCCCGTGCGGTACGCCTTATAAACTTCTAGCCCGTCTTCGGTTATCGGTGCTTGCCTCGACCATGCCGTAAGTTACCCAACAACTGTGCGCGCAATATTGGCCGTTTAAAAATACTCTATAATGGTTACTGGAAATACAACTCTCAAGCGAGGCCTACGCTATAACTGCTCTTTCTGCGAATCAGTACAGGGCCCTCTATGCGTCCGTAAGCCAAAACGTGAACATATGTCTCAGTGCTTAGTAATGGGTTGGCATTTCGAACTCCTGCTCGTTGTTATACTTACATATTTTGACGCCTGGCGTGAATCCACGCTTCAGCCATGAAATGGTGGATGTGTTAACGAGACTCCTTGTGCTACATGGCATTTGTATTGGGTTACATCCACAGCGTCATGTCCACAATCGTGAGATATTTTGACATGTACTTCATAGATCACAGTCACCTTTTAAATGCGAAGCATTTCTTAGCGAACTTCGGCAACTTTGAGCGTATCTATCTATCTATCTATCTATCTATCTATCTATCTATCTATCTATCTATCTATCTATCTATCTATCTATCTATCTATCTATCTATCTATCTAGCCGCTTACGCTTGAGTGCTCAAGTGGTCACCCCCTTAACTTGGCGTGAACCGAAATTAGCATGCGAGGGTAAGAGGATTTGGCGAACATGACGCGCTAGTTAAGATATAAATTATGTCACTATTCCGTCGCGTACGGCGTCGTCAAACATTTCCCGCACGACAGTGGCACATACCCACGGGCGGGTATGTGCCGCTGCTATGCGGGTATGTGCCACAGGTGACTGACACTTAGTATCTACCCGGGAACGACGAGAACATACATGCGCAATTTTAACGCGCAAGCGTTAAGGAATACTCCACATCGGTAGCGTCACCCCGACGAATGCAAAGAATAAATCCCAGGGTCTCAGCTGGAATCGAAAACAAGCATTAAGCGTGGCAGTGAAGCATATTACCTCAGAGCTACGCCATCTCTCAGAACTTCTTTTCAAGTACACGCTATCTTGAAAAATTGAATTGCTGCACAAACTTGAAGAAAGAAACAAGAGAGACAGGAAAGAGTGCAGTACTGCACTCTTTCCTGTCTCTCTTGTTTCTTTCTTCAAGTTTGTGCAGCAATTCAATTTTTCAAGTATGAACCAACTAGTCTGCAAAAAAGTATTGCTTCTACACGCTATCCTTCGTGAGAGAGAGAGATAAATAGAGAGAAAAGGCAGGGAGGTTAACCAAGCTTGGCTTGGTTGGCTACCCTACACTTGGTGGGGGGGGGGGGAGGAGAATAATAGAACGGAAAGAGATAGAAAAGAAGAGGAGTAAGAAAGAGAAGCATGAATAGTCAGTTCGAGACTACACAGCACGGTCTCGCACAGTTCTTTCACAAAAGTTCGTGAAGTCTGGTGGTCCTTAAAAAGTACAAGAGGGCTTTCGTGGCTTTGCGCGTATGGGAAGCCGTCGGCCAAGGTCTCAGGATCTTCTCTTCTGTAAGCGGCCGTGAATCCAGTTGACAGAGCTTGGCTTCCATAATACGTCGTTTGGTCAGGTATGCTGGGCAATGACATAGAATGTGCTCAAGCGTTTCCTCGTAGGCGCAGATCTTGCATGCCGAAGTGCTCGCCATTCCAAGGAGACGAGAGTACAAATTCGTAAATGCCACGCCCAATTTCATGCGACACAGTAAAGTTTCAGCGCATCGTGGGAGCCCGCATGGCAAACGAAGTTGAACGTTTGGGTCGATCGAATACAGGTGCGTGTTGGAGAAAGCCTGCGTATTCCATTGTAGGAGAGATATACGGCGAGCAAGTGATTGTAGTAGCCTTGCAGCGTCCGTTCTCAAGAGTGGTATGGGCGTGCGCTGGTCTTGGTCATGAGCCGATCGAGCAGCTTCATCCGCGCGGTCATTGCTGACAATTCCGCAATGACTCGGCAACCACTGAAATACAATATTGTGACCTTCCGTGAGCGCTTCGTGGTAGTCGTGCCTTATCTGATATACTGATTGTTCATGTAATCCGTGTTGCATAACAAACCGTAGTGACTGTAAGGTTGACCTGGAGTCGAAAAAGATGGCCCATTGGTTTGGTTGCTGGCGAAGAATGTACTTTACTGCACCTTGAAGTGCAGCGAGCTCTGCTGCTGTCGACGTCGTGGTGTGAGAAAACTTGTACTGAAGCAACGCATTTTCAGATGGAACAACCACTGCTCCTGTGGAGCTATTGGAATTAGTGGAGCCATCGGTATAAACATGTATGCGGTCGAAGTACCTTTCGTCCAACAGACGCAAAGTCAATTGCTTCAGGGCTAGCGTTGATATGCGTGCCTTCTTAAAGATTCCAGGAACTGATAAGCACACATCAGGTTGACGAAGACTCCATGGCGCAGTTGCTGGATGCATCGCAAGTTTGAAGCCAGGCGGTAGTATGTCCTGATGTTTTGTCACGATACCGCAGTACGAGGAATGGGGCCTCCGAGCTGTCAAACACGCTAAATGATGTGACGGTAGCCGTGATAAATGCCGAATGTGCGCTCTCAGCGTCTCGACAATGAAGTGCGTTGTGACCGGTTGTTCTTGTGCAATAACAATAGTTGACACTGTCGATGAGCATCTTGGAAGGCCAAGGCATGTCCGAAGTGCTTGGGCTTGTACACTTTGCAGTGCACAGATGTTAGTCTTGCACGTGTTGTACAGAACAGGAAGGCTGTACTGGAGAGTTCCGAGAAAGAGGGCTGTGTAAAGCTGCAACATGGAGTGCACGGATGGGCGCCATGATTTTCCGGCGACGAACTTGAATACATTCTCAATGCCAATGAGCTTTCTCTTCAGGTATGTGACATGCGGGCTCCAGGTGAGGTCACGATCTACGATGACACCTAAGATTCTATGAGTGCTTTTATATGGGATTGATCTGCCATCGATGCACAATGAGTAGAAAGACATCGGTTTGCGTGTAAACGCCACCGCTGCGCATTTTTCTGTGGCGATAGTCAAACCTTGCTGGCGAAGGTATGTCGATGTCATTGTTGCCGCTTTCTGTATTCTTGCGCGCACTTGAGGCCGTGTCACGCCGGACGCCCAAATGCAGATATCGTCAGCGTAGAGAGGTATAAAAGCCGTCTGTGGCAGCATTTCGGTGAGCCCCACGAGTACCAGGTTGAAAAGAGTTAGACTCAAAACACCGCCTTGTGGCACCCCACGACTTGTGAAATACTTATTCGTGGACCCATATTCAGTTAAAACGAACATGGATCTCTTTGTGAGGTAGCTTCTTACCCATCGAAAGACACGACCTCCAAGTTCAGCTGCTTCAAGAGCATTGAGAACAGTCTCGTGGGACACGTTGTCATGGCTCATCCCGCGCACGCGCACTAACTACGGCAAAGAAATGCTGTGCTTCCTCCTGCCGTTTCACTTGAATGCCATATCGTCTTCCATTTGAGTGACTGTTCTGATTGTAAGTGTAGTAAGCGTATGGGCACATGCCCCATATTTTTTTTACTTTGGTGCTAATCTTGCAATCTTCTTTTCTTGCATCGTTACACTCTCTTATTGATATCGTATGTGTAAGGAAATAATTACGGTCATTTCTTTGAGTTTTATTACTTTTCAATCTTCATGCTTTATTATGCTTATGCTTTATTATGCTTATGCTTATTATACTTTATGCTTTATGCTTGCTCAAATTTTTGTACATTGCCACTGCAATAAAAGTGTTGCCTATGCTGCCCATTTGTAAGGGGTCGTGGTCCCATTCAAGCCCACTAGAGGCTTTTTGACCACGGCCCTCAGCATCCCGAATGTTGAAAATAAATAAATAAAAATAAATAAAATAAATAGGCACCCTTCACGTCTAAGAACAGAGCTACCAACAGCCGCTTCTGAGCTTTCTGATGCTGAACAGAGGTCACTAAGTCAATAACGCTATCAACTGAGGACCGACCTCGTCGAAAACCAGCCATAGCATCAGGATAGATGTTATAATGTACCAGGTACCATTCCATGCATGCAAGTAGTATCCTCTCCATGACCTTGCCAACGCAGCTTGCTAGTGCTATAGGCCGGTATGATGCCAAATCGAATGGAGACTGTCCGGGCTTCAGCAAAGGCACCAGGCGACTACACTTCCACTCATATGCACCATTCCATCATGCCAAGACTTATTGAAAATGTCCAGGAGTCAGCGCTGTGCCATCGGGCCTAGGTGACGTAGGGCAGTATAGGTCACTCTATCCGGACCTGGGAACGATGAGCGTCTGCATGTGTTCAATGCCGCATGAAGTTCTTCCATGGTGAACGCAACCTCCATTTGCTGATCTCGTGCGACCGGAGCATCCTGTGGCGATAGATCGATCGGTATAGAGATGTCACCGGTGATCTTTGCACAAAATTCCCCAGAAACATCTATTCTTCGTGAAACATCAATAGTGGTTGCAGTGCTGCCTACCCGATCTTGTAAGCATCGTATATGTACTCTTTTGATACAGCCGTCATGTCGGGTTAACGTCAATTGTGATTAGTTGCCATGCGCTCAAGTTGACCTATGTAGCAGTGTCCAGGGCCAACAACCTCGCGTGCATCAGTGCTTTGTATAAGCTTCTGGTGTTGCTAATGCGCATGTTCCAGTTGGCATCGTTGCGCAAGTGCAAACAACTGACTATATAATTATCTGCAACTCTTCAACTCATGGCTGTGCGTGCAGAATTTCTACAAATGTTGTGTCATTTTATGACGATTCACTCAATGAAAAATTGCAACACGGTCACCTTCCCTCCACATGCTTTGCATAACGTCGATTCCCAGGTGCGTGGGATCTGATAAATTTTTTTCTGTGTTTTTGTTTATATTGGTGGTTTCACGCAGTAATATAGTTAATATATGTTTACCTACTGTGAGCATGAGTTTATGAAGTATATAGTCAGAAAAAAATTGCCGTATGCGCATGTTTTTTTTAGGTTCGACACCCAGCAAACAGAAAAGTTTTATTCAGTTTATTTTATTTACAGATGCTTGGCTTACGTGATAGAGACGCGGATGGGTGACGTCGAATATTTTCGTTCAGGGGGCATGTAAATGACTACTCATTTAATAAATGTTACATATTAGACAATTCTAACGCTGATGTATTAATGGCACAACGGGTTAACGCACTCCGCAGCTACTGTTCACCGTATCACTCACATTTGCTTGAATTGCACATTTATTGTTAGTTTCTTACCTTTGCTTCTAAAACATTATTTGAATGTTAACATACCTGCTTCGAAGCAGCCACAATTTTCATTTGCGAGAGAGTTGCCTTGCGATTGCGAAGGAGTGATGCTAAATGCCTTTTTATTACAGCACCGTCTGTATGTCAATCTTGGTGCAATCAGTCATGAACGATTAACGATTATATTGTGTAGTTGTTATTGCAGGCAGCAACCAATTTTCGCACCCGCATTTGCCTCCTTGGGCCCGTGCTCGGGTCGGACTTGTTGTGCGTGCCCGGATGCAAGATTCTCAAGGTTAGTCTTTGATGGTAATAAGACGTCCATATCACTTTTTATAACTGTAGCAAACAATTTGAAATCAATTTATGCGAAAATTTGTTTTGTCTTATTGACCTAAATGTTTACATTTTTTTGGCAGATCTGCCCCCATATGCAACTGGGTGTGCTAGCACTGCTAGTTTACCGGTGAGAACTCAAAAATTCCATTACTGCAGCCATCATAAAATTTATGCTTCTAATAACATTTTCATTGAACAAAGATCAAACCTTAACAAAACGAGAAGAATACTAGAATTCCCGAGGTTTGCATTTTTTTTGGCCAAACATACAGCAACGATTAATTTTACCAACGAAACTTACGTTTGCAGCGACGTCAAGAACACTAAACTAATAACGAACATAACATACAATATTTTGATCAGCAAAAGAACAGTAAAGCCCAGATCCTATAAGTGAGAGAGAGCGATGAGTTAGTAATTACGGATGCAAGAATAAAAAAATAGCGAAATGCTTTCACGCGGGTACCAAAGCTTGCATCATGAATATCAGGTACAAAATAGTGCTTCTAGAAGAAAGAAAAAAATAAACATAGTATACCCTTTGCCTTAAAGTGCCAAGAAATGATGGAACGTAACTCGCATTAGATTGCTTGCGATATTTTGAATTTAAATTGAGCGCATTTGGCTGAACGTGCATAAGACTGATGTACCGATTTGCGGTCAGTGATTACCGTTGTGCACTCCCGTAAGAACGCCCCAACATCCATCCTATTTAGTTTAAACTGCGAACTGTAGTCTTGTTTCACGCGCACCCAATTTCATCTTGCAGATGTTTTGCCTTAAGGCAAAAGACAAAGAAAAGAAGGAAAAGGGTAACACTTCTGCCTGCTATACTTTCACGACGGTTGGTGGCAGGAGGAAAGACAGAACGAAATGTTAGTCGCTATTACTATCGTAGTTGCTCGCTGAGACGAGGCTCCTGGTTTTTAAATAGAAAAAAAAATTGATGATTGATATCTTTTATTATAGAGATGGCGTTGACGCTGAAGTCCTAGACTGAGCACGTGTCGGAAAGTTCCCAGTAGAATTACGCCAGTAGATAAAATATGGTTTATTGCTTATTAACTGTGCAGTTTTTTACCGTTTCAGACGACGGTATTGTTTCAACTTGTTTGTTTGTAACGTTTCATGCACACTTGTGCAAGCGAATGCGGCTATCTTGTTCAATATGCACACGCATCAGCAGACTATGATGGTAGCGTGGTGGAATACCTGAAAAACCACACAAAGCGCCACAGTTGAATTCTGCTTGAAACCCTGGATTAACGCCTTCGGCACTAATCGGTATTTTACGCTTACAGAAGACATCTATGTTTTCTTCACAATGATCCCCGCTGGCACTGGTACCAAAATTTCTATGACACGGGCTGTTTAACGGTTTTTTGCTGAAAAGCGTATGTAACCTGCTTTTATACTTGCCATTGAATGTAAATACTGCATAATTTAGTTGCCGGCATTGGGTAACTCCGGAGTTTTTACGATAAGCATGCCGTAGTGTAGTTCATCTCTCTTCGACCTTCAATTTTGTATAAGTATCCGTTCACGGACAGATTTTTATACGAAATATTTCGAATCAACTGTGCACGGCAATCATGTGTAAAACCGACACCGACATACACCGAAAAATTGTAGTAATGTTTTGAGGTTGTCCTATTATATGACTGATAATCGCATGGAAAATATTGTAAGCCTGTGTGCTCCGATTTGGTTGCACTGTAATGCGGTAAAAAGAAGCCACAAGTAAAAGAGAAGATGACTTTTATGAGTATTATAATTACAATCATTCAACCTTAAGGCTAAAATAGATTGGCTATATTGCTTCAGGTTCAAAACTAACATCAACTAATACCTGCCTCGAACAAAAAATAGAAGCTTGTGAATAACGCACGGGAAGTCAAATGGCAGCGAGAACGACGCGGAAGGCACATGCGTAGTATATTGGCATGAATATTTTGTGCTTAGAAAGCACCTAGCTTGCAACACATAAATGGGCCATGTTTTAACAATGTGTTGCACTGTCTGGGAAGGAACAAAGACCTGCTTCATTTTCGAAGCATTGAGCAACAAAACGTCACCTAAGTCAAAGTACTGCCACGTGCGCAAAAATAAAGCCCTGTAAGGTCGTGCTTTCTTTTCTTCTTTGTGTTTTTCTCTCGTCATTTTTGCTAGTCTATGGAAGTCGCGCCATATGAAGCAATGCGAATATAAAGTTTTCGAGTGATATTTGATGTCAGACGACATTAAAAGGCGTTGAGCGACTAAGCACAAGCAAGCGTTAAACTAAAGTGCTCTGGTTTTTTCAACACAAATTGCCTCAATAAGCACACGTGTACGATTACTGCTCAACTCTCAGCTCAAGTTATATGGCATGAAGTTGAAATACATTCAGCACAGGCTAGCGCTCTAGCCCACCAGGTTGCTTTTTCAGCACCTTTTTTTTATGTCAGAAGCATAGTTGCTAATGTACTGAACAGTGCAAAAGGAGATACGGCATTTTATCAACCTTTGTCTTCGAGCAGGGTGTTGATTTGCGGTCGAATGTGGCTCACCATAAGAACGACTTTGCACAAGCCTATGCAATGGCCATGTGCAGAAGATCCAGAGAAAGTCATTTTCGAACCCAACTCGACAACTGTCAAGCTCATCTTCACATAGCACTGATCCAATGCTACATATGGGAAGGCAGCATGAGATTTTAATCCGATGTGTACCTCATTAGGGGCAAGAATATAGTTACCGGTATTTGTTGCTGTGAAAATGACGAAATGGCCTTAGGTGTTTCACTATTTAATTTTGACTAAGAGAGATAGTGTGACCATGTTGCAGCGTTAACGATTCCGCTAACTACGAGTTGTGAGAGAAAGACGCACGTCTATCCTATCGCATGACTGGTCAAAAATAAATAATGTTTTCGCTACTTGCTACCTATGCAGCACGATATGAAACCGCCGCTAATAGAACGTGTTGGAGGGGAGGGAGGGGGGGGGGGGCAACCGGTGCACTTTCTGCTTCGACGAGTTATTCCTTGGAAAGCTAGTTACCGCACTGAGAGACCGTGTATTTCGGGAAAAAAAATCATGTGGTGCAGCCATGCAAAATATAATGCAAGGCGATGGTGTTGTGGAATAATCAGGTTGCTGCTGGGTTTTTTAGGCAATATATATATATATATATATATATATATATATATATATATATATATATATATATATATATATATATATATATATATATATATAAGGGAAACAAGTGTATACTTAAGGGCTCGTTTTTCGTGTTTTACACAATAGTAATGAGACCTAACAGACAATAATGCCAAGGAAGGTATAATGGAAGTTATTAGGTCAATTGTAATGTAAATGAGAAGAAAGAAAAGTGGGTGAAAAGATAACTTGCCGTGGGCAGTATCCGAACCTGTGACCTTCGAATAACGCGTTCGATGCTCTACCACTGAGCTACCACGACAGCCATCCCCCCAGCCACTTTATTGGGTATCTATGTCAATTTAAACATGGGAGTGTCAGTCAGCGCCACTAGTAGCCATGGCGGCGAATGTGGTACACTCTTTATGAGCCTGTTTGGCGTCACGTAGCACGTGAACTTATTACTAATTGGCAGCTGACCAATTGTCCACCTTATACAACCTAGAGGCACCAAGTCTGCCAGTACGAGACCCTCGTTAATGAATAAGGGAAACAAGTGTATACTTAAGGGCTCGTTTTTCGTGTTTTACACAATATTAATGAGATATAACAGACAATAATGCCAATGAAGGTATAGGGGAAGTTCTTATGGCAGGATCCGAACCTGCGACCTTCGAATAACGCGTTCTATGCTCTACCACTAAGCTACCACGACAGCCATCCCACCAGCCACTTTATTGGGTATCTATGTCAATTTAAACGAGCTCTTCAGCTCGCCTAGTTCTGCTGAAACAAGGCAAAACATGTCTGTCGGTCATGCAAATGAAGATCAAGTTCAAAAAAGCGTATTATACAGCCTGACAAAACTTTTCGTTTCATCTACCCCCCCCCCCCCCCTCCAAAAAAAAAGTTAAGGGTTTGCCGACGAGGCACCCACGATATTTCTTCTTTCTTAAGGGGCTAGTTGTTATAACCGGAAGTGCTTGAAATTCCAACAAGTGCATGCACGTCGATGACACTTCACAAGCTTAATGTTCCTGCAAACTATAGCGTAAGCTCACTTTTATAGTTTGTGTAGAATTTTGTAAACATGTATTTTGACCTAAACCACGATAGCAAACGTTCGAAGCTGGGGTGCAAGTGTGGTCATAAATATATGCTTGTCCTCTTCTGAAGAGACAATAAATATTCTTCAGGGCATTCTTTGAACTACAGTGTGATTTAAAATTAATAATTTACACCTGTGTTATAGTGGTTTTAACTTTACTTTTTGAGCGAACGTAAACAAAAAAAAAACGAACGCATTCTTCCTTTCCCGATAACTAAATGTTAGTAAGAATTGAATTGAAAAGAAAGAGTGCAGAGTGGGAGGCAACAAAAGACCTGGCTTGCAAAAAGCGCTGCAAGGAAAATAATTGAAGGCACGTGAGTGTGAAGTTTCCTAGCTCATCAAAACTTTGCCTATCTTTGAGAGTAATCAGCGCTGAAGGAAACAGTTCATGAAATGTTTCTTGTTTACTGGCGTGTCCAACATTCAGTTCGTGAACGAGCTACCACTCCTTAATCTTTAAAATAAGGCATTCATGGAAGTACGTTCTCGTCTTAACAAGTGAAACATTCAGAAAGTAGCGGAAAAAAAAAAGCTGAACCATCACTAAGTTAGGCACCGCTTAGCCCCAGTAGTGCTGGTGCTGACCCTGCTTTGGTTGAGATTTTACTCTAGCCAAACCAGGGGGAGTGCATGGAAAGTCTTAACGTTACGTCATACAACAAGTTACTCTCTAGACGCCAATGTAGTTGACGTTCATGGCAAGTCTACGATCTGCATACAACTACGACACTCAAGTCATCGAACCACATTGTAGAAAGCTTGTCTCAAAGTAAAAAATGCGGCACAGATAACTGCTCACCGAATGCTTCGCAAGAATTTAATCACCACAAGGCGTGGGATCCACCCATTTTTTCCATCAGTTTCTTATTTAACTATCTTCGACATCATCATTAACATGAGGTCGCCAAGCAGAAAGTGAAAAAATTGGTAAGTAAACGAAATGTCCAGTGAACTCCAGGAGCGTTTACTGGAACCGTCGCGAACCTCGGATCATGCTAATGGTGAGCAGAGTCGCGTCTCTTCCCTTGAGACGCACTCGGTGAAGGACGATCCTTTGGGGCTGTCAGCGGGTGCCCGTTACTCTCAAAGCGGCTCACTCGTATCCCTCACACTCAATCTGTCCCCACGCTTAGAAACAATATTGTTTTATCTCCATGAAGCGTTCTTTGTCCAGTGATAATAGTCGAGTGCTAGAAGGTTCTGGACACTTTAGCTAGATGAAAGTTATGACCATCCTCTTGGAAGTCCTTAGGGACAAGACACCGCTCCTTCGCAGAAACGCGGACGTACGTGCAACTCTTCCGCCTCGTTATCATTTGTTGTGGGTTCAAAAAAGGTGAAAATAAAGCAGAGACAATATACAACTACCAAATTTTGACACAAGACGTTTACGGGTCTTAATTTATCATTGTCTTTTATATGTAATGTTTTTTTTAGTGCCACGACTGACATAGTCGCATTAATTATCCTCGTCTCCGCATTCTATTAATCAGAAAACAAGGGTGTACCAGGCTGAATAAATAGGCAATGTTTGATGGCTATACAGCGTAGAGCATTCAGTCTTGTCCGTGAAAATGAGGCGTTCATTCGCTAGCCCATTTCGATGGCTAATGAATCACGCTTAATGGAGCGATAGATAAGTTCTGCATGGCCAGTGTGCTTCATTCATAACGTAACGACCGTAAGTAAAGATTTTATAAATAAACAGGTACATACACAAAAATAGATATATGTGCTTAATTTCTATAAATTTCAATGAAAAAGTACTGAAACAAACGATAGGTATTGTGCTATCATGAAGCGAAATCATAGCCAGAAGCCAATAAGTCTCGAAACTAAGTATACGATTATTCACATTACAGAGGTTACGCCATTACGCCAAGTTTGTTTCTATCGTGCTTTATCAGCGCTCTTAAAATGTACTTCATCGTATCAAACATCGAATCTATTGAGGAGACTAGCACCCTTACGCTGCACTGATCGTCCTGTACTTACGTGTAGCGTAAGTACAGGATACACACACACAAACACAAGCACACACACACACGAACACACACACACAAACCGCAGTTTCCCACGGTGTCGTGCACTGCTCGCTAATGGCCGTAATTGCAATAGGAGATGACGACGAGGGCTGCAGTAGGACTACTATTCATCTATCATTCACCCTGCAGGAACATTTGAGTGTCTCTTTATGGCTTGTCTTCCCTTCAAAACTTAAAACGTATGCATCATTACGATCTCCACTATTCAGTGTTTTTTCAGCAAGATAAGTAACACTAAAGTTTCTGCGAGTGTGAAGCCATGAGAAGAGTAAAAAAGGAAGGAATCATAAGAAAGAAAATTTAAGCAGGATCCAGGTATACGATACATGACATTTTGAGTCAACGTATAGAGAACGCTGCAACGTTTCTTGAAGTAAACGAGAAAGAAAGTACACTAAGATCTATTCTTTACAACTGGGTTTTCTTCAAACTTCAGGTACCGTTTTATAATAAAGGTACATCATTATCCTCTTTTTAATTCCCTCTGAGGGCTGAGAGTATAAAACCTATAGCTAGATTAAAAAATTGGTGTACAGTATATATAGTTGCGATTGATCGGTTGAGGTTGCGTAGTCTCATCACAATGCATTCAATGTGACGGCACCACAATATAGTAAAAATTATGCGAAAGAATATGTCTATGTTGAAATAGATAGTGCTCAGCGTAGTAACTGAACTGTCAGTTTGGGTCACCGCTGCGACACAGTCGTTACGGTGCTCTACTGCTGACCCTAAAGTCGTGGGTTGGATGCCGGCCACCGCAGCTGTATTTCTATGGTGGCAAAATGGTAGAGGTTCCTGTACTGTGCGATGACTTTGCACATTTAAGAACACCAACAGCACACATTTTCTGTGTTTGCACCACGTCATGCCTGATCATTAAATCACAGTTTGGCACGTAATTATTATCTATATGTTGCATAGCGGCGTCAGTCTGACGCCGCTATGCAACATATACGTCAACATATACGTCAACATATACGTCAACATATACGTCAACATATACGTCAACGTCTCTGAAAGAACAGAGACGTTGACGATTGCGTGTCAGCCGGGAACAACTCCGAAAGCGTTTATTGCACGCATTTATATAAGCAAAAGTGGAAAGGCAAAGGTAAGAACAAATAAAATTTAAAAAAAAAGCCTGCCGCATGCGCAATCGCAGTTCGCGCATGACGCCGTAATGTGATACCGTATTTACATCACTATATTACCGTATTATGTCATCGTAAGAACGTCGTACTTACCATGTAAATCAAATATTTCTTCAGGCACCTCAAATTTTAATGTGTAACAACAGCAAGTTAATAATAATCATTGACGTATACCTCCCAAAACCACCATATCATCATTGTAGATGCCATAGTGGAGGGCTACGGAAATTCTGAACACCTGGGGTTCTTTAACGTGCATCTAAATTTGAGCACATAGGCCTAGTGCATTTTCACCTGCATTGAAAATGCGGCCGCCGTGGTCGGGATTCGATCCTGCGACCTGCGGGTCAGCAGCCGGCTGCCTTACCTCCTAGTGCACCGTGGCGGGTATAACAGCATATTCTATGTCATTTGTGGAAATGTGATAATTTCGGGGCGCTTTAATCCGGAACAGATGCGTAGCTGCTGAGATCGCAATGGTGGCACCAGCAGTTTATTACTTGAAGGGGGGGGGGGGGGTCACGATAAGGGAGTTTTTTTAGTGGGCAAGGAGGCTGGGAACATAACATAAAACATATTCGTAGTGCTTTGACTATGCTTGTTCTTGGGTGGACAAAGGGAGAAGGGGAACGAAAATTTTACAGATGTTATAGCACCCCCATGCCCTCCGCTGGTACCATCCCTGTGTGATCGCATAGTGACCTGCATGTTCGAAACTCCCAATAGAGTATCATGAAAGCACAACTTTGTATTGTATCAAAAGATCGCGTTTTGGGGTGGGAAACGTTGCGCATTCAATCGGACAAGCACAGGAGGGAACCACTGAGTAAACGAAAAGAGCGTTAGAGGTGGCGCTGTCATGAACTTTCTTATATACTTTCATGTTTCTGGTAGAGTCCTTAAAAGTGTTTCAGAATGTTGGTTTAACATAGCCCTACGCGGCCAAAAGTTGTCCTCGTTGACTTGCAACAGCAGTAACGCTTTGGGAACTTTGACAAATCTGCAGCGTGAGTGCTATTGGAGGACATAACTTTTCACTTTCAACATACAACACGTCAGCGTTTAAATTCACTTGGCGAAGTTTACCGCGAAGTACGAAAAATACCCACCCTTCACTTGTTTCCTGTTAGCTCTTTAACATTTTTATTCCTTGTGTTTTTCTCTATCATCAGTTTCCGTCTCTTTGAATGTTTCCTTTTTATCTGAGTTGCCTTTCTTTATTTCTGCGCTCAACTTATTCCCACTTCTTTCGAACCCAGCTTTCAAACACTCCGTCTTTGCACCATCTCTGTTTTTGTTTATGACTTTTTCTTCCGCTACCTGAGCGCAAGTCTGCCAAAAAATACACAGCTTTAATGGTGTTCGTTTAGCTTGCCACGAAAAGAAGGTAAAGTTGAAAGAGCAACAAGTGCAGGAATAATAAAGTTACAAACACGAAGAACACATCGCCGGCTCACCGCAGTTCAGGCGCCCACATCAAGCTTTAATTTGTTCTTGTTCCAGACCAACATACTCTATACGAGGGACATCAGTAAGCACTTCACGGAGCAGCCCACCGGAAGAGCCAGCGTCAGCAGCAGAGGTCGGCAAAACTTGTTAAACTGCTTCAGACTCACTTATTAAACATATTTTGCACTTTAGACTTACTCGGACTGACACTCACCATACATTTTCCTGAGACGGACTTCTTCGCACTCACCCTTCCAAAAATTTCCTTCAACCGAACCCACTCCAACTCAAGCTCATTAAAACATTACTCACCCAAACTCACGCAGACTCAAGCTCATAAAACATTACTCACCCGAACTCACTCAAACACAAGCTGACAAAAATATTACTCACCCGAACTCACTCAGACTCAGACTAACAATCAGTCTGAGTGTGAGTGAGTTGGGGTGAGTCGACTCGTGAGTCTGTTAGTCTTTGCCAAGACACTGCTAAGGTTTTTGAGAAAGGTGGACCCGGTCAAGCGGCTGTGACAGTAATGTCGCGTTCCAGGCTAGATTATTGGACTCGTATTGACTAGGTGCTTGTGCGCGTGCTGTGTGATGTGCTACCTTTCTGTCCTTTCCCTCTCTTTCTTCTCCTTTTTTCAATCTCACCTATTCCTTTCCCACGTGTAGGGTAGCAAACTGGTTATCCTGGACTGGTTTACCTCGCTACCTTTCTTTCTCTACAATTCTCTCTCTTTCAATTCTGGTGTACATGCTCTTTAACACCAATATCTCACGTAATCAGTGCTCTTCTTGGCACCGATTGATATGGCACATTTGAGTACGAGGGAGCTGTGAGCAGGGTCATTTTTCTTGAAAGAGATGAAAACATAAGATATATTTATCAGGAACTTCCCAGCAATAATATGCGAGGGGCATGTCAAGACACCCCTCTGATCAACAAATATTGAAATGATGCATGAAGGACACTGCTTTCGAATATGTGGTAGTAGCCGTGAGTTCATGTAAGGATGATAGTAATGCTGAAGAGTGCATAGATAGGACTTTAGGTCAGAAAAAGAAAATGTAACTGACTCAGGCTCACTCAAGAAATATATCTTGCGCATTTGACTCACTCGGACTCACAATCACAAAACTTTCTTCTGCTGGACTCACTCGGACTTATATTCACGGCTCGATCTGAGTCTGAGTGAGTTCGTGTGAGTCGACCTATGATTGGCAACAATGACGATGTAGAGATGAAAGGTAGCGGGCAAGGCACCGGCAAAGACACGCAGAGACAAAAGCTCCAGATGTTGGATCAAGATGTGTTGTGAGTGTGGTGGCCACATGGCCGCTAATTAAGGTCTCACCCCACAAACGAGGTCGTTCATGGGCAGTAGAAGCGACGTAGGGTGTTGGGTTTCATTGTATTTTCGCTTGAATGGCAATGACCTTCCTTGTCTTCCTCCGAATGGTGAACAAAAATTATTGTCGAGTACTAGCGTGTATAGGTTGCTCACTCAGGCGTATCGTGACCATTTACACAAGCACTGAACCTCAATAAGAGAAATAGTCGAAGCATTCGCTGTGTGAAAAAATGGTCAGGTGTGTGTTAGCGCACCGCCCATGACAGTACCTGATTGCAAGCTGACGTATTTAGAGAAAACTTAATAATACTGCATGTTTAGTCTTCTGCAACGTGCATGGGTTGCGCGAACATGTTTCGTTCTTCTTTGTTCCCACTGCTTTTCGTTTTCGCTTCAATTTAGCAACCAGTTGTCAGCCAGCACTCGTGCTATTTAGCCTTTATTTGTGATTCGTCTCCGAGCTGTTCCGTTATGAATATAAACTGCGTTCTTGGCCTTTAAAAGTGCTGGCGGCCATTACACAACACTACACTTATCTGCCGTCAGGAATAAATTAACGTGCAGCAAACTTCATTTACTCATCCTCGTTCAGTAGTCAATACGGTCCATGCATAACCTATCAATCCACTATAGGTTACTTTAGAAAGCTGCTCTAAGACTCGATATACGGGCTCCAGTAGTCTATTGGGGCCGTGCTACGTTTCCTCAAAGCCAGCGTCAGCCAAAACAAGACTGCAAAGTTTGACCACGTAGTTGCACTGAAAGGGTCGTAAAAACTGCGCAGCTGGATCATGAATAACATATCTCTGTCGCTAAAGCACTTTCGCCTGCTGCTTGACGTAAATACAAGAAGCCTCTTTCGCTTCATAGATAAATCGCACTCTCAACGCAAGCGCTGACCTGGTCCACGTTACTTAGCTGTTCACCGAGCGTATAAAATCATATTTGGCGAAATATGTAAATTGTCTACATTGCACATAGAATGTGCTGTTTAATGCGGCAACCGAACGTAGCATCCCAATCAGTAGCCAAATAAAACGCACATTAAAATTTTTTACACCCCGCGTGGTACCCCAGTTGAAGAGGCATTGACTACTGATGCTCGCAATTCCTAATTATTCATAGGTTACTGCCATTGCAAACCTACAGTTGTGTCATTCATATATTTCAGCATTAGCTCTTGGGGACTAAAATTGATTGAAGGTTTTTCAATAGACTGTAATTTAACTATTAACGCGCGTTGTAGTGGAGCACCTAGTTTGGGAATAAGGAGATGCTGATCTTTATTAGGCGAACGTTACAGGAATTTAGGTGACAATAAATCTGGTGAAATTGCACCCGGACCGAAAATGGGTGCTATTTATTAGAGTTATGTGGTACTGTGGCAAAGCCTTCGTATATAAATAATTTTGTGGATGAGTCTATAAATAGGGCCGTTGCCTCTTTGCGTCGTGATAATAACACTGTGCGTGCATTCAATGTGTTTTCATGGGCTCATATTATAGTTCTCTTCACACAATGTAATTGTTCAGCTTTTCCTGGACATTTTAGATGTACCATACATAAAGGCGCTTGTGACATTTGACCTGTATTTATGTATAATGGCGTTTTATAGATTGTTTTCATACCTCTGCAATGTTTCTTATAATAATAAATGTTGGAGTCATGTAAAACAAAACTTTTAATTTATATTGCAGCAGCTTCATTACATTGGCATTCATCTGTTCGCGTGCACTCGTGTCAATTAAACAAGTGAGACTACGAATGGCGTAGTTTCCCAGCGTCGAAAACAAAACAACCTCTCGACTTTATTGCCTGACTCATTGCATAGGCCTGTACTCCGACATATGTTAGAACTTAATCACCACATTTCAGGTGGCAAGAACCAAGCTTTCCACAACAGTTATCTCACTATTCGTGAGTGGAGTGCCCAGTGAGTAACTCGGGTAACTCGGCCGCACGTAATGCCTCAAGAGCAAAGTCGTGTATTCCCAAAGTGAGCAACTGCACTGTTATGCTGCGCAAAGGTACCGCAGCTAACTGCCCTCGATGCTGGGTCGTGTTTCCATGACTCAATGATACGTGATGCCTACCACTGAACAAGCTTCGTCTATTGATTCAAAGTGGATACAACGAAAGTACGCTAGCCCCCTCCGTCTTCGACAGCAATTGTGGCAAATGGCTGCGCTTCGCTTTGGAAAATATTGCATGCAGTAGTCCAGAATGTAAATTAGATGGCGGAGATTAATCTCTACAGTGCATATCACCAAATGAGCCAAGCCTAAAAAACCATGACACGCTCGTATCAAGAGACAAGAGCGAAATAATAACAAATAGATTCTACACCTAACCCCGTTCCCAAAAGTGATGCATTCGGGTGGGGGTGAAAAAGAAAGGAGAAGCGGTTCCACTATATGGTTGAATATATCTGAAGTCCTCCAAAACAAAATAATTAAAATTGTGAAGCTTGCACAGCACCCTGCGATGCTTGAAACAGCGATTTTGGATGACTTTGAAGTATAATCTGATTGCTCCGAGATTGTTGCTAGCTATTGAAGCTATGAGGTTGTTATTAGGTTGGCTCTACAGGCTGTTACTTAGTTTTTAGCTAGGTGGTGCTAGGTTCTTCTTATGTTGAATCTCAACGCAAAGACGTTCAAGTCAAACCGCAGACAGCCACAGACTCAACATAGACGTCTAAACTTCGGAGACGGGAACTGGTGCTGAAATCGGGCGTTTGCATCTCCCGTATATCTACGGACACGTCATCGTTCACGTAGGGCTTTCATCACGCCGTGGTCTTCTCACAGCAGCCGCTGCCTTTCCCGCTGCCTAGCATTCTTTTGCTATTCGTAACGCTCAAGTACATGTGCTTCAGCGAAGCTGACACGTGCTGCCACGGTGTTTAACAACGGGCTAATCGCGATGGGTTATTACATCTGATCTCAAATACCGAAAAAATGTGTCTAGAATTCCACAATATTCTTGATTGGTGTTTGTCACCAGTCTGTTACCTTTTTCATTTTTAGTGAACTAGCTGTGAGTAAAGGGATTCGCCGGAATTTCGTAGCCCATACCCAGTCAGGCTGATGACGATGAAATTTTTGGTAGCCACATATGCACACGAAAGTTCCTACGGCAGGCCTAAACGCCTTCATCGTTAAACATAGTCAGAAACAGTATCCCTTTGTAGAAGCATGTATATCGCTTAGCCAAGCACCAGGTACATCTGCAGTGTATATGCCAAATCACCAGGCTTCCTTCTTTTTTCTATAAAGAGATCTTCTTGCAACGTACCTGTTCAATTTAATGTAGATGAACGGTTTCGCCGAGCAGCTTGTCATGTCGACGACATGTACATTGACGGCACGTATCAAAATTAACGTGGTGTGTCTCATTATTCAGCAAATTAAAAGAAACAAGCACATAGGGCTACGACGCTTAGGGTGGATGAAACGCGCAGAGTCAATAAATCTGCAGTCAGCACGCCTTTTTTTGCCGCTGTGCCCGCATGGTTCATCTCCAGACACGCCGTGTGCATGAGATGCTATACCGCTGCATCTCTTACTTCACACGGGTGATGTTCACAAAGTATTCATCCGTGTTACGAAAATTCGGTCGAGTAGCAAGCACGAGAGGACGGCAGAGAGAGACCACTTGTTTGGCTTCACGATTAGAAATTGGTTTGCAGACGCTTCCATAGTTAACGTGGAAGTGCGCAGTTCCACTTGAAACCCGCGTAATCAATGAATGTGCTTCGCCTGCTGGTCCACGGCACTCAAGTTTCAGCTCGGTCATGTCTCCTCCAAGAATGAAAACAAAACGCACTTGTGCACTAGAAAATGTGCCGTGGGTACGACGAAAGAAAAGTGGTTAGGCGAAAGAAGCTGCTTCAAAAAAAAAAAAAAAAGAGGAGAAAAACAGTGTGCTCAGAGGTCTTTTTGCAAAACAAGCAAGTTTCTTAAATGTGAACTTCCTTACCAGAAATTGAGACAAAACAGAAGGCAAGGAAGTTAACCAGACGACCATCTGGCTAACTGTCCTTCGTTAGGGGTACAGGCGAGAAGAATAGAAATATCAAATGGGCAGACGGAAAGAAGTGTGCAGCCAGCAATCAACCGCTGAGAGTTACAACTTGCTAAACTGTCTTTATATCACAAGGTCAACGATGTACGATATAAATTACACACATTTAGGGCGCGACTATTTGAATGTATTCTCTGTGTTAGTTCTAATAAATCAAGCCATGAAGAAGATGGAGTGAATTTACTACACCTAATAGACCGTGATTTTTGTTTTATCTAAAGTCTCCTATCACAATACCCTACCAGGCTAGGGATTTAGAAGATGGGGACATTCTCAGCCGAGGGCATATTTGGGGGTCATACTTCTTTTAAACAACTTCTTGAACACATAGTGCAAGCACAAAGCTGTATCATTTAATTTAGAGCAGAAAAGAGTATCGAAATAAATACCTTAAAGGTGCTCTGTTGCCGGAACCTTCATGATGTTTTAAAGTGGAGTCCTAACTATACATAACTAAAGATGCGAAGACTCGAGTTTGAAGCTTCCTTCCCTAGGTTCGTGTCTCATTCGAGGCGTTCTTTCGGTCGAAGACTATGAAAAAAAAAACGGTGAAGGCAGATCTTGTTTTTTTAAGGGGCGAAGCTCCATATAGCGGCACCCGTTCGTCCCTCGTTGCCATTGTAGTTTGTAACAAGTATAACTTTCTGACCTCCAAGGTGGTGCCGGTGAGAGATTTCTGTGCATTGTTGAAAAATAAAAAATAGTGCTCAATGTACATGAAACTGGCTGCTAATGGGGATATGAGAGAAGGAGCATTCGGCTTTTAGTTAACGCGCACGCTGCGATCCCCATTAGCAGCCATGGGCATGTACATTTAGCACTATCTAACAAGAAAGGGTTGCTACGTTATACTCGCTGGGTGTAACCTCCTTAGTTTTAGAAAGGTTTAGCGAGCGTTGAGCCGCAGTGCCATGAATACAATGAACTAGTATATACCACGAATGAACTCGAGGTGGGTAAAGGTGGGAAATAGGTACGATGCGCAAGCCGTAAGAAAGTGTGCGTGTGTCACCTATAGTTTATTTCTTGGAATGTCCGCTGGATAACGGTGCTTCTATATGGGGAATATATGATGAAAAGATGAGAGAGGGTGGTACTTGGAGTGTTGAATAGATGGACGAACGGACACACAGACAGATGCATGGATGGACGCATGAACGGACGCAGGGCCGGTTGCATGGACGAACGCAGGAACGGACGCACGAACAGGCGCAGGCACGGACGGGCGGATGGACGCTCACACAGACGGTCGCATGGACGGACGGAAGCAAGAACGAATGGACGGACGAATGCTTCGGCCCACTCTCCACCATTCACTCCGTGAATATGCTGCCAATTTTTTTAACCCGCACAAACCATTCACGTTTATTTATGTGCACGCACTCACGAAACTGGTGTTACGCCTTCAGCGAACAAGAAATATATCTGCGATAAAGTAAGTTATGTACAATGTCTGCCGTACCTCGAAAAATGTATCTGAGAGACAAATCGCCAGGAATATACAGTATTTCATAGTTATAGTAATACCATACCGAGAGCCGCGAGTGAAAGTAGGGCGGATTTCTTCAGAATGTATGAAAGATCTGTCAGGTTAAGATGTGCTATAGCTATAGATTTCCTGCTTGACCAGTTTGTAGGTCTCACGCGTAGTGCCATCACTCGGCCCGGCAACGTGAAACAGTGAATAATGCACAATAGTTTTAAGCTTAAAAGTCAAGCACGTCGCGCTGCAGTGAAGCGCTCATTGGAGCTCTGGATCCAATTATTAATTAATACCGATAAAAAATTCATACGTTCTACTACCTAGTTTGTGTTATTGCAGTTTGTTAAAAAAAACATGTGCTTGTGAAACTTGGTTACCTGCGTTTCACAATGCTGCTTACAAGAAAATTACTACTATTTTATATATTATGCCGAAGCAGCAATAAACATGGCGGGATTTTCTAAACCGCGGTTGTTTCCATTCTGCGCATGAATTGAACATTCTCGATCACGCGCAGGAGCCATCTTTCGTTAAAACGTATCAGGTTTTTATGGTGAGTATTGGAAAAAGAGATCTATGAGATTCTAGAGATGTATACTAGTGTATCACACAAGTTTTACACGAAAAAGCTCTGAAAAGAAGGATGTAACAGCCGAGCGAAACGTGTGGTATCGGTTCAATTCAGGAAATATGGCTACGGAACAAAGACGAAAGTACCGAACGTAAACAGAACAATTTCGAAGCAGTTCCTTTAATATGTGGTTAGGAAGCAGATCATGTTTGATAATTATTGGTACACAAAATTTGGAAGAAAGAGAAACTGACAACACGAGTACAACTGATATTTTATTGCTATTTACCAACAATATATTGTAATAAAAGAAATAAAAAATATTGCACACATACACACAATGAAATGTATTATGCAGCAAAAAGACATTACACGTAGGACTACATAAATGAGTACTTATCAGTAGCGAAGTATGAGAGTTCACCGTAGCATGATTCGCTAACACCCACGTGAAATGCATACCTTGAAAAGACCTCGCACGTCATTCATGAGGGTTGCTGAAACGAATGACTCTTTGGCCTACATAGCAATCAGTCCACCCTCCAGGTCTGGTTCATGCAAATAGTTTCATTATTGGCATTTGATTTGATTTTCTTTCAGCGCCGAAAAAAGAAAACCCAATAACACCTCGTCGGTGCACTTGTTTTCGCCTTTGCGGTTTCATTATTAATGTTCCGATCACAGCCAATCGCACACTGGCTGTCACGCCTGCCATCCTTTACGTGGTACTCTATGCATCATGACGTTAACTTCACTTTATGCGGAAGTACTTTAACGTCAATCGGAAGTACTTTAACAGTGGCACTGGAACAATAGACAAATGCCTCATTTATGCTTGGTGCTTTAGTGCCCACGAACCATATCGCCACTCTACCTTGCACTACACAAAAGGACACTCTGAACAGCGCGTGTGTGCCCTCGTAGAAAGTAATAAAGGGGAATGGAACTAAACTATCCAAGCGTGACTTGAATCCACCTCGGTCTCGGCATCTCCGATCATGGAGTGCAAGGTATAAGAATACAACACTATCCTGAAGCCTTTCCTGGGGTACTCTCGCCTCTTCGCTTGAGTTGTTCCGTGCTAGAGTTGTTTTCCCCAGGATGCATCGTGGCTGAATGTACGAGGCTCGGCGGTTTTACCCCCACGCATGCACGGTGTTTATAATCCTGCATTTCTTTACCTGGATGCACGCGCAACTCGGCCGTTTAGTTTTGTTTGGGACATAGAAAGGCCTCTAAACACACCTACTTGTTTCTTTGAAAGATGCGCCTAAAATTTATTCAGTGATATGAGGGATAGGCACGCCTGGAATTCTTGATGAATATTGAGAAGCGTGCTCGCAAAGTGGATTACATTGTCCGCCTAGGTGAGCCCACTTGAGACGGCTTCATAGGGAATAATGCCTACGCACGGACCGCTGTTTAAGTGTTCTCGGAGGAATCTTTTCTCGCAAAGCTATTTCAGCACGGCCCTCTCTTCGGTAGACGATGCTCAAAAAAAAAGAAATTATATGGATAGGGGAAATGCATTAAATTTTAAGAGCACAGCTCTTGAAGCTTTTAGTGGCACCTTGCAGTGCGAACCGGAATCATCCTCATCATGAACTAAAGCACGCTCACTTTGTCATATTCAACGTTTTGACTTTCACAACGCGTGCAACGATTTGTGTGCGCGTCAAAATTGAAATATAAGTGGTTACGTCATGCCATATAACCTTTTGTCTGCCTCTAACCCACTTGCCTACTCTAGGAATCCAATTAGTTACCCTTAATGACCAGCGGTTATCCAGTCAACGTGCTGCATGCCCGTCCCATGTCCATTTCCTCTTCTTGATTTCAAGTATAATATCCTTAACCCCCGTTTGTTCCCTAATCCACTGTGCTTTCTTGTTGTCTCTTAAGGTTACACCTACCATTTTCCTTCCCAGAAGGTTAGGTGGGCAGATGAGATTAAGTTTGCGGGTATAAATTGGCAGCAGCAAGCACAGGACCAAGTTGACTGGCGGAACATGAGAGAGACCTTTGTCATGCATTGACGTAGTCAGGCTGATGATGATGATGATTATGATTATGATTATGGTGATGATGATGATGATGACGACGACGACGACGTCGTGCCACGTGGCATGACGTAACCACTCGCGTGAGTAAAAATCCCGTAGCATTTTGGGCCATCTAATAACGCCTCGGGAACAGCCACTGCATTAAGATAGTCTTTAAGGGCAACTCAATCCCTACGCACCTCGAGGTGGGACATTTCCGGCATGTGGTACGGCATTTTGTCCCAAAGCCGCTTCAGTGCCACAAGTGTTTCAAGATCGGCCATGTCAAGGGCGTCTGTGCGAACTCTACCGTATGCCCCCGGTGCGCGGAGGCACACACGGTAGACACCTGTTGTGCAACAACTTATAGGTGTGGCAATTGTCGAGGTACGCATGAAGCCACGTCTAAGGAATGCCCAAGACTCAAGAAAGAAATGGGTATCCTGAAAGAAATGGTCAGGGATTTATCTACCCATAGCGAAGCTTCACAGAAAATCCGGCGTCGACGTTGCCACCAACGGAAGCGCTCCAGTCATGGTGATATTCATGCACCACTTAGATCTACACCACCATCAACATCCAGTAGAAAGCCAGATAGTACAAGAATACCTCCACCTGCGAAGCCTCTCTCCCCTGAAGACTGGCCGGTGCTTGCGAACGCACGGTCTTCCGAGCAGCCTTCCCGCTCTCTGCTCCCAGTGAAAGCCAATGCTGCTGATGACGAGGCTCCACCAGGAGATCGTCAAATTATTCGTATGCTGCTATCCATTGTGAGTGTCATCAGAAGTCCTCTGACGAGCATCGATACGCCATCTTCTAGGAGCGGCCTACAGGTGCTGGACTCGTTAAGCCCGGTCCTTGCAAACCTCCAGTAATGCCATGGCCGAAAATCACAAGTCGTTCCGACAGGAGGTCAGGGAAGCGTCGATTTTTCAGTGGAATGCAAGAGGTCTGAGATCTCGCATATCTGATTTTCGCCAGTTCGTTGATCTGTACCGATTTCCGATCATGATTATATGTGAACCGAAATTATCTCACCCAATCAGACAATCCAGCTACGAGTCAATTTTCTCCTCAAGTGACATCGAAAATAGCAAGGTTGTTGTATTTATTCGCCGGGAGCTTGCTTACGTCGTCCAGCCAGTGCAACCTCATGACGGCAATCAGTATGTGTGCTTGTCTGTTAAAAAAGGAAAGGTGACATTCGCACTTCTAGGTGTGTATATATCCCCATCAAGTCAATTCGACACCAACAAACCAGACGACATATTAAGGGCACATCCGGGTCCGTGGGTTATCACCGGGGATTTCAATGCGCATCATCTCATCTGGGGAAGCTCAAGGCTTAATTCAACGGGACGACGTCTAGCATCATTGGTTTCCAGCCATGGTCTCGTCCTTCTGAATGACGCTAGTCATTCAGAAGGACGCTAGTCATTCATGCACTACAAATAGCAGCGGCCTTGATTTGTCCTTTGTTTCACGCCAATTTGCTACACGGGTAAAGTGGTTTTTGGACATTGAAACACGCGGAAGCGACCACATCTCCACTTACCTGAAGATTAAAGGTATTTCGAACGCATACTCCTCTACCACAACACAAAGAATAGATTGGACTGCGTTCAAAACTCAACTTGAGGATGCTTGTGAAGAAGGCCTGTACAATGGTCTCAAGCAAGCTATTAAAGAAACTGCACATGCGGCTATGAGCACAATAATATGCTCTTCGAAGTACTCCTAATTTGACCTCGAGCTGGAGCGACTTCGTGCGATCCGCCGTCGTGCCGAAAGACAATATCAACGCACCAATTCCACAGACTATCTACGAACAGCCCGGCGCATCCAAAAGAAGATACAACGGCGCCTCGACAAATTTGACACCCAACAGCAACGGTTTGGTTCCTCCTTCGTGGAAGTGCAGCCGCCTTGTTCCCCTGCTCAAACCAGGCAAATCGCTTCTGGACATGGCCTCCTATCGCCCCATCGCTTTTGCCAGCTGTTTTGGAAAGGTGATGGAGAGAATGGTGCTCCCTCGCCTGGAGTGGTACTTGGAACATAAAAATATATACCCCGATGCTTTTACCGGCTTTCGACGTGGACGGTCTTCCATAGACAATGTTGTTGATCTTGTGACGTCTGTACAACAGCAGAATAGCCTAAAGAGATTATCAGCGGCACTTTTCTTGGATATTAAGGCTGCATACGACAATATATTACATGAAACCATCCTGGACGCCTTGGGAAGCATTGGATTGGGAGGCCGCGTTTACCAATGAATCTACAACTATTTGAAGGACAAAACCTTCTTCGTTCAGACAGAAGATGGCGCCACAAAACAACATCATACTTATCGCGGCGTACCTCAAGGTGGGGTCCTAAGCCCCATACTTCTCAACCTTGCGCTCATCGGCCTCGTCGACTTCCTACCACACTCCGTACATCTGTCGATATACGCAGATGACATCTGCATCTGGGCATCAGAGGTCACGCGTCTACACGTACGAGCCAGGCTTCAGACAGCGGCTACACGGACGTCAAACTACCTTCAAGGACGAGGACTGGAGCTGTCATATGAGAAATGCTCATTAGTCGCGTTTACGCGCTAGACAATGACACCATACCGCATCAGAATAAATGGATACACAATCAGCTATCAAAAGACTCGCCGTTTCCTGGGAGTAATAATAGATCGTGATTTGTCTTGGAGCCCTCATATCGCTTACATGAAGAAGAAACTGCCCATGAACACCCACGTCCTAAGGTTTCTTGCGGGAAAATCATGGGGTGCATCGGTACGAGCCATGCTTCAACTGTATGCTGCACTTTTTCTTGGCTTCATGCGCTATAGCCTACCTGTGCTTGGCAAGGCCCGTATAACAAACGTACACATCCTCCAGTCATTGCAACCTCCAGCACTGAGAATATGCCTCGGGCTGCTGAGATGCGCATCCTCAGCAGCGACTGTCGCAATCGCTCATAAACACCCTATCACAACCTACATTTGTGTCGATGCTTTAAGAACGCACATAAGACATGCCACCCGGATTCAATCGCATCACCTCGCCTCCCTTCCAACTTCCAGGCCATGCTCTGCGTTCTGCTCTATTATTGCCCCACATCGCACGGTGATTCCCACGAACTTCACGCACGCAGCAAGACCGTCATTACCATTGTGGTGTCTACATCCACTGGAAGCCCTTATAACCATCCCCGGAATGCAAAAGAAGAAAAATTTGTCAAATTTGGCCCTAAAACAAACAACATTACTGTTTCTGCATGTGAAACACAGTAGACGCATTCACATTTACACGCATGGGTCGGTCACTTCCACAAGTTCAACAGGCGCAGTGGTAATTCCGGAGAAATCCATCACGATAAAGTTCAGGACCTCGCATCTGACATCAACCACGGCGGCAGAACTCGCCGCCATTCGTGCCGCTCTGGAGTTCCTAGTTGAAGAAACGCAAGTGACATGGTCAACATTCTCCGACTCCAAAGCAGCTCTCCAGGGCATTGCCTCGCCATATCGTCATGGACCAAACGAACAGCTAATTGCTGAAATACGACTGCTTCATCACCGGGCTATACAGAGCATAGCGTATCAATGGATACCAGGCCACTGCAGCACTGATGGAAACGACCGTGCAGATGAAGCAGCCCGAACTGCTCATGATGATGCCCCTTGTGTAGCTATACCATTATCAAGAACGGACGCCGCTGCAAAGCTTCGATCACTTGCACGAGAACTGACACTCGCTCAGTGGAATTCACCGACATTCACCAACGTCCGCCTTCATAATTTGGACCCTCACCTACAGCTCCGTCTTCCATCAGGAATAACCAGAGCAGAGGAGACACTTTTGTGCCGTCTGTGGATTGGGGTGGCCTTTACGAATGCTTATTCGTTTCGAATCGGAATGGCCAGAAGCACGACATGTGACAACTGTGGCTGCGCAGAGACTTTCTCCCATCTTCTTTGCGAGTGTCCCCGCTTCAGCGTGCCAAGAAAAGAACTGTCAAAAACTTTAGATAGAATAGACAATCGCCAATTGTCGGAAGAAAGGGTATTAGGACACTGGCCGAGACCGTCCTCTGCACGCAAGACACTAAGAGCGTTGTTGCGCTTTCTGTGGGCAAGTGGTCTTAGAGACAGACTGTAAACAGCGTCGTGGATCGTCTGATGACCTTCTCTCTCTTTTTTTACAACGTCTCTTTTCTCTCATCCTTTATCCCTCTTACCCCATTCCCCAGTACAGGGTAGCCAGCTGGTCTGAGAACTGGCTAACCTCCCTGTCCTTCCTCATTTATTCCTCCTCCTCCTCCTTGACACCCAACGATGGAGGAAATTTGGGGCGTCGATAGATCCTCATAAACCACTGTCTCAGATATGGAGAATTGTGCGAGGCCTACGTTCTGTTCCGGAGCAGCACTTTCCCTTCAAAGCCCTTGCACTTTTTCATCGACGGCACGAAATTGAGGTAGCAGAAGATTTCTGCGCTATGACGTGGCCAGACAACGTACACAAGCCTACATACAGTGAATCATATCCCTCACTCACGGGACCCGCGCATGGACCTCCCGTTGACATCACAGGAGCTCGATGCGGCGCTCATCTTATGTAATAAGTCGTCGTCGACTGGCCCGGATGGCATTTAATACAGGATGCTGTGCAACCTTGGTAAACGGGCACGAGAAGCACTCCTTAACACCTTCAACGATTCCTGGCGAGCTGGCGTCGTTCCGAGAGATTGGAAGATTAGTCCCTTGGTACCGATTCTTAAGCCTGGCAAATCTCCCCTGGACATTGCCTCTTACCGACCGATCGCACTTTCAAGTTGCGTAGGAAAGGTAATGGAGAGAATGATCTTAGCCAGGCTTGAATGGTACCTGGAATACTATGAGATATATCCGAACTCCATGGCTTGTTTTCGCCGTCACCAATGTTCGATCGACAATGTTATAGATCTCGTCACATATGTCCAGCAACTAAATCATGTAAACGACTGTCTGTTGCCATGTTCCTTGACGTAAAAGGAGCATACGACAACGTTCTACATTACGCCATCCTCGAAGCTATTGAGTCAGTGGGCCTAGGTGGACAACTGTACTGTTGGACACACAGTTATTTACAAGGGCGGACCTTATTTGCGAACACTGCAGATGGTGCAACCTCCCAACACCAACGCATCATGGAGTTCCGCAAGGTGGCGTCTTGAGTCCAACCCTCTTCAACCTCGTTCTCATTGGTCTTGTAGAACGACTACCAAGTGTGGTCAAGTTATCCATGAACGCTGACGACATCTGCGTCTGGGAATCTGGCGTGACAAGACCTCAGGTACGCGCAAGACTTCAGAAAGCTGTGACGTTCGTATCAGTGTCCCTCAAGAACCAGGGTCTGAAAATCTCGCCAGCGAAATTCGCATTGATTGCTTTTAGTCGAAAGCCAATAAGACCATACGCTATATCTATTGACGGCCCAGTCATACCATATGTCAGGACGCACAAATTTCTAGGCGTATTCATTGATAGAGCCATCTGCTGGGGCCCACATATGGCTCACTTAAACAAGAAACTGACAGAAATTGCTAACTTATTCAAGTATCTTGCAGGAAAAACCTGGGAGACTTCGGTACATGCAATGATGCAATTGTACAAGACGCTTTTTCTTGGCTATTTGCGCTACAGTTTGCCTGTGTTGACCAATACCTGTAGAACCAGCATTTGGACTCTCGAAAGCATCCAGGCTATGGCTCTGCGAGTTTGTCTGGGACCACCGCGATGTTCATCAACAGCTGAGACAATCGAGATCGCTAATGACTACCCGCTCAAGACGCATATCATGATGGAATGCTCAGAGCACACGTAAGGCATCTTACTCGTGTTCCTTCCCATCATCTAGCTTCACTGCCAGAAGACCAACCTCGTGCCTCATTTTGCCAGACAGTCTTGTCATATCGCAGACTAAGTCTTACGGGATATACAACTCCATCCAGAAATTCAACTCCCCCATGGAGTATGACCTATGCACATGTTGAACTCACGGTTCCAGGCATAGGGTCAAAAGCCCGGCTCTCGTCTCCAGCGCTAAAGCAGCTTTCTCTTCTCTTGTTATATGAGAAGTACAGTGAGCATACTCATCTATATACTGACGCTTCAACTAAAGTGGATGAGTCTGCAGGGTCGGTGATCTTTCCTGCAACAGCGACAACGGTTAAGTTTCGGTTATCCCACCAGACATCATCGACAGCAGCGGAACTTGCTGCTCTACGTAGCGCAATTAAAGTCATTAAACACTAAGAAGCCAAGAAATGGAGCGTGTTCACGGAATCTAAGGCAGCGCTACAGTGTTTGATATTCGCCTTACGCCGAGGACCTTATGAACAACTAGTGCTGGAAATAAAGACCTGCTTCACCACCTGTTCAACGAAGGACACAGAATCACGTTTTAGTGGCTTCCAAGTCACTGCGGCATATTGGGCAACGAACATGCCGATGAAGCTGCTCGATCAGCACATGAAGATGGTGAAGAAGAATCTATACCATTTTCAAGAACTTATGCTCCAATGACAATCCGAAAAATCGCCAATGCAGAATTAAAATCCCTGTGGAACGACGAGTGCTTACGGCACACGCGACTGCATAGACTGGACACGTCTCGTCGATTCCGGCCTCCATCTGGACTCTCTCGACTCGAGACAATGGTGCTTTGCCGACTATGGCTTGGTGTCGCCTTCACCAAAGCTTTCGCCTTCCGAATCGGCATGGAAGACAGTGCTGCTGCTTGCGGTCATTGCGGTAGCGATGAAACTATAGAGCACGTTCTCTGTCACTGCCCTCGTTACAGCGTGCAAAAACGGCAACTAGCTGCTGCGTTAGCTCGCCTTGACGACAGACCATTGTCTGAACAATCAGTGCTGGAAAGGCGGCATGATTTGTGTGCTCACAGAAAATCAGTGAAGGCCTTACTGAACTTTTTGCGTGGCAGTGGCCTATTGTATAGACTGCAGCACCCTAGCCCCCCCCCCCTTTTTTTTGCGCGCATCTATTCCCCTCTTCGCTTTTTTCCCATTTTCTTCCCCATTCCCCCTTCCCCTAGTGCGGGGTAGCAAACTGGATGCTTCATTTTCTGGTTAACCTTCCTGCGTTTCCCTCACTTTATTCTCTCTCTCTCTTGTGATGTGAAAAAAATTAAACATTTAGTCACACCACTGAAATCATGCAACAATGCGTACATAGCTAGTAACGGGAAATGTTTCCAAAAAAAAAAACAAGCAACAACTAGTCACGTGACCATAACGCCAACACACGGAAGAGGTGGTCACGTGACATGGGTAACCAAGTTTACCAATACTTAGTACTACTTGCTGAAATGTATCATGTCTAGCAAAATCTTTGCATTACTACCAAAACTTATCTAGATCTAACACCGCTCAGCTGATGGTTCCAGACTATAGCGCTAACAGCGCACTTTTTCAAGTGCAGCTTGAGAGCATTACAGAAGCTATCTTGCTACCAACGCACGCTATTTTGCCATGGCGTGCGTGACGTCACAAGCCGTTAGTAGCAGTGCCGTCGTCTGCTACCAAACAGCACCTTCCACACGTGGTCAGTGCGTTGCGAGTGTTGCTTGCCGCGTGGTCCGCACGTGTTTCAAGTGTTGCTGCGTCTTACCAGTATCATCCCCATGTCGTCGGCCTCACCATGCATCACCATACTATCCAGGCATCGAGTGGCAGAAGCGGCGACGACGTCGTGCACGCGGCGCATCTTGTCTTCGACCCAATCGCCACCAGTTCCAGAGGCGAAGGAAGCATCGAAGATAGGGCGAACCCAAATTCTAACGACCTTGGCGTTGTGACAGACGTTGCTGACAGCATTCCACAATTATAAGTATATAGCTTTATTTCAATTTATTCCAACCATGCCAAGTGAACAAGCGAGCTTAAAATACGGGGTCTGTCGGCGGTGTGTTTGTGAGCAAGTGTTACTTTGCGCAATGGAATTGGTAAAGCGTGCTGCAGATTTTTATTTGCTATAGCATTCGTGCTTCACGAATTTCGGTGCTTAAAATAATGAACAAGTGATCGTAACGATGCTGCTTGTTGGGATTCTTTTTTTTTCATCTGTTGTTGCGTGCCGCATACGTAAACACTATAGCCGCATTGAACGGCATATCAATTGATTGATATGTGGGGTTTAACGTCCCAGAACCACGATATGATTATGAGAGACACCGCAGTGGAGGACACCTAAAATTTCGGCCACCTGAGGTTTTTTAACGTGCACCTAAATCGAAGCACGGGCCTACAGAATTTCAGCCTCCATCAAAAATGCATGGAGCTACCGCCACCGCCGGGATTCAATCCCATGATCTTCGGTTGAGCAGTCGAGTACCTTTTCCACTAGACCACCGCGGCGGGGCTGCGAACGGTATGTCACTGCGGCGCTAGGATTATTCACGATATACACCCGCCCAATTTTTTAAAAACGATAGCCTTTCTTGGGGACCTTCGACGAAAACATTTTAGTCTGTCTGTCTGTCTGTCTGTCTGTCTGTCTGTCTGTCTGTCTGTCTGTCTGTCGGTCTGTCTGTCTGTCTGTCTGTACACTTGTATGCCTGTCTGTCTGTACACTTGTATGCCTGTCTGTCTGTACACTTGTCTGTCCGCCCTTACGGGTACCTCAACCGGCAGCAAACGGCCATCCCCATCCGCAGCGCCCACCAATATCCCTCAAGATTGAGCGTTCATACTTCTGCGATTGTCAAATAAAAAACAATCATTGCGCATATCTGAGGCACCTTAACAACAAGTCAATGTTTTGTATAGGTGACTTTACACTAGAGAAGGCATACAAATGTAATTCTAAGGACCGCAGTGTTTATCACGCTGCGCTCACAGTGCAACGCGATGCTGAAAAAGCTAAGCGCTTCCAACGCTTTGCTAAGACGACACGGGGGTGGCACCTGCCCGTCGCTTTGCGTTCTACACTTTATCACCTCAGAGACAAGCGCGCATCTTTCTCCACGGGCGCGCACGCCTTCCTTCGTTTTCGAACTGCCAGATGGCGCTCGTGTCTAACATGCCTCGATGCACTCGTTGGTCTCAGCTACATGCTCGAGGCACTAACGCAGCGTCTCCAGAATACTATTCACCAATTTTCTTGCGCAGAACATCAAATCAACGTTTTGTTCACTTTTTCCATGCGCAAGACTATCGTCTTTCGACGACATATGCAGTGTAACATGCATATTCGGGGCCAACTTTTTTTAGGACGATAGTCTTTCTTGGGGACCTTCGACACCAAAATTTTGGTGTGTTTGTGTGTATTTAGAAGAAAGTAGTTAACGATTTAGAGCACTAGGTGCTCTACTATGGAAGAGCTGTGTGCCGTCCCTGCTAACACATCTGTTTGTGTGTTTAAAAAAAGAGTTAACTATTAAGAGTACCTCGTACTCTACTACCGGTGAGCAAAAAGCAGTCCTGTTACCGAGGAAGCACTAATACAGCAATGTGAGCTTTACATTGGACTCCACTCTTAACAGTACCCTTATAGGCACTAAAGTTCCCAAACGATACTCCAAACGGCCGACACCATCCGCCGCGCCCACCAATGTTGCTCAAGGTTCAGCGTTCATGCTGGTGCAATTCTCGAATAAAAAGCGATTATTGCGCAGATTACCATCAAGATATGGGGCCAATTTTTAAAGACGATCGTCTTTCTTGGGGACCTTCGACGCAAAAATTTTGGTCTGTCTGTCTGTCTGTCTGTCTGTCTGTCTGTCTGTCTGTCTGTCTGTCTGTCTCTCTCTCTGTCTGTCTGTCCGTCTGTCTGTCTGTGCATTTGTCTATTCGTCCACTCTTAACAGCATCGGGTATTTGTAATGGCCCACCCCATCGACAGTGCGCACCAATGTTGCTCAAGATTCATAGTTCATACTTGTGCAATTGTCGATTAAAAAGCGATTAATGCGCATGTCTGGGGCATCACAACAAAACGTATATTGCCACATGGTTTGCTTGGGTGAGATCGAAGTGTGAAAGAAGACGAAGACGATCTCTCTGAGCCGCTGCTTGAGTAGTCGACTAAACGAGCCCATTTTTTTATCAAGTTTGTCGAGAGTAACGTGACAAGACTGGTGGAGTTGCTGGGTACAACGTCTTGCAATCCACCCGATGCCCAAGACCCCGTCCAGCAGCCGGAACACAAGCCCTGCACCCGTGGACACTCCTGTTCATAGAGTAAGCCGCCGCCAACGAGGCCTACCGCCTGAGACACCAACCACTGACGCAGCGACTATGACTTCGACGCAAGATCCCATGCAAGCTCCGACACCTTCCACGCCGATCTACTGCACCGTCCAGAACCCGCTCATGCCTAGCCCCTTTCACGGAGCGCAGCATGAAGATGTTGACGACTGGCTGAGTGAGTTCGAACGTGTCGCAGCGATCAATTACTGGGATGATGCCGCGAAGTTCCGGAACGTGTACACGTGCCTAAAAGACGGTGCCAAGACGTGGTTTTTGAACAGGGATGATGTTCTGACATCTTGGCGCGAGTTCCAGCGTCGCCTCCTGGAGACCTACAGGAGTCCCGACCGCCGCGAACGGGCGGAGCGTGCACTTCAATCACGCATCCAGATGCCCAACGAGACCGTCTCGATGTACGTCGAGGACATGACACGGCTTTTCAAGCGAGCGGATCCTGCTATGGCAGAAGAAAAAAAGTTGCGCCACCTCATGCGTGGTGTGAAGGAACAACTTTTTGCTGGTTTGGTGCGTAGTCCCCCCAAAAGTGTTGCTGAGTTTCTTACTGAAGCGGCAACAATGGAGCGAGTACTGCACCAACGGTCTGCCCAGTTTGACCGTCAAGTGAATGCTGCCTCAACTCCCGAGATTTTGGCCACCCCTGGGAGTAAGAGCCCCGAATGGATTCGCGAGATCATTCGATCTGTCGTCCGGGAAGAAATGGAAAATATGTACGGGACAAGGCAAATCGATGTTGGTTCTATCACCAGTGTCATCCGCGACGAGGTCCAGCAGGTGCTGCACGCCCATCGTTTTCCGCCCACGTTGGTTGATCTGGAAACGGCTCCTGTGTCTACTGACAGTCGCCGTCGTACGTACGCGGAAACCTTGCGATCTGCCACTCCTCTTTCGGGTCAAGGAGTCCCGATCCAGCCAGTGCCGCACGTCCCGATCCAGACAGTGCCGCACGTCCCGATCCAGACAATGTCATACGTCCCGATCCAGACAATGATGCCGTCAGTCGCGATTCAGTCAGCGCACGCTGATTTGGACATCGATAGTCGCCGTACACCGACGCGCAAGTCTGATCTCTGGCGTACGCCAGACAGACGACCCCTCTGCTATCATTGCGGTGAGGCTGGTCACATTTACCGCGAATGCCCATACCGGCAACTTGGACTGCGCGGATTTTCCGTCAATTCCCCTCGTCCCCGAATCGGTCAAAGGCCAAGGGATATCGAAGAATATCTCGCGCAACAGCGTGCACCCTTTACACGACGGCAATCGCGGTCACCATCTCCGAGGAGACCCGCAGCCACTGGGCCACGTTTTGGGGTGACGGCACGGGAACGCTCCCCGAGCCCTCGTCGGGAAAACTGAAGGCAGCGGCCTTCGGGGGCAAGGTCGCTGGGACTCAAAGTGCGGAAGACCTCCCATCGATGCTTGCACGCAACGCCGAAGGCATTTCGTCCGAGAATAATCGCAGTGCCGAAGAAACGCCGACATCCGCATCTGAACTTAGTGACCGCGTGTCGCTCGACATACCTGTGCTGGTTGACGGTCTTCAGGTCAGTGCATTGGTAGACACTGGTGCAGACTATTCGATCATCAGCGGGAGGCTAGCGAAAGATCTCAGGAAAGTGATCACGCCGTGGAATGGAACGCGAATTCGAACAGCTGGAGGACACGTTGTAACACTGCTGGGTCGCTGTACCGCAAGAGTGAAAATTCGTGCGTCAACGTTTGTGCTCAGCTGCCTCGTTCTCCCCGACTGTTCGCGTCAGCTGATTATCGTCATGGACTTCCTTCGGGAATACGGTGCCATCATAAATCTCCGTGAGCGCATCGTGACCTTCTCGACTCAAGGCGCAACAGATCGAGACGTCGATAACTGCCGTAGACTTGCGCTGCGTGTTGCTGACGACAGTGTGACGCTGCCACCTCGAGCAACTGTTCCCATCGAAGTCACTTGTGAAGACTTCCAAGACGGCGACGTGGTGGCTGAAAGCAACTTATCACTTCTGCTGCTCCAAGGTGTATGCGCCGCCCGAAGTGTTGTGCGCGTCCGTGACGGACAGTCAACGATACTAGCTACGAACTTCAATTACGAGCACCGGCATCTTTTCCGTGGAACCACCCTAGCTTATGGAGAACCTGTTGCTGACGTCACGGAGTGCTTCGCGTCCGAGGAAACGCATGAGGATAAGGAATTTCTAGACCACATCGACATTAATTCGACGCTGTCAGACGAGAGAAAGGCTGCACTTCACTACCTTTTAAGGAAGTTTAGATCTTGCTTCGCCTCTTCTTCTAAAGTCCGTCAAACACACCTCACGAAGCATCGAATTATTACCGACGATGACGTCCGCCCCATCCGGCAGCAGCCTTATCGCGTTTCTGCCAAAGAACGCGAGGCTATTCAGACACAAGTAAAAGAGATGCTCGATGACGGGATTATTCAACCATCCAGCAGCGCTTGGTCCTCGCCAGTCGTTCTAGTAAAGAAAAATGACGGAACGCTGCGATTCTGTATTGACTACAGGAAGCTTAATAGCGTCACAAAAAAGGACGTCTACCCACTTCCACGAGTAGACGACTCCCTCGACAGGTTACGACGTGCGAAGTATTTTTCGTCCATCGATCTAAAGAGTGGCTATTGGCAAATTGAAGTGGATGAACGAGACCGAGAAAAAACCGCGTTTGTGACTCCAGATGGACTTTACGAATTCCGAGTTCTTCCCTTCGGCCTCTGTTCTGCACCAGCCACTTTTCAGAGGATGATGGACACAGTTCTCGCTGGCTTGAAGTGGCAAAGCTGCCTTGTCTACCTCGATGATGTGGTCATCTTTTCTGAGAGCTTTGAAGAACATCTGAAGCGTCTGAGAAAGGTTCTGGAAGCCATTCGCACAGCTGAACTTACGCTGAAACCCCAAAAATGCCATTTCGGCTATGAAGAGCTGAAATTTCTGGGACATGTCATTAGTGCAGATGGAGTGCGACCTGATCCAGACAAAACTGCTGCTGTCGCCGCCTTCCCTGTCCCATCAGATAAAAGAGCAGTACGCCGTTTCCTCGGCTTGTGCGCGTATTGTCACGGGCTAAGTAGATGCCCCCTCCGCTGGACACCTAGGGGTGTCACGCACGTATGACCGCATTCGCCGCCGATTCTTTTGGCCTGGCCTCTACCGTTCTGTGCGACAGTACGTTGCGGCATGCGACCTCTGCCAGCGCCGCAAGACACCTGCTCTGAGACCTGCTGGTACCCTCCAGCCCATTTAAGTACCAGATGAGCCATTTTTCCGAGTCGGCCTCGATCTTCTAGGACCCTTTCCCGTGTCGGCCACCGGTAATAAGTGGATTGCTATTGCTACCGACTACGCAACGCGGTATGCCGTTACACGCGCCCTCCCCACCACCTGCGCTACTGATGTAGCCGATTTCCTTCTTCATGACATCATTCTGCGTCATGGTGCTCCTCGTCAGTTGATCACCGACCGCGGCAGCTGTTTTCTATCTAAAGTAGTCGACGAGCTCCTGCGATCCTGCTCTACCCACCACAAGTTCACTACAGCGTACCATCCGCAAACCAACGGCCTCACGGAACGCCTCAACCGTACCTTGACGAATATGTTAGCGATGTACGTTTCCAAGGATCACAAAGATTGGGACATCCACTTACCTTTCGTTACCTTCGCATACAACAGTTCACGTCATGATACAGCTGGATTTTCCCCTTTTTACCTACTGTTCGGTTATGACCCGCCTTTGCCCATGGACACAATGCTCCAATCTGACGCCGCCTCATCGACTGCTTATGCTCGTGATGCCCTGGCCCGAGCTGACATCGCCCGTCAAGTCGCCCGGGATTGTTTATGTGCCTCGCAGCTTAACCAAAAGAGTGCTCACGATCGCCGGCACCGCGACGTACAGTACTCTCCGGGGTCACTCGTCTTGCTGTGGTTACCATCACGTCGTGTTGGTCTCAGCGAAAAACTGATGTCCCGCTACGTTGGCCCCTACCGCGTCATACGCAAGGTCACCAGCGTGACCTATGATCTAGCTCCACTCCATACCACGTCAGTACCAGCTTCAGTCCCGACCGATATAGTGCACGTCTCACGGCTTAAGCCATACTTCTCACGCCCCGAGAATTGATCGCACCGGGACGGTGCTTCTGCCGCCGGCGGGTAATGTCACGGGCTAAGTAGATGCCTGAGGATGACGACGACGAAGTGCTGAACGGGAACGTGCTTGGACTGCAGCAGCGTCGTACGCATTAGCTCGCCAGTATATTCGCCAGTACACATTTGTTCATCAGTGTATACTTTATTCCCCGTAACATCATTATCGCCGATTTATCGCCAACTTCTCTAAGATAGCTGAACCTCTTACGCGACTCACCCGAGATGACGTACCCTTTACTTGGGGCGCAGAACAAGATACAGCGTTCACAGAGTTACGACAGAGAATGCAAACAGCCCCTGTTCTTGCCCATTTTGATGAGGACGCTGCTACAGAAATTCATACAGATGCCAGCAACGTCGGACTTGGCGCTGTCCTTGTACAACGACCCGGCGGCGTTGAGCATGTGATAGCTTACGCCAGTCGTACTCTTTCTCGAGCTGAGACCAACTATTCTACGTCAGAAAAAGAATGCCTCGCAGTCGTGTGGGCGACGACCAAATTTCGGCCTTACCTCTACGGTCGTCCCTTCAAAGTGGTGACTGACCACCACTCGCTCTGCTGGCTGGCAAATCTCAGAGATCCATCCGGCCGTCTCGCACGGTGGAGTTTGCGTTTGCAGGAGTTTGACATTACGATTGTGTACAGGTCAGGGCGCAAACACGAAGACGCCGACGCGCTTTCTCGAGCACCTGTGGGGAACGCTGTCAGGGGCTCCGAAGATGAAGATGCCTTTCTCGGAGCAGTTAGTGACTCCGAATTTATGTCAAAGCAGCGGGCAGACGATGAATTACGCCCAGTCATTGATTCCCTGGAAGGCCGCAACTCTCAGGTCCCTCAACACATTGCTCGCGAACTGTCCTCTTTTTGTCTAAGAAGAGGCATTCTTTACAAGAAAAACGCCCGTGGTAGCGACAAGGCCTTCCTACTCGTTGTTCCTACCGACATGCGTGATGAAATCCTCCTGGCGTGCCACGACGAGCCCACGTCAGGACATTTGGGCTATTCGCGAACTCTCGCCCGAGTACGCCAACAGTATTACTGGCCGCGACTATCAACTAGTGTACATCGATATGTGAAAGGCTGCCGTGAGTGCCAGCGCCGCAAGACTCCGCCTGTGAGACCCGCGGGCCTGCTCCAGCCGATCGCACCACTACGGACACCGTTTGACCTCGTGGGAATGGACCTTCTCGGGCCCTTCCCTTTGTCGTCCTCTGGAAATAAATGGATTATAGTTGCGACAGATTATCTTACGCGTTATGCTGAAATAAAAGCGTTACCCTGTGGCACGGCCTCTGAAGTCACGCAGTTCTTCGTGCACCAAATCGTCCTACGGCATGGTGCCCCGTCATGCGTGATTACGGACAGAGGGACGTCGTTTACAGCACGAATGATGGAGGACATTTTTAAACTGAGCTGCACAAGTCATCGAAAAACAACGGCTTATCATACGCAATCCAATGGACTGACAGAGAGGCTTAACAAGACCATAGCGGACATGCTGTCAATGTACGTGGACGTACAACATAAAACCTGGGACGAGATTCTTCCATACATCACGTTTGCTTATAATACGGCAACGCAAGAAACAACGCGATTTCCGCCTTTCCGACTTGTTTACGGACGCAACCTGCGAACCATTCTCGATGCTATGCTGCCGTGCGACGAAAGCAATGAACTTGCTCAAGATGCTGAGCAATACACTCAGTACGCCGAAGAAGCTCGTCAGCTAGCTCGCATAAACACCAGTCACCAACAAGATGCAGACGCACGACGTTACAACCTCCGCCATCGAAATGTCACCTACCACCCTGGGGACCGAGTGTGGGTGTGGATCCCTGTCCGGCGACCAGGCTTATCCGAAAAACTCCTAAGCCGTTATTTTGGACCGTACAAGGTTCTTAGACGAATCACAGATCTTACCTACGAGGTATTTCCGGACGGCGCAGCGTCTTCTCGTCGACAGCTTCGGCCCGAAACCGTGCATGTCCTTCGGCTGAAGCCCTACTTCACACAGTAGCCCTTGTGGTTTCACGTGCTACGACATGCCGTAACATTGCGTTGCTGCTGCTGTTTGTGTTCTCGTGTGTTTTTATGCCCTTTCTTTTTGCGCTTGGCGGAAGCGTTGGCGAAACTTCCTCATTTGCTCTGCGAGTAGTGGCACTCTCCCTCTTTTAGTTCTCTATATCTGCGTGTGTATACCTTCATTTTTTTTATTTACGAGCATCGAGTCGATGCTTTCAAAGGGGGGGGACTATTGCCACATGGTTTGCTTGGGTGAGATCGAAGTGTGAAAGAAGACGAAGACGATCTCTCTGAGCCGCTGCTTGAGTAGTCGACTAAACGAGCCCATTTTTTTTATCAAGTTTGTCGAGAGTAACGTGACAAGACCTTGTGCATGTGCGTCTTTTACTAGCAAAGGCATACAGAGGTAATTTTATGGACTGTAGCGCTTATCACGCTGCGCTGACCATGCAACGCTTGCACGAACAGGCGAGTGTTTTTAACGCTTTGTTAAAACGAGACGGTGGTGGCACCTACCCGTCCCCTTGCGTTCTACACCTTATCACCTCTGATACGGGCGCGCACAGCTGTCTCAGAGCCACGCGTGTCGTTTACGAAGAAAACTGTCAGATAGCGCTGATGTCTCACGTGTGACGTGACTTGATGCGCTCGTTCGCCTCCGCTGCACGCTCGAGGCACTCTAACGCAGCACCTCCAGAAAACCATTCACCAATTTTATTGCGCAGAACATCAAATAAATATTTTGTTCACTCTCTCCACACACAAGACTATCGTCTTTTGACGACAGTTGAAGATTACATGAATTTCCGCATTACATGCAGTTGCTGAAAGCTAATTTCGGTTCCCACTGTATCCTGGATTTGCATAGACAATTAAACTCAGGATCAAAAATTCGTGTCAATACCACTTTAACCTTTCAATTGACGCCATGGAGAATCTTTCAAGATAATAACTAAAAAAACTAACTTGCCGCGCCCACTGAGCAGACATTTCACAGGAAGTTCATTAGTTTACCAAGTCACACGCTCAAATATTTGTCTTTCACAGGAACAGTCGGCTTTGTGCATGCAGACTTAATGAAGGGTGCACGCAAACTTTTCAAACTTTTTATTCCGAGGATTAGAAGTTCAGCGGGAATGCTCAATTAGACTCAGCACTAGTTGAAGCAGGTGGACAACGGAGTTTATATCCGCTGGCATGTCAGTGGATGCATTGAAGACGATGATGCACTGGACCGAAAACTCGTTCAAACTCTAAGACGGTGTTCTGTCCTTCATCGAAAAACACGTGTTCTCTCACACTTCGAGGACGTTTCTTTGTGGAACGCTAGTCAATTACGATCGAGAAAATAAATGTTCGTGACAGCTGCGCAGACTTTTATGCTCAATAGCGACTCTTTTAACTCGCTTCACGACGCATAAAAAATTTACATTGAGCACAATTAAAGCATGAAGACTGGAGGACGTTCACGAGAAGCAATATATATATATATATATAAAGCTTTATAAAAATAGCAGTCACGGATGTCATTAGAGATTCTTCTTCCTCTGTGAACCCTAGCCATCGGCCAGAATCCTTTGAGACACGGTGGCAGCACGGGCATGATTCATGTCGTGCTGAACGTTGGTGTCTGGGCTGCCAAGCGCAGCCTCTCAGCATCCTAGAGTGCGTGAGCTATAATACTGAAGTACACATATCTGCACCATGTGAGTCAATTTTGCTGGTTTCTTACAATAATTACACTGTGACCTCTTCATTTATGTGTCGCACTTACTGTAGAGTACAGGGTTCGGAAAAAAAACCACCATCTGTATTTTAGCTGCATAACCCCCTTTCTCTTAGTGAGCATTTTGTCCAATACTAAGTATATTACAATATTTAGTCAGGGGGTGCCGTCCTGTGTCTTAGTTCGCAAGAGAAAGGATGACTGTCATGTTGCGTGAAAATTCTAAACAAGTTTGTAGAAGTTTCTTTTGCTCGGAGTACTGACAAAAATGATTGTCGAGCCTATGCATACACCCGATCCCTGGAAGTCCACCGTGGCAACCCGAGGTATACCCGCAAGCTTCTTCTCTCGGGTATGTGAACTGCTACAAGTGAAGTCTTTCGGTGAACTTCTACAAGCAAACTGTACATCACCATGTTATTTCAACTTGTTTCAGTGTAACACTGAGCTTTTCTTTTTTTCCTTTTTTTGCTGATTCTTCATTTAGGCTACCATTCACTAATTTTTTTTTTTGCTGCAGAATCTATGAATATCGAGCCGCCGAAGTAATATAGACCTCAATTTCTCCACAGTAAAACAGTTAACAGAAGGTATATAATGATCATTTCAAACGGGCAGCGAAAGCCTGGATTGCATCATCATAAATATTATTGGTGTTATAGGGCAAATATCATATCCACGTGTTGTTGACGAAATGGGCAGTCGCTCTATTAACATGTACAGATGACATGTCATGTATCCGCTCTTCCGCTGAGAGCTTGGTGAGCTCGTCGGGTTGCATTGATTCTGTCAAATGCAGACGTACGGACTCGCTGCATGCGGCAAACAGGTATCGACAAACTGGCTTTGGCTTGAAGCCGTACGTCGTCCAATGGTACCGGCGGACAACCAGCATATATGAAATCGAAAAAAGAAACAGCGCAATAAACGTTATCTCTAGCGGCAAACTCTTAAATTTTATTTTAGCGTGCCTACTTCACTCGTAGCTTCTGCAATGATATGCATGCAGAAAATTTAGGCCAATGCATATGTGGACTGGTATTATAATTAGAGGCTAGTATTGACTACTTTTTCTATTTGAATTTCTCATAATCGAATGAACAAATGAATTAATGAACGAATGAATGAATTGATCACTCACTCACTCACCAAATCAATCAATCAATAGAAAATGCGTATAGCTGTTTGTATGCCTTCTGAACCTTTCGAAAAAAGGCGTGCTAGAAAATATTACCAACCGAACAAACAAAATACCTAAGTAAATAGATAATACTCCACTACTGTGGCCAACTGGCTAAGCTACTGGGCTGCCCTACCACGGGTCGCGGTATCAAATACCGGCTGTGAATACTCCACTACTGTGGCCTACTGGCTAAGCTACTGAGCTGCCCTACCACGGGTCGCGGTATCAAATACCGGCTGTGGCAGCTCCATTTTCAATTGAGATGAAAATGCTGTAAGCCCGTGTACTTATATTTCGGAGCACGTTGACGAACCCCACGAGGTCAAAATTTCCGGAGTCGTCCACTACAGCTTCTCTCACGGTGCTTTTAGCACATTAAACTTCACATATCAATCAATCAAATCAATATATAATAAATAATATGACGCACAAGCCAAAGAAAGCAACTGGACTAAATCTTGTTTGTTTATGGGGTTGCATTATCACTCATTGAATACTTTCACGAACGTGTTACTGCCATTACATTATTGGGCCTCGAAAGCAAAGAATATTTCCATAAGAATCGCTATTTATGGCACACATAATTTTTCTCGATTCTTACAAATGACAAAGTCAAGCATTTCGAGCGCTTTGCTGTTTCTGATTTCAACACGGCCTTGTACTCTTCATTAACCGCTTGCTATTTTCGAGCCGCCGAGTTTTCGGAGCATTTCGAAACAACGATTGCCTCACATCCTTTGTTACAAGTCTGCAGACTCCTGCGCTCATGACCCACCACGCACTTTTGTAACATTCTTTTTCGAAATTGCGTTCGGAGAAGAACAAAAAACTTCATTTAAGGTCCAGAAATTATTCATTAGCAGCACCAACATTCTGTTATATCATCACTTATAGTACAACCTGATGAGAACTTTGTTAAAGTCGGAAGATTTTACATTTTACTTGGCTGTAAAGAATGCAGCAAGTCCCTTACAACAAGTGAAAGAATCAAACTTGGTTTATTCAGCCGTCACGATGTTACGCATACGTGAAAGCTTTCTTCCTCGGAGTGCTTTCATTCTTCGATAGGGACTTCGATAAGGATGCATTCTCTCTAAGAAAAAAAGATTAACTGTTTCTCTTTTTCATGACTCCCTATGTGATTCATATTTAAGTTTTTTTACACTTATACGCGTTCACTATTCTGGGTATTCTTACGCTCCATCCGCAGGGTCACATAAGGTGCGACTCTCAAAGAAAGTTGACGCGTATTTTAAGGAGAGTTATACACGGGACAAATGAGCAATCATGAAAAGAAAAGGTGATGTTTCATTTCTTCAGCGTATACCTTCTCACAGGAAATGTTTGGTCACTTTGTTTTACTTTTTCGTTAATGGAGTTGTGCAATAAGGCACATAGTTCAAAACATTGTTCCAGAAACGTTTTGCATTAGAGGTTCTACGAGCTTCTGACACGTGATGTTATCGTACGTGTCAAAAAGATTTCACCAACAGCATCAAGTTAACATTCATTTCACAAGTTATTCATTCTTTTACTATTCTTTCGCTCCCAGTATCTACACTTCTATGCCCAACTGACTGATTTTCCTCCTCTGAAGAAGCTATAGTTATAAGAAGCTATAGTACGCACACACACACACACACACACACACACACACACACACACACACACATATATATATATATATATATATATATATATATATATATATATATTATATATATATATATATATATATATATATATATATATATATATATATATATATATATATATATATATACACGATGACGATGAAGAATAATTCGCACTGTGTGACTCTTGGTTGTTCCCTTGCTAATCTAAAACACTTTATTACGCACGCCAACGAGATTCCTTTCCCGACATAAAGCCTGCCTAGGGTCAGTTTACAACGGAGCATGGCTCGGGTGTAGAGTACCAGCCTTTCACGCAGGGGACACGGGTTCGAATGTAATTGTGTCCTTGGTGTGTTTATTTGCTTGTTTTTTTTTCGAGTGATAGTGGTTACTGACACCGGTGGCGACAGCAGCGGACAACTTCGGCACCAAAACCTACCCTTGTTGTGATCTCAGAACTGCTTTCGGGGTTAAAAAAAAAAAAACTCGAATTGTGCATTTGGCACTTTCCGTGATTTGGGCAAGTATTCGGTTTTCAAACACATTTTAGGGCAGATTCTTTTGTGTACTGCGCTGAAGAGGCTTAGGCCACGTGTATCTCTCCCTACACTAGCAGAGAGGCTAACCCTTTTCCAGCAACAATCTTGAATCGCACAGCTCACCAGTTCGTGTCCATTGCGTATAAATCTGAGGACCTTTTTCATAGGCCACAACTGCTCGTACGAACAAATTTCAGCGAATAGTGGCGTTGGGAATATGGCTCACATAGACGGCGGTGGTAAGGAGATCAATGTCAAGTCAGCGTTCCAAAGAATAACTTTGAGAATTACGCCACATGCTTTTCGGATATTGTATACTGCGTATATGTTAACACATCAATCACCTAATAGGAACTGAAACTTACAATTGGTCACATGCAGCACTGCACCATAAAATAAGGGCTGGCGGGATGCATTCGAGTGTTTGTTCATAATGGCGCAAGTAGCATACTACAACTTACGAAGCTCAACGTTTAAGAAACAAGACCATTATCTTGAACCATTGTGATGGATTCCGCATCTGTTTCAATTCTCTACGAAAATGTTTTGTAACGATGTGATAGGCGGACCTTCTCAGCGAGCTATCAGTGCTGCAGCAGCGCTCGACGTCTTAGTATTACGAATGAATAAACGCCAGTCTGGCTTCGAGGGACTTATCATTTACTCACGACATCCTGCGCTAATCTGGTGCATGGCTTATTTGCGAGCTTCCGTGTACGTGGGTTTGCAAGTATAATTCAGGGGCTTGGCTGCGATGAATGACTATTAATGATGTAATTTTCTTCCTCAAAAACTAGCCTTGCCATAGTAGCTAATAATTGAGAAGGAATGTATGTGTGTGTTTTGTCATTTAGACAGCTATATCGAAAGCTTTAGTCAACCCCAATGTTCTAACGCAACGCTACAACTTACTACTTTTTGCAACCTTGGATTAATGTCGGGCTGACACTTTCTCGTTTTTGCTGCACTGCTACTGTTGATGGCAGCCGTATATATATGTTGTGAGCATTATTCATGCGCGTCATCTTGTCATATGTACATACTCATCATTATCAGTCCGACGCCTCAGCAACCTTATCAGAGCAGTTCATCACAAGGCTCGAGGAATGTCGGCAACGGGCTCGCCTTAATACAGAAACCAATCAGCACGATCGCAAGCAACGCTACGACAGCTCTCATCGCGACGCCTCCTTCAGTCCGGGGCATGAAGTGTTGCTTTGGAAGCCCATTCGTACTCCAGGATTGTGCGATAAATTTCAGTCACCACGCTTCATTGGACCCTATACAATCAACGAACAAACGTCACCAGTGAACTACCGTGTCACTCCCAGCAACCTTTCTTCGGATCGTCGCTGTCGTGGTTCGGAGATTGTCCATGCATCGCGTCTGACGCCATTCGTTTGACGTTCCGTTTCCGTCTAAGACGCGTCCGGGCTGGCCGCTCAAGCGTGGGGGGGGGGGGGGGGGGAATAAATGTGAGCATTATTCATGCGCGTCATCTTGTCATATGTACATACTCATCATTATCAGTATGACCTGTGTTGTGGGGCAGACGCTCGGCAAGTAAAAGAAGTGTCCGCATCAAAAACGTTGCCTTACAATATGATGGCAGCCGTACATATATGTGGTGTTTCACGTCCCAAAACCACCATATGATTATGAGAGATGCATCATGACTAACATTATTTCCACGTTAGGATCTGTAACTTTCGCTTGCCAATGCAGTCATGTCATACTATGCCCATTTTGCAACATGGTATGTGAACGAAACCCCCGCAAGAGCAGCAAGACCATGAAATGTAAATCATGACATTTATGACATACATGTGATGATAGTCATGTATTGACTAATCAATTATGTGCGCATACAGTCATGATTATGCCATACCAAATTTGGTATTGATACCATTAACTAAACGGCCAGGACAATTAAGAGTTGTAATTATTATATGTGGGGTTGAACGTCCGAAAACCACCATATGATTATGAGAGACGCCATAGTGGAGGGCTCCGGAAATTTCGACACCTGGGGTTCTTTAACGTGCACCCAAATCTGAGCACAGGGGCCTACAACATTTCCGCCTCCATCGGAAATGCAGCCAACGCAGCCGGAATTCGTACCCGCGACCTGCGGGTCAGAAGCCGAGTACCTTAGCCACTACACCACCGCGGCGGGGAACTAAAAGTTGTAAGCGGCTAGATAGATAGATAGATAGATAGATAGATTGATTGATTGATTGATTGATAGATAGATAGATAGATAGATAGATAGATAGATAGATAGATAGATAGATAGATAGATAGATAGATAGATAGATAGATAGATAGATAGATAGATAGATAGATAGATAGATAGATAGATAGATAGATAGATAGATAGATAGATAGATAGATAGATAGATAGATAGATAGATAGATAGATAGATAGATAGATAGATAGATAGATATGCTCAAGGTCGTCGAAGTTCGCTAGAAATTGCATTTAAAAAAAAACTTTGAGGATGATCGAGCTTCGCCATCAATATTTGCCTTCAATAGGGCCTTCTCCGGTGACAGCGTGATTAGGTTCGCCGTGGACGCTTCAAGCGCACTGTAAAACAACAAATGACTGAGCGAGTAAAATCAACCGTGTCAAACTATCCTAGAATGCGTCTGCAATTGTACTTGTGCGTTTAGTGCCCACAACGCCATAATTCTTCGTTGTGCGAATCAGTGAAGGGCCCAGTATGCACGTCTGTAAGGCAACACACGGAGCTTCGTAGCCTGCCCGTTTTGTTCATTCCAGTTGATGAAGAAATGATGATATTGCATTTGATGATGATCGAAGTGTATGATCGCTTTGTAAAGGGTGAGCCTTCCAAAACTCACTCTTAGAGCAATCTACATGTTCAGGCGTATGGCGCGATTTAATAGTATACAATTTAGCCACGCAATACTGCAGGCGTTCTATCGACTCCTTCCTTCATATGACATTCATGGGAGGTTCTTATTTATTTATTTTTAATTTCTGTATTTATTTATTCATTCATAAATTTACAATGGGGATCAAGCAATAGCACGCCTCTGTAGTACAACAGCTGCTTGCCACATAGACGTCTTGCGTTCAATTCTTAACCGAAGCAAAAACATGTATTCTTTAGTTCATTGCGCCTTTCTCGATTTTTCATTCACGAACAAGACAATTCCTCACTCCCTACCAACAGCACCGACACCTGAACAGGATTTTCTGCGGAACAAGTTCTCTAACGTTGTCGCGTTAAATGAAAAACACTTTAGGGAGCCAATATTTGTTGGTACATGGCTGTTAGTACTTACACGACTGCTGCTGAATTTTTCTAACACGCTACAACTGAAAAACAAGTAACGCATAAACATAGCTCTACGAATGCAGTTTACAAAAACTGCATTTGAACTGCAAAAACTGCAAAAATGAAAGAGATAACTAAGCCTTGAACTTCCGTAAAGCTGAGAAAAGTGCAACGTGTCAGATACGCGTCGTCACGCCATTAATCTCCGAATTAATTTCCTGTTCACTGCGTAGAGTGCGAAGAACACATCACTTGCTGGCCTTGTACGCGGCAGTGCCGGTTTTAATATATGGTCCACACTTTTTTTCGTAAGGCACTGGCACCCGCCCTACAGATGAAGCATTCATGCAGAAACGTCTATGTTTGTGCGCTGACTGTTTATACTACATCTGCGTCACGGCTGTGCCATATTTTGCTACGTCTTGAATGCATGGGTATTCGTACGCTGTATCTGTATTATTTTTTTAAAGAGGAGGGTTTTCGTTCAAACATATGCTCATGCGTGCGTTTTCATGCGTCTATGTATTTATTCACAAGTAAAGTTGAAAAAAAAAACTCGTGAGTGTGTGTGTGTAGGGGGGGGGGGGGGTTGAAACCCTCTTGTCTACGGCCCTGCCTGCGAGCATCCATCGTCACGTGTCTGAGCGCTTGCACAGACTCACCAAGAGAAAGGAGTCACCCAAAGACTGATGACGCCAACGTTTGTCTGGCCATACATTAACGGGGACGTCCGACGCTGCGTACATGAATGAGTGGCTCACCTGCGCTCCAAGATACAACGCAACATCTCCATAGCCCTGGCAACGCTCCCAACTCCGCATTTTCGCTTTGATAATGTCCACCTGGACATCGACGGCCCACTGCCACCTTACCAAGGACAGACTTTTGTGGTATGTCTGTCCGGGGGGAGCACACGGACTGACCGTGTTCGAGCCCCACGCACTGGGTGAAGGCCAGGGCCAGCCATCAATATCGCGGACATCGCCGCCCAGACAGTTGCAAGTGCTTTTCTGTACGATTGAAGAGCACACATTGAAAGGCCTTTCACGCAGGGTTGTTAGGTTTGGCTGCTTTTTCTAGCCTGGTTACGACAGAAAACACGTCTTCTTGGCTCCTTTTCGGTTACTTTCTTGTCCCTCCACTTGAGCAAAGTTATCAATATCTGGTGACATAGCAGCGACCAGTGTACGAGCATATAACTTCAAAACATGGCAGTCAAAGCGCCTTTCCTGCCCTGAAAATTCAATTTCGCATTTTAATTAAGTAGCTAATCAACTTTAGTTACAAGTATAGCACAGTTGGTCAATGGCTGATCATTACATAAATATAAGAGGACTACATTGTTTATAACAACTGGCCAATCAAGCAGGCCTCGCGAGCATACAAAAAAAAACGCTTGTAGATGTTTTTTTCGGCTCTCACCAAGTACATTTACGGCTGAGCACAACGAATTCACTGTCTTCATCTTTTCCTTCGTGATTGTTCCGGCGCTGATCACTTTTAGTTTATTATGAACTTTCTTTTGCAGATCACCCATTCCTGAACCAGTTTTTAAAGGAGCACTTACACAAGAAATTGCACCTTGATTTCTTTATTTATTTACTAGCTTATGTTTTGTGGCGATATATAGCTTACAACCCACCTATCCCTACTGGAAACGTGGTTTGGGCGAGTGCGCATGTTTTATTCATTCAGAGACATTTTTACAGCGCCCAGTGACAGCTTCGGTTACGCAAGAGGCCGACCTTTTGCGTAATCGCATTGCAGGGGTAGGGCGTGGCAATCTTGCCGCCAGGTTTCGTATCCCAAGTGACTGGTTGTTTTGCTCGCCACGAGATGACTCGAAAAGGGGCTGTGGAAATGCAGCTGCCGGGGCATGCAGGCCACACGATCGCGTGTCCCCTTTCATAAAAATCAACAGTGTAGGGGTGACGGAGACGCGAGCTGTGGACAAGCTACGCGAAAGTGAATGCCAGCGCGCTCCATCGGACAACCCCATCCGCAGCGCCCACCAATATTGCTCAAGGTTTAGCGTTCATAGTTTTGCGATTTTCAATTAAAAAAGCAAATATTGCGCATATATGAGGTGCCATAACAACATGTCTATGTTTTGTATGTCTGCCTTTATACTAGAAGAGGACACACACAAAAGATTCCAAGGAGCGTTTAACGCGCTGCGCTGACAGTGCAACGAGACGCTCAAGAAGGTGTTTCCAACGCTTTGCTACGACGACACGGTGGTGGCACCTGCCCGTCGTTTTCCATTCTACACCTTATCACTTCCGTGGCTGGCGCGCATCTTTCTACGCGGTCGCACATGCCTTCATTTTCGAAGATAACTGCCAGATGGCGCTAGTGTTTAACGTGCCTAGATACGCTTGTTCGCCTCCGTTACACGCTCGAGGCACTCTAACTCGGTGCCTTGCATAATACCATTCACCGATTTTTTTTGCGCAGAACATCAACCAAACGTTTTGTTCACTCTCTCCAGACGCAAGACTATCGTCTTTCGACGACATTTACAGTTTAACATGTAGATTCGGGCCAATTTTTTCTCTTGAGCTTTTTTTATTCTACATTACTCGTCATGCTTAACGCTGTGATAACAGAGGAGTGATGCGACATGCGACAATGATGTATACAGACAAGTTTGACCAATGCGCGAATCAAGAAATTTCCAAGGCATATCGACGCATGCACTAAGCATCATGGGATTGTGATCCTTGTGACCTGGAAGCGTATTTCCTGCTCTAGGGCCGCCATTTTGCTTTATTTTTGCTACGTTGGTGGTTTCTGCGGCTGTCTGCTGAGTTCAGCGTCGCATTGCTGCCGTGTTCACGCACTGACAGTGGCTGTACTTGAAGTTGTCCCCGTGTTACCTTGAGTCTTCTATACGGACTCTAGAACTGCCTTCACCCTCCGTTCATTGAAAATGTGAGGAACGCTTCGAAAAAATCGTGCCTGGCGAGCCTTCAAACAATGGCGCTGACAATGTGTTCCGGTTGCCAGCAAAGACTGCTCCCTGCTAGACATATGCTAGAGTGGATGCCAACTTCCCACGACATTTCTTTCAACCGTGATATTGCTCAAGCATCACCATTCTTACCCTCGTCCACGCAAGCTTTTGAAATACATGCGATGCTCGAGGAATAATCCGAACCTGGGCTCGTTCACAAAATTACCATAGGCCTAACGCTAATGTAATTCCGTTGAAGCGAACTTACAAGACGCAAGTCAAGCTTGCTGTCGACTCAATTTTGGTTGTGCGCGCTTACCGAACAGTCAGCGTTACCTGAACGAAGAGCTTTGATTCATGGTAGACATGTCTGCGAGGATCTGTGCAGGTCGCCTTCCGCGGAGTGCTTCGTCATCGGTCAGCAAGTAAGATAGGGAGTTCCCGAGCTCGCCAGGGGAGTACGCAGCTTATCACAAGTCCGTCAGTTGAGTATCCCAAATTGGTACGCACCAGGCGTTTTGGTTGCAGGGCACCGAAACGTTATATGAAGTTATGGCTATATTGTAAAATTAGGCCCGAATCTGTTCTGGGCGGGCTACGGCCACGTATTCGTTGTTCGCCGAGACGGAATTCGAGAGGACGGGTCGCGTCACTGGTGTAACGACGCATAAATATAGCTTCAGGTACAGCTCACAATTAGGCAGGTAGCTTACACTAGGCAGGGTAGCTCGATAGCCTTTCTCTTTCAGTTTTGTCAGGAGCGTTTGCCCGTTCAGAGTTACGTTGCGAGATCGACCGCTATTATGTATTTTAGTAGTAAGCGCGTGGTACGAGCGATAGTGACTTAGGTCGACTTTTGGGAACACGGTGTGCGTAGTGTGCGAGTCTCGTAAAGGTGATTACACCAGCTGTTCATATATTCACATTTATAAAGCGTGCACCAGGAACGTTCTAGATGCCTTCTCGCTGCGGGCTGCCATACATCGACGAGAAACTATACGGCAATCATCCGAGCGCCATCACTTGCATCCGTCGTTGTAACATTACAAGTGGGATGACAGCGATATTCCCGGCTGGCGAAGTTGCAATTTGGGTGTCTAATCAGAGGTGCCAGTTTTGGTGGATGGTTGAAGGAGCCATACCGCGTCTTGTCTGTTAGAGAATCGAAGTGGACGGGGTACGAATGAAAGGCGCGCCGCATACAGCTTCAGCCTTAGCTGGCGCGATGGGCCTTACAAACTCGGTCAGGTGGTGGTGCGCCGCGTGCGCTTCGCCGCCTTTTACAAGTTTACGTGCGCGCAATGGGAAAACCAAGCAAGCGCAGCCCGTCCGAGCGATCGGGGCTTTGCCCTCTCGCATCTAGGGCGGCGAACGGCACTGCGCAAGCTTGAGCCTCTCTTTCCTATAGGCAGGGGTACGCTCGCGATTTCGTCACAGATATGGAACCCGTTCCGAATGACTTTGTGAAGCGACCACTATTTCGCGTCGAGTATCCCGCGTGCGATAGTGCGCTCAGGCGAAATGTGGTTTCGCGGAAACTAAACGGCATTCGGAATTACCTCGCCAGTGTTTGAAGAACCAGTGCTGGAAAACTTGTTTTACTTTCTACAGTACAGTTTCATTGCTGTCATTGTGGCATTTCTTGGTTGCTGTGTTCCTCGTGATACCGTTTATTCATGATGCTATGCTTACTCCGTTTTTTTTTAGGTTTATTTCTATGCATTGTTCAAGTACCACCGACCGTCAGAGTGTCCATGTATCGAAGTACATACTGTGGATAAAAAGAGCTGCTGAGTTTTTCTTTCCATTTTCATTGCTGAACAAGCGGCTTTTGCATCCATTCAGGTGCACCAAGGCTTGCAGATGTCCCTTTGCCGAACGAGCTATGCATCGAAGACTGTCCGCATTCAGATCACAAAAAAGTTGCGTTGGGCACTACTACGCATTGCCGTGTCGGCAGTGTTACTACATTCAATTACTGATGATCCTGTCTTTGGGGAGACTTCAGTTAGCTGCATGCCCTAATCTTGTAGAGTGGTGGGGTTTACATGTGCTTAACAATTCCGCCGTTTGTCTTGGTACCTTTACTGCTTCTGGCTTTCATCGCTAGCAGCGTGACAAGGACAAAGAGCTGACTCCTGCAGACTGCTTCTAAAGCCAGCTGTTCCTGAGATGACGTGGGGCATCAATCGTCATATGGCCGAACATTTCGGCACCTTCGCAATGCCTCGATGATAACGTGATCTTGGTAGATGGCACACTGCTGCTACGCGTCAAATTCTGTTGGTAAGTGTCACAGTCCTACGCCTATTACTGCCACTGTGTTCGCATGTGCCTAATATTTCCGCCACATGACGTTTCAGCTTCATTTTGTCGTTCTTTAATTGCCACTCAGCACAAAGACATATAAAGATGGCCCTTGCAGACTGCTTCAAAAGCTATCCGTTCCTGAGATGACGTGGGGCATAAGTCGTCGTATCGCCACACCTTTCGGCACCTTCACACTGCCTCGCTGATGGCGTGATCCTGGTAGATGGACCACTGCTACTACCCTTCAAAATCTGTTGGCAAGTGTCGCATTCCTACGCCTATTACTGTCACTGTGTTCACATGTGCCTAATATTTCCGCCACATGACGTTTCAGCTTCATTTTGTCGGTCTTTAATTGCCGCTCACCACAAAGACATATAAAGATGGCCCTTGCAGACTGCTTCAAAAGCTGTCCGTTCCTGAGATGACATGACGGGGGGCATAAGTCGTCGTATCGCCACACCTTTCGGCACCTTCACACTGCCTCGCTGATGGCGTGATCCTGGTAGATGGACCACTGCTGCTACCCTTCAAAATCTGTTGGCAATTGTCGCATTCCTACGCCTATTACTGCCACTGTGTTCACATGTGCCTAGTATTTTCGCCACATGACGTTTCAGCTTCATCGTGTCAATCTTTAATCGCCGCTCACCACAAAGACATATAAAGATGGCTCTTGCAGACTGCTACAAAAGTTATCCGTTCCTGAGATGACGTGGGGCATAAGTCATCGTATCGTCCACACCTTTCGGCCCCTTCGCACTGCCTCGCTGATGGCGTGATCCTGGTAGATGGACCACTGCTGCTACCCTTCAAAATCTGTTGGCAAGTGTCGCATTCCTACACCTATTACTGCCACTGTGTTCACATGTGCCTAATATTTCCGCCACTTGACGTTTCAGCTTCATCGTGTCGGTCTTTAATCGCCGCTCACCACAAAGACATATAAAGATGGCTCTTGCAGACTGCTTCAAAAGCTATCCGTTCCTGAGATGACGTGGGGCATAAGTCGTCGTATCGCCACACCTTTCGGCACCTTCACACTGCCTCGCTGATGGCGTGATCCTGGTAGATGGACCACTGCTGCTACCCTTCAAAATCTGTTGGCAAGTGTCGCTATTCCTACGCCTATTACTGCCACTCTGTTCACATGTGCCTAATATTTCCGCCACTTGACTTTCAGCTTCATTGTGTCGGTCTTTAATTGCCACTCACCACAAAGACATATAAAGATGGCCCTTGCAGACTGCTTCAAAAGCTATCCGTTCCTGAGATGACATGACGTGGGGCATAAGTCGTCGTATCGCCACACCTTTCGGCACCTTCGCACTGCCTCGCTGATGGCGTGATCCTGGTAGATGGACCACTGCTGCTACCCTTCAAAATCTGTTGGCAAGTGTCGCATTCCTACGCCCATTACTGCCACTGTGTTCACATGTGCCTAGTATTTTCGCCACATGACGTTTCAGCTTCATCGTGTCAGGTCTTTAATCGCCGCTCACCACAAAGACATATAAAGATGGCTCTTGCAGACTGCTACAAAAGTTATCCGTTCCTGAGATGACGTGGGGCATAAGTCGTCTTATCGTCCCAACCTTTCGGCCCCTTCGCACTGCTTCGCTGATGGCGTGATCCTGGCAGACACCACATTGCTGCTAACTTTGTTAAAAGTGAGAGCAGTTGCGATTTTTCGTTAGTATATATATATATATATATATATATTGCCACGTTCCATTTCCCAAGTTTTTGTTATCGTCCCAAAACACCACACGATTCTCAGCGCAAACCGCGCCTGCAGTTTTCGAGAAGGTTCCGGACTGTAGTACATCATTTCGATAAGATCACGCCCACTGTGCGAACGGTACAGATTGTTCTGGAACCTACGCCACCGCCAGCGATAACGCTAGAACATTCGACGGCAAGAGTATAAATGCCGACGCGCTTCGCCGCTTGTCAGTTGTTGATCGAAGGCCGACGCTCCGTTCGCCGCTATCAGTCCGAGACTGCTATCTGTGCGAGACTGCTGCTGTAATTCGACTTTCCGTTTACCGGGCACAGGTTCGCCCAAATAAACAGTTAAATCCCAACACGAAGTCTCCTGTCTTCGGCCACGTCACGACCCCGTGACATCTGGTGGAGGTGCGGGGTACGTTCATGTACCGGACGCCCCCGTCAAGCCGTGAACCCAGCCCACGTCGCGGAGAAGACACCGACGCCAACCAGGAGCAGCGAACAAGCCGCCGACAGCAAGGGCTACCACCGGAGTACGGGCTTCTACAAGACAAGGCGCGGAAGACCAAGGCCATGACCGCGACTGCAGCGACAATGACAACCGCAACGTCCCAGCCCACGATGGTCATGCAACAACCCAGGGAACCACCAATTTTCCATGGGTCATCGTTCGAAGACCCGGAGTCCTGGCTAGAAACATACGACCGTGTGGCCGCCCTCAACCACTGGGACCATGACGAAAAGCTGCGTCGTGTGTTCTTCTATTTGGAAGACACCGCAAGGACCTGGCTCGAAAAGCGGGAGTCCACGCTCCGAACGTGGGATGTTTTCTGCGGCGCATTCCTGCAAACGTTCGCGGGCGTCGCTCGCAAAGAGAGGGCCGCTGCTTTATTAGAGACCCGGGTTCAGCTACCAAATGAAAATGTCGCCATTTTCACAGAAGAAATGACCCGACTATTCCATCACGCTGACCCAGACATGCCTGAGGAGAAAAAAGTTCGTTTCCTCATGCGAGGGGACAAGCAGGAGCTCTTCGCGGGACTGATGAGAAACCCACCGAAAACCGTCCAAGAATTTGTAGCCGAAGCGACCACTATCGAAAAGACCCTGGACATGCGCACCAGACAGTATAATCGTCGCCTGACTGCAGACTGCGCTGCTGCTCAAGCCAGTAACTCCGGAGACATGCGTGAAACGATCCGAGCGATCGTGCGGGAAGAGCTGCGCAAGCTGTTGCCTTCGGCGCAGCCTCAAGTATATTCAATCGCCGACATTGTGCGAGAAGAAGTTCGGCAATCGCTTCAAATTCCCCACGCACCGCTGCCCGAGCCGGAAGCTATGAGCTACGCCGCTGCACTGCGCCACAACGCTCCTCCCCGTCCACGCCAAAACGCCGCCCCATCGCACTTCCGTCGACAGACGCCACCGCCGCCACCACCCCCACTGACGTCATACCGTTCGCCAGCGGCCCAGCGCAGTGCACCGAGGAAGACTGACGTCTGGCGCACCCCTGACCATCGCCCGCTCTGTTACCACTGCGGCGAGGCCGGACACACATACCGCCGTTGCCAGTACCGACAGATGGGACTGCGTGGTTTCGCCGTCAATGCACCGCGTCCGCAGCCAGGAGAGCGACCACGTGACATCGCCGACTACCTGACAGGAACTCGGTGGACACCACGAAGCCATTCGCGTTCGCCGTCGCCCAGCCGCCACACGTCACCGCACCACCGGCAGTACTCTGGCCCAACGCGGGGCCGGTCTCCTAGCCCGTATCCGGGAAACTAAGGGCAGCAACCGGTGGAGGTGCGGTTGCTGTGCGACGAACTACGGAAGATCCTCCGACGACGACGACGCCGCGACGGAGCTTTCCGAACACAACGCCAACCAGGCAAAGCCCTGACGGCGAAAGCTCACTTACCGAAGGTGGCCTGACGACGCAACATGGAAGCAGCGGAACAAGCCGACGTAGCCGTGACCCGACGCCACGCCCTAACTGTAATGCGAGACGGCGAACTAGCGACCTCGACGTTCTTATCGACGGCCACAGTGTGACCGCTCTCGTCGATACTGGAGCCGACTATTCTGTCATCAGTGGGTCGTTCGCCGCGAAGTTAAAGAAAGTTAGGACAGCTTGGAAAGGCCCTGAAATCCGCACAGCTGGAGGTCATCTCGTAACGCCTGCAGAAATCTGCACAGCGAGAGTCACCGTTAACGGCCGTATTTATCCTACAGACTTCGTAGTCCTACAGCGTTGCTCGAGAGATGTCATCCTTGGCATGGACTTCTTATGCCTCCATGGTGCTGTCATCAACCTAAAAACAAAGTCGATAACGTTATCCACAGAAGAAGCACTACCGCCGCGCACGCCGTCAGGACACCATGCCTTGAATGTGCTGGAAGAACAAGTCACCATTCCGCCTCGCTCAAGCGTCATTATTTCAGTCGGCGCTCCTTAATCACCTGACTTCGAAGGCGTCGTTGAAGGCAGTCAGCATCTGTTGGTCACCCGAAATATTTGCGTCGCAAGAGGAATTGCAGAGCTGCGGGGAGGCAAAGCAACGGTTATGCTCACGAATTTCAGCAATGAGTACAAACATGTGAACAAAGGAACAACGGTCGCATACATCGAAGAAATTGTCGAAGCCACCAGTGCTTTCGCCCTCGCCGATTCTGCGGAACCTGCTCAGAGGAACCAAGCCCCTCCCATAGCTTTCGACGTCAATCCCAGACTTCCGAACGATAAGCAAGAACAGCTCAAGGCCCTGCTCCTACAATACGAAGATTGTTTTTCGTCGTCACCGAAAATTCGGCAGACCCCAATCACGAAACATCGCATCATAACCGAAGAAAATGCCAGACCGCTCCGTCAGAGTCCGTACAGGGTTTCGACGCGAGAACGTGAGGCCATGAAGAGACAAGTTGATGAAATGCTGCGGGGTGACATTATCCAGCCGTCCAAGAGTCCATGGGCATCCCCCGTGGTGTTAGTGAAGAAAAAGGATGGGACCCTACGTTTCTGCGTCGATTATCACCGCCTGAACAAAATCACAATAAAGGACGTGTATCCTCTCCCACGAATAGACGACGCACTTGATCGGCTCCATAACGCCAAGTACTTTTCGTCAATGGACCTCAAGACTGGCTATTGGCAAATCGAAGTCGACGAAAGAGACCGAGAGAAGACGGCGTTTATAACACCGGGCGGCCTCTTCGAGTTTAAGGTGATGCCCTTCGGCCTTTGCTCAGCGCCTGCAACTTTTCAACGCGTTATGGATACAGTACTGGCAGGATTGAAGTGGAAGACTTGCCTTGTGTACTTGGACGACGTCGTCGTGTTTTCCTCGAGTTTCGACGAGCATCTTCGGCGCCTTGAAGCTGTACTTCAAGCCATCAAGACTTCCGGACTCACACTGAAGCCAGAAAAGTGAAGATTTGCGTATGAGGAGCTCTTGTTTCTGGGGCACGTTATCAGCAAGTCTGGAGTTCGTCCCGATCCACGGAAAACAGCCGCCATCGCCGACTTCCCGCCGCCCACTGACAAGAAAGCCGTGCGCCGATTTCTGGGCCTGTGCGCCTATTATAGGCGGTTCGTGAAAAACTTCGCCCGCATCGCGGATCCTCTCACTAACCTTACCAAGGCCGACGTGGAGTTCAAGTGGGAAACGCCACAGGAACACGCTTTCCAGGAGCTTAAACATCGCCTCCAGACGCCTCCGTTACTTGTCCATTTCGACGAATTCGCCGAGACAGAAATACATACTGACGCAAGCAGCGTAGGTCTTGGCGCCGTTCTTGTGCAGAGGGCTAACGGACTTGAAAGGGTTATTAGTTACGCCAGCCGATCGCTATCCAAAGCAGAAGCAAATTATTCCACAACAGAAAAGGAGTGCCTCGCCATCATCTGGGCTACGTCGAAATTTCGCCCCTACCTCTACGGCAGGCCCTTCAAAGTTGTGAGCGACCACCACGCCTTGTGTTGGCTAGCCACCTTGAAGGACCCTTCAAGTCGCCTCGCACGATGGAGCCTGAGACTTCAAGAATATGACATTACTGTCATTTACAAGTCCGGCAAAAAACACTCCGACGCCGACTGTCTCTCTCGTGCGCCTGTCGAGCAACCGCTACCCAACGACCCGGATGACGACTACTTCTTGGGAACGATAACTACCGAGGACTTCGCTGAACGACAACGGGCCGACCCGGAACTTAAGGCCCTAATAGAATACCTCGAAGGCAGGACCGCCGAAGTCCCGAAGGTATTCAAGCGCGCACTTGCGTCGTTCTTTCTACGAAACGGTCTTCTACAAAAGAAAAACTTTTCACCGCTTCGAGCTAAGTACCTCCTTGTGGTGCCTTCAGCTCTGCGACCAGAACTCCTGCAGGCCCTGCACGACGATCCGATGGCAGGGCACCTCGGTGTTTCTCGCACGCTCGCGAGGATACAAGAAAGGTACTACTGGCCACGTCTTACCACCGACGTCACTCGTTATGTGAGGACATGCCGGGACTGTCAGCGACGCAAGACACCGCCGACAAGGCCAGCGGGACTTCTGCAGCCAATCGATCCACCTTGCCGACCTTTCCAGCAGGTTGGTATGGACCTACTGGGGCCGTTCCCGACGTCGACTTTCGGAAACAAGTGGATCGTGGTAGCTACCGACTACCTCACCCGCTACGCCGAGACAAAAGCCCTGCCAAAAGGCAGTGCATCCGAGGTAGCTAAGTTCTTCGACGAAAATATCGTCCTACGTCACGGCGCCCCGGAGGTCCTTATCACCGACAGAGGAACGGCATTCACTGCCGACTTAACTCAAGCGATCTTGGCATACAGCCAAACAAACCACCGCCGGACGACAGCGTACCACCCACAGACCAACGGCCTCACCGAGCGGCTTAACAAGACGATCGCCGACATGCTGTCAATGTACGTCGATGTCGAACACAAGACGTGGGACGCCATTCTTCCGTATGTGACCTTCGCATACAACACGGCGGTGCAGGAGACGACGCAGATATCTCCATACAAATTGGTCTACGGAAGGAGCCCGGCAACGACGCTCGATGCCATGTTATCCAACGTCACCGACGAAAAAAACCTCGATGTGAGCGAGTACCTTCAACGCGCCGAAGAAGCCCGACAACTTGCGCGTCTCCGTATCAAGAATCAACAGACGACCGACAGCCACCGTTACAACCTTCGACGACGCTTCGTGGAATACCAGCCCGGTGAACGTGTTTGGGTGTGGACGCCGATACGCCGACGTGGACTAAGTGAAAAGCTTCTGCGACGGTACTTCGGACCGTACAGGGTGGTTCGACGTCTCGGCCCACTAGATTACGAGGTTGTCCCCGACGGCATCACGAACTCTCAACGACGCCGATCGCGACCTGAAGTCGTCCATGTCGCGCGCCTCAAGTCGTTTCATGCGCGTTAACAAACTGAAACAGTGTTTTTTTTATTATTGTGGTATCGTAATTTATTCATTGTACTTTCTTGCATTATTATTGTACCATCATCTTTAGTTAAAGCATCGGGACGATGCCTTTTTTCAGAGGGGGGCAATGCCACGTTCCATTTCCCAAGTTTTTGTTATCGTCCCAAAACACCACACCATTCTCAGCGCGAACCGCGCCTGCAGTTTTCGAGAAGGTTCCGGACTGTAGTAGATCATTTCGATAAGATCACGCCCACTGTGCGAACGGTACAGATTGTTCTGGAACCTACGCCGCCGCCAGCGATAACGCTAGAACATTCGACGGCAAGAGTATAAATGCCGACGCGCTTCGCCGCTTGTCAGTTGTTGATCGAAGGCCGACGCTCCGTTCGCCGCTATCAGTCCGAGACTGCTATCTGTGCGAGACTGCTGCTGTAATTGTACTTTCCGTTTACCGGGCACAGGTTCGCCCAAATAAACAGTTAAATCCCAACACGAAGTCTCCTGTCTTCGGCCACGTCACGACCCCGTGACAATATATATATATATATATATATATATATATATATATATGGGAAAGAGGTATATACCTAAGGGCTCGTTTTTCCGTGCTATGTCACAATATTAAAGATCTAACAGACAATAATGCCAAGGAATGTATAGGGGAAGGTATTAGAACAAATATAATGTAAATAAGAAGAAAGAAAAGCGGGTGAAAAATAACCTGCTGGAAGCAGGAATCGAACCTACGACCTTCGAATAACGCGTTCGATGCTCTATTCACTGTTAAGTTTGGCCTGGAAATTCGTCTGGGCTGACGCCATTGTGCGTAAGCCGATCTACTGGGGAGGCTCTCAATCCCTTCAGCGCCCAGTCTGCCAGACGCTGTCGAAGATTTGAGTAATTCCCCAGACAATGCGGCAAGCAAAGGCGAGTTCCCGACTTTCAAATGCGGACCCTTTCGTCGTCCCTTCAAGCAGCACCGGTGCCTGATGACCTCGGTGATTCATCTGGCGACGGGGAAGCTGTTGTGACCGGCGCCAGAGCTGACAGGAGAGCGGCGCTCCTTTTAATCCCCATTCAAGTAGACGACCGGCCGGCTGCCTATGCTCGTCAGGCATTGTCCGTGCTAGCCGGAGGATGAGACGTCGTGTCGCCAAGACGCCGTTAACCGTTCGAGAGAGGCCAACAAAGACAGCATCTTCCTGGAAGAGACCGCGGTGGCCACCGCAAATCACCCCGCTAATTAAGCGAACAAATCGGCGGACCCTTTGATGAATGCTGTCGGGATCGTGGGACCTCTCGACTAGCGGCACACACACGACGAGGAAGAGCCCTGCTGGCGCCACCTTGCAGTGCAGTGTTCACGACTCAATATTGGACGTTCACGTGGACCGTGCATGCTCGTCCCCCTCACCTGTTGTGTGTGTGTGATTGGTGTTCCACTCGGAGAGGAGGAGCCCGACAGGGCTTAAAACGACGCCGCAGAGTGCTGGACGTCGCTCCGAACCATGTAACGGTTCAACCACCACGCTCGTGGTTTGTGAAACCCCGAACTTTTCTTTTCTGTAAATAAGTGTAAATAGTGCCATAAACCTTCTTTGTTTTCGTATCCTCCAGCGACCTTCCTTCAGAACCCCAGCACCACTGAGCTATCACAGTGGTTAGCAGTCATGTGGTGTCTGCCAGGATCACGCCATCAGCGAAGCAGTGCGAAGGTGCCGAAAGGTTTGGCGATATGACGACTTATGCCCCAGGTCATCTCAGGAACGGATAGCTTTTGAAGCAGTCTGCAAAAGCCATCTTTATATGTCTTTGTGGTGAGTGGGGATTAAAAACCGACACGATGAAGCTGAAACGTCACGCGGCGGAAAAAGGTCGCTGTGATAGCTCAGTGGCTAGAGCATCGAACGCGTTATTCAAAGGTCGCAGGTTCGATTCCTTGGGACGTTAAACCCCACAAATCAATCAGGTTCGATTCCTGCTCATGGCTGGTTATTTTTTCACCCACTTTTCTTTCTTCTTATTTACATTACATTTGTTCTAACTTCCCCAATACATTCCTTGGCATTGTCTGTTAGATCTCATATATATATATATATATATATATATATATATATATATATATATATATATATGAGATCTAACAGACAGTAATGCCAAGAAATGTACAGGGGAAGTTATTAGAACCAATGAAATGTATAGAGGAAGAAAGAAAAGTGGATGGAAAAATAACCAGCCGTGAACACTCGACTTTTCGTGCAAGCGTTGCATCGTCAGCGCAGCGCGATAAGCCCTACGGTCCCTAGAATTACTAATGTATGCCTTTTCTAGTAAAAAGACAGGCATGTGGAATATTGACGTGTTGTTATGGTGCCTCAGATATGCGCAATAATTGATTTTCTTAGGGACCTTCGACGGAAAATTTTGGTCTGTCTGTCTTTTTGTCTGTCTGTCTGTACATTTGTCTGTTTGTCCACCCTAACGATACCTCAAACGGCACCAAACGGTCAACCCCATCCGCAGCGCCCAACAATATTGCTCAAGGTTTAGCATTCATATTTGTGCAATTGTCAATTAAAAAAGCAAATATTGCACATATATGAGGCGCCATAACAACACGTCTATGTTTTGTATGTCTGCCTTTATACTAGAAGAGGCACACGGAAGTAACTCTAAAGACTGTAGCGTTTATCGCGCTGTGCTGACAGTGCAACGCGATGCTCAAGAAGGTGTTTCCAACGCTTTGCTACGACGACACGGTGGTTGCACCTGCCCGTCGCTTCCTGCCCGTCGCTTTGCATTCTACACCTTATCACCTCCGAGACTGGCGCGTATCTTTCTCCGCGGTCACGCGTGCTTTCGTTTTCGAAGATAACTGCCAGATGGCGCTTGTGTCTAACATGCCTAGATACGCTTGTTCACCTCCGCTACACGCTCGAGGCACTCTAACGCAGTGCCTTCAGAATAGCAATCACTGATTTTTTTGCGCAGAACATCAAATAAACGTTTTGTTTTCTCTCCAGATGCAAGACTATCGTCTTTCGACGACACACAGTGTAACATGTAGATTTGGGCCAATTTTTTAAATTGACAACTGCACGAGTATAAACGCTGAATCTTGAGCAATATTGGTGGGCGCTGCGGATGGGGTCACGGTCAGATTTTGATACACGGTCTCGCTATCCTTTCGTGTTGATAATTTCACCTGTACAAGAGTGCACAGTGTGGATGATTGTGAAAGGGGGTGGGCGTTTACCCTCGCCAACGAACACTCTGGTCATGGCAATGGCGTACTTTTGCTTCGTAGTGCAAGCCACTGCGCTAGTTATTTATTCATTGTACCTGAACCATTAAGCTTAAATATATGTGCACAAGCTACTGCTTTGAAGTGCCGTGTCGCTAACGCTGTGCACATTTTTGCATGAACATACAGAAACTATGCGTGAACTATAATCATGATTATAATACTCGAACTATACAAGAGGCAAGGTTTCTGCAAAATTGAGTCTTAAAAACATTTGCTGCCTAGAATGGATGAAAATGTGCATTACTAGCCGAGTAAGCAGAAATACAATAAAGCTCAATATATTGACATGCTTAAGGAAAGCTGTTCTCTACAAGGCCTGAGCATTACCATTTCGGTCCAGTTCAACTGCTCCTACTGCAGGTATTGTATTCAGCGTCAACTGAATAGTTGAGAGCCAAAATTGTGCATTTAGTCCACCAGAGGTCACGGGGTGGGCTTACTTAAATCTACGAGGTCTGTTACTACCGTCCGAAAAACGATTATTTTTTTCCCTGGTACATATTTCTCCTTAGCTTACACAAGCTATTTGTACCTAGTTTTCGCTTTACTATACGAAGTGACATATTTTAGAAAATGGTCACGGGAGCGGAGTTTGCAAGAACTTGGTGGACCGCCTCCGATGTGCACAGCCCCAGAATGCAGAATCTTGCCGAGCAACGATCCGGAAATGTCCCAGCTGCCGCAGATCGCATGAAGCTTAATCAAAAGGCTGTCTGACAGTGAAAGAAGAATGAAGCGTAATAAAACAAATGGTAAGGAATGGCTCAACACACAAAGAAGCCGCTAATATTGTCAGATAGCGAAAACGACGTTCCTGTCACTGACGAAGACCTCGAAATACGGCTGCACAATATGGTCCATCACTGTGATGTCATAATCCAGCGGACCCCTAGGCTTATCTTTCCCGACAGCAACACCACCATCAACCAACGCCTTATATTCGGAAAGCCAAAAAGAGGCAGAGGGCGAAGGCGGCGGCACATATCGCGTGGCCGTCCTCCACACCACTGCGCGTCCACTGCAGGGAGACGACACAAGATGACACTAAGAACCTCCTCGACGACGACTTACGCATCATCGCTGTGTTGATGTCATTGATAAGCACAGTTAAACACCCCTCACCGGACTGACAATCCCATCAGCTCGAAACGCACTGCAAGTTTCGGGTAATTTGGAGCCAGTTCTTGCAAGCCTTCTTTGACATCATGAGTTGCGTTGCACTTCATCTAAGACAGTCAATCAGTACTGTGTGACTGTTCGCACATTTATGGCTTTATCCGCATGCGCACTGGCACACACGCTGCTGTACATGCATGCTATCGTATTATTTTGCCTCTCTTTCCTTATCCATTTTTTCCTCCCATTTCTCCCTATACCGTGTAGGGTAGCAAACTGGGTACAATCTTGTCAACCTCTATGTCTTTGCTTTTCAGATAATCTTTTTTTGTTTGCTCTCATGTGATTTTTCTAATTTATGACACTGCTATGAACTGCGTAAGTTTACGTTATCTGCCAATGGCGTAGTCACGGTGAAGGGGAGGGGGGGGAATGCAGTTTTGATTTTCTTTGGGCCTGAACAACACTTGTGCACACACGTGTGCTGCGTACGCGTGCTGGTTTGATAGTCAGCCAGTATGCCATTACCGGAATTGGCACAACAGTCTAGTGATGTGTCCGATGCCATGCAATATCCCTGCTATTTGAAGTAGCATATATCGTCAGTAGTTTGCTTATTGAGAAAAAATCGTGTCGAAAAGCCCCAAGAAGAATCATTCAATGGTATATAGAAACCATCTTCGAAAACGAAGAGGCACAAGGAAGCCAGATAAGTTCGCCTGTGGCAATGGTCTGTCACTGTTTCTGTGTCGTTGTGAGCGCGTACCTACGATCACCCCGCTCATTACTTTGTTCGCTAGCTAAACAAACAAGCAGTTGCGGGGCATGGCCAGGTTTGCTTGCTGAGCGTTACGACGCAGGTTCGATACCAGCTGTGGTGGTCTCATTTTCAATGGAATCGAGATAGCTATTTACCACCCGTGCAGCGGAACTCTCCTGAAACTGTCTTGTTTCACCGTCCAAGCAGCCGGAAAAGCACGCCGCGCACGGAGGAAGGAAAATGGTAAGGAGAGGGCATGCCCAGCCGGCGCAGGGCGTAAAAAATGTAGCGGAAATGACATGATGGCGGCCATATTCACTAGGCACAACGGCGGCGTTGCTATGGTTACGTGTTGCGGAGTGGAGCTGGTCTAGCAGTGAGCGGCCGCGGCTGGCGGCGAAATGTGTGCCTCCCCAGGTCTCGTGCTGAGCCGTGGTGGACAATATCTGTGCTCTGCGCCGCGTTATTGGTTACGCAGTGTTCTTCTGGCTGTTACATTACTCTTAGCAACGTTTACAAATCCCTTTGTCCATCACGGGGTTTCAACAGTGCGTAGAACAAGTGCATATTCATATGTCGTGCGGCGGATGACGCGGATGAAGCAGTTAGTGTTGAGCGAAATTGCGTTGGGCACCATGACGAAGCTGAATGAAGACGAACGCCTTGCAGGTCAGTGACGGTTGAGCAGTGCTCCTGCTTGTGACAACGGACGACGCTGTTGAGCCCAGCAAGACGCCAGGAGGACCATGTGCACATACGTAGTTTCGTGTTGTGTGTGTACAGTAACAACTGGCATGTGCGTATTAAAACACCTTTTCTGTTCCGCTTGGTACACTCTCCACCAGCATTGCATGTAATCTCACATAACAGCAACCACGTTCAACTGTCACTAGCACAGTGCTCAAAGTCACCACGGTCGCAGAATGCTGACGCCGGTGAGTTTCACGCGGAACATGGACACAGTGGCAGGACGCTGCGTCGGCCGCGTGGCGGAATGCAACCGTAGAAGGCGCACGACCGATCGTGTTGTCTGTACAGTTGCCGAATAATTGACGTGAAAGCACTCGCCGTTGTCAGTGCATCTAGCGCGGGTTCTCTCATAGTTGCTTCGTTGTCGGCGAGCTGTTACTCCCTGTTATTACTCGGACGAAGCGATTTCGCTGAAGGTGTTCCGCTGGCTCAGAGTGATGAGCCCAGTTCCATTAGTTTCGGATCGTCACGACCCACGCGCTGCGCAGCCCACGTGCTTTCCGAGCCGGAGAGGGAGTCGCGCCTTCTGCTTCGCATTCATATGTAAACAAGAGAGGAGAATTTGCCTAGTCAATATGGCCGACTTCCGGCTTCATTGCGGCTTCACAACGAGTGACGTCAGGGCCTCTCCTTACCTTTCCTTCCTCCGTGACGCCGCGCGACCAGCGCCCCAAAATCGGTCCTAGACCGAGTTTCCCGCCACACGAAAGCGAATTTGGTTTTCGCTTCATGGCTTTCGCTGTGCTGTGGCTGCACTAGACCAAATCACGTGATCTAACCAGGTGGCCACAGATTAAACATGGCGGCAAAGGCGTCGGTGGTGTAGGCGGTGGCTCGCATCGGCTCAAATCGTAAACTACCCGTGCAGTGCGACGAAGCTTGACGGCCTCAACGATGACGCGTTCATCAAAAGCCTGGTTTAGATTATGATTGCCGAGAACTCTGGAATTTGACCATGCAACAGCAGTGAGTAGGCATGCCCTAACGTGTCTCGCATTTGTGTACAGCCAGCTGAATTCGCCACTGCCGGTGCGTTTGCTCATGTCGTTTCTGCAGGCTTCTCTCCCAAAACAGCGTTTCAAAGGGTGCGAGCTGTTTCTTTTAACTACTTTGCATGAATAACTAGATAGACCATTTAAAAATTCAGTCTGGCAACATGGCTTTTTCGCCATATCTTGATGATACAACATTTTATATATGAAAAAAAGAAAAAAAGGGAGGGGAGAATGTTAAGGGTGGTTTCCCCATTCTAGGACACCAGTGGCCGCTGCAGCTCGACCAGCTTGATCCAGGAAACCCCTTTGGGTTTTCAGGTCAGGTCAGGCGAGGACGGCTTCCTGAGGCTCCCCCAGTAGCGTGAGTATCAGAGGCGACTGAACCTCCACAGGCTTGTTCCGGCAGTTCCACGTGACATGTTGCAACGTCGGTCGTGACTCGCACCACGGACATTGGTTTACATATGCATTGGCATTTATGTGATGCCACCTTTCCAAATGTGGATAGGTGTTAACCTGAATTTGCCTAAGCTGGCGAGCTCACGTTAAAGAACCCCAGGTTGTCAAAATTTCCTGAGTCCTTCACTACGGCGTCTCTCATAATCATATGGTGGTTTTGGGATATTAAACCCCACAAATCAATCAAATCAAGCTGGCGAGCTTCGTCAACTTTAAGCGATTTATGCGGTGGGGCATACCGCTGTCTTGTCTTCCGTTGATGCTCGAGTATATCGCGTGCAGTGAATGGTTCGTACTGATTATCGGTGTCGTTGCTCACTCAGTTGCTCAAATCACGAGCGAAACTGTGCGCCAGCACATTACCCGAGATACCCTCGTGGCCTGGGCACCAAATTATAGCATGGTCCTGTATCAGCCTATCACCTAGTATCTTCGAGGCGATATTCGGTTGTGCACCATGGAGAAACATTCTGCAGGCTTCCTGGTAATCAGACAAGACTAATGCGGAGGTGTTCTCTGCCTCTTTAGTTCGAATAGCTAGCGCAATCGCCGCCGCCGCCACCTCCACCGTCGCTGTACAGTTTTTTTTTTTTGTTCACTCGTGTGAGCTGGCGGGCTGTGCGTCCCAGTGACGCCGATGAGCGTTCCTTGCAGCGCACATGGACACCGCTTGCGTTCCTGCAAGACGTGTACCACATTTGGACGGTACGCTGATGAGCGTTCCTTGGAGGCCATGTCCTTGCTGTGCTGGTCATAACAGCCCGTCCGCCACCCTAAGAAGTCATACAATGGGCCGCAGTGGCACCGCTCTCTGAAGTGGCCGCTGTGCGTTCTCTTGGGTGTTCCACCCACTGCCAACCACAACCCACATGTGCTGCGATAATTGCGTACAGACTCTAAAAAAAAGAGCGAGTGGAAAGGGTGTCTTTTTGTCCCACAACAATAATCATCTATATTGCGTTCCATCCTTACGCTATATCGCCCCGCGCCTGGTACATTCCGGTCACCATCGACATGCCCATTATCAGGGTTACATTGCATTCTCAATAGGAAAGTGGCCAGCGCCGAGTTTTCAAGAAAGGAAGCGCACGCAAGCCTGGTGACGATTATTATTGTGGGACAAAAAGACACCCTTTTTACTCGATATTTTTTTAGAGTGCAAGTATCAGCAGCGCGCATCACCGCGAGTGAACAAGACATCGCGAAAAAAAAACGTATTTTCCGTTTAGTTCGACAGGTGACGCTAAAATTTAAAAAGGATCTATTCAATACGAAATTCAGTAGGCAAAAGGCAGGCAAAATCGCATTAATTCTCAATGTAGCGATGGCAGCAGCGGCGGGATGGTGCAGAACGAATGTGAATATACTCGATGCGCGTGGTCGTGGTTTTCCGGCTGCTCTAGCGTTTTAGATGCGGAGCATCTAATACTCGAGGCTTGTAGTGCGGCGCCGTCCGCAAGCTTCCTCCTCCTTCTTCCACCATCTGTGCATCCCTTCCTCCTCTACACACCGCGCGCGCTTCACTCCTCCACCATCTGTGCACCCTTCCTCCTCTACACACCGCGTGCGCTTCTCCTCTTCACGAACATTCGCTAGCTGTGTAATGTAGCGCGCATGCGCCGTCACGCTTCGAGAACATCGGCAGCTGACGCGCGCGCATGCGCCGTTGCGCTTCTCCCCCTTCTCGAACATTCGACAGCTGACAGTGCATGCGCCGTCGCGCTGTATATATACTCAAGGTCGGTGCTCGCTCGCTCAGTTGCCGCTCGTCGGTTGGTTTGTACGGCGCGTCGACGTCCGAGGTCGCAATGATCGACGTCCCTTCGACCAGCGCCGGCCAAAGTGTTGGCGGAACCGCTCAAAGTTCGTCGCAATAAATAAACACCGCCCTTTCGCATACGTGTCGTACGTGTTCACTCATTTAACACCCCTCCTACAACCACGTTAACCAATTTAGCCAGCGACCCAAGTAAGTCGCAATTTAACACCCCATTTCACAACCACGTTAACCAATTTAGCCATCGACCCAAGTAAGTCAAACTTTAACACCCCTTTAACCAATTATATGCTCCGCATCCTCCTCGGTGTTCCCCCGAGGGAAGCTGCGGGCAATTTTTTTGTTTTCGCTTCACTTCTCAAGTGTGAATGTAGCCCAAGAAACCCCCTCTCCCCTCCCCCTCCTGCTGGGTTACGCTATTGGTGTAGTCGAGGGCTCCGGAAATTTCGACCACTTAAGATCATTTACCTTGCGTTGAAATCACTTGTCACCATTGTTCATCATCTCGCAGCCATCAAAATTCAAGCCGCAGGCTTTATTGCACCCGCGCAGTTCGAATCACCAGCCGAGCGCATGCTTCCTTATATTTATCGTTCAAGCACATAAAATTTAACAATTTTTCTATTTAAAAATTGTGCAACAGTTTTTTTTTCAAGTGTACGGATGAAGGTACTGCCTCTCCTTTTATCATTTTAACACGCGTTCAGTTGGACGAAAAAAGATTTTTCGTGACAGGTAAGCTGTGTATAAATAGTTTAGTCTTTCCCGATGAAATGCAGTTCTATAATAAAAGTTCTATGACGATCACGTTCCAGTCCATTTCGCAGACGTACTTATTGTCGTTACGGCAGTACTTTGTCGCGAATAATATGACAGTGACAAGACGTATCAAAAGGCTTTTTATTTCATTTCAATTACATATTAGCATTTCTGACATCTTGGTTAATTAACTTGCTTTTAGGGATCAACTTTCAGTTTACGACTTGAGCGCAGCTACTGGTTGCGATGGACCCGCTCGTAGGTGGTAAACAGGAACTGAAGACGTGGCCTCGGTGCTACGCCTGGGGCAGCGTGGGTCTGCGAGTTCCAAGGTGAACAGTTCATCATCTGCTCGTGCACCGTCGTACAACTTCATCTTACAGACTCGTACGACTCGTCGGGCTCCTACCGCTTCACACTTGTGTCATCGACACCTTCATGGTTCACTGTGAGTAACGTCCGACGAACATAAACTTCGGAATGTGCCGACTTTCACGTGCGTGTAAAGCTGAGAGTGTAAGGTTTCGAACTTGACTGCTGCTTGTACTGTTTAGCCATTCATAGTGTGCAATTGTGCGCCAAGTCCATAAATGTTTCCTGTCATTGTTTTGGTCGTCCGTGTCTGAGGGTGCCGAACCACCACACCACATGTTCAGAAAGCTTTATCAAATACATATGTATATATTTTTCGGTGATCACATTGATTCTCTCTAAATGCGTTGATACCTTTCAACTGTAGCGAGAATCACGCCATTTCTAGAGAGAAATTCACTGTTAGTACTGTTGCAATAGGCGTTGGAGCTCTGCCTTCTAATGGAGTAGATATAACTTATCCTAAACTTCCCGTTTCGATTAACATTGTCTTGCTCTCTCTCGTTAGCTTTGCGGGCACCATAATGTAAAAATTATGGTCAGAAATTGGGGACATTCGCGTGGTTGAGGAAGATGTCACCAGATGTCATTACAGAAGCTAAAGTTGCGCCCGCGCTGCCCTCACCAGTTATGAAGCGGACTCATCGTGACACTGCATGTTCGCTTGAGCGACCGCCTTGTAGACTTCACTGTGTCAACAAGCACCGTAACACCTGATCTACTGTCAAACATTTCTACGTGAAGTAGTGGTTTCTTATAGTGTATTATGGCCACATTTCCCCATTGATTATCTGCCTTAAGCCCCAAACAAAAGGCCGTACAAGGATGCAATGAAGGTCTTTGTTTTTGTATAATTATATCTATCAAAATGCTTCTTGGTCTAAGAACTCAATGTACGTCACATGCATGTACAAAACTCTTGAAGAACTGTTCTCTGTGAAAGGATGATTTCGAACTAGATTTTTTTTATTCATTGACTGCAGACTATGTAGCAAGGCTGAAATCACCATCCAATGTTTTCTTGTCTGCCATGGTGCGACCTTTTTGTGGGATATCCTGAAGCGTACTATAAAACAACAATTTCCCCTCATCACCGCTTGGCGTACGATTCCTGTACTGCGGTGACCTTGCATGTGCACGCCTGTTGTGACATAGGCGTGCGCGGTGTCTCCCTTCAAAGGGTCGAAAGTTCATCACAGTTCCCCCTCCCCCCTTAGGTTTAAGGCCGACTTTGCCCCCCCCCCCCCCTTGGTGACTAGGGGGAACGGCTCCCTCCTGCTTCTCCACCCCCGTTCGTGGCCATGCATATGCCTAGTGACACGGTTATGCTGCTATGGATGCATGCCCGTGAAAGGCTCCAGGGGCAGTCCGACGGCAAGACACCGATGCGCGATCATCGCAGATAGATAGATAAATTCTTTTATTAGAGAAAGGGAGGACGTAAGGTCACCGAAGAGAAAGGGGAGGAGGGGGAGGAGTGATAGGCACGCAATTTCAGCGAACGGGAACGTTTGAACAAAAATGGTGCCTACAAAGGCACTGTCTCCACTCCGTATCGGAGGAGCTCATCAAGGTTTCCTATAATGAAGGCTCTTGCCCATCCTAGATGGCTCTGCGGTGGAGCGCTCGCTCCCTTTCTGCACGTGCTCTGGTATGAGGGGAGACCGCAAGCGGCGCTGCATTGCTCTGTATAATAAAAGCCCTTACTCTTCTCTCTCTCTCACTCTCTCGCACACACAGCATAGCTGTATGAATGCATGAGCTTGAGTGCGGTGGTGGCAAGGGCTCGCAAAACGGCTACGGGGGCAACCTCATATTAACGTCTGCGGTGATAAAGAGCATTTTTTTACAAAATATTAGGTCGACCCATGGCAGCTTCGCATACTAATCGGGGTTCCCTTTACGGGGAGATGCGTGCGATTTCTGTGAACAAATTGAGTCCAGTGTAAGATTTTTTTATGCACGTTTCTCACGAAAGTAACTTGCTCTTGTTAGATGAAAAGAGCTGTATTTTGTGTTGTGCGGCATTGTTCTTCCAGCGCCAATGTACTGGTCCTTGTACAGTGGAGGCCCAGGTAGCGGCATTTTGAAGAGGTTGGAAAAGAATGTTGCGCTTGGAGCCAGAACTTTTTTCTTCAAACTCCATAGTGGCCCACTGCCTGTCAAAACGTTTTTAGAGAAGAATTGGGGCGTTTCATCTCGGGATACGCATTGTTTTATATGTAAACTACTAGAAACCATAGACCGTGTTCTTCCCTTGTTGAGAAGGGGTTTAGTTTTTTGATGTTTTGTTGAGAACAATGAACAACGAATTCCCACCCTAACCACTTGGCATTAGGTGTCTAAATGTAGATATCCCTTGCGATTAGAAAAAAATATTTCCTTTTAACCATTTTATACTGCATTAGATGTACAAATATGCGATTCTTTTGTCAAATTATTCGTTTCTTGGCTGATCCCCCGAGTGGGCGTGATAGGTCCTCATCATCGTCATCAACATCATTGATGCAGTTATGCTTATGGGCCTCCACTGTATATGGAGAGTGAGAATGGCCGGTTGCCACTTTGATAAGGATGCGTGGTCTGCACGGGGCTATATCAGAAGAATCATTCATTGTTTTTTTGTTTTTTTTTTCAGATTTATAAAGTGGCACCGGTAGCACCAGAGTGGTTCTCATGACTAGAGCCACTGGTGAACAAGCGGTTTTTAAGTCTGACAAAACCAGCGCAATGCTGGTTGACTGTTCGTTCTTGATGTAAGCTGTCTAGAATGCGCGCCTTCTAACCAGTGTCGTGTGTATTGGGTGTTTGGCACGAAAATGAAGTAATAAAGCGAAGAAAAAGAATGGACCCGTATCTGCATGTTTCACTGCAAATGTCGTCAAAAGTCGATTGTCTTGCGTCTAGAGGGAGTGAATAAAATGACTATTTGATGTTCTTCAGAAGAAAATCGGTGAGTTCGATTCTGTAGATGCTGCATGAGACATGAGCGCCATCTGGCAGTAATCTTTGAAGACAATTGAAGGGCCTTTGATGTAGTGAGCGCGCGGCGTGTGCGCGCAATCTCGGAGGCCATAATTTGTAGAATGCAAGGCGACAGGTAGGTGCCACCACCGTATCGTCTCAGCAAAACGCAAGAAACACCCGCCTTTTCGTGCATAGCATTGTATTGTGAGCGCAGCGTAACAAACGCTATGTTGCTTAGAATTACTTATGTAGGCCTTTTATAGTGTGAAGAAACACGCCTGAAATATTGACGTGTTGAGGTTGTGCCTCAGATACTGGCAATATTCCCTTTTAATCGACAATACAGACGAGTATGAATGCCGAAACTAGATTTATATTGATGGGTGCTGCGGATGTGGTTGTATTTTAGCCGTTTCGGGTGACACATAGACAAGTCGACCAACAGACCAAAACTTTTGCGTGCATCCCTAGAAAGACTATCGTCTTTGAGAAGTCGGTGCTTAGCTCACTGGTTAAAGCGCCTATCTTACGAGCCTGAGTGCCCAAGTTCAAATCCCAGTGGTGTGATTAAACTACTTCTTTTCACAGACACATAGTTTATATTCAATCAAACAAAGAAGCGGTGGTGCTTAGTTAAATAGAAACTGAGTGTGGGGACAGTTCTGATAAATAAGGTGAGTCCAAAGCCTTTGAATACCTTGTATTTTTGTATTACTGAAAGATTTGTCCCACATTTGTGGAAACGATTTGTAAATGCGTTCCTGATTTTTTTTTTAAAAAAAGGTAAGCCTATATATAGCCTTTGGAAATATTGTGTTACTCGGTTTCTGAAAGGATTGTGCAATTTTTATGAAAAATGCTGGTTGGCGCATTTCTCGTAAAGAAAGTAAGCTGTTAGTATTCAGCAGGGCGCATCTACATGTTTCAAATGCATTGAATCTATCATTGAGTGGGTGCTTAGCTTTTTATTAAAGAAAAAAAATTATACATAGTTTAGTGGTTAAAGCACTCGTCTTAAGAGTTGAAGGGCCTACGTTCGAATCTCAGTGCTGCAGTGAAGGTCTCTCTCCTTTTTTTTGGCGTTGGTAGGACGCATTCCCAGAGTTCATGTAGACTGAGGTCAATGAAGCGTTGGTACTTAGGCAGTCACGCTCTGAAGGTGTTCGCCTTCAGCACTGAGCTACGTTCAAATCCCAGTGTTGCGATAAACGCCTTTTCTTTTTTCTTCTTCGGTAAAACGCATTCAAATGCTTCACATGCATTGCGGCCACAAAGCATTCGTGCTTAGTATAGTGGTTAAGACACTTGCCCTCGTACCTTGTGGAACTAGGTTCGAATCCCAGAACTGCATTAAAAGTTCTTTTTCTCATTTTATTATTCTGATCAAGGGTGATAAGCGCAACAACCTTTTGTCTGGTTTTGTCCATTCATTGCGGGAAAGCCAACGCCTCAGGGGACCTTTCAGCACGGAACAAATACATAGCGCGTATTCATGCAAGGTGTGACGCCAGACAAAAGTTGAGCCTTATCAGAGGTGATATGTCTCAATTTTTTTCACTAGTTTTGACCATTTATTGCAAGGAAGCCACCGCATTAGGTGACCCTTTAGCTCGGAACAAACACATATACGGTCTCCAGGCAAGGTGTGACGTCAGACAAATCTTGAGCCTTATCAGGGGTGATAAGGGCTTCAACTTTTTCGTCTAGTTTCGACCATTTATTGCGGAGAAGCCAGTGCATCAGGTCAACTTTTATGTTGGAACAAACGCATATATGCTATCTACGACAAGATGTGACGTCAGACAAAAGTTGAGCCTTATCAGGTGTGATAAGAGCCTCACCTTTTTCGACTACTTTCGACCATTCATTGCAGGGAAGCTAATGATTCAGGGACCCTTTAGCTCGGAAAAAACGCACAGTACGCCCTCCACGGCAAGGTGTGACGACAGACAAAAGTTGAACCTTATCAGGGGTGATAAGTGCCTCAACTTTTTCGACTAGTTTCGACCATTCATTTTGGGGAAGTCAACGATTCAGGGACCCTTTGGCTCGGAAAAAACGCACAGTATGCCTTCCACGGCAGGGTGTGACGTGAGACAAAAGTTGAGCCTTATCAGTGGTGATAAGGGCCTCAACTTTTTCGGCTACTTTTGACCATTCATTGCGGGGTAACCAATGATTCAGCGACCTTTTAGCTCGGAAAAAAACGCACAGTACGCCTTCCACGGCAGAGTATGACGTCACATAAAAGTTGAGCCTGATCAGTGGTTAAGAAGGCCTAAACTTTTTTCGCTAATTTCGACCAATTCTGGCAGAGAAGCCAACGCTTCAGGGGACACTTTAGACGTAACAAACGCATAGTATGCCCTGCACGGCAAGGTGTGACGTCAGACAAAAGTTGCCCCGCCGCGGTGGTCTAGTGGCTAAGGTACTCGGCTGCTGACCCGCAGGGCGCGGGTTCGAATCCCGGCTGCGGCGGCTGCATTTCCGATGGAGGCGGAAATGTTGTAGGCCCGTGTGCTCAGATTTGGGTGCACGTTAAAGAACCCCAGGTGGTCTAAATTTCCGGAGCCCTCCACTACGCGTCTCTCATAATCATATAGTGGTTTTGGGACGTTAAACCTCACATATCAATCAATCAGACAAAAGTTGAGCCTTATCAGGCCTGATAAGGGCCTCAACTTTTTCGGCTACTTTTGACCATTCATTGCGGGGAAATTGATGATTCAGGGACCTTTTAGCTCGGAAAAAAACGCACAGTACGCCTTCCACGGCAGAGTATGACGTCACATAAAAGTTGAGCCTGATCAGTGGTTAAGAAGGCCTAAACTTTTTTCGCTAATTTCGACCATTTCTGGCAGAAAAGCCAACGCTTCAGGGGACACTTTAGACGTAACAAACGCATAGTATGCCCTGCACGGCAAGGTGTGACGTCAGACAAAAGTTGAGCCTTATCAGGCGTGATAAGGGCCTCAACTTTTTCGACTAGTTTCGACCGACTATAGCGGGGAAGCCAATTTGTGAGGGATCCTTTAGCTCAGAAAAAAACGCACAGTACGCCCTCACGGCAAGGTGTCACTTCACATAAAATTTGAGCCTTATCAGGGGTGATAAAGGCCTCAACTTTTTTTTGCTAGTTTCAACCAGTTATTGCGGGGAAGCCAGCGCCTCAGGGGACGCTTTAGATGAAACAAACGCATAGTCCGCCTTGCACGGCAAGATGTGACATCAGACAAAAGTTGAGCCTTATCAGGCGTGATAAGGGCCTGAACTTTTTCGACTAGTTTCGACCATCTGTTGCGGGGAAGCCTGCAATTCAGAGAGCCGTTAGCTCAGGACAAACGAATAGTACGCCTTCCACGGCAAGGTGTGACGTCATACAAAAGTAGAGCTTTATCACGGGTGATAAGGGCCTGAGTTTTTATGACTAGTTCGGACCATTTTTTTGCAGAGAAGCCAGCGCCCCAAGAAACCTTTCAGTTCGAAATAAACGCAGAATACGCCCTGCACGGCAAGAGTGACGTCAGACGAAAGTTGAATTGAATTGAATTTTTATTGACACAAAAAAACTTTACAGTATACAAGAGTTTCAAAAATGCATCCGATTTCTTAGCGCAAGGCTAGTAGGAATTTATTCAAAAAATAATCTTTAAAAAGGCGTGTTATTCACCAAGACAAAATATAGAGTACAAACACATTGCGAACATTTTACTGAAGTTAAGACAGATGAAAAACTCATTATAACATTATGTTTTACAGAGCTTGGCGAATGATCCTAGATACGGGAAGAAGAAGAAATGAGGCGAGAAAAAAAAACTAGCTGAAGGTTGCACTTTCACAGGAGCGTCGGTGGCCATGTTGGCGTCACGAAGAGCGGGGGGCTTACGGGAACGAGGTGCCAGGCTTGTACGGGGAGTCCACACACCTTCACCGAATTTCACGAGATTTTTCACGCACAAATGTACTGGAAGGCTGAGGAACGTCAACAGACCGAGGAACGTCAGCAGGCCGAAATCCAAACACGCGCAAGTTCGGGTCACGCGTGAATATTACCAACGCCGTGGCTTGCCTAGCAAATCCGTGGCGTCTTCGTCTCGCATTGTTCACTACAAAACAAAGATGTGTAAGACATCGTTTGAAAAGAGGAGATCAAACTGCAAAGCGACGAAGGAACATATAAAAATATAAAGACTTTGGGATAGCATGAAGACTAATCATGACATACGTATCTGAAGAGCATACCAGTACCTTGTAAGTACAAAAAGAAGATCAATTGTTAAGCATATGTACATAAACAGTAAATGTAAATGAGCGTATACTTAGGTAAATCTAACAGCATGCAACTTAACTTTAGTTGCAATTGAATTTATTATAGCTACTTCTAACAATGACACGTTGGATGTCTATATGTTACATATACATTTTATTTAGTCTAAGAAAGAAATGCTCGTTCTATTTTATTTCTTGTGGAAGTGTAATGCACATGGCAACTCCATTAGCTGTAAGCTTTCTGTTACCGTATACGTTCTTTGTTTGCTGGGTGAGATAGTTCTTTTTTTACATTGTTGCGGCTTTCATGACTGGAGCATGAGAAATGTGATGAACAAACTGGATAGTTGGTTTTATTACTAAAATGAACACTAAGTGCTGTTTTATAATCTATTATCGTGCTTAACGTCACAATATTTTGGTTTCAGAAAAGTGGTATCGTGTGTAGCGTATAGCCTGAATTGGTTATAAAGCTGATTGCTCACTTCTGAGGTTTTATCACCGGCTCTAGATACGTGTAGTATGTGTGAACCCACGTAACCACGCAGTAGTTGGTGTGGCTATGAAATACGCTAAAAATAATTACTCGTAAAATCGGTGCATGAAATATGTCTCGACATTTGTATATCAGAAAACAGGATTTACTCAGTCTTTTGCATATTTCGTCAATCTGAGCTTTCCGGTTAACATATTCATCAATGAAAGCGCTTAGGCATTTTTTTAATGTAGTCATTTTAGTGCTGAAGTATTTATAGTAAGTGTGCATGGGTGCACATTCACATCAGGCGTTTTGCGCTCTGAAGTACACCCAACGTACTTGGATTTCTGTGTATTCAAAGTAAGTCCATTTGAAGAGAACCACTTGCGGATATCAACAAGTTCTGAATTCGTACATGCTATGGTATGGTCAAAAGAATATTGAGTGCATATAAAAGCTGTATAGTTACCATACATAAATATGGAAAAGTTTTTACAACGCCAAGTAGGTGGTTAATGTTACAGTGAGAAAAATATTGGTCCAAGAACTGAACCTTCGGGTACTCCTATAGTTGTTTCACGAAACTCTGATTGGGTGTCGGCAAGTTGTACTGTTTGTTTGCGCTTTCCCGGATAAGGAGGAGGAGGAGCAAGGGAAGATATGAAAGGCAGGGAGGTCAACCAGGCGCACGTCCGGTTTGCTACCCTGCACTGGAAGAATGGGTGAGGGGATTAAAGGAGAAGATAGGGAGAAGTGAAGGGCAACATGTGTGTAGATGTGACCTTGTTCATTGCACGCTTATAAGCGGACGCGTAGTTCGGTCGTCTTTAGAAAACTTAGCAATGCCCGCGTCGCTTTGCTGGCCTGCGACGCGTAGAGCCATGAACCAAGGATCTTCTCTTCGAAAAACGGTTTACTGTCTAGTGTCTAACGTTTCGCGCAGCAAGTTGCGTTCGTTCGCAAAACGTTCACATGAACACAGTAGATGTTCTATTGTCTCGTCAGTGTCACACGATTCACATCGGGAGCTATCCGCCATTTCTATGCGAAAGGAGTACGCCTTCGTAAAAGCTACTCCTAACCACAGGCGGCACAGTAAAGTTGCATCCTGGCGGGAGAGGTCCGATAGGACTTGAAGCTTTCTCAATGGGTCCAATTTGTGTAGGCGGCGGTTCCCGACACTGGGGTCACTCAGCCAAGTTTCCGACATAGTGTTAGCGAACGAGTGAAGGCCCCTTGCAGCGTCGGTTCTCGACAATGGAATTGGGGTTGTCTGGGCGTCCGCGTGGGCGGATCGGGCAGCATTATCAGCAAGGTCGTTACCAACAATACCACAATGTCCCGGTAACCACTGGAACACCACGTCATGTCCTTTCGATAAAACTTCGTGAAGCACTTCTCTTATTTCATTCACTAGTTGTTGATGCACCCTTTGTCGTAAAGCTGATTGCAAGCTCTGAAGGGATGCCTTGGAGTCGCAGAACACAGCCCAGATAACCTTTAAAGAACACAAGGCACATTCCACGAAAGCCATAACATTGTAATTTATTTAATATTTTGTGGTGCACAATGTCAAAAGTTATCTTTCCATTGAGAAATATATCTACAACTGTTCTACTGTTACTTAAGTGAAAATTGATAAGTCTCGGAAGTGATAAAACCGCTGCGTCGGTCTACAAACCCAATCTAAACACAGGTGGTCAGGATGTCAGAATTTCGTGTTCTGAAAAAGATATGATTCGTTTAACTAATATATGAGAAACAGCTAATTCAGCATTAGTTTTTCAAAAACAATATCTATGGCCCATAAAATGGAAATGGGATGGTAGTTTTCTGGTATGTTTTGGTGACCGGCCTTGTAAATCGGGATAAACTTTCACAACTTGAGAAGGTCAGGATACGTAGAGGTAAAAAATGAATAATTATTGATTTTTTAAAGGCGCAGAAAGGATGTCAATGTATTCTTTTAGAGATAGAATGGTATATTGTCGCATCCAACTGATAATTAAACTTGCATGCTACAAACTACTGCTACAGTCTCACTAGCGATTATTTCAGCAAACCTAAGTGTGTTAAGGTTACGAGGAGGGTATTTAATATATTCTTCGCTGACTGCCATAGACTCCAATTGAGAATGGAAGCGGCAAAAGTAGGTAATAATAGCAAAAACTAGGGTACTTATTGATATTCCGAGAACCTCAATGTCGTGCAGTGGAAAAGAAAACGTAGCCCCGCCGCGGTGGTCCAGTGGCTAAAGTACTCGGCTGCTGACCCGCAGGTCGCGGGTTCGAATCCCAGCTGCGGCGGCTGCATTCGCGATGGAGGCGGAAATGTTGGAGGCCCGTGTGCTCAGATTTGGGTGCACGTTAAAGAACCCCAGGTGGTCGAAATTTTCGGAGCCCTCCACTACGGCGTCTCTCATAATAATATGGTGGTTTTGGGACGTTAAACCCCACAAATCAATCAAAAGAAAATGTAACCAGGTGTGCTATATGTTTAACTCTGTTTTATCCAAGTTTTTGAAACTTCTATATAAAGAAAATCAAAAGCGTGCAATGAAAGTAAAGCACAGAAAGTTCCCATGTTTTTCTGCATGCTACGTATATTACAATGAACGAGGCTATGGCAAGAATTTACTTCTGCAAAATGGCTACCAGATTACATGATGATGTCCATTTCAGACAAGGTTTTTTTTTCATACTATAAGAGATAGGTCGTTTTCACAGCGAATAGGAATGACATTGGAGTTTTCAGCTTTTCTTGCTAGAACGTTTTCATTAAAAAAACAGACAAATTCTCCTTTTCTTCACGCTTTCTTGACACTGCCTTTCCCAATACAACCTTATTCTCCGGACCAACATGTTCATATACATATACAGTTCCATCACCTCCGTAACCAAAATCTGCTGGAATGATTTTCGTCTTTTTTACTGCTAGAAGGAGACGGTTGCGGGTTGAGCGGGACCGACATTTCACAACCACATTTGGTTTTGTTTTGGCTTTTGAGGGCACTCGACGAACGACATCAAGTTGATCCGAAGTTATTAGTACTGCAAACTTTTCAGCCACTGGTGTAATGCTACTAGCCAGGTCTTCATATTTCTGTATTGGTAGCTCCTAAATTTCAAGATTCTGCTGTCTGCTGTACTGCTTGAAGTCTCTTATTTCAGAGCACGCTGCATCGAGGCCCTCACGCAGTGCCATGTTATCTTTCTTTGATTGATTGATTGATTGATTGATTGATTGATTGATTGATTGATATGTGGAGTTTAACGTGGCAAAACCACCATATGATTTTGGGAGACGCCGTAGTGGAAGGCTCCGGAAATTTCGACCACCTGGGGTTCTTTAACGTGCACCCAAATCTGAGCACACGGGCCTACAACATTTCCGCCTCCATCGGAAATGCAGCCGCCCCAGCCGGGTTTCGTACCCGTGACCTGCGGGTCAGAAGCCGAGTACCTTAGCCACTAGACCACCGCGGCGGGGCTATCTTTCTTTGAGGCTACATAGCCTCTTCTTAGCGTGTCAAGTGTTCTCTTTAGATCCTGAAATGGCTATTCATGAACGGAACTACTTGCTACTTGTTTGAGCTCTTGCATTAAGGATTTCAAATTATTGTTATGTGTGTAAACCTTAGCGGAAAGTTAAGCAAGGAGTTTAGCTAACTCTTTTTAGTCGCCCGTACCTTGTAACTAACGTTTCATCTGTTCACAAGTAAGCTACTGGTTAGTACAACTGTAGTACAAAGCAGTCCAGGAGCTACATAAAGACTAGGAAATTTAGTAGCTAAGAAATGTGTTCTCCCCACATACCTGCGTTGGATAAAATAGGCGATTATTTCAGCCCCGTGTTTCAGCCGCCTGGACTGCTCTGCCATGAGTGGCGGTGAGCCAAAGCTGTCGTCTTTTATCACTCGAGGATCCCGGCGTCAGTTGCTCCCGCACATGCGCGGTATCGGGCAATTCCATTGTAGACCAAGGGGCGGAGATAGTTGAGCAGCTATTCCAGCGACGAAAGGGCCACGTGTCTTCGACGTTCGTGACCGAGCGAAGCAGGATTTACACTGCGTAGGATAAAATATTCGATTATTCCAGCCCCATGTTTCAGCTGCTTCGAATGCCCTGCGATCAGACACACCTTGCCGTCACACTTTAGCCTGTACTGTACTGTAAATCACACTTCAGCCTGCACTACACTGCACTGTAAATAATAATAATAATAATAATAATAATAATAATAATAATGATAATAATAATAATAATAATAATAATAATAATAATTACAAGCCGCCACAAGTGTCTTATAGCGGGGCTGCAGAACAAGATCTTCCATCACTCTGTAAGGGGTCGGACAGGGTTGGAGTCCATGTTCAGGGTGGAGTGTGGGAAGAGACGGCGCGGGTTCTTCTGGATTAAGTTACACACTACTGTCATGCGTCCAATTGTTCCTGGTTCTTGAAGCGTGGACCATTCCTGCCAGTTCTGGCTCGGCTGCAGTCTATTCCGAATTCCGGAGAGCGGGACTGTTCCTCTCTGTATCCGTCTGTTGTTCTCTGGTCAGCTTTGGATTTGTAGTGCGCGCGCTTACACCCCATTGGTCAAATCGAAATCGCCTGCCCTGCTGGATCAGCCAGTGTATTTGCTTGAAACTTTTTTTTTTGCGTACGCCGACTAGTAAGGCACAGACTGGACCCACGTGTGCGTTACAACACGTTAGCGCGTGCACGCTGCCCTTGTGCGTCCTCTCCCGCATATGAACGCGACGAGACACCGAATCCTCACGCCACAGGCTTACGCGTTATAACGTGCACGTATCGTGAGTTTAGGGCTTGAGACCGCTTCGCTGTAGAAAAATATTCCCCCCTTCCACGACATATGCACCCAAAGTACAACGTGGGCAGGCCTGTCACTCGAGCCTCCTCTCTTTTTTTCAATGGATTCCATCACATGTGGGTATAGCGGGTAATGAGGCGGCTGACAGACTTGCCCGGAGTGCTCTGGAGCTTACACGAACGAAGAAGGCTCCAAAGACAATCAGCGTATCTTACGAGAAGCTGTAAACAAGCATTTTCACTCGTTATGGCTGACGCCTCACCAGCCATGCGTGACACAAGGGCTATCAAGAGAAGAGGCCTGCTTACTTCATCGCATTCGAACGGGATCAGCGCGTACACCAGCATGGCTTCACAAGATCAGACTCTCCGCGACGCCCTTGTGCCCGAAGTGCAAAGAAAACGGTGATATAGAACACTATTTGCTTAAATGTTGTGCGCTTAAGAAGGAACGGCAAGGTTTATTTGAGGAACTGCAACAGTTAGGCTCACCCTGCGACAGCGTGACGGATATTAGGGGCGAAGCTCCTTATGGCGTGGCTTGGGCGTCCCTCGTAGTACGTAACCACCAGTGGCACATACCCGAAATAGGTATAACATTTGACCTCCAAGGTGGTGCCGGCTAATGGAGAATGAGAGGCAGGAGCAATCGGCTTTTAGTCAACGCGCACGCTGCAATCCCCATTAGCAGCCATTGGCATGTACATTGAGCACTATCAGACAAGAAAGGGAGGCTACATTATACTCGCTGGGTGTAACCTCCTTAGCTTTAGAAAGGTTTAAAGAGCGTTGAGCCGCAGGGCCATGAATACAATGAACTAGTATATACCATGAATGAATTCGAGGTGGTTAAAGGGGGGAAGCAGATACGAAGCGCAAGCCGTAAGAAATTAAAAGCTGAATCCTCCTGTCTCTCATTTCACATTAGCAGCCACTGGCATGTACATTGAGCACTATCAGACAGGAAAAGATTGCTACATTATACTCGCTGGGCGTAACCTCCTTGGTTTTAGAAAGGTTTAGCGAGCATTGGGCCGCAGTGCCATGAATACAGTGAACTAGTATATACCATGAACTCAAGGTGGTTGAAGGTGGGAAGTAGACCCGAAGCGCAAGCCGTAAGAAAGTGTGCGTGTGCCACCTCTCGTTTAGTTCTTGGAATGTGCACTGAATTCCAAGTATATGATAAAAAGATGCGAGATGGTAGGACTTGGAGTGTTGAATAGATGGACAAACGGACACACAGACAGATGCATGGATGGACGCATGAACGGACGCAGAGGCGGATGCATGAACGAACGCAGGGACGGGCGCACGAACAGACGCATGGACGGTCACACAGACGGACGCATGGACGGACGAATGCTTCGCCCCACTCTCCATTATTCACTCCGTGGATATGCTGCCATTTTTTGTGTTTCCGCGTGGTTTTTGATCTTCAGGAAACAAGTGTCGCGACTTCTCTTGAAATTTTTGATTGCTACAGACCTCGCATGTGACTGGTGATAAGTGACAATTATGTTTGGTGTATAGTTCAGCGAGATAGAGTACCGGCACAGTACTGCACGTGGAATAGCACAAAGGCCGCTGTCTTATGCAGGCTTACGTCGCACTATGAACGATTTTTATTTTAAGAGCCTGCTCGTGATTAGTTAAAAAACAAACAAAGAACACAGCTTCATTTATCAAAGAGGGAACCGGGCGGGGCAATTGCCTGCAAATCATGCAAGGCTAAATCCACCGGCTACCTACAACATCCTTAACCTTAACCTTCCTCTCTTTTAGCTCATGCTTACGCCCACTCGTATGTTTCATGCTTTGTTGATGCCGCCCAGTACAGTTTTCCCCCTCGCTTTGCAATAGTATCCGTAGATACTAAGGGTCAGATTTTATCCTCAGTGTCGGTTCCAACCAATTCATCTTACAAAGCAGAACAGATAGCCATTGCTCCAGCTCTCTTTGATCCAGAGAGAACTGATATTTATACGGACTCTGGATCCGCTGCTAGGGCCTTCGCTTTCAGTTTCCGTGTGCAAAGAAATTTTTCGATCTCTCGCTCGCAAGTGACTCAGCCACCACACTATTATTCGGTTCTCTGCTCACCTTGACTCAAAGGTCGCGGGCCTTCCCAATGTCAACGAGCTAGCCCACGCTAAGGCGCAGGGCTTCACTTACCCCCCCTGGACTTGTGCTTCTCAGACAGAGGAATCAGCTCCCAAGCTTCTTTTAGGGACATTTTGACTACCTTCAACGAGATCACAAAGCGCCATCAAATAGGTCGTAGGTCCTTTCCACTGTCACACAAAGGGCTGTCTAAGCCACAGGAAATCTTCTTCGCATGCTTCAGACGTTAACCTACCCTAGCCTCGTAACCTATAGTCATTACTCTGACATTTCAGAACTTTTTTTAGACTGCCACAATCGAAGTGATTTTAACCAGATGTTTTGGAGGTGCCCCTTTTTAAATGATAAAAAATCAAGAATTTTCTGAAAATGCCTTTTATTTAATGCTCACGAGTCCGATTCTCATACAACCACTCAAGGCTGTCCAGAAGGCCAATGATGTGGCGGTGAGGCTAGGCCTCCCCGTCTATAGATGTGAGCGGCGCGCAATCCTACTTCTATAAAACGGGGGTAGAATTATTCAGGACCCCAATAAAGTTTTTCATTCATCCATTATCCAACCTCTTCCTTTCGCGCAACAGAAGGTATTAATGGTAAATGTGTCAGACTGCGTCTTGCTGACAGGGATACTTGACAGTAATGTATAATGAAAAGTTCCGTGCAAATATTTTTACTTAACAAATCGCCAACGCGCCAGAATACAGCACATATGTACAACTAAGTAAACCGCTATTTCATTTTCTTTTTGTTCGCGCAACTCCATGCCTTTCAGAGGGCCCACGACATCATGACAAGCTTCGACTTCTGGTTACCTCGAAGGCAGCGCCACGGACTTGATTTGAAGGGGGGGCGGGGGGACCATGGCTATCGTTTCCTCAGCACTACAATAACATTCTTGTCCTGTCATGCTACTCGAAGAAACAATTATGGTTAATTAGTAACGGGGGCGATGCGATGATGTTTTATTGGGAAGGGGGGCACTTCAGGTGAGCTCATTCAGGGAGGGGGGAGGGGGCAAAAAGGTGATCAACTCATGCAGTCTGTTTCTATTTTTTTCAAGGAGAGGGGGAGAGGGTAAAGAGAGGCTGGCAGTGTTATTAGGGGGGCAGCGGCCCCTACAAGGGCGGTGCCCCTGATTGGTAGCTGCCACTAACTATGAGAAGCGAAACTAATTACCTTGGCAAAAAGCTTTCTGTGACATTCTACAATGCCTTCGAGTGATTCTGGGGCATTTCAGTCCACGAGACATTACTTCCAGCCCCTCAACTGCTTTTCAATTACTGTCAAAACCATGAACCTATTCTTACAAACTTAAGATCATAAGGAATTCCGAAACGAACATCCACTTTTCTCTAAAAGACAACATGCTCAGTTCGATAATCATCTTAGCAGATATCAAAGAGCTGTTTGACATCAAACAGTGTCCGTAAAAATTCAGGTACACCCAGTTCTAATTTTTACTGCTGTAGAAGCGACCATGATGAGATACCAAACTTAATCCCGGATGAGATAGCAATCCAAAGTATCGAGATTGCATCTTTATCTCACATAAAGTTGTGCATTCTTAATTTAGGTCCCGCCTACAGTTCCAGCTATAGCGAGGTAAACGGAAATTTGACATCTGGTTTCCTGGTTATAGCAACCTAGACTTGCCCACCGAACATGATTATCTGACAACGTACAATTTGAACAATATGTAGAGAAGTGAACACTTCCACACAAAGGGGTGCGTATGACAAACAAAGTATTGTGCTTAACCTGAGTGGCCCGTTTCGAGAGTAGATCAATATTCTTGAAGACTGCGCATTGCTGCAACCAACATTTCGACAAGCAGTTTTGTCCAAGCCACCCCCTCTCCCCCCCCCCAGCTGCTTCGTGAAGATAAGACAACTTGTATAAACAACTTCAGCAACACCCTATGTTGAATATTCATCTCCTGAAGCCTCCATCTTCTGAACTTCTGCTTTGCTTGTATTTCCATTGTGTCAATACGTCGTTGCATTTGAGAAACTAAGTGTTCCAATGGTTAACAAACCTCTTTAGGAATGACTCAGAGAGCATCGGCGTTTGCGCCATCAGGCTTGACACATCAGTGAAGACAGCAGAGAAGAACTCTAGTGGCTGAGCAATAGCGAGTGCTGAATAAGGAGAAAAAAAACGTAACACACAATATGCGTTTTATTTTGATGTATTGCAGCAGCCATAAAATTTGCAACAGACAGTAAATGAACATAAGAACACAAGTCCTTTGACAATCAGTTCAAAAAGCAGCACTTATAGTCAGGACCTTGATATGGCAGCTAGATGGGAATTTACACTTAACTAGACACAGACGACATGTGGTTTGCTATGAGTTACAATGGACAATATATTGTCACGGGGCCATGACGTGGACGGAGGGAGTAGACTGTAGGTCCAAGACGAAACTGTTTATTTAGCCGAACTTGAAGCCTGTGAAAAGAAAGTCAGATTACAAGGATACACTGATAGCGGCGAACAGAGCCAATGCAAAATATCTTCATGGCTGCTCATTGCCTCCATGACGTCACTCGTTTAATCCGAGTGAGAGCGTGCACGGAAGGCTGTGAATCCATTGCCACCATCATCTCCCATTAAAGGAAAAATCGTTCGTGGCGAGTTTTACATGCTTATTATTTTTATTCTGCTTTTTGCGACAGAAAAGATGCTGGTTAAATTATTGTATTACGCTTGAAAGCATATAGAGATTTATCTGTGAGCCATTTCTTCCACGAAAACAATGTGTCCGCCTCCCCGAAGAGAATTGTGGCGAAATGCGAATGCTATTGTTGCGCCGAGAGCGGGTACCATTGCCATCAGACATTCGTCTTCACCGGCATCAGCAATCGCCTTGAGAAGCGCCCAGCCAGTGAACGGTAGAGAGTGGGGAGCGAGCGTAAGGGAAAGTGGGGCGCCAGCGTTCTCGGGTTGGCGTTGGCGTTTCACAGAGGCTTCTGGAGCTCACATTTTCGGGTGCTCTTGAGATGCTCCCAGCCAGTGAAAGGTCGAGAGTGAGGCACGAGCGGACGGGAGAGTCGGGAACAGGGAGGAGAGAGAGTGAACAGCGAGAGAAGGAGAGGCGAAGCACTGCACCTAATCTCTCCCACACTCTCTCGCACCACATGCTTCGGTTGCTAGGGGCAAGGATAAACGCGCGGGCCCACAGCTGCTGCTTTGGGAGGGGAAGTGAGAGCGGAGAGATAACACCTGCCAGGACACGGACACCACCACGGACAACACCGGACGCCTGACATACCCCAACTAAGAAACGCATTCACATTTAAAAGTAAAGAAAAAATATCCGCTATCGAACGTGTGGTCCACCTATAGGAGCAGTTTGATGGACCACCAAAGGGACAAAATCAATGAGCTAAATTTTATTCATTCTTCATTAACACACAGGCGCATGCACACACAACAATCTAGAACATGCAGATAAACTGGTCCTACTCATTTGCAAAGTTTATGCAGTTTTAATTGTACTCTTTTGAACATCTGTCCTTATAGACACACATTTATTGAAGAGGGTCTGTGCTGCTGGCACAAGTATGTTATTCAGCATGATATCAGGGTGATCACCACTGCAAGAGACAACATCTTTCGTTTCACAGGCATCTTTTGTGACCAACACAAGAAGCAGCGTTTCTCTTTTGCTCTGACCCCTCTCGCAGTGGTACATGGTTGCTCGTATAACTTGATTGATTGATTTGTGGGGTTTAACGTCCCAAAACCACGATATGATTATGAGAGACGCCGTAGTGGAGGGCTCCGGAAGTTTTGACCACCTGGGGTTCTTTAACGTGCACCCAAATCTGAGCACACGGGCCCACAACACTTCCGCCTCCATCGGAAATGCAGCCGCCGCAGTCGGGATCAGAACCCGCGCCATGCGGGTCAGCAGCCGAGTACCTTAGCCACTAGACCACCGCGGCGGGGCTTGCTCGTATAACTTAGGGCATAGGAAAAATGCTAGTACTGGATCTAGACTAGATCGTGTAGCCCCGTGGGCACTTCTACAGCACTGAGGATTATTGGATTGGTATATTTGGTAGTGGTTCCTTAATGCTTGAAGTAGAGCACACACACCTGAAAACCATTTAAGAAAGTGCTTTACAGTAAGTGTCTACACGCATCTAAATTTCAAGGAAACATATTAGGTTATGGTGCTGGCAAGACTGGTGTAATATTTTAAAAACACTAAGAAGTAATTGGGACACCAGCAAGAAAATACTATGCACAAAACTGATGCACTGAGCAATACAACAGCCCTGCTTCCATTTTTCTCAACCGAGTGAACAGACGTAATACAAGAAGTCCCCTGCGCTACTCACCCATAGCAAAATATTCACCTACTTTGAAGTAAATATGCCTGTTCTGTAAACGTATTGCCATGGGCGTTTATTATTTTAATGCCAGAGCTTGCGCTAACAAGTAAGAAACGTACGTGACACCTTTTTTTTTTTTTGAGCAAGAATGAAACATGATGGAGACGGTGCCATTGGAACGACTGAGAAATATGTAGGACGGACATACGTACCTTCGGATCACGAAGAAAACGGATGTCGACGTCCGCTCGATGAACGACATGCTCTCATTTCGTTCTTCGGTTGTCCTTAGGAAACGAGAACACTCGCAACTTCTGTCTCTTTGCCGCGACAATTTGCCACGCAGCATCGCCCAACAGTTCGAATTTGCAGTCATACAGATTGTCCATATCCAGTGCACAAAGCGCATCACATATCCACGCTGCAGTTCACGGACACATAAAAACACGGTCTTCTCGAATCACCAACAGGCAGACCAGCATGCCACGAAAACGTTCATTAGGCTTGGAAATCCACGTCTGTCGAGCGATGATCGAGAGCAATCGTAGGGACGTTTGTGCAGCGAAACATACCGGTATAAATGTAGTGGTCACAGCCTGCTGCATAAGCAATGAGCAGGCCTGATATTATCTTGGTGGCATTAACAGAGCATCGACCGTCAATCAACTGACAAGCGGTGAAGCGCGTCGTCAATAATACATGTGCTGTCGAATATTCCAGAGTTTACGCTAGTACCCACGTAAGTTCCAGAAGAAACTTACAAAATGTTCGCGCTGGATGCGTATTCGCATCGTAACGTTCTATGAGTATCTCGATTGTTCTTCATCATTCGGCGCGGTTTGTGCAAGCCAGCTTTTACAGAGTAACGGGGCGATAACCAAGCTGGATGAAGGAATGTGGCGTTGCCCCCCTTTGAAAAAGCACCGTCTTGATCCTTTAACAGCATATGAAAGTACCATAATACTGCAATATACACAAGCAATAAATTAGAGTGATAAAGTAAAAAGTACAGTCCACAGGATCCCTGACGCGTGTAAAACGGCTTGAGGCGCACAACATGCACGACTTCGGGCCGCACACAATGCCGTTAAAGTTTCCTATTACCATCCGGGGCAACATCGTATTCTAGGATGCCCAGACGTCGAAACATTTTGTATGGCCCGAAGTATCGCCGAAGAATTTTTTTCACGAAGTCCACGGCGGCGTGTTGGCATCAATACCCGAACGTGTTCACCAAGCTGATGTTCAACGAATCTTCGTCTAAGATTGTAACAGTGGCTGTGGGTCACCTACTGATTTTTGATGCGCTGGCGGGCGAGTTGACGAGCTTCTTCAGCTTGCTGAATGTAGATAGCGACATCGAGGTTTTCTCCATCCATGACGTTTGGCAGCATGACGTCAGGTATCGTTGCCGAGTTCCTTGCGTGTAGACCAATTAGCTTGTATGGGGACATCCGCATCGCCTCCTGCACTGCCTTGTTGTATGCGAAGGTCACTTACGGAAAGATGGAGTCTCACGTCTTGTGTTCGACGTCGACGTACATGGCCAGCATGTTGGAGATGGTCTTGTTTAGCCGCTCGGTGAGACCGTTGGTCTCTGGGTGGTACGCTGTCGTCCGGTGGTGGCTTGTCTGGCTGTATGCCAAGGTCGCCTGAGTTAGGTCAGCAGTAAATGCTGTACCTCTGTTTGATTGATTGATTGATTGATTGATTGATTGATTGATTGATTGATTGATGTGTGGGGTTTAACGTCCTAAAACCACGATATGATTATGAGAGACGCCGTAGTGGAGGGCTCCGGAAATTTCGACCACCTGGGGTTCTTTAACGTGCACCCAAATCTGAGCACACGGGCCTACAACATTTTCGCCTCCATTGGAAATGCACCCGGAATTCGATCCCGCGACCTGTGGGTCAGCAGCCGAGTACCTTAGCCACTAGACCACCACGGCGGGGCGCCGTACCTCTGTCGGTGATGAGGACTTGCGGGGCGTCGTGACGCAGAACGATGTTTTCAGCAAAAATATCACGGCATATCCACCAGGTGGGGCGAAGCGGATCGAAGGACGCACGCGCGAACGGAAAGACAGTCACACATACGGTCACAAGGATGGTCGCTCGGACGGAAGCAAAAAAGAACAGACGGACAGCCTAACGGACTCTTCGCCCCACTCATCATTCACTCCATGAATATGCTTTTCCTTATCACAGTCTCTATTCAAGCAGAGCTCCAGCTGAAAATGAGTTTTTCCTTGCTACAATACATGCTGCGAAACGCTCTTCATTATTCTAGTGGTTGATCTGTCGGAACCCAGAGCGAGAGCCTTGTTCACTCACAATCAGCGTAAACAAGGATCCTACTCCAGATCATGCAACGTCAATATTGTGGTCGGTGTTCCGTTTTTTTATACGAGAATTCTCCCCAACCAGACTGCTGTGCGTCGAAGCCTTGATTGCATCGCCATACTATTTGCAGATAGAGAAAGCATAATGTACCACTTCCAAGCAAAGATTCACTGCGTCCGGTATATCAGCTGAGCTGTTCCCACTGTGAGCCCCTATTTACTCGAAAATATCGTAGGTTAAAGTATAATTGCTAGCGAATTATGCTCCCCCAAAGCGCAGATATTTGGCCCTTTAAACACCGTGCTCTCGATTCTGTATTCGGGCAACACCAGCTAAAATTTTGGCTTTGGCTTATATTGGGCTTGATCGGCGGTCGGGCCGCGCCGGGTAGGTGCATTTTTTTCTTCTGGTAATGGCCGTGCCGGGGTCTCGCTTTGAGTGGCGGGCAAGTTTATAGAGATTCAGGACCCTGGCTGGGCCAGGGACGGAAATCCCTGCCCGTGTAGTGCCTTAGTATATTCGATTTAGTTACTCTCCCGTGGAAATTCTTTTACCGCTTTGCCTACTTTGTTGACAGGTTTGATGCTTTTATTGTTGAGAAGTGAATAATATGATACAATTTGGTGTATCGGTGAGGAGGTAGACACACAACCGCATTTCTTTTGTCTTCCTCAGTGGTTTTCCAAGATAAATCTGGCTTAACACGTTTCATCTATATTAACTTGCTGATTTCATGTGTACGTGTCCTCGTACTTCCAGTACAGCTGCGATGAAAGCATACATCTGCTCCGAAAGAAATGCAACATAAAAAGATGAACTGCGTCAATATAGGCCTGCATTAAACGCAGGCTACTCGTGACCTATTTAACCATAAACAACAGTTGTACTCTTGCTTTATTCTAGACAAAAACTTTTTTCCTTTTAATGCAAGGTAACTGTGACAACGAAGTGGTATAGGTTACTCCAACATAAATTACTATAGTGTCTAACGCCACAAAAGCAGCTTGTTGTTGTACGAGTAAGCACAAGGCAGGCTAACAGCGGAGTGCCTTCGGAAGACTATCCCTGAGCGCAAAAGAGTTCGGCCTTCCCTTTTGACTATCTCTGCAGTAATTGCAGATTCAAGCACAAGCCTAAAGGCTTACCGATAGAGCGAATCCAGTACTTGTGCACCCAGTGTCCAAGTGTCCATTTCGACACACTCAGTGTGCTCACTTGAGCGAACTTACTCCCGGAAGAGCAAAATCGTGTATTTCCCCGCGAAAGCAACAATACTCTGTAGGAATTAAAGAACACTAAGTGCGTCTACTGTTTCATTTTGTGCTTATGCTTCGTCGTGCGTAATGCTTTCTCTCCGAACAGAATATCTGCATTGACTCAGCGGAACACGTTATACCGTTGATGTCACACATGACCTGGTCATAACAGCGTTTTTCATGGAGCAGAAATGCGTCTATGACACATAACAGGCACTGCAACTATCTAGATGACCATTCCACCATAGGGTGAGAAAAATGTGTCTCCACAGAACATGAAAATAATGATAGTTTTTACCAATGTTAAAGTAAGTTCGTTGATTCAAGGAAATGGCGAAAACTAGATAAACAACAATGCTAGCTCATTAGCCATCTGCATTGATTAGTTTCCGGAGCTTTATTGTAGGTTGTCAATTTCATAAGACAATCATACGCCACTTCGAGATTTGTAGGCTCACTTTTCACAGACCATCGTACAAGTTTCTCTTTTACCTCGTTCAAATGAAAATTCTTGAAAAACTACACACTATCATCAAGCAACGTTACTACATGCAATAGATATATTAATACGGTCCATAGTCTATGTGCCCTAATATGAAACCGGACTTACACTTAATGGTGTGGGGCGATCATAACTGCGGTGGTGAGTGGTGTGGCATGACGTTATTCCATAAAATCGTCCCTTACTCCTATAAATTACTTGCAATTTTAAGTGAGCTCTTGACTTTCAGGACTTCCTGCACAATAAATCTCCGGAGAAAAGGCTCGCGAGGGAGCCCTTGTGGGGCTGTAGCGTGCACATTTGTGACAAGCGCTCCACCTGGACCTGCGAGAGGAGATGACGCGAAATAAAATAAAATATATAGCGAAATAAAAGGTTCTAAATATATATTTACGTCATTGACGCAATATATGAGGTTGTACACATACATAGGACCACAAAAATGATTGAAACATAGTATAGCTCACCATAAAACAAAACCAAGAAATGTCCTAAGGGGCCAACGATCACGATGGCACCGAGAGGAATAGAAATGCGGCAACACACTAAGAAGCAAAAAAAAAAGTCCACGGCAAAGTGTAGACTGACCACCTGAATTCAACGCCTTGTATGCCAAGCCAATATCTACAACGAAGAGCAAGGAAAAACAGAGGGGGGCTGTGGTAACAAAATGACAGTGCTTACAGAAGCCCATCTATCAAGGGTATCAAGAGGGCTAGGGTCGAAACAAAACTCGTAGTCCAAAAGCTGGCCGCAGAAAACGATGGTCCCCAGAGCGGAGAAAGTCAACGCTTACTTCGGCGGTGGCTTTACTCCTATCGTTATTGTCCCTCGTGGCGAGCAGAAAGATTAGCAACCAAGGTACGCTTACAAAAGACAACATCGACTGAAGAAATGCCTCGATCAATATTTCTGGTTCTCATAGCTGGTCAACATTTCGCCGAAGCAGTGCACCAGGCTCTCTTTGTGCTGTCATACGTGTCTGCAAAAAAATATTAATAAGCCTCTTAGTCCGCAGCAATGAATAAAAAATTACTTGATTGTGTAACGTCCTTGGTGCAAATACAATTATGGTGATCTAAACACAAGATGCAAGAAAAATTACCCGACCATTATATCATATATTATATAGAGCATCGAACGCGTTATTCGAAGGTCGTGGGTTCGATTCCTGCTCACAGCTGGTAATTTTTTCATCCACTTTTCTTTCTTCTTTCATCTTATTTACATTCCGTTGGTTTTAATAACTTCCCCTGTACATTCCTTGGCATTACTGTCTGTTATATCTCATTAATATAGTGTTAAAACACGGAAATACGAGCCCTTAGGTATACACTTCTCTCCCTTATATATATATACATATTCCTGCTCACGGCTGGTTATCTTTTCACTCACTTTTCTTTCTTCCTATTTACATTACATTTGGCTTAATAACTTCCTCTATACCTTCCATGGGATTATTGTCTGTTAGATCTCATTATTATTGTGTCAAAACACGGAAAAACGAGCCCTTAGGTATACACTTCTTTCCCTTATTCATTAACGAGGGTCTCATTCTGGCAGACTTGGTGTCATTAGGTTGTATACGAGGGACTATTGGTCAGCTGCCCGCTCGTAATAAGTTCACGTGCTACGTGACGCCACACATGCGCATAAAAGGATGTTTCACACTCGTCGCTTGGCTACAGAGGGTACTGACTGACTCTCTAACTTCTAAATTCACATATAAACCAAAAAAGTGGGTGGGGGGAAGGCCGCTGTGATAGCTCAGTGGTTAGAGCATCGAATGCGTTATTCGAAGGTCGTAGGTTCGTTTCCTACTCACGGCTGGTTATTTTTCACCCACTTTTCTTTCTTCTTATTTACAATCCATTTGTTCTAATAACTTTCCCTATACATTCCTTGGCATTATTCTGTTAGATCTCATAATTATTGTGTCAAAACACGGAAAAACGAGCCCTTAGGTATACATTTCTTTCCCCTATATATATATATATATATATATATATATATATATATATATATATATATATATATATATATATATTGGGAGCATTATTACTCGTTCCATCTTTTCATCTGTACATACTCATCAAGTTTAGGTTGTGGGGCACATACTCGCGACAATAAAGAAGAGTCTTGAGGGTACTGGACGCCATCTTACAAGCGGTGGAGAGTGCTGCCTGATTCCCGCGTCCTTTCGCGCTCTTGCACAACCCCAGCGTCTTCTAGAACACATACCTGGAGCTCCGTTCAGGCCGCCGCTTAAACGTCCTGGGGGCGGTAATGTCGCAAGCCGACCAGCCCAGCGCAGCAGCTGCACCACCGCTCCCACTGCCAAGAAACCCTTCTCACCTGGTCACCAGCCCTCAAAAGGATCCTCGCTGTTCGCAGGGCTTCCGGGTGAGGACGTAGAAGACTGGCTCGAGGAGTATGACCCCGTGAGTGCCATCAACAACTGGGATGAGCCTGCGAAACTCACCCACGTTGCTTTCTACTTGAGCGGCGTCGCAAAAACGTGGTTTTTAAACCACGCTGCCGATTTTTTGACATGGCCCGCCTTTATGCGCCAGCTCCGCCAGATTTTCGCCAACCCGTCAGTGCGCTCGGATATTGCCAAGAAAAAGCTTGGTGCACGTCTTGAACGCCCCGGCGAGTCTTACACTTCTTACATTGAAGATGTTCTCGTCCTTTGCCGCCGCATCGACAACCATATGGCGGAAAACGACCGCGTGCGCCACCTGCTAAAAGGCATTGCGACTGTCGCTTTTAACGCGCTTGTGGTGCAGAATCCCCAGACCGTCGCCGATGTTGTAGCTACCTGTCAGCGCCTCGAGGAGCTTCAAACCACTCGGGTGCAACCTGATATGCCTGATCTCAGCTCGAGTCACGACACCACAGAGCTGTGTTCATTGATCCGCTCTATCATCCGCGAGGAACTTCATGCAGAGGCTTCCCCTCGCCACCTTGATATTCGAACGACGCCACCTTCTACTAGTTTACGCGATGTCATGAGAAAGGAACTGGCCTTGATCACAGGCACACCAGTTCCATGCTGAGATCCCGTGCCCATGCCAAGTTATGCTCACGGTGCTGCAACGACGCCTGCGCCCCACCAAAGCCTGGCCTCGATGACTGTCACACCTGTTCCGAGTTCTTATCCTGTGGCCATGCCAACTTATGCTCAGGCTGCTGCTAGGACATCTGCACCCCAGCACAGCCCAATGCAGCTACCAGTGCCCGATGTGCATGGCTCGCTCAACTCGCTCGCACCACGAGCATCTTCCCAGCCTTACAACACCTGGCGCACTACACGACCGACTTGCTTTTATTGCGGCATCCTTGGTCATATTTCAAGGTATTGCTGACGCCGTCAACAAGACGAAAGACGAAGCTACGGTGACTATGAACGGGACGACTTCTGCCCAACTAGACCACCCTATCGCCGACAGTATCAGAACAGCACACGCCGGTCGCCGTCTCCGCAGAACTTTGCCTCAGTTGGCAGTTCCCGTTTCTCCCGTCATCGCTCACCTTCACCGATGCGGCGTTCCTCCTCTCCCCTTCGACCTTCTACTTCGATTCCCGACCGCCAACTGGAAAACTAAACAGTGCAGCTTCGGGAGGAAAAGCTGCATCTTTCGAACTGCGTCAAACTCCTCCAGACCGCCCATCAAATGTTTTATTGGTGTATGTTCAAGGTATACAGACAAAGGCACTAGTAGACAAAGGCGCCTCACTTTCCGTATTTCGTGCAGACTTTTGTGCCCACTTGAAAAACGTTAAGACACCATACGATGGCCCTCCCCTTCGTTGCGCAGATGGAGTCCCTATTCAGCCTTCAAGTGTTTGTACAGTCCGCGTTCTCATAGATGGCATCCTTCACCACATTCAGTTTCTTGTACTTGCTTTGTGCACTCACACAGTCATTTTAGGATGGGACTGCCTTTCTTCGGCATCAGCTTTCATATCGTGTCGTCAGCGAGTAATTCATTTGTCAGCTACTGAGAGTTCATCTGATGTCGATCCATACAGCTTCCGTTTCGTTGCTGCCGCGGATTGTTTCATTTCGCCAGGAGATGAACGAATTCTCACGATCGTTTCGGATACTATAGTTAACGGTGCCGTGTTCATTGCTCCATCAGTTCCCTCCAAACCTGCGGGGCTTACCATTGCCCCCGGCCTTGTGCGGTTTAACGGCGGTAAGGCATTGGTCACCGCCTTAAACCCAACTTCATCGCCAGTGATGCTGCCCCAGGGCACTGCTGTGAGCTGCTTCGCTGACAGCGAGCCTTTTTCGCTGGTTCCTCTTAATGCAGAATCACCGCTTTCGTCTGCTACAACCGATACTAAGGCAACCACTGCTGCTTTAAGTGCTACCATAAGTCCTCACCTGCCTGCTGAGCAAAAGAGATACCTTTTAGACCTTCTCCAAAAGCACAGCTTTTCGTTCGACGTACATTCCAAAGTTTTGGGCCGCACATCTGTTGCAGAGCACAGCATCGAAACCGAAGGCAGCTCCATTGTGCGCCGCCGCCCATACCGTCTGTCTTCGGTGGAATGGCAAACGATTGAGGAAAACGTCACCGACATGCTCAAACGGGACATTATTCGACCTTCATCCAGATCTTGTCGTCTCCTGTGGTGTTGGTCCGTAAAAAGGATCGCTTTGTCTGCTTTTGTGTTGATTACAGAGCGCTAAATGAGATAACGAAAAAAATGTATATCCGTTGCCACGCATAGACGATGCCCTGGACTCCTTACAAGGCGCAGAATATTTCTCCAGCCTTGACCTTCGATCCGGGTATTGGCAAATACCTATGCGCGAAGCAGACAAAGAGAAAACAGCGTTTGCAACTCCTGATGGGCTTTACGAGTTCAACGTCATGCCTTTTGGCTTATGCAACGCTCCAGCAACATTCGAGCGCATGATAGATACTCTCTTACGTGGTCTAAAGTGGAAAACCTGCTTATGCTATTTGGACGACATCGTAATTTATTCTTCTACTTTTCCTCAGCACCTTAAGTGTTTGGACGAAGTTCTCACGTGCATTTTGAACGCTGGGCTTCAGCTCAATACAAACAAGTGCCACTTCGCCAGCAGGAGCATCAAAGTATTGGGTCACCTTGTCAGCAAAGATGGCGTTCGACCCGACCCCGACAAGGTTGCTGCCGTAATTAATTTTCCAAGTCCGGGCAATCAAAAACAATTGCGAAGTTTCGTGGGCCTGGCGTCTTACTTCCGCCGCTTTATCAGTCACTTTGCTGCCATCGCGGGGCCGTTACACAAGCTTCTGACGTCAGGAACGGCTTTCACTTGGACTGACAAGTGCGAGTGGGCTTTCCAAGCCTTTAAACGTGCTTTTACATCAGACCTCGTCCTCCGTCACTTCGATGAGAGCGCACCCACTTTCCTTCACACAGATTCCAGCGGCCACAGAATCGGTGCCGTCCTTCTCCAGCGTGACGAAACTTCACGTGAGCGAGTAGTCGCGTATGCCAGCCGCGCACTAACACCTGCAGAGCAGAACTACTCGATAACAGAGCAGGAATGTCTTGCTGTCGTTTGGGCCATCCAGAAGTTTCGACCTTATCTGTATGGACGTCACTTCACTGTCATTACCGACCACCATGCCCTATGCTGGTTGTCCTCGGTGAGGAATTTGTCTGGGCGACTCGGTCGCTGGATACTCCGTTTGCAAGAGTACACTTTTGACGTTGTACAGGTCTGGCAAACAGCATCAGGATGCCGACGCTCTCTCTCGCTGCCCTTTGCCACTTTCATCTACAACCACGCATCCTTGATGCCCCTCAGGTGATCAAGCGGCTTCCTCTGCACTCACGTTATCACCCCTGGCAGTTGCTGGGCCACTATCTTTAAACAGCAGCGCTCAGTTTGCCGCGTGCCAACGTGACGACCCATACTGTAACCGCATCATCGGGTACTTGAATGACTCGCCTTCTCCACCTAATGCCAGACTACGTCGTCAGCTACGGCAGTTCAAGCTAGACAACAAGGTCCTGCAGCGCTATACTTACAATGCGGATGGGCATCGGTGTGTGCCAGTACTTCCCCGTTCACTGCGAAAACAAGTTCTCGAAGCACTCCACGACGATCCATCAGCTGGACACTTGGGATTTCAGAAGACCTACAACCGCGTTAGGAGCCGTTTCTTCTGGCCTGGTCTTTCTACCTTTGTGGCTAATTATGTCGCTTCTTGTGCACTGTGTCAACGCCGGAAACGACCAACTTCTGCTCCTGCTGGATTATTACAACCCATTCCATGTCCCGATACACCTTTTGTCGTTGCCGGAATAGACCTCGTCGGACCACTTCCCGTAACGCCAGCGGGCACCGCTGGATTGTCACTGCCATCGACCACCTCACACCATACGCGGAGACCGCTCCTCTACGAACTAGCTCCGCCTCAGACGTTGCCGCCTTTTTTAGAAGCCATTGTGTTGCGTCATGGTGCACCTCGCACGTTGTTGAATGACCGGGGCAAGGCCTTCATGTCGACAATTCTTGACGAAGTTCTAAAAACTTGTGGCACAGTTCATAAGACCACATCCGCTTACCACCCGCAGACAGATGGCCTGACAGAGCGATTCCACCGGACTCTAATCGACATGATATCTATGTACATCGGACCGAACCACGATAACTGGGACAAAATCTTGCCGTTCGTAACATTTGCACACAACACCGCTGTTCAACGAACCACCGGGTATTCACCTTTCTTCCTCGTCTATGGTCGTGCGCCGACATTCACTATTGACGCCTCTTTCTTCAATGTAACGACAAAAACGTCAACGACTACGCCAGAAAATTTCGTCTCTAGGTTCGCTGACGCACGGAAACGTGCTCAACTCAACCCGGAGGCCGGTCAACTAGACCGCAAGCAACGATATGACAGCTTTCGTCGACATGTGACCTTCCGTCCTGGAGACGAACTACTACTTTGGACGCCTGTTTGTACACCCGGATTGTGTGAAAAGTTTCAGTCACGCTTTCTTGGACCTTACGTTGTTAGTCAACGAACATCTCCTGTCAATTACCTTGTCACTCCCGTCGAGAGTTCCTCGGACCGTCGTTACCGTGCATCCGAGATAGTTCACGTTTCACGCCTTAAACCTTTTGTTCGCCGTACCTCTCCCGCCTAAATCTCGGCCGGGTCGGCCGATCAAGTGCGCGGGGAAAATAAGTGTGAGCATCATTACTCGTTTCATCTTTTCATCTGTACGTACTCATCATCACCACTCCAGTTTAGGTTGTGGGGCACATACTCGTAAAGAAGAGTCTTGAGAGTACTAGACGCTATCTTACAAATATATATATAGACATATATATATATATATATATATATATATATATATATATATATATATATATATATATATATATATATATATATATATATATATATATATACTTCGATTTTGCTGCCGGGTAGCACAAGTGCGCTTCATTGATCAACGTATGCATAATTGCATCGGCGGGTGCACACCGTAGGCTAAGAGGTATGTCAGGCGCTATCGCATCGTCATACAGCTACGCGAACATGGAAGAGCCACGGAATAACCTCGACCTCATAGCACCCGTATGCACCGGCAATATTTGCTGTAGTCGTGGCGAATGCGCCGATGTGATTGCAACGGCGTGTCGAGAGAGCACACGACATTTCGAAGGCCGCGGCCGACTATCGATTAGCGCGTATAGACTCACGATCCTCTATGAAAAACCAGGGGCAGCGCTGGCTCCAACCATATCCAAGCGAACTGTGTGGACGGTGCTGACGCCTGGTCCACTTCTCCATGGTGTCAGCGGTGACAATGACGTGCTTTCAGCACCGCGCCCTTCTTCAGTCCTAGCAGTCATCCAAACTTTTTTCAGGAGAAGCCGAACCTCGTTTACGACCTTTAAGAAATCAGGTGATGCTTGCACTGAGCCAGGCACGGCTTGAATCGGCGAAACTCAATGGATCTGAAGACTAATCTGATGGCTTCGAGGGTGTTTCGACAGGCGATGCGGGTGTTTATAGGTCGCATCTATAAGACGTTGCTAGGCTTTCGCTTGGTGATGTTAGGTTGTTTCTATGTAGGTTCTCGGCGAAGGAAGAGTTGACTTAAACAACAAACAGTCACAAGCACGACAAGGCTGTCCAAACTCCTGGGACGGGACCACGAGCTCAGAACAAGCACACGCACCTGTAGGCGTATGGCCACGTCGTCGTTGGCGTAGACCATTCATCGCTACATGGTCGTCTCGCCGGCGTCGTTGCCGTTGCCTTAACAGTTCCCTAGACCATTCTCTTGTACGCACTCGATTACTTCGGCTCAACGCCGTCGCTTCTGAGCCTCTTGTTGGGCGAAATGTTGCATTCTTCATTTTCAGTGGACTAACGGGAAGTAGCAAAATTTGCCCAATTTGTGTCGCAAATACTTGTTTGTGATGCTCATAGTTTCAGCCTAGGCCACATCGCACCACATTTATCGGCTGCGCAAATTACGGCTAGCTTAAACAGTGAAGAGCCATCGCTTTTCATGTTTATTTGCTTTGACGTTTTACACTCTTTTCCTTTTCTTCTGACGTAGCACGAAACAATCGCCTTCACTATGTCAACAAGCAGAGAAACGGTGGCGTTTATAATTAGGCTCTCGATATACCTTCACTACCCCTGCACCATGTGCATGTATGAAAATGAAACACGTATGGTAGCAGCTGTCTTCGCAGGCGCAATTAAACCGTCGCTTGAAAACAATTGGTAATTAATATATGTGTGGGGCTTAACGTCCCAAAACCACCCTATGATTTTGAGAGACGCCGTAGTGGAGGGCTCCGGAAATCTCGACCACCTGGGGTTTTTAACGTGCACCCAAATATGAGTACACGGGCCTACAACATTTTCGCATCCATTGAAAATGCAGCCGCCGCAGCCGGGATTCGATCCCGCAACCAGCGGGTCAGCAGCTGAGTATCTCAGCCACTAGACCACCGCGGCGGGGTCGCTTCGAAACAAACCACTGTAGGCTAAAGTCTGAAGTTCCAAATGTGCGACAAAAGGACTGTCGTAGAGCCGGCTGTGGCTATGCAGGTAGAACGTCATTAGCGCGGACACAGGTGTTCGCGCTCCTCCTTTGGGGCTTGTAATTAGATTATGCGCTTTTATTAGATCACGGCGATGGCAGTGAATACGTTGCTGCTTTGATCGCGACTGCTGTGACGCGGCGTTATACGGAGGGGTGTCCGCTTAATTCGCATATTGGGACGGCATTGTGCTAATTCTCTATCTGATGAGCGCTGGTACACGTTTCTCGACAGCCAGCCAAGGAGCCTTTAGCTTAACGGAGTAAGTGTAAGAAGAATTTGCAGATTGAGGGCAATTATATTAGTGGGTCGAACGCACAAGTGCGAGTGAAATTTCCAGATTAATATGGTATTCAGAGCTTCACTGTTCAAAGGAGCATATGATACAACAGAGAGTGGAAGCAATTGCCAAACTGAGTTTTTCGCTCGTGAACTCCGTTTTTCTCTTAGCCGGTACTTTTTTCCAATGTATCCATCATCCCAATTGCTAGGCTTAGATATGAGCGCACTTAAAACTCGTGATGCGTGCATGGTAAGTGGTACTCACCCATTTATTGACAAGAAACTTGATCGAACCAGGTCACTGTGGAAAACAGTCAGTGCGCTGGTATAGGCGAAATCTTCAATACTACAGGCGAAGCCGTGCCTCATTTGTACAGGTGAAGCCGGGCTCCGATTAGGATCTTTAGAAAATCAGCCGATGCTTGCACTGAGCTACGCAAGGCTTGAAACAGAACCGCTTACTATACCGTTGTATTATAAGTTAGCGCTGAAATGACGTCTATTCGTACAGCTTTACTACAAAAGTTTCTACAGCATGAACTGACAAAGGCTGGGCAGTTATCTATGTGCTTCAGAGACTTTCGAATACGGTATTGATCGACTGGGGCTATAGCGTTTATCGCCCGTATTCCACCCACGTCTTTGTGCCTCATACTGGTTCAGGAGCGCGGGGCTCACAAGCAGCAACAGGTGGTTGCCAAACAAAGACGGTAATTGGAAGCCGAATAGAGTGGTGCATCTGCACTGCCTAGAGGCGGACGATGGAACAATCGATGGGACGTAGTGGGCCGTCGTCTGATCGGTCTCAGACGACGCGTTTGTACCCTCAATTCTGTATTCTTGTTATTTATTAGCCGGCACATGGTCTCGGCATATACCTCCGCTACTAACAACCATGCAGATAGATCGGTGAGACCACTCAACGGGTTGCGTATCCTGCGCGCCGAGTCCCGCGGCTATAACGATGCAGCAGTATACATGTTTAGGTAGCGGACCTCAGCAAATACGCACTGCCGGAGATGAATATTGAATCCGATACTGTGATGAAACCTTTCCTGTGGCGTATTCCCGCATGTGATCTTCGTATCATTCTTCATTGTGAAAACGCACAGAAATATACATTGTGGGAAATTTCTAAGAATCATTCGTTCGAGCAGCTTGGTTATTATAACTGTTAGAGCCCAAATTTTCACATGGTTGGCTATTTCCAACGAAACTTTGATTGTTTAGGCAGAGTAGGCGCACATAACTGAAGGCAGGAGGACCTTTTAACCTCATGTCTTTATGCATAAAACAGATAGAAAAAAAGACGTTTAAAGGAAGAATGGAGACAAAACCATGACTTTATTGATCAACTGCTCGATATATCGACCATTTGATTGCTTGGTTGACTGATTGGCCAAGACGTATAAGCATTTTTAGTAGGGTAATTGTCAGACAGACTCATTTTCGTGTATTATATGAAAATAATGAAACCGACAGACAATAATGTCAACAAAAGCCTAAGGAGTATAATTTGATTTTCTAACCGCATTTTAATGATTGTCCCATAAATTTAAAGAAATTAAACGAAAATGTGCCCTTTTGTCAGTGAGATCTGAGCCACAACCACCGAAAGTTTTGTGTCCAGATCCACACTAAAGGCAGACTCAGTCAAAGCTTGGGTCTAGTAATTGTGACCGCACAATCATTTGTTTTTTCGTACAAACAACGCTTCTCTTCACATACGTGCGCACCTCGCGACAATTACACGCAAACGTTCACATTACGCAATCTTCTTCTATACCAAATCTTTCTTTTTCTCCTGGCCTAAATTGCACTGTGCCTACATTGTGGTAAGAATCTGAGTGTATGGTCACTCACGTTTCCTTCTTTTTCTCTCCTTCGGGTAGTTTCTATCTGCCAGAAACGAACAGCTTCAAACACTTGATCACTGAACCGTGGTCTTTAAAACTCTGTCTCCCTCCATGCCTCTCTACGTTGTAAACAAACGTCTTTACTGCGCACATTCCGCAAAGTGATCGTGCCATAGAGCGTTCGGGGGCAGCTTTGATGATGAAATGTCTCGTCGTGAAAAGAGTGAAGTGCCAGATGACAGTAACAAAAACACGAAAAGGGAGCAAAACGCGTTGACCTTCAATTGAAAATGAGTTTGGAATATTTTCCTCTTCTTCTCTCTCTCCTCAAAGGCCTGCCTGAAGCCTGTTATCCGTTTGCAGCATTTTTTCCTTATATTTGCCCTTCCAGGGAACGTTTTTTTATGAACGTCATTTCTTTTCAGTGTTCAGTTTTCTGTTGCGTCTTCTTCTCGTGATTCATGTTTCAGTGAGTGAGCAAGCACATCTGTTCGCTTTGACGCCAGTCAAACATCTCTCCTTGCTTTCCTGGAAACAGCTCTCAGAGACATTCCCTCATCTCTTTCGCGCCTGTTGGAAGCAGCACCACGTGATTCGTCTCACCTGCACCAAAGAAGGTGCGCGTCCCATACGAAGACCGTTTAATTGCCTGGCATTGTGGTGAGTGATGACGGTGCAAAGGCGCGAACGTTGTGCGTGTACACGAAGTCAATAAACCTCAGTATGTAAGTCATGTCTTGATACCGTAATATCCGGGGAAAAAAAGCAAGCATGCTGTTTAAATCTTGGGTACAGCTGGGGAAAGGATCAGTTCAGTTGCGCGGGTTGGCGTCATAATCAGATAACACCCTAATAACATAGACAATTCAGGAGACGACGGTCGCCTCCGAGTGAATTAATGGCGTTGTGAATGAACGTGCATGTCTCGTGGTACATGACCCCTTGTCGCTTTAATTGAGCAAAGAACGGCAATTATTCGTGCTGTGATGTAGTTAAACTAAAGAAAATATGAATGGAACGGAAACGCCTCAAGTCGTAAAACCGTCCTCTACATTTCGTAGACGCTTGATGCTGGGAAGATTGAAATTGTACATTGCTTGCAACTCGACTAAATAAATCATCAGGTTTTAGCTTTCAAAGCATGCCATGACATATTGATTTTAGAGGAATTTTTATATTCAAAGTACTGACCTAAATAATAAATATTATTGATAATAGTTATAGTAATATGAAACTAAAGCATAAATGTTATATGTTCAAACAAAGGAGTGCGCCTGGCGTGGAGCGCATATAGCAATGTAAGACAGCGCTAGACATTTAAAGAGAAGAAAGCCTCAGAAACCAGGCATATGATAAGTATCCAATCAGTAGCGTGGTAAATTGCGTTGCTTCGCCACACGGTGATTAATTCACTAGAGCGAACATTCTCATTGCTTTCAGTATCATTAGTCTTCTTATCTATTCCTCTCTTTATCTGGCTGAACTTTTTTCGTCAGAAGCTGCTCGAAAAATTATGAGCCGCTGAGGCCTCGTGGTTGCTTGATCAAATTTTAGCTGAACTGCTTCGTCTTTGAATACATCCAAATACTTCGTCGCATCAGAGGTTCACTAGAGCTTTCACTAGCGTACTATAATGAACGTCAAACAAAACCTGAACAGCAGCAAGCCTTCGCGATGGTATAGTGAGACACCATCCAGTATTGACAATTGACAGGCTCGCTCACACACACACACACACACACACACACACACACACACACACACACACACACACACACACACACACACACACACACACACACACACACACACACACACACACACACACACACACACACACACACACACACACCTTCTTCCAAAAGAAAGCTTCAAAAAGGTTCTCCTATTATATTCGTTCTGCTAATATCGATCTGCTTTTAGATTGTTCTGCTATCGTTATGCTAAATCTTTCCGCCATTGTAGTAAAACAGGGATTGGTACATGTATTATTCTGGTTGTTGAGCCTGTGAAGTCACATGTTTTTGAACGTTATATATTGCACTTTTATTATGTCTTTATTGAATTAAAGTTCAAGGCGATAACTTTCCAAGCGTAGAAAACGCTATGGCTGTGTGTAGGTGCGTTACAGCAGCGCGTTTCCGCATTCATGATCCAATACGTTCTCAAAAACAGCCAATTCTACAAATTATTGATTTTTGTAGGCTCGGAAAGGTTGGTACATTTCATATATTTACAAACCATGCGCGTGATGACGGCTGAATTGCTGTTTGCAGCTATCATAGACACAAGCATCAGCGTTGCCATTACAGTATTTATTGTTTGTAGAAGACTCAGTGGTGCACACACAAACTTCCCGTGCGTGCAAAACTCGACAATTGGTGTTGAAAGGAACGTTTTGTGATATCGCGGCTACACAGTCCCACATCGCGAGCGTGCGATTGCTGGGCTCCTCGTGCATAATTCACTTCGTAAACGCCTTTCAACTTTGTAACGAATAAAAGCGAGTATAACGGCGACGACCAGATTATGTGCAAAACGACCACTTCGGTGTCAGGACATATCCGGATGAATCTTATAGGTGACCGGGTACGTGGCGTGGCTGCAGAAATTCGACCAATGCAGCAAAGCGCATTAACTTTTTAACGACGTCAACTTTTTAGCGCTGAATACGTTGGGAAAAATGAGGCCACTCTTTCTATTCGCAATTGTCCACGTAGAGTATCTCTTTGCGCATGGCAATCTTTTTATTTACAACATACTGCAGGCTATATGACCCAAGCAAAAGTGGCAAGGTACAAGATAAGTAAACATACACCACACAGTTCAAAATCTTTAATAATTAAATCAGGCAAACAATGAAATCTAAATAAATAAATGACAAGTGAGGATGTAATTCTGCATTGCTCCAGGTAAGGGCAGATGATGAAAATTATGAGGTTCCATATTTCAATAGTTGGGGAATAAACAGTATATCTAAAGAGCGCCGTCCAGGCAGCATAATAGCACAGTGTGAGCGACAGAGAATGATGGGTTTTCCTAGTGCTCGGAAAAAATTATGTAAAGTCTGGGATCTATAAAGAAATTATGATTAAATCCTATGTGACCGAGCACGTGGCATGGCTGAGGAAATTTGCCGAACGCAGCAGAGCATGGTAACTTTCTAACGAGGTCAAATTTTCAGTGATGAATATGTCAAGAAACATGAGGCCAGTCAGGCTATCAGAAGCACGAAGAAATTTCGGTAGAAATATTTTACGCCTGTGTGGTCAATCAGTTTATAAAGTCGTTCCTTGTACGACGAACCAAAAAACTATCAGTTTCATAAATGGCCACAGTAATTAGGTAAACCCTACAACTCACTACAGGTCCACTAAAGATGAACAAAGCAACATTTACTTCTATAGATGATGGCTATGGAGTGATGGGGTCAAGCCGAAGATGTAAAGTACGTACAACATGAGAACACTAGGTTGCGTGAATAGCAGAGGCGGCTACGAGAAGACCCCAAAGTGAGGGAAGGCCCTGCGTGAATGAGGACGGGCCCATAGATCTACGAGACGTGCTAACTCTTCGTTTCCCTACGAGTTTCTTTTCTCAGAATTTTGGCATCCGCGTCACGGCTGTGACAGCCCGTGGTTTAACTGTCTGCACTAAGAATAAAGATAGAATCAACCTAACATCACCTATTCAAAGCCCAGCATATACCTCGAAGTAGCCTAGAAACAACCTGCATCACCTAACACCAAGAACCAATCTTAGACCTTGGTAGCGCAAAATCGATGAGGACAGGAAGGAACACAGAAATACAAGACAGAACGCTAACTCAACACTAAGCTTTATTCAGAAGTCCCCCTAAATATTCAGAAGTCCCCCTAAATATATACACAGCAAAATAGCACACGCAGGCACGATGCACATCACATTCTGCAACGCTAATCAAATTTGGCAAAGCAACATATATTCGGTATTACAATCAAGTTTTTATGAAGAGTTTTTTCCCTACAGCGCCGCACTTCAGAAGTGTCACTAATACATTCACCTTGTTTCTTTTTATTGGGATAAGTCTTCATTACCTCTCTCGCCCGCGCATTTTCACTCCTGCCCGGAATTCGGAAGCTAGACAGCACTGGTTCACACGCACAGGTCTTGCAGTGTATATGCCCATTAAACGTCAAAATATTTTCACAGATTGTAGATGACTCGTGCTTATTAAGAAGATGATTGTATTAGTCACACTTGTGTTGTGCTGAGTGCTAAGGAAAAACTATTGTTATAAACTTGGTTGTAGTGCCGAATATATCTTGCTCTGGAGATTCTGATAAGCGTTGTAGAATGTGATGTGCATTGCGCCTGCGTGCACTACTTGGCTGTGTTTATAATTAGGAAGACTTTTGAATAAACTTAGTTGCGAGTTAGCGCTCTGTCCTGTATTTTTGTGTTCCATCCGGTCCTCATCAATTTAAAGCGTTGAAGTTATGAACTAACTAGCCTAGCAACGCATTCTTTTAACCTATAGGATCAACGTGTACTCTAAAAAAGGAGTCATTTGACTCCTTCGGGTAGTCCTGACGTGCCACATATGGCTATCTTTAAAAAGGAACGGCAACACACTTTGGGGAGTCATTGTACCCTATTTGGCGAGTCGTGTGACTCACAAGAGAATCAACGTGACTTCTTTAAGGCAGTCCTATACGTGGAAATCGAAACTGTCCGAAGAGAGTCACACATAGTTTCTTTTTTTTTTTCATTTTATTGAGAGTGTGGAAGCGACGAGATTAGTTTGCTAAGTTGTCCATTTTTGCCATTTCAAGCTTTGCGCGGATTGGTGCAAGCTTTGGCAATTTTTTTATTCAATAACAGTTTGCCTCCTTCGTTAAGCACTCGATCTTGCGATGAACAAAGACAAGCTAGAGGAATAACAAACGAACCAAAAGTGGGCTAAGCGTAGTTTTTTCAGGAAGTTGTGAAGAAATAATGCTCACGACACACCATTTATTCGCAAGCCAAAAACTCACATTGCCGAAAATTGACATGTCAGTACTATTAGACGCAGAGCGGGATGCATGGCGTCGTTGTGGCAGCATGTCAAACCTGAAGTCCTCGCAACTCTTTTCTAGAGTCCGGAAGTATGACAAAAAGTGTCGATGTCAGGTGGTTTCGTTATGACTGATTTATAAATAACTATTTCCTCACTGTTGTCAACCGAATTCTACCATTGCAATGCAACAAAACCATAAAGACACTTGAAATAAAAGCTAAAAGCTATGGCGAAAAGTAGTGCAAAACGATGAACACTTCGGATGTCGTTGAAACTTGAAGGTAAGACTTACTTTTAATTGCTCAAAATTAGCTGCAAACGCTTTACTTCGGTCCTGTCAGAGGAGTTAAGCATTTCTTAATTGGCTTTGACAGTAATAAATGAACTCCACTCATGATGCCGAAGTGGCAGCCGCTACGCATCCTCGGCCCAAATTGGGACAATTAGTGGTCAGAATTGACAGTGACGTTTCTCGAGGTATCGATAAACAAATTAGGGCATAATTAGGCACGATGGGTTGTCGCATGTTTGTGCGCTCCAATTGGCTGTAGCAATGCGACGTCATATGTGTATGTTGCTTAGTTGTATAAGGCTCTTTTCTACCGTGCTTAAAACTGATCTGAACTAAAGCTGGCTTGAAGTGGCCTGAACCGACTGGCCTGAACCATTTGAGTGTCAAAATTCTTTTGAATGTCATGTAACGAACACGCAGGGATTGAGGTCGAGCACTAAGTATGGGCTGCTTGGTAGACGTTCATCGTAAAGGATTTTCATCTGCGCTAACGAACACGAGCATGTAAGACGGAACATTATCATCATATACACCATCGAACTTGGTAGCTGTACCATGCAGCATATGGTTCTATAAACGAACCTTTGGTGTCACTCACTGATTGTGAGCTGCAGTTTTCAGTTGCTTCTTTGCGAGAGAAACACTACAGCGTAAATTTGTCAAAGGTGGGGGCGCAGTGTGGTTGTTTTATCTTTCCGTTTTCACTATATATGTAATCTTTCACCTATTAAACATTAAGTTGTTACTACTTCACACATCCAGACGTCTTCACTAAAATGTTTCCGCATTTATTAGCACCCTTGAAAAGCCTCTATAGTAGTTGGAGGCAGTAGTTGGAGGCTAGAGATGCGCCTCAAATATTGTCAAGTGACAAAATATGTGCATGTGTTTGCACATGCGTATGTATGTATGTATGTATGTATGTATGTATGTATGTATGTATGTATGTATGTATGTATGTATGTATGTATGTATGTATGTATGTATGTATGTATGTATGTATGTATGTATGTATGTATGTTGTACGCTACGTCGTCTCACTGAATGAATCATCAATCAATTAATCGAGTCGGAGATGCCGACTGTCTTGAATTAGATGGGACAGTAAAAGTTATCAACATTATTTTACAAATGTTCCTTGTCTAAGGCATTATCACAGATGAAACAGTATTTTTTAACGTGCTTGAAAAACAAGGACATAGTTATGCACAAACAAGTAAAAAAAGCAGGTACAGTAATGCTTTTCTGTGTGCCTCGCTGCAACCTTCTTTTTGAAGCACATCCAAAAATACTATTTGCTTCTCCGAATATCTCAATAAACAGCCATTTTTTCCCTCCATCCTGCTTCCGTGCTCTCTTGCCTTTCTTTCTAGTAGCTAAGCTGCCCACTTCAGTGGAACTCGTGCGGCCTATTTATTGCTCTGGCTACTTCCAACCGAAAGCGTCGATTAGAACATGCAGACAGTCTACCGATATCAAAATACGTCGATGAGAATGAGGAAGGAATATACGCGTATACGCTCGAACAGAACGAGAAGCTTCCAAAGCAAATGTATCGCATTTTCACGAAAAACACTGGGTACTTCGGCATGTGGGAGAGGCATTTTTTCTATAATTGGCTTAGTTGGGATGATGATGATGATGACGACGACGACTACGACGATGAGGATGATTGTGATAATGATGCTGATGATAATGATGCTGATGATGATTATGATGATGATTGTGGTGATGATGATGATGATGATGATGATGATGATGATGATGATGATGATGATGATGATTTTCGTTTGCGGAACAATCAATGTCTCATGTCACCCTTCATTGTCGATCAATATTCTCGCGTTCCCTACTATACGATCATGCAGCTTGTTAGTCAACGGAAGTGGCTCTGAAAGGGTTTTCTTCGGCCTTCTTCCAAATGATATCGCGGTCCGCTTTATTTCCATCTGTCGTCACGGCTGGACCTGCCCTTTAACAGCCCAGGGCGGAGACGCAATATGTCTATTCAACCCAGTGTGCGCGCACGGGGCGCTGCGCTGGGGGGCGCCGTATCGGGTCTCACCGCTTTTTGACAGCCAGTGACAGCCTCTCGGCAGACGGGCCAATATCTTGGGTAGTGGATTACAGAGGGAAAGCGGGAATGCAAGAGATGTGGAGATTTCGCTTGTGTGCGCCCCATCCCGACTGGACGGCGGTGGCACCATTCCGCGTGTCCGGCTGCCACGGCACTGTGTCAGCTGGCCTCCCAGCTATAGACGTAGCCGTGGGTTTCTCCCGTATATTAATGCATGTGATGAAAAGCGATTGGAGACAGATGGTGTGTGCCGAAAAGAAGCCTTTCAATGGAACCGCGCTGTTCCGCTCGAAAGCTGAGATGCAATAATGGCTTTTATGTGGCCGCGCTCTCGCTTACATTATTTATTCCTTGTTCATCATAATGAGATGTGGGGCCGATATCGTCAGGGTGATGCAGGTTCTCACGCAGATCTGGAGTGAAATAGGCAATTCACTTTTGCGTAGAAAGTCGGTATTTCTGATATGACAATGAGTTACGCACGCGCATTCTTTCTGTACAAATGGCCACAGTACGGAACACCGAAATACGGGTGCTGTGGCGACATAAACGTCCGAGACGTGCCCGAATAACGAAAGCATGCTTGAGCTACTCCTGGTAATTATAGCTTAGAGCTTCCATAACATTACCGATTTAGTGTGCAGAAAGGGAGAGATAGAGAAAGGCAAATTTGCCTTATTTCGGTATGTGCGACTGTAGTGTACAAAAGGAGAGAGACCGTGCTTATACAGCAGCTGAAAAAAAACGAAAACAAGAAGCGACACACGAGGAATTAAACGGCTAATTTATAGGATGCACGCCAGAAGTCAGGAAGCATGCATATTACTGGAAGTACAGAGAAACCGAGAGACGGACCGACATCCGTTAGTGCATTATTCCATATTGCGATTCAGTGTTTGCCTTGCAGATTGTACCTCGAGTGACCTGAGATACAGGCGCAACTTTCAGTTTTCTTTCTTCCTCGATGAAACTCACGTTCATGTAATCCAAGGTGTAATTAGTCGTCACTGCATGCTCGGCCAGTGCATTAGACGCCACTGTCATCTTTTCGACAACGTTCTGTCTGGTGCGTGGGCAGTCTGAAGTTGTAATTTTCCCCAATATAAACATTAGCTTACACACAAGAGACTTCGCTCGCAAAACCATGAACGGCTTCCATCAGTAGCTTCCAATTCGCACTCACAAGCGCTTGTCTTCACAAAACACGTCGGCAACTTCAACGTCGTAGCGACGCAGTACGCGTCATGCGTGATAAGGTCTCGCTTATCCCAGGCTAGTAAGGATGATACATGTTGGTGGTAGAAAGCCTGAATCAGTGCATCAAAGAAAAGAACATTTTCACACACACACACACACGCACACGCACACGCACACACACACACACACACACACACACACACACGCACGCACGCACGCACACACGCCCACACGCACACACACGCATGCACACATACACGCACACACACAGGCACATACATACGCACACACACGCACGCACACACACACGCATACACACGCATGCACACACACACGCACACACACAAGCGCACGCATGCACACGCACACACACACACGCACGCGCACACACCCGCACGCACGCACACACACACGCGCACACGCACGCGTGCACACGCATGCACACACACAACACACGCACACACACACACGCACGCACACACACAAGCACACACACACATACGCGCGCGCACACACACACACGCACGTACAGACATACACACGCACACACACGCACGCACACACACACGCACGCAGACGCATGCACACACACACGCACACGCACATGCACACACACACACACACACACACACACACGCACGCGCACACACAAGCACACACACAAGCACACACATACACGCGCGCGCATACACACACGCATACACACACACGCACGCACGCACACACATACACACGCACACGCACGCACGCACACGCACACACATGCACGCACGCACGCACGCGCGCGTGCACACACGTATACATATTTACATGCACCCACAGCGACGATTCTCTTCCCACAGGGGAACACTGAGGATGAGTAAAATGAAAACATGTGTCTGTATCAAAAGCGATGCAAGACACCGACATCATAACATTCATTTTTCTCTAACGCGAACATGCATCTTCCACCAGTTCCACCAGTGGATTGCATGTTTCGTTGAAACATGCTCAACCATAGCATTTGATTTAAAATTATGTTTCTACGCGTCGCATATGGCCTGATGTGCGTGTATTAAATATTATTTTATACGGCACAGTACCTCGGGTTTTCTACATTCAGCACCATCAAAAGCATGCAGTATGCGATTCTCTTCGAGACACTTAAAAAGTACTCTTGGCGCCATTTGATTGTATTTGGTTCAGTTAAATCCTGACTGCTATTCGTTTCGGTAGTGCAAGAAAACAAGTGAACACACAGACACGAGAATTCACCCAAAAACAGGACGGGCGCATGACATCAACTGACTTTACTCTAAAGAAACATACAAAATCTCGTCGCACAGGCGCGCACGCTACGAGTGCTTCCTTTCTTTTTCTTTTTAGCTTAAGAAATGATGGCGAGTGATCACATCCAACACGGACTTTAAATTACCACAGCTGCAATTGATTCATGGCGAGAAGCAGAATTAGCCAATATTTTCTGTATAGACGCCACGAGATATGCACCTGCGACCAGGGCGTAACAAACACCCCAGACTGGTATGAACAGGCGTGAGTTACCGCGCACTCAGAGCTCGTATGGGCAACTCTGATCTAGGGCACTTTGTTAACAGATACCGCCTATTTACGGCATTGCGCGGCCTGATTGCAGCCTTCATTGAACTTCTCCAAGTAACCGAAACCGCGAGAGCAGAAAAGGTTAAACAGATTTTCTTCATCGTCTCTCCCACAAACAGGTACTATAACGGCTTATCTCAGTCGGATGTATATTAATATGCGCCCGAACTTTCATCTTGTAATGTATAACTAAGAGCAGATACTGTCGATAACAATTGAGTTGCATGATAGCATGACATGTTCGTTCTTCTGACGCGACCCATCTCGCACTGTAGCCAAGCATGAGCGTAAATTAATCAATATACGCTACATAAACACGTATACGCAAGCAAATAATGAACTGAAGAGGAAATATTGCTTACCTGTAGATCAATCACACTTACTACCGCCTTTGGCCACATTAACATCGCACACAACACACTCCACGATTGCCAGTCTCATAAAAGCGAATCAATCGCGCAGCGTCCTGAACGTTCCTGTTGCGTTTATTCGGCGCATATTTTTGGCAGAGCGCGCCTGTTAATGAGTATCCTTGATTGCTGTATCAGCGGTTACATGTTACTCACGTAATAAACGGTATTAGACCACGCACGTCCGGAAGGCGCGAAGGGTAAAACTTGCCTAAATCGATTAAACAAAAAGCACACAAGCCCGACTTCAGCAACCACACCAACGGATTAGCGTTGAAATGTTCTTCCCGACATACTCTTCAAGCTGTATGACGCCTGGGAGAGGTGACGCCATCACTGGCTCGATTATGTTGAAGCGGTGCCTGGAGGACGCCACACTTGTGACTCGCTGCGAGCTCACTAGAGCTCACACATCTCTCTATGCGCCAGCACTGGAACAGTCATCGCACGCTATCTTGTGAACTATACCGTATCTTTTTGTTCGGTATTGGCAGACTGATAAAGATTAGGCATGTTCGGTTGTTTATGGCCACCTAATGTTATTGCTGAAAATGAACGAGGCAAGACAACAAGGAAATTCGGATAAACTGCTATCGCAAGTCTTGAAAAGAAACAGTTTAACGCACCACGGAATGGGTCTTCTATTGCTTCGTTAAGCTCATATTGTTGGTTGTCATCTACTCACAGTACCTTATCATGTCGCCACTTACCCTTTGATGTTTAACTTCCATTCTATTATCCAAGCTTCACGGGAGCCAATCAATTGGTCCCGCGACTTAGAAGCAAAATAGATATTTGAGCAACTTGAAAGTTGTTCAGCGCAAATATATCACCAACATAAGAAGGGATTTCTTTGTTGAGCTTCTTCCCATCTCTGTGCAAATTTTATGCTACTTCTCACGCTGCGTGTTTGTGAGACGAGCTCACTTTTTTTTTTAAACTCCAGTTTTAATTGATAGCGCACGATCACTTACCACAGCATCCCACAATGAGAAATAGCTGCGTATATATGTTTTGCTTTTCTGCAGTCAAGGCACAGTTGTGTACATTATGCGTTGTTAAGTTACTAAAACCAGCCTTGAACCACACAGATTGTGATGAGAAACAATTATCAATAAATTTCTAATCTATGGTATAGGTCCCCAGTCAGATGAATTGCTGCACTTTATATAAATTGCAATCTAGCAGTTGCAATGTATATCGCAGGGCTTCAGCCCCCGAAACAGCTTGGTACTGACAATGGAACCTCTCTGTGAGCGGAAATGGAAGAAAAACATGAGTATAAGACTGTTTTAATAGCCACACAATTCATAAATAATAATTTACGTGTGGTTTTATGTTCTTGTAAACGTTACTGTGAATAAAGTGTGTAGGCATGGTAACCGAGCTTCTCATGTGAGCGCCACGTTGTGTGACCGACTGTATACGATGCGTCCGACATGCACAGATTGCTAACTTCACCTGAATGAAGCCAATTACATGTATTGGTCTATTGTTGTTTCGATGTGTTTTTTTTTTCGAAAAAAAAGTTGTGTTAACTAAACCCAATAACAACGACCAAGCAGCAGCATCTTAAATCACGCAAAGCACAGGCAAACCCTCTTTTCTAATGCTTGGCATCGGCCGCTAAAGTATGCTCTGTATTCATTCATTCATGCATTCATTCATTATGTTCAGAAAAGGTATTGAACGATCTAGCGTGCTTGGTTACTCTACTATGGGAGACCAGACAGCCGTCCTTAATGAGCGCAGAAATTGTAGTGTGTGTGATGATGATGATGATTTGTGGGGTTTAACGTCCCAAAACCACGATATGATTATGAGAGACGCCGTAGTGGAGGGCTCCGGAAATTTCGACCTCCTGGGGTTCTTTAACGTGCACCCAAATCTGAGCACACGGGCCTACAACACTTCCGCCTCCAGCAGGAATGCATCGGAAACTCAGATTTGGGTGAACGTTAAAGAACCCCAGGTGGTCTAAGTTACCGGAGCCCTCCACTACGGTGTCTCTCATAATCATATGGTGATTTTGGGACGTTAAACCCCACAAATCAATCAAAGTGCCCAGGCACAAAGCAGAAGCCGTGACGGAAACGTCGGGGAATACGAAACCGCCTTGATCTCGTGGTTGAACCAACGCCGACGAGAATACAATTCTGTGCCACCATACCAGAAAAGTGAACTGATGCAGCTTTGAACTTTCTTGGATACGTGGAGTGGGGATGGAGCGATGGTCTGTTTATGAGTGTTGACAAATATATGCCGTGAACGAGTTCACTGCATGATCAAACCATACAGCAACATTTACTACGTTACTCTATGATCAAACTTCCTTCACTGGTTACGCCAATGAAACCAATTCGTCAAGACACTAAGACAAGAAAAGACTGCCTATGTTGACGGAAGTAAAGGCAGATTACCTCTGCCTGACTAAGGTAGCTTCTCCCATAAATTTGCTCATATTCAGTAGAACAAAAAGGTACATATTCCTTTTCTTTTTTTTAGATGAAGGGACACAAAAATGAAGTTCTAAAGGGTAACAGATGCCGAAACGTACATTTTAAAATAATGCGTTCCAGTCATCACCGATTTCCCCATAGCAAGATAAAAAGATATGTTAATAAAGCTGCCTGCATCGTCCCACAGAGCGAACTCGCGTAAAGCGTCGCAAAGCTGGGGGGGGGGGGGGGGCTATCACATGAATTTTCCTTAGTTGGGCATAGTTTGGAAATGCTTAACTGTTATTTCGTCTTTATGATTTTTTATTCAGTGAAGGAGAAGTGTTCCCTTCAACGAATGGTGGGACGCTGATGTTGGATTTTGCTGGTACACTCTAGTTGTGCCCCACTACTGTTTGAAGGTACTGTTGCTTCAACTAGAGTCATTCAACTAGAGTCAAGCAAAGAGTCAAATAAAGCGAAAGCCAAGTCAAGACGCCCTTGACTGAATTTCGAATGCGCGATCCAGTACATATACGGGGTAGCCAGTGAAGGATTGTGCAGCGCAGGCAGTCGTTTTTTTTTTTTGGTTTTTTTTACTAGCAGACGTTGCCTGCGTTGGCCTTGCGAGGCGAGAGAGGGGGAGGAGAGCGACAGTTGGCATGAGACGCGAGCATGCGCAGTGGGGGTGTGGACGGGGCCGCCGACGCGGGATCCATGACATGGTGCGACTAAGAAGTGCTCCGCAATTGAGAACCTGAAACCGTGAGAATAGTTATTCAACAGTTACTTAATCGCAGCACGTTTCTACCGAAGCCGGATAAAGAGAGCGTAAAGAAGGGAAGCCGGTTAGTTAACAGCTTCTACACATCAGCGTGTCGTTTCTTCGATGCGAGGCACACAATTTCGGTCGTGCCGAGCAGAACCCTCCTCCACTTTCACCCAGCCCCCTGCGTGTCATTATCCTGATACCACGCCGCAACTCTGGCCGCTAGGGAAGTGCCCACCAACCCTGCAGCGCTTCGCGGGAGAAGCAAACTCGGTCATTGGCGAATATAGGCGAAGTTTTGCCGAGGGGAAAGGAAAGAAAAACCGCTACGTGCGTGTGAAATAGAGATATAGAACTGAAAGGGCCCGGCGCGGAGTTTGTTAGACGTGCGCGGTATGCGTACGGCCGCTAATTGCAACGTCATCCCCGCAAACAGAGGTCGTTGACACATGAGAGAAAAACAGTGCAAAGACAAAAGCGCTAGCTATTGTCACCGTGCGCAAAGCTGGCCATTCTTTTCTTTTTTCGTTTCTTGCTTCGTCATTTTTCAGGAATTGTCACCCGCAAAGGCTTTGTCGTATTTCTTTTTTTTTCCTGATTGAGAGAGCGTGCATGCGAATGCGCATCTAGGACAAGCTAGTGTCATCGCCGGGTACGCAGAGAAGTGAGGCGAGGAGATCATATGTAGTCTTTTGGAGGTGAGCTATGCAAAAGAGGCAAAGACAGAATAAGGCACACAGACAACCACTTGTTTAATGCTGACAAAATACCACACAATGGTACGTGTGCTTCTTTGTACGCCTGATTCTCTCCTTGTCTTTCACTTCGTTTCCTGAGAATATGATCAACAGACCAGCCCCTAACTCCCCTTCCAAGTTGTGTTTTGAATTCAGAAGCACTTTTCGCTGGGCTAGTTGGTACATCCTTACGAGTGAAAATCCTAAATGCCTAAAACACCACAAGAGCGATGATTCATGTACTCCTTTGTTCTTCTTGGGACGTATCAGGTGTCTAGAAAGTTCCCACATAATAGTGTTGTGACTTTAATAGCTCCTAGTGCGGGGGGGGGGGGGGGGGTGTCACAAACGAGCGCTCAAGAAAGTGCGCGCCTTTTACTTATGTGAAAACTAGGCTCCGAGCAGACGCGACTGGGGCCAGCATCAAGAGACGCTGCGCGCACAACTCCTCACCCCTCGATAAAGCCAATGCCACGCCGACCAACTTCCACGGAGGCTTGGCAAAGCCTCGTCTTCTGCGTGCACTGCATGCGGGGCAGATGAAATCATCGAGCATCCAGCGCTTCGCACACAACGAGATGTCTTGCTCGCCACACTCCGCCGCCATGGTCGGTCCGCGGCTACACATAGCGACCTCCTCTTCCCTGCACGGCACCACACCCAGGTCTTTCAAGGTGGTTCTTCGCTTCCTCGAGGACACTGGACTAGACAACCGGCTATAGAAGCCGCCCACCACATCCTGGGTCATGGACACCATTTCTCTTCTTCTTCTCTCTTCTCGACATCTTTAATGCCCTCATCCCACCCCTACGGGCGCTGAGCCGTGCTCACAGTTAGGGCTGCAGAAGTTGCGTCTTTGCCTTTCCTGAACCTCTCTCTCTATCTATGCTCGGATCTAACACGGAGCTAACTGCAGAAACATCTAGACGGAAAAAGGCGAGGTGTCGCAGAGTTGCGTTACGGGACGCGTACGAGAAAGATGTCACCCTTTCTTCCGTGTTATGGCTATGTAGCGCGCCGGTGAGAAGCCTAGAAACATTGAGAACCCAGCGGCTATATTAGTGCATATAAGCAAACAGTGGAGGATGGCAATCAGGAGATGAAGTGTGTTTTCTGCCAGCGGATGAAGACTTGTCTTGCACTAGCAGCGCGTGAGTGACCGATGTGTTGCCGGCAGAGATGTCCTGTTATTGAAGTGCGACCATGTTGATGAGGTGAGAGTTTCCCGGAAAAGAAACCTCGGACGCAGCGTGATGACAACCAGCGCTGGACTTTGAGTGTTTCCTTGAAGAGAAGCATTCAATCTTTGTTCCAAGAAGTTTGCACTGAATACATTTGGCGAACATTCTAGTCCATAAGTGTGCTTGATAGTTAATGCTCGAGAGTGCATTGTAGCACAAGTTGTTTTTCGTACCCGCTGTTTTGAATGTATCGGAGTACCGTGTGAGTTGCATGGTATTTGTTAAGGGCCGAATGTACATGTTTGTGTGATGTTGTTCTGCGTTATCTGAGAATATAACTTCGTTTTTTGTGAACTCTCCTCTATGTCTCATTTTTTAGACCACAGGTGGCGTTAGCTGGTGCGCCCCAGCACTAAATTGCAATTTGCACCCCAGCACTAAATTGCAATTTGCGAAAGCATGGGCATGCCCATGCTTTCGCGGTGCATTTCGGGGGGTCGAAGCCCTGGCAATCAACCCGGCTATTGCCTCCATATTAACGGGTCTAGTGACAGAGGGGGGGGATCAGGCTGAAACTTAAGGGGGTGTCCCTCCATGTCCCCCTCCAATTGACGGCACCCCTCGTCGTACTCATAATTCGGAACAACCAAATTTCAACTATCGACACGGATGCTAGTGGGTTGCCACCGCGTCGCATAGCTTCAAGGGCGCCCGGTCTCTTTTTCGCTCTTAATAATGAACAAACATGTACAAATGGGTGCCCTTCTGAAGGTATCCTGTAAATACACATAGAACCAAAGGGAGTTGACTTCTTAGCAGCCTTGTTTCTCTAAATTCTGTATTCCCCGGTGCAGTAGCAATAGACAGTTGGAATGCATTTCATGCGTCATCAACTGAATAATTTTCATGTGTAAACGTGAGAGTTCAATGTCAACATTTGCCCTTGCGTCTCTTCGCTTCGGCAATATGGCTGGAATGCAAACAACGCAAACAACGTCGTCGTGAAGCACTACGGGATACGTCCATGGGTACATTTATTATCATACAAATTGGTAGCGCATTCGACGAGCAAAACATCGCATCCTGAAATTCAACTTCTTTATCAATTGAATTCGAGTAACGTCCAAAATACGATGAATAGAAACTGTATGAAACATCTCGCCTGACCTTTATCACCTGACCCAAATGTAGCGGGTTCCAGTCTGGTCGGGGCAGTCGCATTTCGATGCAGTTGAAATGATCGATTCCAGTGCATACTGTGCCATGTCAGTGGCCGTTAAAGAACGCCAGATGAACGAAATTTCCGAAGGCCTTCACTACTGTGCCTGTTCATAACCGTATGGTGGTTTTCGTGCGTGCAACCCTAGACATTATTATGCTATTATTTACTTCTATCACCGAGCTACATGGAGCTCTCCACTGGGCTTGACAAGAAATGAGTGGGTAAGCTCGGGCTTCTTTTATTTTGTTAGCCTCCGTGCTTTTTTTCTGCATGGTTGCTGTTATTCAATCAATCAATCATACAATCAATCAGTTTATTATCATGTCCTAAAAGGATGCTACAGGGAGTAAAATATACAGACAAGGGTCCCAAAGTACACCCTCCACCTGCCCTCCGCCTACGTAGAATCCAATAGCCAGTGACGCAGCCGAGAGGTTGTTTCATATTTTTAATCATGGGAGGCCATATTTTATACGATGCTGACAGAGCAACCCGCTTGTTGCTTGCGATTAGCGGTGTTGCTCTAAGCAGGCAGTGCACATGAAACGTCTTTACATCGTTGGATCTGTGCAACCCGAATTCCGAAAACAGTAACCTTCGGACGGGTGGGAAAAAATGCAGTAAGAGCTCACGGTGTTAGCGGAAAAGGCAATCGGGGAGCATACGACGACAAGGCAGAAGAGTTTTAGTATAGGAAAACATCGGGATGCATAGGTTTGTGTGGCAAGAACAAAGTAAAAACAAGTGTGCTCTGGCTAGCCTGAAACAGAACAGTGATATCGAAATGGGAGGAAATGTTCTATGAAAGCGGGGAAGGTAGAGCGAAAAGAAAATAAGAAAGAAACCCACAGAGAAAACATAAGTAAATACAAGAAACATAAACAGCACTCGTTCAGGCGGCCAAGAGGCTGGAAAAAATTAAAATAATCAGCGGGATGGTTCGCGTACGCCAGCATTAGCAAACTATTGTTCCTGTTATTTTACTCTATTTGTCGTCTATATCTGCATATCTCTCTATTTCTTATAATTATTTCGCTCCCGATTCAGCGGCAGTCTACTTTCATGAAAAACAAAAATAAAGAAAGAAGGAAACAATAAGTATGCACTTAGCTTACTGTATATGACCACATTTCCGTGAAAGCTCTGAAGCACGCTTGGTCAATATCAACAGTCGCAAATTCAATATCCTTAATTCACCAACCAATTCTTTTATATGTTGTTTGGCTTCATTATTATTGGTAAAATTGCTTTTGTATCTCTCTCTCTCTCTCTCTCTTGGTCAAGTGTGGTGCTCTATAAGGAAGAGTAAAGTATGCGTTTTACCGGAAAACAGAAATCAATTAAACCACAAAGTAATATAAAGCTTTGAAGTTTGATAACGCAAAAGAATAATAAAAAAGGAAAGCGAGCAAATATATGGCCGCAACAAATAACAGCTAAAAACAGGATCCTAATTCCGGGAGCCTTTGGCTATATATATTGTAAGCACAGTTTGTCGTAGTTCAGTGTCTTACCTTAATAAGCGGTGAATTAATGACAGGCGTCAGGTTATATGGCCTGATACATATGGAGAGCATAGTAGCGACAGCTGCGTTTGGAAGCATAGTGATCTAAGTAGTTATAGAGCAAGCGAAATGGAGAGGGGAGTCTACAAAGGATGGAAAATGTGAGTGACATTGACACAGATGAAGAGTTTTTAATTATTTAAACAGTGTTTGAGGGATGACTGCAAACAAAGTGCGGTTCAGTATAGGGGGGAGGGGAGATTATCTTGTTGCTGCAGGTGGTTGTACCATGAAATACCTGGCCTATTATTGCACCTTCCGAGCGTATATTTCCATTATTATGTCCACCAAGTATCACTTAGGCCAATCTCTCTCTCAGGTATTCTAAAAAAATAACAGGCACCTCTTCACGAACATTCCTGAACCTTATAGAAGCACAGATACTCAGTGCGCTCCTGGGGAAACGCAGCTTTTTTTCCATTCAGTCTATTGGCTTCCTCTTTAAACTAGAGCAAAATGTTTGCACGATTACATGTATAGATTGACGGGTTGCTTCAACACTTATGTTCAAAATCTTCAAAAATCAAAAAATTGCGATATTTGTTCGATGCCTTCCCATTTACTCCTGTAGCCGTAAGCATCTTAAGATAGCTAAAGACGTCGTTTGGGAGAGTAATGAAGAATGTTAACTTAATTAACATTTAATGACAACTCGCTAGCGTAAACCTAACAAGGTTCTGAACATTCAAGATGCAAGAGCAGGGTGAAGATAACAACCTAGTAAATCTTATGCTTTCAGAGGAGTGCGCGATGCAGAGAGAAAAAAGTTTCTGCGCTCATCTTTTTACTCTTGCGCGTTTCGCCTGATATTCGATTACGCTAAAAGCATCGTGAACTTAGAGGACACATCTGCGAGAAACCTTGTTAACACAAACAACAGAAAACTCATGGGAGGCTAAAGGACGTAATCTAAGGTGGGAATGGTGGGGCGGGGGGGGGGGGGGGTAACCTTGCCGAATGTAGTTTATCCCTGCATGCGTCAGTTGCAGCGCTTTGTTTATACCAAGCGTCCATGGCAGCTACTAACAATATTTCGTGATTCCTACCGTTCGTGTTACTTCACACCGACCCAAAACAAAGAGAGAGAGAGAGATTTGCAGGTTATTTCCCACCAGCACGAGATACAGAAAAAGATCGGTGTTTGTTTTCGTTACGGCTAGTGCCCCCAACTTTCTCTTTTCCTGCCATGAGCACGCCGCTAGGGTCGCCAGGTGTAAACCTTTCGTTTGTGCTTCCCTTCCAGGAAAAAAAGTTTCATTTCCAGGTGAGTGAGCCTCTTTCGGAAACTTTCTGTACACCGGTTTTCTTGCTGTTTTTGTTTGCGACCAGGTCGGGCACGAAACGACTGCTTCTTCACGAAAGGGTTAGTCGGTGCTAAGCGATGACACCTCTTGATGCTACAATGCAATCTTATAACCTTTACGAAGCCCGATATAGGCAGTCGGTAGATTCTTGTGAACAAATTTGGGTTAAAGGGCCCGTAAACCACCTCCAATATTTTTTTAAGCATTTCAAGTAAACGCGCGCACCATGTGCTGAATGCCGTCGCGATCAGCGATTCTGCACGTGGCAGCACTATGAGCCGCCGGTGCGCCACAAATTCCAAGAAACAATTCCTCCTCCTCTCCAAGCCTTTCGGGCCCCTGCGTGACGCGCCGTGCCACATCTCTGACGCGCCGAACCAAATATGCTGTCGAGCAAGAACCTACGACTTCCGGTCAGTCTGCAAGCAGCTGTCCGCGCTGCTTGTTGTTGTTCGTCGTGTTGCCTGCGTGCGTGTAACACGTGCGGGGCACGGCGTGTCCCCGCACGGGTCCATCGCGTTGGCAATTCTTTGAAGGCATGTGCGCAACGCAGGTTATTAAGGCTGTCGCGGTTCGCCAACAAGCACGCAACTGACGGAGTCGACGGTTGAAGTGTCGGCAACCGGAATAGACGGTGTTTCAAGCAGCACGTCAGCGATGATCTATCTATCTATCTATCTATCTATCTATCTATCTATCTATCTATCTATCTATCTATCTATCTATCTATCTATCTATCTATCTATCTATCTATCTATCTGTCTGTCTGTCTATCTATCTATCTATCTATCTATCTATCTATCTATCTATATATATATCTATCTATCTATCTATCTATCTATCTATCCATCTATCTATCTATACTCTGTTTCATACATCAGGTGCAACGCTGTGAAAGCTATGCAAGAAGTTCGGCAAGCAGAACATATAACTCCGAGCGTTTCGTGGTCACTCGCGCGACATCTGATTAGTGGTGGTCATGGTGTAAGTGTTTTTATCTTACACGGTGGTGCCGGTGCACCCTCGCGTTTTTTTGTGTTCCCCTTTCGTGCAACTGAAGAACAGAAGAATACCGGCTGAGCACACAAGAACGTGGGGACCGAACGGCCCTGTGGTGTCCTATTCTGCACTGACAGCTCATGAAAAATGAAGCTGTGCAGCCACATAATAACAGATGTTCAACAGCCTTTTGTTTGCAAGGCACATGATATCTTGAATTACTTCTCGCCCTGATAACGAAAGAAAAATTCTTGTCGTAAGAACACCGAACTACTCTTCCACAACCGTTGTAGAAGAGTAGACGCGAAAGTGGCGACGGGCTGCGTGCGAGATGAAGGCGGAGCAATGTAACCCCATGCGTCACTGGGTCACCTCCGCATGGTGGCGCCACGGTATGTCCTCGCACCCAATCGCGTTTAAATAGAACAACAAGGACAACCAGAGTGATCAATGCACTCAGATCACTTGAATGCTACAGAAAAATCTCACAACGGAGATTACACTAACACACTGCATAAACGTGAAATTCTATGTATGATCTGCTATAAAAGCACAAAGAAAATCGCAAGCACTGTCTTATACGGCCTTAAGAGATTTGTAATGCCTGTTCACTTAGTGATTTCTCTTGCTTCATAAGATTAGGAACCAAAGTTCGTGACTTGAAGAATTATCTGCATCACTTTCCTGCGAACAGACCAGTGTACTTCATTGTAGTCTTCTAAGGTTGCACGGCGGGCTTGTTGGTTATTCATGTTGTTCGAGGATTCTCTCAATGATAATGATACCGATGGCTTGCTTATACAGGCGTCCCCAAACTTAGCAATGAATTTCGTTTCTATAATGAGCCTTGTCATTTGGTTAGTGCTTCTTCCGATTATGCTGGTGTGATTAAAGAGGGGTTGGCACCCACATTCTTTGCGGTGAATTGCAAGAAAACCCTCAGGCTCTGCCTTGACCACGTTATTCTTGTTTGCGGTTCAATTCGTTTCTCGGATTAAACCGAATTGTTGAAAGTTAGCGCTGTGTATGTGTTATGTGTCTTCTTCACTGTCCCGTCCTGGATGCGCTATACCTCGAACTACTTCATTGTCTTGGCGTTTTTCTGTAGTTTTTTTTTTCTTTGTTTTGTAACATCGTGAGATCGACTTTCGAAGGAAAAAAGTTACCATCTTAGTTTAGAAAAACTTTAACGCGCATTCTTCACAGAATAAATCTGGAAGAAGATAGGTCCGTTAGGATGTGCTACTGATGGCTCATACCAAATTTCTATAGCCAACTCTGCAATGGTGTATAACTGGTGAGAAGTTGCCAGGGTAATATACTATATAGTTCTACTTAACTACGACCTACGAATGCCTGTCATAGGTTTAACACATTACTTCATGCAAACAGTGATTTTCCGCAGCATGTGCATAAAGAACCTTCTATAGCAAAACATTCATAACGAATTCAAAACACATTTACTTAAAATTGGTTTGTACGTTTTCGACATAAACTATGTACCGGCAAAAGCTCGATACGGAACACGCTCATCGAATGTTATTATAGGAAGGTCATCTTGTGCTAAAGCCCCTGCAATGTCAGAACTGCATTAAATTTGGTCACGTAAGAAGCGTATGCTAAGATAATCGAGTACGTTCTCGTTCAATTGAAATTCATTCCGCCGACAAATACATAACCAATGCTCACAAGTATTCAAATTGTAATGGACCCCTCGGAGCTTCCTTAAAAGATTGCCCAAAATTGGCAAAAATACTGCTACATTGATTAAAATGCGATATACCATACATGACATCGCGAGGTTAGCGCAACTGCTAAATATATATAAAACCAATGTCTCTGTATCCGAAGATCCCATTGGCTTCACCACTTCCTTTGCCACCTGGACTGTACACGACTGGTATGAAACAGAATACAACTGGCTCAGGCCGACCTCTCTGCCTTCCAATCTGTTCTCACTCACTAGAGGCATGGTTGGAGTAGATTTCGCTAGACCTACTCTGCCGAAGCCGTAGCCACACGGGTTGGCGACGGCTGGTACAAATCAGAACACTATATATATGAAAGACATAGACAAAACTGACGCAGCTTGGCCTCCGTTGCCGAAGCCGCCGCGACATGTAGATTAGCAGTGCACATCGCCGAGAGTGAACCATGGATCTCCGAATGATTGTCGTAGGGCTTCTATTATTGTCAGATGCACTTCATGTATTTGAGCGGCTGAAATCACCATGCGCCAAGTTCGTAGAATGGGTACTGGATGTTCTATGTCCAGTACTTTCAAGCCTGCAGTCTAAACTATGGCTCGCTCATCTGCAGTAGAACGTGATACACTTCTTTTCTTGCATTCAGTAGTATCTAACCCCGCAGTGCAGTAAATGTTTACATGTATCTTTTTGTATATTACATTCTTTCTATCTTTTTATCCTTTCATCTCTAATCCCCTTCTAGCGTAAGATAGCAAACTGAATGAACGTCTGGCTGACCTTCCTGACTTTTTTTCTTCTTCCTCTGGATCCGAAATGCAACATTTCCTAAACTTTTTTTACAAGATATGAACTGCTGCTCATGTAGTTTCCGTTCTGTAGAACTTGAATTGCGCACTTCTTAGGCCCCAACACAAACACTTCATTGAGGCTTTTGTGGCCAGGAAGCAAACATTTCTCCACGGAACTAGGAGAAAAGAAGAGCTGCCATTGTTATACTTCAAAAAGTCAGCCTTGCAATCCTTCCTTACCTTCCTTTTCATTTCTCAAGGGGAAAAAAACTTGCAGATCATTACGCCCTGGCTTGAGCTCAGACATCACGTAATAAAAAAAGAACGGTTAATTATGTTTCGGCTTTAACAGTATACTGTAGCCACCACAAAACAACGAAATAGTCGCTGCATGAAATAAACATACCGAAGACACAGGTATGCTAGAATAATTAGCAGCGTTTAGTTTGTCTCCTGCTTTCATACATGTCATAGGGTCGCCTCCTAGAAAAGGCCACCTCCAGCTATGTCTCGGCCAAGAAGATTATGCCTGAGAGGACACTTAGAGAGCCGGCCATGAGAAACATTAATCTCTATGAAAGCACAGCAAGCACCACTCGCTCCCTATATGCACGGTGTAATTCTCCTGCGACCAAGCTTCTGAATTTTAATCAAGCGTCTCGAGGCACCATTGTGCCCTTTGCCGTAACTGTAACGAGCGCAAGATAGAAAATTTTGTCTCGAGGCTGCTTATTTTCTTTCGAAAGAAGAAAATGAAAATCATGCCTTGAAAGAAAATGAAAATCAACACAGCTTTGCAATTTTTATAACATTTGTTTCTCTGAGAGGAGGGCAACGTTAGTTCCTGCGATGCGTCATTGCGGCCAAAGTGCTTTTGAGTCTGTGGCGAAAAAATGAACGATGCAGTAAAGAAGAAACAGGAAGGAAAGCAGAAAAAAAGTTTCTTAATGCAGTTGAGACAGGAGGGCACTTTGTTTAATTCGAGCCAAGCTCGGATGGCTTGCAGGTGCCGTCTTGCAATTTCCGGTGTTTCTGTAAGCTCACGTAGAACCCCCCCCCCCCCCACTTAATTTCTTTAACTTTTTTAACGAAAGAAAAGTTAACAATAAAGTTCTAGCGCATGTGATAGAATGATGAGAAGGTCGGAAACAGTCCGCCCTTGATTATTCTTTTGATTGCATCATTACGTTTGTAAGATAACTTTATTGGATCAAATAAATTCCCGGCAGTTTCAAACAAACCAGATGTCAATGAGGTCATCCTGCTTACATGTTGATGTTGTACTGTTCGCAGTAGAAAATAGGGAGGAAACCAAAAACGGAGAAAAGGGAGCGTGGTTATATAAACGCGTGAAACAGTGCTCACTGCGCATAAAATTGAATCACAAAGCATCAGAGCACTACTCAACTTTTAAGGCAAACAGCATTGCTCTGGTGGGTTTCTTTGTGAGTGACGGAGCACACGGTCACAGTGTTTATCACCTCCAATACAATGACAGCAGAAGAGGACATCTATGCTGGAGTGTCATTGTAACATCCACCAGGTGGAGCAAAAAGCATGAAAGGTAGTTTGAGAAGTAACCAGGTAGTTACAAACAATGCAGTAATATTGCGTGTCATTGAAATGGTAAGACAGTGTTAGTTTCAAGCTCGCTATAACGAACTCAGAAAGGAAATCAGGTTCACTTCGTTCTTTTTTTATTGAGCTGAAAAATAAACGAAGACGTTGTCACCGTTACTTGGTGATGGCTACCCTTTCCACATCATTGTTACAAATAAAAAATAAAAAAAAAACAAAATAGTACATATACACGTATACAGTTCTATATAGGCGACTCAAAATGTTCTCATTTGGGCAGTACAAACACGTAGCTCACACGCTCACTTTTAACATGGTCCGCTCAGTAGTGGTCTCAAATCTTAGTGTCTATGAAAAGAAAAAAAAACGTTGCAGCCCCTTTATTGCTTTGCGATTTATTCTATTATGGCCATGCGCCTGGTATTTTCTCCAACGTAAATGTTCGCTAGGAATCTAGCGTATGGAGTTCCTGCTGGTGTCGCCATAGGTGTGTGTCATGTTTCGGACAGTCGAGCAACAATTTACAGATACCTTCGTCGTCATGGCCGCACGACAATGCTGACAATGCCGCACGCTGAATTTGAAGTAGTACTTGCTTTGTGTAAGCAGTTCCTAGTCTTAGGCGATGCATCAGAGTGTCGATACGCCATAGGAACTCACTTCGTTGTAAGCATTACTTCGTTTTAAGCGTTGTGTGGTCCTGCAGCAATAAAGAGAGAACGTTTCCAAAACACATATTGCAGCGATGCGAGGCGCAGATTGCAAATAAAGTAACGTGATTGTTTCGTTTGTAAAAATACAGCCTACGCAGTTCAAGCAAATAGTTTTCTTGTTTTGTGCGGTGCAGTGCTTCAGACCGTCATGGTCATTCTAGTATGTCCAACAACAACATAAAATCTGAGTTCACTCACAGCAAACTACAGATCCTACACAATTCCTGCTTCAATACTACAACAAATTTCGAAGGTCAAAAACGATTTTACTGAAAGTATCGCAGAAGACATGGGTGTTCCTAAAATTAGCAACGCCCTGTCTTTATATCTCAGCTCTCGTAAAGAATGAGTGTCCGTTCTCTAAGCTTACCACCAGCAACCTCTTCTGTACGCTCCCCCAGCTAAATCGCCAAAGATGGCACAGACAGCATCTGATTAGGTTCTGTCTGCGCACCTAACCAGATTCTACATCTACATCTGGTGATAGCGGCCTTAAGAAACTCCTAATTTCTGGCTTCAATTCTGGGGGAGAAAACTTCTGCGCATTGAATGACTTGCGTCATGACACCTTTTTTTGTGCAACGATAGCCACGATGTGTGCGTGTGTTTTAGTTGGGTGTGCGTTGGAGACGGGTAGTACGATAAAGGGAGCAGGTCATTAAAATACACGAGCTTTTGTTTACTGTTACTGTTGTCTCCTGACAGGTGCATTCTTCAATAGCGTCTGATGCGCTCCCCGTTGTCTCGTACCCCGTATACCTGTCTCTAGAAGAGAGTATAAGGGCGCTATGCGGCCGTTACTTCTAGCTACCTTATGCAGCTGGAATTCGGCATGCAAAACTTCAATATAGATCAAGAGCAAGATCTCCACATTGTGCCATGAACGAAATTTCGGATGCGTAGCTAGGGTTAAATAAGCCTCACAGAAGATTAGAGGACATCGCGTGAACTGCGATCTTGGACGATGTCTCTTGTTATTACTGTCATTACTATACTGCCTTCTGCTCTTTCTACCAGAACGTGTAAAAATATATTAGACACACACAGCATTACTGCCACAAGAGATCTTGTTTTCACGTGTTATCATTAGCATATAGCTAATGAGCTGAAATAAACGAGACAGAAAGCTAAGGTTCTGTTGGGCATTCTACTGAAAGAAATCTGCTTCATTTGTGAAATTAACATAATAGTATGGTCCACTCGGGGCTTTTAAGGGCTGCTTAAGAAGAGTGTTGATATATTTTCGTAGATGTGTAATAATGTTAGCAACAGCCAGAGCTGTAGTAAGTATAGTTTATCATAAGCAGTTACATTACAGAACTTCAATCTTCTGTTGACCTGATGGATTTAAACAGAAAAACGGTTGATGCACTATCCATCAGATACCTCCAACAATATGACTATGTAGATAAACTTTCTACGATATCTATGTATATATAGCGCGTTCAACTTATTCTAAACTGATTTTGTTAATGTGCACATTCGGGTGTGTATACGCTGCAGTCTCCGTCCTGAATGGAAACGCCAAACGCATCAGCGCGAGAACTAAGGAAGCCACGAACGAACACAAAACACGAGCCACACAGGAGAGCATTCGTTACGGCGTCTCATGCAAGTGTCACCGGCGTACGATTAACGGAGGATCGCTTTTGAAGAAAGGCGTTGCGCACGACAGAGCTCGGGCGTATCGATTCAACTCTTAGTTTCGTCGAGCATTTCGCTTTCTTGATTTGTCATCTGTCGAACCAAAGGTCACAATTGGGGCCGCAATCATTGAGCGAATGCTACGTACAGACTGCTGCCTCTTCGCAAAGGCTGTCATTGCCGTACGAACCAGTCGCTATTCCTAAATCAGCCAAGTACCACAGAGTTCCATCCGCTGCCTCTTATAATAAACTTGTTTCACACGTTGATTGCAAGCATGCGACGGGCCTTCTGAGTGGCAAGAGACTTGCATTGTAGAAATTCTACAATACAATATAAGAAGGCAGTCTGGAACCTAAGTATAGCCGATGGCATATGAGAGACATCACTATAATTTTACGCAACATTTCATCGAGACGTTTTGTCCAGCGAATGCAAATGAGCGAATTCATAAAGGTATATTCGGCCGGTCTTTGTAAGGCGGTTCTCGCAAAAGAGCACCACGATATAGGGGCGAATACTTCTGCGTCAATGTTAGTGCCATGTACGCACGTAATGGAAGATCAAAGCACTGATGCATAGCGCTCGCTCTCGCTTATCGAAGCATGAATAGATGGCATTACATAGCAGTTACTTGTGCAATAAATAATGAGAGAGTAAACGTTCGAAGAAAGAATCAACATAGACTGAAACTACCGACAGTGTATTTCTCTGTAGTGCCTATACGCAGCCTATTAATGTGGCATACACTTACTTTTTCTCTATTCCTTTTAGGCGCCTCGATTCATTCCTGCATGGCAAGTAGTTAGCAGGGTGTTTATTCCTCGGGTGGCTATGCAAAGATAACGTGTGAAAAAATAGCAAGAAAGAACATGTGGCAAAATAGCAAGTATAAATCAGTTGATGTAGCCTACCACATACTTTGCTGAAGTTCCTCACTTTATTCTTTTTATAACATTCAATAGTTTTTGCATAAAAAACTAAATTTATTCAATATAAAATTTATATTGCTGTCACGCTACTGTTCCCCTATGTTACAAGTAAGAAATGTTACCGTTTCGCTTTCTTCTAACACGAAAGTGTTTTATGCTTGCATCCACTATGTTTCCCTGACGTATTTCCGTCGTGAATATGACGTCCTAAAACATACGCAAACAGATGGCAAAGAAGAAAAAAACTAGACGAACAAGTTTTGTAGCGAGCAGTCGAACCTACGACACGTCACTCCTGAGTGCGAAACGACCTAGCCTCAACAAACATGTTCTTCAGCAGGGTAACGGCGAGCTATTTATATACAAAATTTGCCGTTGGCGGTGCTCAGAGCTCATTAGCTTCAGCGAGTTTTCTTTATCACTGGCTAAATGGCATGACGGGGTCGAATGGCGTGCTTTAAAGATCGTGCATAAGATACCATCTCATGACAAACACACTATCACTCTAAACCTATAATACAAATGTCACTTCAGCAATCTCGCTTCGTGCGCTTTCTTTAACCAGGCAGGGATGGCGACATGTTGACGGAACCAGATTGGCCGGACCAGATAGCTCCATTCTGCAGCCGACAGCTGAAAGCGGAGCTTTCCAGCGTATTCAATGAGGGTCTATACTCACGCTACGCTTACGACACTTTGGTGCCGAATTTAAAGTGGCTCATTTGCACCCGGATACACATTTTGCGAGAAACGGCTGTTGCAGGTGCGTCAGCTTTGCGAGCTGCGCTTGCGGATGGGTGGAAGTGCAGCCGGACGCGAGAAGAAGCCGTGCGTCTTTTTTCTGGTTTTTCTGTTGTGAGTAAAAGTGTTCACGACGTATATCTTAAGTTACCTGAAAGCACCAACACAACACAGTTTGCTAGCATTCTGAGCTCTCACCAGAAGAAGTCATCTGCATTTGATAATTATTAGCAAAACGATGGCAACACGATTTACAGGCTATCTTTGTGTTCGAGTTGAGCTTGTATTCGCCTTTTGAACATCCCCTGCTGGGCGAAGCGCTAGTGAAGTAGCGGAAACGAGGTTGTAGTACATTCGATAACTAGCTCCCGACTCCAAATGCTCGTTGATACAAGCCTTCTAAATAACACAGAGCTCTGTTCATATCATAATTTGCCACACTGCACGGATCAGGACGATTAAAAATCTAGAGATTATCCTAGTTTGATAAGAAAAGTGAAACGTGTTTATGTTGGTGGGACACAGTTGTCGGCACATAAACTCAGCGCTATCTCTCTTGCATCGGCAAGTGTAGCGCTTTTAGTGCCAGTCCTGTTTCCTCTTGTTAAACTCCCGTTGATTATTTAGACAGAATAGCGCTGTGATGTGCTGCCATATGAAAGTAGGAGTCTCATCAGTTAGTCAGTCAATCAAACAAAAAATAAATTGATCAATCAATTAACCAATGAATCGATCAATCAATCACATTATACGTTAAACGAAGAAATATTGCTTACTTTGCATTCATACGACAAAGACGCGTCATATCTGGTTTCACAAATATATAATGAAAGATGTGACGCACCAGTGCTTCTTTTCCTGTGAGTTAGCGGAGCACTTAAACAAATCCAGTTTACTTAATCTCTAATCTGATGGATCTCATCTTCACGAAAACAGAGGGGCTGATAATAATTTTAATACCGATGCCAGAAAGAGACAGATGAAGCAATACAAACTGTAAAGGAAAGCAGATGATGTCGAATTTTCCGCAATATAAGTTCACTTTTCTATAAAATAAGAGTGCGTGCACCTGCTGTTTTTATGTATAATACATTCACTCAACTCATCGTCATTCTTCAGCAGACAAACATGATGCCTTGAAATATGGTGCCAACTTCCTCGCCACTGCCTGTCGACCACTTAGCCCCCATGACAGGCTACTGCAGTAGCGTAACTATCCTGCGCACTAAACTATGTGTGTGTCCCAGTATTACATCCTATTAGCACAATTGCGGATCACAGAACGCACGAACGAGCGTCTCTCTTATTTCATCGCTCAGCTGTGATTTATGGCTGGCGCAAAAGGTTCACATGCCAGCGATTTATCATGGCTCGAGTCATTCATAGCCCAAGCGTACGACGCGGCGATGATTTTCTAGAATCCTTTTTCTCCTCGATGGGGGCGTGCAAGCCTGCAACTTGGTAGGTAAGAGGAGAGAAGGTCTTATCTGTGGCTTAACCACATCTAGATTTGCTCGCTGGATCCGTGCGTGACGGCTGGTTACGCTTGGTGTTTCCGTTTGTTAATACAAGAGAAGCACGCAGAACTGAGTGGTTCTATGACGAACAGGAAGTATATTCGCGTCAGGAAATGGCCCGCTACTTCTCTGTCAACGGGAAACAGAAGGGTGCGCTAGTTCAAGGGTGGTGGGAATACAATGGAGATGTATGTACATTTGCGACACCTCGCTGCTTCTCAGTGAGCAGCACTTTATTGGTTCGGCTTGTCGCCCTTCTGTCTCGTGTTGCGTGATCACGCTCACAGGTAAAGTGCTCTGGTCATAAAAAGGCTTTCAATGCTCAAATTTTGGGTTAATACGAAGGAAAAAGATCTAATTTCATATATAGTTAACAGGAATAGCCCACAACTAACTGTGTTGATTAAATTGAAACCCCTCAGGTGATTCTGGAAACACAGGGCGGACTCTGGAAAGGTCAGCCCCGTATCATCCATTTACGCAACAATATCAGTGCATTCCACAGTTGGAGAAGAAGCGACGAAAACAACACATTTACCTTTTGTGTCCACGGCCATTCTAAGCCACTGCTATGACAAGACGCGTCACGACACTTCCTTGAAATCGGTACCCTTTCCCTAATGAACAACAAATTTTACACGATTGTTTCTTCACATTTTGGCATATTCTAAAGCTCATGAATTACGGTAAGAGGAGGTATGTAGTTGTAGAAACAAGAAGAATTCTTTATGCTCTATTCAGCATGTACGGCGCATAGATCATTGTGCGTCACTAATAATAATAAAATAATATTAGTGAAAAAAATGAGTGTTTTTTAATGCACCTTAATGGCTGCTTAGCGGGCATCTTTCAATTTCAACTGCACCAAGCAGTTTTAAGGTTTTGAATTTGGTCAATATTCACAATTCAAAAAGGCACTTCCTTTTCACTCGACAGAACTCATGCAATCGGTTTTTGCAAGCATGTATGCAATAGAAAAATAGAAAATCACCAGTGGTCATCTGGAACTGATAGAATGCTTTAATATCTGGAACAGCGATAGAGCTTTTTGTCCTTTTTTTAAAATTATCGATTCGTTTAACGCTTGTTTTTTTTACGAAGTTTACTGCCTTGAAGACGTTAATATAGAGAGAGAAGTCTGTGAACGGAATATTTTATAGATTTAATATTATTTTACTTTCGTACTGTTACTTCCTTTGCATCTTGCGTTTCTGGCTATTCTTTTATCAATGTCTAGAACTTTTCAGAGCACGTGCGCAAAATAAAAATAGAAAACGGCTTTGAAGTCGCCTAACTGCGTTGGTTTGCCAGAACGTTAAACTAACGCCGCAGCGTTCTTCTTCTAACATTTCCCAAACGTCTCGAAACTCGTCAGCAAAGCAGAGAACTCTCGACGTGTAAAATAATTGGTACAGCCTCAAGATTTTTCGTATGTTTTTTTTTTCTGTCTGTGTTCGCTATAAAAACATTATTGTATAGTTTGTTCTGTAGCAACGATTCTAAAAATGAGTCCTGTCTAGCTAATGTATCCATTCATCTGTTTCTCCATTAAGCTTTCTTTCACTGAATTGGCCTGCCGACGCCATGAATGCAATTTACAGCGAGTTATTTCCGGTGGAAATATTTTTTTACTAGTAAACTCGGAAGAGTCGCACAGCAGCTACAGAGGATATCTCTTCATTCGATAACCATGGCGTATTTCCTGTAATGCATTCCTTTATTTACATAGACTGCCCTCAAGTGTGTTGGATGAACAACTGAAGAATCCATGTTTATCCGATTCATGGCAAAAGTCGAATAAATACCCCCTATATTATCTTTCCTATTCTGTATTGAATTAAAAGTACCATACGCTTATGTGTCTCGATAATTCTGTAGGTTATGCTATCGTACTTGCGGTCGCTCTTCTGATATCGCACGCCAAGTAAATACTTTTTTCTGGAACTAGATAAGCCTCACAACCAATAAAGAAATATTTCATTGCGCTTTCTTGTCAAAAGCGCTGAGGAGACAACTCCTTCTTGTAAGACTTACAACGTTTCATTTATGAACAAGCACTTTCTTATTTGAATAAAAAAAACGCACTGCAAAGCTGTTTTGTTTCAGCATTGGTATCATATTATTGAGGATTGTTTGCAATTTTTATGTGCTTCTCAGGTTTCAGCGTTTGTAGATCTTGTTTGCGCATGATTATTTGAGTACCAAGTACTCGAAGTCACTAAACATCTTTTCTAACCCCATCTTTTTTTTTGACGGCATTTCTTGTATTAGTATGAGCGGAGCTGCGTTTGCACAGTTTCCACGGCAACCTAGTTAACGAAATTCAGTATTACAGAAAGGGTCATCCAACAAACATACGGGAAAAGAGCTTTTAAAATTGTAATATTTAAAGACCAAATATACCCAATCAGAATCATTCGCACGCAAGAAGTGTACTCGAGGAAACAGAATAGTCTTCGTGCTGAACACACGAAGAACAGACTGGATCTCACATTACTGAATTTTGGTACGAACTACTAAGTTTGATTAGTTTCTCAAAATTGTTCCTCAAGTTCGCTGAATCAGAAAAGCAAAAACACAGTCGGGAGGTATTGCATTTGTTCACCGGTGACAATCAAGGGTTCGCGAGTCACTCTGTGCTGTTCGTACAATTCTAACATTTTAGAAGAAACAGAAAATTTTTACCGCTCAGTGTAGTTCCTACAGCATTTAGGCATGCGAGTTTTATTTTCTGTTAGTGTGAATACGGAAGGCTCAGCGAACAAGTGTAAAACTGAATTATAAATTACTGGGTCTGTATTTATGCATACGGGCAAATTAAGTTTGAAACATCAAATTAAAACAACCGTTTTGGTGTGTAGTCACTTTCTATTTCGCAATTCATCGCCCGTTTTTACCTTCAGTTATGTCCAGCACATTTCATCGTCACAATATGAAACAGTATGCTCAACTATCTTGTCAAATCGAAATTCGTTAACAGCCTGCAAAGTGTCAGATTAAAACTTCCTCGAAACATTTCGTTTGTGCACAGAAAAAAAACACCTAAACATTTATAAATTTAATTCGGCCAAATAAAAATATCTTGAACACATCATTCAGTTGTGCTATATAAATTTTTCGGAGATATACCCTGATCTGCACAAGATGCCATTCAAGCTTTGATGAAACGTTCATTTTATTTGAGTGAAGATAAATAAAATATTTATATATGCTATAACTTTCATAATTCTTAGTTTTCCCAAAATTACTGCAAATAATAAGTCATAACTATTACTACGATTCGTTCTGAATGCTTTCAAAGTTGCAGATTACGAAAGCTTCACTTGCATAGACAAATGCTATTATGTACCGCAGAGTTGATTACCATGAGGTCCCAGCAGTAGCAAAGGACTGACACACAACACGTTTAATTACGAGAATGTAGGACGTTGAAAGTATCGCGTTTATTGTACACAGCATGCTGCTTCAAGACGGATTGATTATTGACCCGGGCGTACGCACTTACTAAAGGTCCTACATTCAGTACGCCTTACTGCAAACATCCCAGAAAATGAACTACTGAAATACGGGGCTGATTTCTGTTCCTATAAATAAATAAAATTGAAATAGCAAAAAAGAATACTTGCAATAAGATTAGCATAGTCAGCGCCAAAAAACACATGGATCGGACGTTCGGGGCCTGCGTGTTTTGACATTATTATTTTATGAAATATGCACTAACTAGCCGTTGATCTATTGAAATGCGTACGGTTACAAACAAGGCTTGGACATGAAAGACAATTAAGTCATTCAATGCAGCAATGAAAGCTGATTTCTGGTGCATACAGTATGCAAACCCATAACAGTGAATCAAAATAACACAAACTAGCAATGCAGATGACACGCGATGGATAACCGCCTGATAGGATACAGTATGCCTTTTTATTGTATCGATATCTAGGTTCTTCTGTTTAGGACATTCACAATCTTCATATTTGCATACCGGATATGTTCAATGAGGATGTGCAAGGACCCGCGGAACGTGAACACATTTACCACTGACTGATGTAAATATTTTGTGCGGCGAAAACAAGTGTGCCGAGAGGTTCGAGGAATACGTTACGAACTAAATTATATCGCCTGTCAGTACTGCCAACTTGTTACAGACATTGGCTCTTACTTATATGTCTTGAAGATCCACAGAAGAAAATGACTTCACATATGAAGCGTTGCGTTCATGAATGCTTATGAAATACTCAGGGGGCCGCCTAGCGATTGCCCAACGGAAGTTTGATCACATGCTGCAGCTTAGCAGTATACGCCCGTCGTCAAGCGCATGGGCTTCTCGGCAGCATTTGGTGCCAAAGCATGATTTCGGTGACTAGCGTCCTTATGGAGACTATCGAGCGTTGAACGCCAAGACTGTCTACGACAGCTATCCCCTACCTAACACTCAGGATTATAAATCACGCCTGGACGGCTGCACCATTTTCAGCAAACTGCACCTTGTTAAGGCGTACCACCAGATTCCCGTCAAGCCCACTGACATACCGAAGACCGCCATCACTACACATTTTAGTTTGTTTGAATACGTGCGGATGCCTTTTGGACTGTGAAATGCGGCTCAGACCTTTCAGCGGTTCATTTCAGATGTCACAAGAGGGCTCCCTACTGTGTTTGCGTACCTTGATGATGTCCTCATCGCCAGCCAGACGCCTCAATCAATCAATCAATCAATCAATGTTTCTTTATTAGCATCAGAAGTGTACATTGTAAGTAAGCATGCAGGAGGAGGTCCCAAGGTAGTAAACCGCAGGCGGGACCTCCTATGTTATTACAATGAAAAAGCTAAAATATGATTATCGAAAGAGCAAGTCACGGAACATTTTGAACTTTTTTTTCTACAAACAAAGCTTGGACATGAAAGACAATTAAGTCATTCAATGCAGCAATGAAAGCTGATTTCTGGTGCATACAGTATGCAAACCCATAACAGTGAATCAAAATAACACAAACTAGCAATGCAGATGACACGCGATGGATAACCGCCTGATAGGATACAGTATGTCTTTTTATTGTAGCAATATCTAGGTTCTTTCTGTTTAGGACATTCACAATCTTCATATTTGCATACCGGATATGTTCAATGAGGATGTGCAAGGACCTGCGGAACGTGAACACATTTACCACTGACTAAAGTAAATATTTTGTGCGGCGAAAACAAGTGTGCCGAGAGGTTCAAGGAATACGTTACGAACTAAATTATATCGCCTGTCGGTACTGCCAACTTGTTACAGACATTGGCTTTTACTTTTATGTCTTGAAGATCCACAGAAGAAAATGACTTCACATATGAAGCGTTGCGTTCATGAATGCTTATGAAATACTCAGGGGGCCGCCTAGCGATTGCCCAACGGGAGTTTGATCACATGCTGCAGCTTGGCAGTATACGCCCGTCGTCAAGCGCATGGGCTTCTCGGCTGCATTTGGTGCCAAAGCATGATTTCGGTGACTAGCGTCCTTATGGAGACTACCGAGCGTTGAACGCCAAGGCTGTCTACGACAGCTATCTCTCCTACCTAACACTCAGGATTATACATCACGCCTGGACGGCTGCAACATTTTCAGCAAACTGCACCTGGTTAAGGCGTACCACCAGATTCCCGCCAAGCCCACTGACATACCGAAGACCGCCATCACTACACCTTTTAGTTTGTTTAAATACGTGCGGATGCCCTTTGGACTGTGCGATTCGGCTCAGACCTTTCAGCGGTTCATTTCAGAGGTCACAAGAGGGCTCCCTACTGTGTTTGCGTACCTTGATGATGTCCTCATCGCCAGCCGGACGCCTCAAGAGCATGAGCAGCATCTCCGTGTTCTGTTTCAATGCCTACAGCAGTACGGCCATGTTGTGAATGCCTCGAAGAATATTTTCGATGCATCCAAGCTCGAGTTTCTGGGCCATCACATATCAACAAGAGGTATACGCACTCTGCGGTCCCACGTCAAAGCAATCCAGGAGTGTCCTCAGCCTACAACAGTACGTCAGTTACGCCAATTCCTGGCACTTGTTCATTTCTCCAGGCGTTTCATACCACACTGTGCAGAACTGCTTCGACTACTCACCGACCTCCTTCGTTCACCCGCCGGCCCATCCTCTGCCATTCCTGGTTGTCAGAAGCACAGGCTGCCTTTTTGCCCCCAAGAAAGCGGTCGCAAATACTGTGCTTCTTATTAGTCCGCGCAACAAAGACCCTACTTGGTTATGGTAGACGTATCCAGCTTGGCCGTTGGAGCTGTCTTGCAACAGTCTTGCAACAGTGCAACAGTGCATTAACTCTGAGTGGAGACCATTGTCCTTTTACTTTTGGAAGTTACTTGCTGCTGAGACTCGATACAGCGTTTTCGGGAGGGAGCTACAAGCCATTTACTCTGCAGTACAGCACTCCCACCATTTTTTGGAAGGATGCCCGTTTTACGTGCTGACAGATCATAAGCCACTGGCGGTATGTTTTTTCCACGAACTCATCCAAAAACGTGCTCTGTGAACTCCACCATCTCGCTTATATCTATGAATTCACGACTGATATCCGCCACGCGAACGGCGTCGGCAACACCACCGCGGATGCCCTTTCTCGTACGACCACGCTTGACTCTCCATCTCCAACCATCGACTGGACCTTATTCTCCTCCGCGCAGCAGAATGATGAAGAGCTCACCGTGGGTATCTCATTTTGGATGTCCTGGCACCGTGACAACAGACCATGGACGTCGGTTTGAGTGCACGCTGTTTACTTGCTTTAATCGCATCCTCGAAGCCAGATATTGCCGTACCACTGCGTATCATCTCTGCGCCAACGGCATGGTGGAACGTCTACACCGGCAGCTAAAGACCACCCTGACCACACGCCTCAATAGGACAACCTTGGTTGATGCCTTGCGCCAATGGTGCTTGTAGGTTTGCGGGCTGTCATCCGGGTGGACCTACAGTGCTCAGCCGCAGAGCTGGTGCATGGAAGTTCTCTGAGACTCCCCGGTGATTTCTTTTTATCAACACAGCTACCAGCTGAACCGCAAGAATTTGTACACCGCCTCCTGGACTGCGTGCAAAATATCCGGCCCACACCACGCCGACCTTCTTACAACAAGACATTATTTGTCCATCCGGATCTGGCCACAGCAACACACGTTTTCGTGCGCCACGAAGCGTTTAAACCTCACTTAACGCCAATCTACGACGAATCATTCCGCGTCCTTAACCGCAATGAAAAAACCACCCATCTTCTTCAGAACTGCCGCGAAGAGCCCATCAGCTTGCACCGACTTAAGCCGGCGTACCTGGAGGCCGCCATAGAAAGCATTTCATCTACGACTGGCCCTTTCATCTACGACATCCCTTTTGGACAGCCAAAAGCATGTAACATTTCGACTTCCAGTCTACATGGGGCCCTGTAGAGACCTCGTTTGGGCGGCACGCACAGCGGCAAGCGCACGCCCGCAAACGAAAAAAAAGGCAGATCTCGCGTACAGTGGGTATCGATGATATGTGAAGCACGAATAAGAAATGTTGAAATGTCACTTTAAAATCAGCACTAAGTTGCGAGGTGGAGTTAAATGATGCCGTACATAACTTCTGTGTCATGATTATCATGTTTGGATGTGTCGTTTACCTTCGTCATCTATTCAAGTCACGTGATACCAAATTTGTTATAAGTGGAGCTAGCGGAACAGCCACGAGCATGCTATAAGCGTGGTATGTTGTCATGTTCTTACATGAAAACATACCACACTTGGAGATTGGTATGTTGTCATGAATGATGGTCACTGATGGCTCGGAATGGTCTACCGTATAAATATGGACGGAACTTACTGATGGCCCATATAACTGCGAGACATTCCTTTTCTGTAGCTGAATAATTATATTCAGCTTTCGACAGATTGCAGCTTGGGTCAGCAATAATTTTTTCTTCCCCGTTCTGCCACTGAACAAGAATAGCACCGAGGCCAACGTTGCTGGCGTCCGTATGAATGTCTGTTTTGTCATCTTCATTAAAATGAGCGAGTATGGGAGGTGACTTCAAACGCCGTCACAACTCAGAGAAGGCGTCTTTTTGCTCTTGGTGCGAGATGAATTGTACACCTTCCTTCGTAAGCCGTGTCAGCGATTCCGCAATCTTGGAGAAGTTTTCAATGAAGCGCCTATAATAAGCACAAAGCCTCAGGAAACGCAGCTTAGCCTTTTCGTCTCTTGGCCTTGGGAAATTTTCAACCCCGGTGATCTTATCCGGGTCTGGGCTGACACCGTGAGAACTGACAATGTGCCCGAGGAACCGAAGCTCCCGGAATCCAAAGTGGCACTTTTCGGGTTTGATCGTAAACCGCAATTCATGTAGCTGGGTGTTTGGAGAGGCAAAGCGCGAAGATAAAAATTCTTCAATTGCGTAAGGACGCTCACCGTTACAAGGGCAGGGGAAATTCACTGGCAAGCCTTGTAGCCCGACCCGACGGTTGTGGCACGTCCGATAAAGATGACCTGCCTCCCCGCAGTGGTAGCAGAGGGGCCACCGGTCTGCAGTGCGCCATGCATCACTTTTTGCGGGGCTCGCTTCTGGCATCGGCGTCGGCGTACAGCAAAGAAACGTCGGTGGCATAACGGGAGCTTGTGCAAAGTTCGGGCGTCTGATGTCTTGCCGTGCGACTTACGCGTACGACAGCTGGGGCTGACGTTCCGGTTCCATATGGTGGGGCACCTGAGGCTGTGGTTGAAGAATTGCTTGCTGCACTTCTTCACGTACAACGTCCGCGATCGAGGGCATCACTGGAGGACTTTGGGGGAGTTGCAGTGTCTGGAGCTCCTCCTTAACGATAGCCCTCACCATTTCCCGGAGGACGTCAGCGTTGGTGGGGAGGGTTGTTGACTCCGTCCTGACTGAAGAGACACCGAAGTTTCTGTTGCACAGTCGCGCACGTTGTTGTAGTGTCCTTTCCATGGTCCTCGGCGTCTTCAAAGGTGTCACCGTGGAAGACCTCTGGTGTACGTGGTGAATCCAAGATGAGGTGAGATGGAGATGGCATCGACTGAGTGGCCATCGCAGTGACGCTTGTGCTTGAGGTCTCAACAGGTCTTCGTGGGTCAATTAGGGGGCCAAACTCGGGCTGCTCACCACGTAGTCGGCGACTCGTGCGTTGGTGCACAGGTGTTAGTTCTACTGACTCCAATCTTCTGGGATCTGGGCTTTTCTTCCTTGCCTGTGGTGGGCTTGGAATCATACCCAGCACGTCCACCATAATGTTACCAATAAATATAGCACCTAGTACTATATAAATTATTTATTTAGGGCGAACCTGTGCCCCTAAACTCAAAACTACAAAATAGTCAGCCAAAATCTCCCTTGCTCGCTAACTCCAACTTCATCGGTCTCTTCCTCTGCCTCTCGAGCCTCGTACTGGTCCCGTGGCGTAGCATGTGGCGCGTGCAGGACGGCGTTCCATGGCGCGGCTATTACAGAACGGAGATTAACGTGAGAGGACTCCGTTTCAAGTTTTATAAATCACGAACTTGACAGCGCTGCCCACGCTGGTCTGGCGTATCTCGTGTGGTCTAATGTTTCACACCGTATGTTATTCGTTCGTGAGAAGAGGAATGGCTGAAGTGATGAGAAATCTATGAACAGAAAACTTCTCTGCAACCAGCGCTTATTTCGACAAGTGCTCTTTTTTTTTTGTCAAGGCAGAAACGGCCCTTCTTACCTGAAAATGGCATTCACTTGAGCTAGGCAGTTTAAAGCTAACACTGACTGGTTCGGACACTGATACTGAAAACGAGGGAGAAAGGGAGGAGAGGCAATGATGTTCCGAATAAGCGCTATGTGCTTTGAACAAATGTTTGATGATTCAGATTATAATGCCCTCTACTATGGAAGAGCAGTAAGCTGTTCCAATGCCTTACACGCTTCAACACGTTAAAATAGAAGAGCGTGTCTTTAGAAAAAGTGCTTCACGATTTCGAGTACTTCGTACTCAACTATAGGACAGAGGTGGGCCGTTATGGTTTTAGAGGAAATGTTTAACCTAACCAATCAGAGTACTGTATTCTACAATACGAGCGCATTGAGTTGTGTCAGTTTCAAGCCGGCAGGCGATTACGTACTAAATCTGTCATGGTATCGTGTGTTTAGAGGGGACGTCAATAGAATTTATGATGGGTTTAGAAAAAGTGCTAAATAATTTCGAATACTTCGTGAATGGTGTACTCATAGACATGTGTTTAGAAAAAAACTGTGTTAAATGATTTAGAGTAGGTGGTACTTTACTATGGAAGAGCAGAAAAACAGTCCCACAAATCTAGGCTGAACCACGGCAACTTTAGATATCTTCACCCGTGAACATGTGATAAAATATGTGTGTGTTTCGAAAACGTTTTAACGATTCAGAGTACGAGGTACTCTACTATGGGAGAGCGTAAAGACGTCCCGTGAGGAGCAGATGGGGGGGGGGGGGGTTAGAATAAGTGGGTACCGATTTAGAGTACTTGGTACTCTACTATGGGAGAGGAGGAGCACCTACGATTCTTCGGACACAATTGTTTAAAGAAAATGTACTGTTTTAGGCTATCTCGTAATTAAAACAACGCAGCTGCCAGAATGTCGCTGGCCTGATATCATATTTCTACCTAAATATTCTGGTCATTTTATTCACTTCGGGTACAGAAAGGAAGTTTTCGTGTTTTTTTTTGTCACCTTTCTGTTTCTTCTTTTTTTAATACTGCAGTGTATATTACTATGTATAATCGCGAACAAAATATACGTATAGTTTTTCTTGTTTTCTGGCACGTCAGCAAAAATAAAGGATACTGTAGTGAAGCATATGCACCAAAGTGTATGCGCCTTCGGAAAAGGATGAAAAAATTGGCAGCATATCTACGGAGTGGCGCAACCACGAGGCAGTCTTTGTCGACGCAGCACGCTACCAGGAACGTCACCGCTTCGTGGCTGCTGTCGTAGGCCACACACAACAATGCAAAAGCAGCGCGTCAATCATCACACGGAACGTAGAAATGGCAGAGGAAGTGGCCATCGCGATGGCCATAGCCCACACTAACGCCTCATGCGTAATCAGTGACTCGAAAACAGACGTTCGAAACTACGGCAGCGGCAGAATCTCCCCCGAGGCATTGCGGATTCTTAGTACAGGCAAAATTCACGGGGTGGACAAATACGTACACATCTTGTGGTTCCCTGCCCACACACCACTAGATAACGCGGAGGCCAGTCCAAATGAAGTGGCGCACAACGTGGCTCGAGGTCTTGCGTTCCGAGTCACGTCAGATGAAGGCCACCCAAACGGACCTTTCTGCGCCAGTGTGGGAATGGGACGATCGGCTCACTAAATTTATTGACATAATTCAACACTATCGACTGCAAAGGCGGGAGTACCCTCCACCTCACCCCAAGCTAAATCGGGTCCAGTGCGTTCTGTGGCGGCAGCTACAAACACGCACATACACGAACCTCGTCATGATGCACCACATATATCCCGACGTCTTTAGTTCTAATCTATGCCAGTACTGTACCACCAGAGCCACTCTTGACCATATCCTATGGGAATGTCCAGCATTACACAGAAATTCTGGGGTCGAGGCCTCCAATAAAGACCTTCGGGCGCGTTGGCGGACTGCGCTGCTCAGTTCGGGCCTGGACAAACAACTTTGGGTGATCCAGCAGGCCAAGGAAGCTGCCGGGAGACACGGTCTCTCCGTTGGCCCCTAGGTGGGAGCCCATTCCAGCAATCTGCCGGAAATTAATAAAGTCTATATATCTCTCTCTATCCATGGAGTGAATAATGGAGAGTGGGGCGAAGCAATCGTCCGTCCATTCGTCTTGCTTCCGTGCGTCCATGCATCCGTCTGTGTGACCATCCATGCGTCCATCCGCCCGTACGTGCGTGCATCTCTTCGTGCGTCTGTCCCTGCGTTCGTCCATGCATCCACCCCTGCGTCCGTTCATGCGTCCCCCATGCATCTGTCTGTGTGTCCGTTCGTCCGTCTATTCAACACTCCAAGTACCACCATGTCGCATCTTTTCATCATATATTGGATGGATGGATGGATGGATGGATGGATGGATGGATGGATGGATGGATGGATGGATGGATGGATGGATGGATGGATGGATGGATGGATGGATGGATGGATGGATGGATGGATGGATGGATGGATATGGCTGTACCCTTTAGATCGGGCGGTGGCTAGCGCCACCAAGTCGTAATACCTAACGAACCAAAAACTATATTTATTTTTTTCCTTAAAAAGTGAGTTTGAGGATTCGTACTTTGCAGTGAAGAGTTTAATTTTCACTCGTGCCTTGACTTTAGCCACCAATCAGATAACCTCCTTCTAGTTAAGTCTACCCGCTTAAAGTTTATTTTGCCCTCCCGGTCCCTAAACCCCAGTGCTTTGAAAAACTCTGTGCCATCATCCTGAACTATAGGGTGAAGCCCTTTACAGAACATTATCAAGTGTTCGGCAGTTTCTTCTTCCTCTCCACACGCACTGCATACTGTGTCTACCCCTTCGTATTTGGCCCGATATGTCTTGGTTCGCAGTACTCCCGTCCTGGCCTCAAACATTAGAGAACTACCCCAAGTATTATCATAGATCCTTTCTTTGGCAATTTCCTGCTTAAAAGTTCGATAGATCTCTAGTGCGGACTTCTTAATCATGCCCATTCTCCACATGTCAGTCTCCGTTTCCTTCACTTTCTTCTTAACCAATAGTTCTTTTTGGTTTGGCCACCTGCTGTTTTCTAAGTATTTACCAGTCAACTTCCTGGTTCGCTTCCTCCATTTTGTATCAACATTCTTCATGTACAAGTAGCTGAAAACCTTCCTAGCCCAACGCTCTTCCCCCAATTCTCTCAATCGTTTCTCAAATTTTATCTTGCTGCTAGCTTCCCTGCCCTCAAATGATGTCCATCCCATATCACCATGTACTCCCTGATTTGGTGTATTCCCGTGAGCTCCTAAAGCAAGCCTACCTATTCCACGTTGCTTAATTTCTAATCTTGCTTGAACTTCTGATCTCATGCATAAGACCACATTGCCGAACGTCAGCCCAGGAACCATGACCTCTTTCCATATTCCTCTCACAACATCATACCTATTGTAATTCCACAGTGCCCTATTTTTCATCACTGCTGCATTCCTGTTACCTTTAGTCGTCACGTATATTTCGTGTTCCCTCAGATACTCGGCCCCATTGCTTATCCATACGCCCAGATATTTGTATTTATCTGTTATCTCTAGCGTGACCTCCTGTATTCTAAGCTCACTACCTTCGTTGTCATTGAAAATCATGACTGCTGATTTTTCCTTACTGAATCTAAAATCTAACCTATCTCCCTCATTACCGCAGATGTCCATCAATCTCTGCAAATCTTCCTTGTTGTTGGCCATTAGCACTATATCATCTGCGTACATTAATGCTGGTAGTGCCTGATCAATAAGTTTTCCTTGTTTGACTAAAGAGAGGTTGAAGCCCAGTCCACTTGCCTCTAATTTTGCCTCTAATCCTTGTAGGTACATCATGAATAATAAGGGTGACAGGGGGCACCCCTGCCTAAGCCCCCGTTTTACCTCTGCAAGCTTGGATACCTGTTTTTCCCAATTTATAACTACCTTGTTACCTTTATAGATACCCTTTAAAAGATTGGTAACTACATGTTCCACGCCTAGTGTGTCCAGTATTCCCCACAATTCCTCTTGAACCACGCTATCGTACGCTCCCTTGATATCCAAAAATGCTAGCCACAGGGGCCTGTGTTCCTTTTCTGCTATTTCTATGCACTGCGTCAGTGAGAACAGATTGTCTTCAAACCTCCTGTGTTTCCGAAACCCATTCTGCAGTTCCCCCAGCACCCCCTCATCCTCTATCCACGCCTGCAGTCTTTCCTTTATAATCTGCATCGCCAGCCTGTAGACCACTGATGTCACTGTTATAGGACGGTAGTTGTTTATGTCCCCATATTCCCCATATTCTATATTCATTCCCCATATAGAAGCACCGCCATCTAGCGGACATTCCAAGGACTAAACGAGAGGTGGCACACGCACACTTTCTTACGGCTTGCGCTTCGGGTCTACTTCCCACCTATAACCACCTAGAGTTCATGGTATATACTAGTTCACTGTATTCATGGCACTGCGGGCCAACGCTCACTAAACTTTTCTAAAACGAAGGAGGTTACGCCCAGCGAGTATAACGTAGCAAGCCTTTCTTGTCAGATAGTGCTCAATGTACATGCCAATGGCTGCTAATGGGGATCACAGCGTGCGCGTTAACTAAAAGCCGAATGCTCCTGTCTCTCATTCCCCATTAGCGGCCATTAACATGTAAATTAAGCAGTATTTTTATTGTTCAACAACGCACAGAAAAAATCTCTCACCGGCACCACCTTGAATGTCAAAATGTTGTACTTGTTACTTACTACAATGGCTACAAGGGACGAACAGGTGCCGCAATAAGGAGCTTCGCTCCTAAAAACACGTCTATCCGCTACCTCGAATCGGTGATGTTCTTGAGTGTCTACAAGGCGCGGAGTACTGTGCAACCTTGAATATGTGTTCCGGTTATTGGCAGGTGCTGATGTAATATGAATAAATATACTGCCCACGACATCAATATGCTAATCAGTCAGAAAAATTTTTAGGGCTCGTTATTTGTTTGACACAACGCTAATTTAAAATGGCACATATTGAAGCCAAGGGAAGTATAGGGGACAGTTAATTGTACTGTTTTAAGTGTACTGCCGTCATTGTGATATGTAGATGAGAAGAAAAGTAAGGGAGATGAAGAGACAACTCACAGCCTGCTGGGACCGTACCTGCAACTTTCGGATTACGCGCCTGATGCTCTGCTTTTACCAACTGAGCAGCGGTGGTGGTCCTCCCTTCATTCCTTTGTGTGCTATTTAAGTATGTACCTGGAAACCCTGGTACTGTCAGTGGAGCACTACCAAGACGGCCACTGTGGAACACTTACTTCTTCCAGCCAGCGTCGCGAAGCACGCGATCTTTTTAATGAGCGGACCTTTCACCAATGAACCCTCGATTACCACCTGAAGGCTTCCACTCCGCCGGAACGGAACCATCGCTGTGAATAAGTGAAGGATGACAAGTTCAAGTATTCTTTGCTTTGTTTGACACAAACTTAATGAAAACCAGCAGATATTGAAGCCAAGAAAAGTATAGAGAAAGTTAACTGTGTTGTTTTAACTGTATCGTAGTCGATCAATTAGTGAGAGCACAGGGCGCGTAATTTAAAGGTTTCCGGTTCGGCTCCTCCCCGTGTCAAGTTGCCTTTTCATTGCATTTACTTTGTTCACATCTATATCACAATAATTACAGTAGACTTAAAGCTGTACGATTAACGTTCACTATACTTTACTACGTTTTGTTATCTTCTGGTTCTTTTAATCAGTCATGTGTCTTCACAGGCTTCTTTGTTATTGTTTCTTTTATTTTACGTTGTTAATTAGGCGAGTATAGCGTATGCGCTGAGTACCGACATTCCATTGTGCAGACGCGTTTCCATCGAGCCTGCCGCGTTTTCTTCTTTTCTCGTTTCGGCACAATGAATGAGGGAAGCAGTGCAGTCAGATGCTTCAATTTCTATGTTTAGAAAGCTGTATTTTTCCTGATAATAGATTTTAACTGTAGTCACGTCCGAGCATTCACTTAACTCTCAGCTACGACTAAAAAAGGCGACAACTTTACTACAAGTGTCTGGCTGGTTCTGTAAATTTGTCCTATGCTCTTTGCCTAGTTCTCACTTTCATATTTCTCATTCTCTCTCATAAAGAAGCAAAGTACTACTTTTTTATGAACTGCGCGTTCACGATATCCATTGTTGATGCAATACGAATACCCTGTTTTAATGCATCATATGTTAATACTCTTGACTGTGCGGTTACTACACAATAGTAATAGACTTGTGGTTACTACAGATTACGACAGAGAAGGTTTCAGCCCCACCGCGGGGGTCTAGCGTTCAAGGTACTCGTCTGCAGACCAGCAGGTCGTGGGATCGAATCCCGGTGGTGGCGGCTGCATTTCCGATGGAGGCGGAAACGTTGCAGGCCCGTGAGCTCAGATTTGGGTGCACGTTAAAGAACCCCAAATGGTCGAAATTTCCGGAGCCCTCCACTACGGTGTCTCTCATAATCATATGGTGGTTTTGGGACGTTAAACCCCACATATCAATCAATACAGAGAAGGTTACTACAGAGAAGTGTTTGGTGATCACTATTTGATTTTCACGTGACATGTAAACACTATGTGATTTGGTACGTCATGAAGACAAATAATTGAACTCTCAGTCCGTTCACTGTCACATTGGCTTGTATTGATTGGCACTCATAGCGACCGGATTTTACTACACCGCAGAGTGGAAATACTTGTCCCGCATTTTTTTTTCAATGCGGGCAAGGCATATACAAAACGATTCCCGTGTCTAGAGCAATTTTAATGTTTGACGATCTGACAAACTACATTCAAGTATTTTACGTTTTCTGAACTACATACAGTGATCAAGGTGAACTGCAGCTGAATATAAATCAATAATACATAATATGGTGTCACAAGCCTATTATTCGCCCCTTGGCCTAAGTTCCTTGCCAATGTTCCACAATACAGGGTATTCAATCACTCTTTTTATAATGGCTAAGCTCAATGTCATTCCTCCTTAAGCAGTTCAATGTACACAAAAATCAATGCATAAGTGCAGATATGCCACATGATTATTTTGATCGTAACATGAATTCATGAGCAAAGAACAGGCGGGTATAAAGAAGCTTAGTTTTCTGGTTTGATGAAAGCATTCTGGAGGGACCATCGAGTGAGATTTTTAAGAAGGTGCTCAAGTGGATCGATAGCATGGCTGCGCCTCAAAACAGCACGTACGAGTTTCCAGTGTATGGCTTCTGTCGTATAAAGAGTGCTTGAGAATTGCTTACCTGAAACCATGTCTTCAATGGGAGCTAGGCTCCGCTAAAGATAATAAAAAAAGCCATACGACAGGCTCTCGACTTCTAAATACTATCACCAGGCTTCGGGGTAAAAAGGAAACCATGCACTTTTCAAAAGAGATTGTCAAAAGACGGTAAGTTACACAACAAATCTTGTGAAAATGATCTTGGAATCATGTTAATACTGCTGTTAAAGCGCGTAATAAAAAAAGTACACACTATACATCATTGCTTGGCAAAAATTTGATGCAAGCTTTCTTCCTGCATAATGGTAAATCTCTAGGATAACTTAATAATTTCTGGGCTTTTACGCACCACAGCAATGATATGAGTGCTATACACACCACAGTGACAGACATAGCGTTATTCTGATTGTCCGGGTTGTTAACCGTTCATCTAAGCCTCGGTACGTAGACGTTGTTGCATTTGGCCTTCATCGAAGTGCTGGTACCATTGCTTGGAACCGAAACTGCTTTCTAAAGCTTGCTTCACTGACAGGATCATAACAGCACATTCGTCAGAATCATTACGGGAACTTGACCATAGTACTGCTCGTTTAACTTTATTCAAGTCGATGTTCGTTTATCAGCATGTTCTGCAGTACCATTTAAAACTGGTAAATGTTTTTAGAAAAAGTTTAATGAGGCTTCAGAATAAATGAAACCGAACGGCTGAGGCTGGAATTATACTTTTAAAATAAATTAAGTTTTGCATTTGGAGTGTATGCACAGCTCTTCTCTTGGAGCATTGTTTAAGAAAAAAGTGGTACATACACTCGCACCTGGCATATGTAGTGCACTGGCTCGTGGAGGGAAAAAAGGCAGAACGACGAAAACGATTGGGCCTGCATCGTTAGAAAAAAATAAGGAACCACAAACGAAAGGGAGCGTATCAATAACGAATACGTGCGCTGTGAATTCCAGAAAGTCCATGTTACCACATGTGCACGTATGGCATGATTCTCATGCTCGGTGTAACAAACATACGTTCATTGTACGTGGGCAGTACGAAGAAATAAACTAAGAATCATGCGAATGCTGTCTCTTTTTTGGTGCCTTTCTGGCAGAATCAGTTGGAGAGGCCGTGATTTATCGCTGTGAGTTGATTACTTGAAAGAGTGCAACATGCACAAGTATGACTGATGACGACAACGAACGCTGACAGGCCGATACTTTGATACTTCGTAAACAGCCTGCGCTGTGCGTGCCCACGCGTTGCGAAGGTATACTTGTTCGTGGATAGGACAACACCACGAAACACCTGGTGAGTGACGTGGGTTTTTATTCGGACACTGGGCCAGATTGGTGGACAAGTGACAGATAGGAATCTCCATTTTGTCAGTGATAAGCCTATAAAGCGGTGTGGTACATGTTTTAGAGGCGCATTCAAGGCCAGCGAAGCAGAGTCTGCATCAGCATCGAAGTGTACACAAGAAAATGAACAGAATGCACATAATCATTGAAGATTTACTTCCCATAGTTGCGATGATTGCGATGGACAGCGTAGTCGAAGGTTCCGGAAATGTTGAACGCCTGGGGTTAGCCTACACTTACATCGCATAGTTCACTGGGTCTAAATTTAATCTTCTTCGAAATTCAGCCGCTTGGACCGCAATTTGACCCGATGACCTGTGGGTCAGCAGGCGAGTACCCAACCACTGGACCACCACTGCTGGATCAATGAGCAGGGACACTGCTACTAGAAACAGATTGATTCAACGAAGTTCTTTAAGGTAATTTACTTGTTCAACGGCTCATAGCGTTGCGGCACAGCTGTAGTTGTAAAATTAGAAGCGCGAATTCCCAGCAAAATGGGGCGTCTAATAAACGAAATTTCCATGACTTTGCAGTTCTTCAAACATACCAGGTTTGCTAGCTTTTCTCTCTGTTTTTTTTCACAGTCTGAATAAATTACATATGCTCGCCCACCCTTCATCAGCTTTTCTCTTCATTTTATTTTGCTTTTCCGAAGCAACTAGACAAACTCCTACACGTCAAAGGTTAATTAGCCTCACCTCTTTAGCTCGTCTGAGAGACCACACAACTGCAAATTGTAATTTGTGCAGGGATCTCCTCTAAAATAATTATAGTTTTGCTCCCATTTACTTATTTTTTACTAAACTCGGTGCCGAGGTGCGAACACAGTGCAAGAGTGAGCATAAAAATACTTAAAACGGAGTTAGATGCTGCATACGCAGTATATGTGTATGTATAGCATGAAGACAAGAAGAGAGAAAGAAAGAGAAAGTTAGCTAGGCGAGGAAAAGTAGCTAGGACAGTCAGACGAGAGTCTGATTTGCTGTTCATACAATGACATCGCTTTGCGGGGACTAAAAGAGTAAATGGAGGGAAACATGGATAATGCATGCTCATAGAAAAGCCTGAGGCTGAATTCAACACTTTTCTTTCTTGATTGTGTTTTACAACAAAAGCTGTTATGAGATAAAAACTCGGGTCATGCGCGGCGTCGTTGTTATCGGCCGCCACTGCTGCCACCACCGCCGCCGCCGCCGCCGCCTATGTTTATAACCACTATCGCAAAATAAGAAAAAAAGCTTGACCCCAGGGGCACAGTGGGGCTCGAACCCGGTCCACTGCTTGCTAGCCCAGTATTCTACCACTAAGCTACGCCGGGGCTTGGGACTTGCTCGAAAACTTGCCTTATAGGCAGGCTTGATGTCGGGAAAGGAATCGCGTCAATATGAGTAATAAAGCGTTTTAGAAAAGTAAAAGAACAACAAGGCTTCACACAATGCGAATAGCGCAACGAGTGGGTCGTCCAATGCTCCAAACCATTGCAAAAGCTTGTTTATTAACGCCTATTGACTATGGCGCATACCCACTTCAGGCATAATTCCTCATCGTCGTCAGCCACTGCATGAACAATTAGCACGAAATTTCTTGCGTTTCGTGGATACAATGCTTTTCAGAAGACTGATGAAAAATGCCGTAGGTAATGCTAGTCTAATACCCAGAAATTACTATTAATAATGCCGTAATAGGTATCCAGCAAGTGTGCTTGCAGCAGTTCCCCAATGAGTGCTTAGAAAAGGCTCTGAAATGCCACCCTTCTAGCTTTCGTTGTGACTGTGCTGCGCCTTCCAAGCAGGCCTGACGTTTTTTTTTTTTTTTTTTTTTCATTGGTTAGGTTTCTTCGCCACTGATAAGTCCCGCATGAAAATTCATTGAAGTATTCTCCCACGAATATATAAAATGCGAAGCACTTCTATGCGAACCAAAGAGGCGTTGACTGTTTCTATCTATCTATCTATCTATCTATCTATCTATCTATCTATCTATCTATCTATCTATCTATCTATCTATCTATCTATCTATCTATCTATCTATCTATTCGAGAGAAGAGCTTTACACTCACGTGGGGGAGATGAGGCACCGACGTAGTGAAGCAAGCGTAGACGATGAGATTAATCAACAACACCGCCATCAGTGACTGCAAAAATCGTCCATCAATGCGCGACGCTCACCTTAAAGGACACAATAATTGAAATAAAGGTAATCATTGCAGACGCGTGTGAGTCACTTCATGCGAGGATTCTATAGGAATCTTCATGTGAGCGTCATCTATTTTGTTTTCCGTGTATTATTTGTTGTCTAACATGTCTTCATTGTATCCGTCAATTTTCTAAAGATTATCACTAGCCTCTCTGAACGCCTTTTTTTTTTTTTGCCTCTTAGTACAGCTTGACTGACTCACTATGCGTTGCTGCTACCAGAATGACGTCATCCACACAGATCACTTTCTGTAGTGTGTGGATGTCGTATCCGGGAACCGGTTTTCTACTTATTCAAGCAGCGCTTAATTGCAGCTGCCAGCAGAAACGGGCTTGTTGTTGTTCCGAACGTTACTCTTGTCATGCGCCATGTTCGTACTTCTTATTTTTATTGAAATAGAAAATAAGAAAAGGAGTTGTCACCATTACTTGCAAATGGCTACCCCTTTTAACTTGATTGTTACAAATAAAGAAAAAAATATTTATATAGCGCTCTTCGTGAAGTTTCTGTTTGATAAGCAAGTACTAGTACTGAAAAACTCTTGTAAATGATCGCAACAGCTTCGCATAACCTGTACTTTCGACTATCAGGTTTTTGCGCTTATCTCGCTTTTCTCGCTTTAATACGTTCAGTTTTAGAGTGTTTTCATACTTGTTTTTGTTGCAGAGTTGCCAATTTCATAACTTCTAGTTTCCCTTTTTTTTTCAGACTTCCGAATTTTCGAAACTTCCAGCTAAAGTGCTAGGCTGACCCTGAAAATTTGGTCTCCTAGAGCTGCACTAATTAAAAACCCATTCTAGCGATACTAAAATTCTGCGTTCGTTAGATTCAACTTCGCTTAACTTTAAATAAACTTGTTTCTTCATCATCCACGGAGTGATTTTTTCCAAAAAATGACTTGCTTGTTTTAACTGCGTTTGAGTAGACAGCGTTCTAGTTCTTTCATTAGGGCTTTATTAGGGTTTACAGCCACTCTTCACTAAACAGTAATTATATTTCTCTCGGCCATTGTTACGAGCCTCATGAGGAGCGTCACGCTGAATATTTTCCATATACTCCTTAGAATTCACCTTAACTGTGGCTTATTGTTCTTTGCTTGCATTAGGCATTGTGTTAATGCCAAGTATACGTGGTCCCATACTTCTCATGGTGTCCCATATTTATCTTACATTGAACAATGTATTTCTTATTACGTGGCCCTTTATTTTTTATGTACAGCAATGGGTTCTTGTATATGTGGTACCTCATTTTTATTGTGACCCTTATTTGCTTTGCATTAAGCAATGTGTTCGTGTATATGTGGCCTCACGTTTCCCATGGCCAAACGCAGGCTTCGCCTAGTGCCACAGTTTCTCGCACTGCAATGCGCTATAATAAGTCAACAAATCCCATATCTTTGCATATCTCGATCCCACTTAGGCATTCTATTATCTGCTTCAGATATCATTTTGTTATTAGTGAATGAGCTCAAGTAGTGTCCCAAAGCCACACACATCTATCAGGAGAATAGTTATTCCGCGATTTTAAAATCAGTCATTCGTATGTAGTCACGAACAATCACGAATCAAGAAACATCTGAAAGATTGTACATTATGACCTTGGGTCCTTTAAGTATAACTCAGATTTTTTCAAAGGTCCCGCTGTTGTGGTGATCAAAGCGAAATCAAGGATAAAAGGCACGAGACGATAAAGAATTCCAATAAGATTGGGCACCCGTTAAGGAAAGGGACCACGCACAAGTAAGAACACAGCAGTCATACATTGTGCACCCACATTACTGAATGCCGAGATGAGGTTTTCATTTTCGGGAGAAAATATCCATGGGATGAAAAGTATTTCCCGAATTCACCTTAAAGAAACTGAGTGTCTGCTAGGAAGCATATTTTCTATGTGGCAGCGTAGGTTCAGGAAATCGCTGTCGTTTGGAGGGCAACAATAGAGCCCTTTGTTAAGAACACAATATAGTACACGTAGCGTATGTTCTAAACTCATCGCATGATTTTTAGCGAACGTCTACCCGCTATTGCATCCCATTGGAGAATACAGGCTCGCTCAGGGCCTAATTAAAAATCTATATATTGTACGTCGGTGCAGCGGACTGTCGCAACGAAAGCGTGGCATTGTAATGAGGAAATTAAAATTCTGAATGACATAAGCTGTGTTTCGTCACGTTCTTTCATGGCACGCGCGTGCCTATTCAGTTTGAATCGGAGGAATAAAGTCTAGTAGCAAGATTCAAATACAAGGACAGAACGACCTGCTATAAATGCGTTATGGAAACCATACAAACAGTACAGGTGAACATATTTCGACACATTATAGATTTGAATTACAACATTTGCATCGAACTGAGTTGGCATCAGGTAATAAGATAGAAATAGTTGCTGCGCTATTAAACGCGAAAAGCTGGAGAAACATGCTGTAGCACGCTTGTTAGGATCACTGCAACAAAAGCTGACGATTGACTACGCACCTTTACAATGCCTAGAGTGCTTAACTGGCTTCCCGAATGGCACACACGAAGGGTGCAGTGAGTAACATTGACTCGACTGTGTACTTACCCGGGAAGTTCTCGTTTTAACTCATTCATCAAACGAATTGTGCACAGGTGTAGCGCTACTACAGTAGCAGCAATGCAAATTAATGTAAGTGAGTGAGTGAGTGAGTGAGTGAGTGAGTGAGTGAGTGAGTGAGTGAGTGAGTGAGTGAGTGAAACAACTTTATTCGGTCCACAATAGACGCGAGTAAACTCAGCGTCACCTGGCTAGGCCCACTCGGGGACCATCAGGTTAAACCTGACGGCCCTCGCGCGGGCCCTCTGGACGCTGATCAAGCACCAGGTCATTGACTCCGGCTCCACCGACACCAAGGCGATTCTTGGATTGGATTTGGAAAAGGCTTTTGACAACATATCACACGCAAATTAATGTAAGTGAAATATTTTTGGTGGCATACAAAAAAAATCACACCTTTGCCGCAAAGGCGAAGCAATGAACGCGATAGCAACAAATTGGAAAATCACGCGCAGAATAGCCAGCACATCAAAATGTGCCCCGCGTTACTCACACACAAATGACGCACGAAACGTACTCACAGGTACAGATGAACGCGAATAAGCGTCTCAGTTGTTACCTTGCTGTGTCTGAAAAGAGCGCCCTTTTCGCAAACGAAAACAGTGCAATGATTGCAGTGACCTTTCTGCGCCCGGTATCTACAACATAATCGTTTCGGTGAAAGCCCAAGGCCAGTCAAAACATACGATTGTCCCGACCACGAGATGAACGCGCGCATTAGCGTCAGGTTGCGTCCTCTACAACGAAATCACCTGTTCAATGGTATATAATTCGGGTCCTCAGTATATCGTTTACTGGCGCTTCATTACATTGAAAGATAATTAATATACGTACCTCCTGCTTCTTCGCATGACTATTACCAATGATATTGCTCCCGTGACCTATATAGCCTCGCATTTTCTGCCTTTCTATCTTGCCTCAGAAGCCAATGGTAAAAATAAGGTGTCCTTCATTCACCTAATTAGCACTGAACATTTATTTAGGAAAACAAAGGCGTAACACTTGCATACCAATAAATGGGACCGTTCAATAGGAATATACACGAAGTGTATACCACACATGAATACCTTACCTCAATTCTCTTACTCAACTTTCAGGCATTTTTATCCCGTGTTCCGCACAGGGTAGCCGACCGTCTTCGTTTTTAAAAGCCTTTTTGTTTTTTACTCATCACTACTCCCCATCTTCGTTCAATAAATACTAGCCCATCACGTTCTCTGAGCCAAAGGCGTAACCATGATAAAAATGACAGGCCCGCGCGAACCGCGCTGCAGTCACAGCGAAAGCTAGAAGAGTGGCCTTTCAAAGCTTTTTCTAAACACTCTTTGGGAAGCACAGTGCTGGGTACCCACTGCGCTCTAAGTAATAATAAATTTTGAGTAGTGGGCCAGCATTGACTATGCTATTCTTTGTCATTCTTTGGAGAAGTGTCGTATCCGCTGGACACTCGCTGGAAAGTTAGTGCTTTTTTTTTATGCAGTGGCTGACAATGATGAAGAAATGTGCCGCAAGTTGGTTTGAGCCGCAGTTAACAGGTGATCAAGGAGAAGTTTTATAATGGGATGGAGCATTTGACGACCCAGTCGTTACGCAATTCGCATTGTGTGACGCCTGGCTGTTACTTTGATGTTCTGAAACGCTTTATTACTCATGGTAATGCGATTCCTTTCCCGACATCAAGCCTGCCTAAGCCCAGTTTAGAAACGAGTGTTAAGCACTGGCGTAGCTCAGTGATAAAATACTGTGCTGGCACGCAGCGGATCTGGGTTCCAATCCCATTGTGTCAATGGTGTTTTAATTACCGAGTTCGAAGCACTGGCGTGGCTAAGGGGTAAAATTAAATCCCGTTGTTTCAATGGTGTTTTTATATAGAGAATTTTTTTTTCGTTCAATGCTGGTTACGGACACTGGTGGGTAACCAGTATCGGATTGCACAGTACACGGCAGAAAACTACGGCACCGCGCGTGACCCGTGTCCTGATCTTATACAACTTGCACAGCAATAATAATTCTGAGATTATACGTCACAAATCACGATATGATTATTAGAAATGCCGTAGTGGAGGGGTCTAGAAACTTTGGCAAACTGATGTTTTTTTAACCCACACTGGCCATTCAATGATTGCACAGTACACAGAAGTGCGACACCAAGACAAAACGTGTGTTTAGAAAAAGCCTTTAATAATTTAGAGTACGATGTACTCTACTGTGGGAGAACAGAAAGCCGTCCCGTGTTGTACAGATTTCAAATTGCGCTGCCGTCATCATTCTGCACGAAATTCACACATCAGGGGGCATAGGCATAAAGAAATAATAAGGGCAGGGCAGACACTAATGTCCATAGTTTTCCTAATTAGGCTTATTGTAGGGTGCGATTAACAGTGATTGATGGCCCCTAACGAACAGATCAATTTTCAGTAACTGCATGCGTGGCGAACGTCTACTAAAGGCGTGTTCAAGGATAGTTGTGGAACAGCTGTCAAGCCGTTTGTCTTGCGGTGTGCTCTGTCACTAGCGTAATGCCGAACAAAAACAAATACGGATAGGCGCGTGGCCTAATGTGTTGCGAAAGCATCACTCCGACCATTAGTATAATTAGACGGATTGCCAAGAGAATACCAGACACACCATGGAGCCCATGAAAGATGCATTAGCAAATTGAGCGAGAAGACCTGGTTATTTTGGGCGTTCTTTCGTGAGCAGCGAGTTTATCCCAAGGCATGTGTTGTTTCTTACACAAACATGGCGGTTATTTATAAAATCTCCTTTTCCACGATAAATGGCTGTTAGCCGACTTCACGATGAAATTCACGGTTTGGTGAACGCGTCGCCTATCTAGAGACATAAACCGACCACCATTAGTCGTGGCTTAAATTTTGACTGTTGTGAGGGTTCAGGAACTTTGAACCTACGTAAGTAGGTACCCTAAAACACAAACTACAACGCAAGAGCACACAAGTTAAACTTTGCTTGATGAAGTTGTAGAATTTTTTTTTTATCGAGTCGTATTAGTCTTGACAATGCATCGTTTATTATGACCTTACAACACCCGAATGCAGTTGAGATATGTTTGTCAGGTTGTATTCGGATTGCTTCAGTCTTATTCAGGTTGTATTCGGATTGCTTCAGTTGTATTCGGATCGCTTCGGTTTCTTGCGGTACTCTGTACCGCAGGAAACCGAGAAAAAGTACTCTGTACAGCTGTAGCATTGCACTGGGAGATTCCCCAATGCAAGCTAAGGTGCTATATTAGGTAGAGCAATTACTGAGTAAGAGGAAAGAGGATAGATATAAAGAGATATAAAATAAATTAGAAAAGAAAACCACATGCGCACACATTCAGGTAGTTCCGATCACAGTCGTTTGAACAGGCCGGTTGAACGCAAGAAGCGCAGGAGTGCCTTCACAGCCTTCTTCTGCGACATAAAGTCCTGTCGGCAGCGCAGGAGTCTTTCTTCCGAAAGAGGCTGGTTGTCTAGTTCATCTAGTGCATTGCAGAGTGACTGTCTCTGCGAGCAGTATTGTGGGCATTCACACAGAATGTGCCAAGTTGTTTCATCACTGCCACAATGGTCGCATGCAGCAGTGTCAGCCATTCCTATGCGGAACGCGTACGCATTGGTAAATGCGACGCCCAACCATAATCTGCACAGCATAGTAGCGTCTCGTCGGCGTAATTCCGGAGGAATTCGAAGACTGAGAGTTGGGTCTAAAGTACCTAACCGTGCATGGATGAAATGTGACGCATTTCATTGTGACGTGGTGCGCTTGCGAGCAAGCATGCGGAGTTTCCGTGCAGCGTCAGTTCTGGAAAGCGAAATTGATATTCCATCGTTTTCAGCAGAACGGGCAGCTCGATCGGCCCGTTCAATGCCAATTATTCCACAATGACTTGGAAGCCATTGAACGGCTATTTTATGTCCTTCCTCAATGAATTGGGGAGTCTTTTCTGCAATCTCAAATGCCATCTGTTCGTACGGGCCGTGGCGTAAAGGTGATAGAAGGGATTGCAGTGCCACCTTTGAGTCACTGAAAATTGTCCATTTTTGTGGCTGTTGATCGCTGATGAATTGCAATGCGGCAGGAAGAGCTGTGAGCTCTGCTCCCGTTGATTTCGTAAGGCGGGAGGTCTTGAATTTTCTTGTCGTGTCTTTTATCGGTATAACAAATGATGCCGTTGAACTTTTCTGTAAAACAGAGCCGTCGGTGTATACGTGTATACAGCCTTGATACGTCTCGTATAACAAGAGCAGAGCAAGCTGTCTAAGAGCAGGTGATGACATATCTGCTTTTTTCTTGATGTCAAGTATAGTTAGCCTGGTATTAGCCTGAGTCAGGCACCAGGGAGGAGTCGAAGGCCTGGCGGCGGGTGTGAAGCATGTTGGCAAAGAATCGCGGTATGTGGTGACCGTTTGGCAAAAGTGACGAACGTGGTCTGTCTGCTGGTAAAGAGGCTAGGTGGTGGCAGGGTGTCCGAGCAATATGCGTTATACGTCGATATGTGTCGTGATGAGGTGGTCACCGGCGATAGCTATAGTAGCCATTGTCGACGCACTACGAGGCAAGCCGAAGCAAATTCGGAGTGCCTGGGACTGAACACTCTGTAGCGTTCGAAGGCTTGTTTTGCTTGTATTGGTCAATGCCAGAAAACTGTACCGCAGGAAACCGAGAAAAAGTACTCTGTACAGCCGTAGCATTGCACTGGGAGACATTTCCGAAGCCTTCCCTGCAAAGAACTTCAGTATATTACAGATGTCCATTAACCGCTTCTTCATGTACGAAACGTGATCGCTCCATGATAGATTTCTGTCAATTATGACACCCAAAAACGAGTGCGATCGAACGTATGGTACAGTTTGACCATTGATGCTTATAGTGTACTTATCCATAGGCTTTCGTGTAAAAGCTACGAGGGCGCATTTCTCGGAGGAAATTTCCAAGCCTCGATTTCGGAGGTAACGTAATGTATCAGTGGCAGCTTTTTGGATTCTCCCTCGTAACTGCAAGCGTGTTACAGCCGATGCCCAAACGCAGATATCATCTGCGTACATTGATAGCCTGACCGTGCTTGGCAGATGCTCAGTGAGCGCAATTAACGTAGGATTGAACAGCACAGGGCTGAGTACACCACCCTGGGGGACGCCACGGTGGCTGTAATGGCTGTAATGTGGAGAGGTAGGACTGTCTTCAGTGCTCACAAAGAAGAATCGCATTGACAAATAACCACGTATCCAGCGATACATCAAACCACCTACTCCTATATCTTCGAGAGCGGTGAGAACAGCTTCATGCGTAACGTTGTCATACGCCCCTTTGACGTCTAGGAACAAATATGTGCAGAGACGCTTACGGCCTTTCTCGTGTTGGACATAAGTGACCAGGTCGACTACGTTGTCAATCGATGCTCGACCACGCCGAAATCCTGCCATGGCATCTGGGTAGATGTTGTTACACTCCAAGAACCACTCCAGGCGTCCCAGGATCATCCTCTCCATAACTTTGCCTACACAACTGGCCAATGTGATCGGACGATAAGATGAGAGGTCCCACCCCCGTACAGGGTAGCAAACCAGTTCGTCTAGGTTAACCTCCCTGTCTCTTCCTTTTAATTATTTCTCTCTCTCTACTGAGTAAGAGAAGACAAGCAATCTTCGTAGGCTCGTCTTCATGGCGCTCATCTTCCTTCGTCTCATTGTTCGACGTCTTCCATGGTGCTGTGATTACTCTACGTAATAAAATACAACCTAACTCGCACCCACACTTTGCTTCGCTATATTACGTTTCAGTTTCAAAATTTTTGTTAATGAATAAGTACACAAAATACAGGAGACATTTCACAGAGAAGACTCCAAAACCTAGGGACAGTGGGGACATACCAAGATGAAGAATGAAAACAATAAAATTGCATCGCTAATGGGCAAGAAGAGTAAACAAATGAAGCAGTGTTATAAACCTAGAGCAAAAATTAGCCTATAAAATTATAAGTACAGCAAAAATAACACCATAATAGGTTGGTTATACAATTCAACAGACACAAACTAGAATAAAACCTAGTTAGCATAAGAGGCCACGCCACAGCATAAAAAAAATCAAAGCATATCTGTGGATTGAATGAGGATGAGTGGGCCGAAGCGTGCGTCCGTGCTTCTGTTCATCCGTCCGTCCGTCCGTCCGTCCGTCTGTCTGTCTGTCTGTCTGTCTGTCTGTCCGTCCATCTGTCTGTCCTTCCGTCCATCCGTCCGTCTGTCTGTCTGTCTGTCTGTATGTCCCTATGTAGGTATGTCTATTCATGTGTCCGCATGTCTGTCCTTGCTTCTGTCCGTGCGTCCATCTGTCTGCCTGTCTGTGTGTACGTTTGTCCACATGAATGTATGTCCGTCTGTCTGTCCATTCGTCCGTCCATCCATTTGTCTCTCTGTCTGTTTGTTTGTCTGTATATCCATTCATCCGTGAACTAGTGAACTCTTGAAGTACCATCATCTCGTATATATATTTTTTTCCTCACATATTCATCATATACAAGTACCGCCATCTAGCGGACATTGCAAGTGGCTACCTACAACTACACATCGAGGACTCACGACCCACGGCTTAAGGAGCTTAGCACCTAAAAGGTGCGGAAAAGGAAACTGTTTTGTTTTAATCGTAATACGTTTGGCGTGACTTCGGGCTCTTCTGTCTCGTTAGTAAAATGACGACCTTGTCCCTTTCGAGGCCAACGCTCGCTGCTCAATTGTCGCTTAGTCAGTGTGATTTATTCTTGTTTTTATGTTTCACTCGTTTACGAAACAGTACAAAGCAAAGTCATCGTAGTTTTGCTCGTGAGAAAAAAACCGCCGTAGTGACGCTTCTCCACGCGTGAACAAAAATGAGAGCAAAAAAGTTTGATGTGACTCATCGAACACGCCTCATTGAATGTGACAGTTTCACAGAGCAGCAGCGTTACAAGAAGGCACAGTTCCCAAACTACAGCATGTCAGTTCACTTGCCGTTGTATGCATTTCGAACTCATTCCAACTCAAACGCACGAAAATATTTCTCACACAAACTCGCCAATAATCTGACTCACGGCTCCATCTGAGTATGAGCGAGTCCAAGTGGTTGGATACATAAGTCCATTAGCCTAGAATTAGCTTTCTGGACCAAGATATCAATACCATTACCTCACCAAATCAGTGCTCTTCTTGGTGTCATTTGACATACTACCTTCGAAAACGAATTAGGATCTATCTATCTATCTATCTATCTATCTATCTATCTATCTATCTATCTATCTATCTATCTATCTGGCCACCTACGTCTGAGTGGTATCACCGTCACTCGCTTGACTAGGGGTGCACCAATATTAGTATGGGAGGGTAAGATATGGTTTGACGAATACGACGCGATTGTCATGACATGAATATTGTCACAATCTCGTCGCGCACGTCGTCAAACACTTTCCAAAAAACAGTGACACATACCCGGGGGCGGGTATGTGCTACATGGGATGAAATTTTATCTCCTCCTCTTGACTATCTCCTTTACTCCCTCACTCGCCTCTCCCCCGTGTAGGGTAGCAAACTGGACTTAGTCTAGTTATCCTCCCTACCTTTCTGGCATTCTTTCTCTCTTATATCTACCCAAGAACGACGAGAACACACATGGGTAGTTTCAACGCTTGAGCATTAATAAAAAGTTGACATAGGCACCATTGACCAGACAATGCAAGAAATAAATGTTAGTGTCCCAGCAGGAATGGAACCCTAGCATTCTGCATAGCAATCAAGTATTCAACCACAGAGCCACAGCAGGTCTCGGAAATATTTTGCAAATATAACCTAACATTCGTGAAACGTCAATTCTGGTTCCAGTACTCGCTATCAAATTTTTTAAACATTACACATGTACTCCTATGATACTGCTGTAATGTCGAGTTAACGTCAATTGTAGTTAGGTGCCATCCACTGAGGATCATTTATGTAGCAGTGATGAGAGCTACCATCCTCGTGACAGGGCAAACCACAACTCCTCATATCACCTTCCCGCTTCTGGTGTTGCTAATATCCATGTTGCTGTTGGCATCGGTAGGCAACTGCAAACTACTACTGATATAAAACATAAGCGGCTGTTTAACGTAATTCGTGTGCCTGGATTTGTGCATATATTGAGCGCAACTTCATAACGTCTCGCTCAATTAAAACATTAAAACACATTCGCCTTACATCCGCATGTTTCGCATAACATTCATTAATAACATTGATTGCCAAGGTACGTCGGATCTGCCGAATTTGTTTTTGCTACTTTTCTAGCATATATTGTAAGTTGCCGACGCTATCCTCCCCGACCGACATAGCTTGAGCCGGAATCCCCGCCAAAGGCGCCTTTAGGTTCGATTACTTCTTGAAGCAGTGGTGCCACCAAATTTGTGCCTTGAGTGTGAATAGCTGCAAGCGTTTCTTACACCTCCAGGAAGTAGGATACACAAAATGAGATCCACGTATTCTAGCTGAAAACTTGAAATTTTCTTGCTTATGAACACATCTGTTGGTTTTGGTTTCTGGGCGCCAAGTTGGGCCGTGACTTGCAGCGTAGGCAGCTTGGTCACGTGACCAGGCAAGGCTGTGACGCACGTCATGCTGAGTATCATCTACTCTCACACACATGTAACACAGAAGCACCAAGAAAATAAATACGCCTGCAGTTGTCATGGCTAGCTGCCGCAGCCACGAGCGACGTACCAACCGATGCTTCAAAAGGTCGTTCATGCCACTGCCAATTTCACCTCTCACCCCTGCTGTGTAAATGCGATCGTGGTGCCTTCTTTCTGTTACTACGTAATAAGTGTAAAAGATGGTGATAGTGATGAAAAAAAGGAGAATGGTAGGTATAATAACTAAAGTTGCGTGAACTGAACAGTTCTTCATTGCGGAGAAGTAGAGAAATGAGCAATAAGGAGGGAATATTCCCCGAAAACGGAAAACGTCCATTTCCGTTTGTTGCACGCATGCACACGTGACCATCAATCAAAGTTCATGCAACACTAAGCCCGCATACTCATTGTGTCAAATCACCGCATGCGGCAGTGCTCTTCGCTTCGTTTGCTTCCTTTACAAATAGATAAAACCGAGAAATAAAACGAACTCTTTGATTCAGTACTTCGCTGCTCTGGAAGTGCCTGCCTGACTATTTGAAATACGTTTGTTACAAAATTATATGCTATTTTAAGCATATTTTAAATGTTCAAAAGGTTATTTGATAGACATACGGAGCACTGTTCATTCGCTTCTTATTCCTTGCAGGCGCTGAGAAAGGCAGCAACTTACTAAAACTGGCAGCTAATTTTCGAAGCGAATGGTGATGATGGAGCAAAGTTCTTTGAACGATTATGAAATGTCTATGAAACGTTTATTATATGATCCGGTGGTGCCAAGTGGCCGTCGGGTTGCGCCAACAGACGCTGGTCGCGTCGGTCTCTACAGCGCTCGCGCTTTGCTTGCTTAGCGTCGCTGTGGCCGGCGTGTCCGAACGTGCAAAACGCGTGCCTCGCGTTCCATTCTGAACGACCCCGTCTCAATGGGCATAGGCGTTCACCAAACACATTTAAAATTTGCAAAGAGACGGATGGATGGACGGACAGACAGGTAGATGGACAGAGCACGGCCTATTTTTAATCCATATGCGTGCTGTGAACGCTCTGTGCACGGTATGTGTAACACCTGAGTTTCGGTCCGACGACAAGCTACAACAACGACGGCGTCAACGGACATCGTCCGAGTCTAAAAACCTTCGTTCCTAAGTAAGGAATTATATCGTGAACCGTATAGTGCGTCATGGAGGTGTAATGAAGAAGCACGGACTGCTGGGTGAGTTGGTGATTCATTTTAACGGCACTAACCTGTCATTTCATTGTAGAGAGTGCGGCTTTGCGCCCTTGTTTGGTGATATGGCAGTCAAAGCTAGATTCAAAGACAAGGTAGTGTGGGTAATTGAAGAGGCGTATTTGTCAACAAAGCTGGTGATTCATGCGTCGCAATACCCTCCATTACGTTACTTTCCGCTGAGGTATTCTGGAAGCGCATCATTAATACAATCTGACTGCTCATCTAATCATTTCCTTCCACCAAACGTGTTCTTGTCCACATATATATGTCCGTTTTCTTCGATAAAGTTTCAGCTGTTAGTGTGCACTGTGTCCAGGTGCCTCCCTTTTGTACTCTATTTTTTTTTTCGCGCTACTCAGTTAAGATGTAATCAAGCAATGCCGATTTATGACTACAAGAAAGTTGCCGTTCAGGTCTCAAAAGCTATAGTAACCGACCAAATTGTTACGAGCGTCATCTTGTTTCTCCGTGTTAAAATGCAGGTTTCCGCGTGCGCGTGTCTCGTAAATCAAGCAACACTCATAAATCACATTCCAATTGCCTGTGCATGCAAGCTGTTGAGATCCTTGAGGGAAGCTGACAGCTGCCTTTTTTTCGCTTATTGCTATACATTATTGCAAAGCTTTCTGCTACCTCACATTGTTTCGACCTTGCAAACAATTAATGACCACCCCACCTAATGTGTTTTTCCGACTTCTTTATTAGTCGACTTGCCGCGGTTTCTACTTGTGGAAACACTTAGTTCGCCAGTCATATTCTTCGTAATAAAGGCATCCGGTTATCTAAAAAGCATATACCATACAGCGAATGCACAAGTACCTTTTCTACATGTCATTATGAAGGGTATTTAATGATACCGCGACCTCTTAGAGACGAAAGATCGATTGTTACGAAAGATCGATGCTGTGTCGAGGGACGTCAGGGAGGGTTATTGCGAAACAGATACCTGCCTGCAGGCCCTGCCCCATCTTCTTATGTCCCACAGGAGCAAGCAAGGTCGAATTTCGATGTCGTTGATGTATCATTCCTGTAGCCGTTATGAAACACGGGGATATCTACCTTACCAAACCGTGACATTCAGCACCGCCTGTTTCGTCGTATCTGTGCCCCTTATTCATATTGCATATGCCTGCGGGGGGCATAACGCAAAGATATGCGGGTTATATAGGAAAGTGCATATTGCGTTTGCAACATATTAGTTTTTCTGAAACTTCGGTGACACGCGCTTCTCGAGTGGGCCTGCGTTTCGCAAGAAACTGAGAATCATGGCTCTGTCTCTCTCACTTTTTTTTATTGCGAGAGGCAGAGACCTGCGCTGTATGACGTCCCTGTCCTTGCCTTTACCGTTTCTGCTTGCTCGTTTTGATGCGTGCGCGTTCAGTGCTTGCTTTGTTGTAGCATATGTAGGGCAATGTGTTCACGATCACCCGCCGTGGTGCTTTGGTGGCCAAAGTGTACCTGCTAAAAGCTCTGGTTCGGTTCGTCGGTCAGTGCTGAGCTTCTGTCACTACGAGGCGCAACAAAATTGGTGAGGGTGGTTTCCGCAATGTTAAAATTCATTTCTATCAAATACACACCTACTCTATGCCGGCCATAAAGGAGCTCCGCAAGATATACAATGCGCACTCTTTCGCAGACGATATACACCGCATATCGTTTGCGAAATCTTGTATCTTTAGCTGGTGGGGCACTTATGCCCCACCAGCTAAAGATACAAGGGACACCACGAGACACTTTTTCAGCCCATGTACAAGACGACACCACCACTTACAGTGCTCTGCCACGTATTTTACAAGCGCTTTTCCCAAGGGATCTCCGGGATGATTTCCTCCACCGCAAGGATTCTTCGCCGCCCCACACGAGATTTACTTCCACCACGTGGTTCAAATCTGCCCGGCGGCCTTACCGGCCATGAAGAGGTGGTGCTGCGGAGACTTCGTGTGGGGGCGGCACTTAATTCATATGTCACATATACCTGACCATAGCATCTGCATGAACCATTTGGTGATACTTGCCCAATCTGTAGCACTGAAGCGTTACGGCTGCAATTAGGCACTTGCTATGAAGATGGCCTGTCTTGAACCAGATACGTGGGCTTCCATCTGACGCCTTCGCCGTGGTGGTCTAGTGGCTAAGGTACTCGGCTGCTGACCCGCAGGTCGCGGGATTGAATCCCGGCTGCGGTGGCTGTATTTCCGATGGAAGCGGAAATGTTGTAGGCCCGTGTGCTCAGATTTGGGTGTAAGTTAAAGAACCCAGGTGATCGATATTTCCGGAGCCATCTACTACGGCGTCTCTCATAATCATATGGTAGTTTTGGGACGTTAAACCCCACATATCAATCAATACATCCGACGAGACTACCAGACAGAGCTGAGTAAGTTGACAGGTACTCATTCTAAAATACAGGCCCTGCCAACACGGACTTATGAAGATACACTACAAACGCCTCCTAACAACTGAAGTAAGAGGGCACGCAAACTTATCTGCGTAGGCCAACGCAAGATACGAAGCTATCAACCTGGCACGTGCGGCTGTCTACAATAAAGATAACTCTTAAACTATTCGATTTCTTTCTTGCACACGTAAGTTCGCCTTTAGCTCACGCATACGCTAGTAGACTATTATCAATATGCCATGTCTCAATCACCGGACGCGCTTCTTCGTTCATACGCCGGTACAAAAATAATTTTGGCACAAACTTACACTCTCATGTCATGCGTCAATCACCAGACGCACTTATATGTTACTATGCCGGTACAAAACTAATTTTGGCGTGAACTTTCACTCTCAACCATCCACTCAAATCGCCCGAAAAGATTCCTCATATAAATTGTGGCGTATTTACCAGTTTCCCTGCAAACTTCATCCCCGTCCCAACCACGTGACAATGTAATAGCGTAATCACACAAAATTGTGGCTTCCTAACATGTTGGCTGACTTCGGAGGAAGTGTGACACCACTTAATCATAATATTAATCATAATAAACGACACCTTCCCAAAGGAAACCCTGATGGGATGCGAAGCAGCAGCGTTACGCACGGCGACTGAGAAGGTGATTCAGCGAAGGGCGTGCGGCGCTTTCGGCACGTTGCCGATGACGACGACGTCGAGAATTCACCGGCTTTGGCCTTCCGCTGTTGGCGCTTGCACTCGGCTTCCTTGACTCGCGTCTCATCGGTGCTCGCCGCTTCCATTCTCGTATGCGATCGGCACGCTTGACACGCGCTCCGTCGGTGTCGTTGGTCTTCTAGTGCTGACACTTGCGTTTGGCTTTCCTGGCTTGCGCCTCGTTGGTTTCGCAGGTGCGACTTCGTCATTCGCAAATGCTATGAGCTCTGCTGACTCTCGCAACACCGGCAATGGCCGGGTTAGCTTAGGCGCATGTTTCGGAAGGCGAAAGAACTTCGTTTTCCGGCGTCCTCTCCATCGCAGATAAACGAGCCTAAAGAGTGTTCACCCGATGTGCGCTCGAACGTTGTGAGTGGTGGAGAGAGTGAAGCGAGAGATAGGTTACACGCGGCAATCGCATAACAGGAGAGAGAGAAAGTGACGTCACCGCGCTTTGCGAGGAAAGGCGGGACCTACTTGGCACCGTACCCACACCTGTGGCAAGGGAACTGTGGGGCGGAGCTTCGGCACGGAGACACGGACGGACAGTGTTACACAGGCGAGTAAAAGAGCTGCTTCGCATTTAATAATAATATTATTGTGATAGCAATTATATCGACAATATCAGCTAGATTTTGCCACCGGCGTCAGCTTCAACGTTGGCGTCACCATCACTCATGGTATATGTATACGTATCTGTATATGCGAATACGCAAGAAAAAAAAATCTGAAAAAAAAACTTAGGCACGCGGAATCGAAAGTGGAACCTCTGAGTAGTAAATGCGAGGCATTAACCACTGAGCCACGGAGAAACACTTCCTTCGACGGTCAAACGGCAAGCATTTATATCTACCACTTACCTCTGGCGATGTTCATCGTGAAAGGGGGGGGGGGGGGGACTATCGTGTTTTCAGCATACTAACAAGGTGGCGCAGTGGGCGAATGCTCTGACCTCTCACGTGCACTTTGCCCCACAAAGAAGAGCAGGTGGATGCTCACTCGTGCGTCTTATCTCGTGGTGGGGAGGATCATACGTCTTGGCTGGCCTGCGGCTTTCACCGGAACGTCTATGTTGTAGTTACCGGGCGCACGTCACTGCAATCGTTGCACTATCTCCGTGTACGAAAACAGCGCGCTTTTCGGACTCAGCGAAGTAACAACTGAGACGCTTATTCGCGTCCATCTGTGCCTGTGAGTACGTTTCGCGCATTAATTTGTGTGTGAGAAACGCGGGCCATTCTGCGCGTGACCTTCGAATTTGTTGCTATTGTGTTCATTGCTTCGTCTTTCCGGCAAAGCTGTGACTTTATTATTATTATTATTATTATTATTATTATTATTATTATTATTATTATTATTATTATTATTATTATTATTATTACTATTACTATATCTGAGGTTTCACGTCCCAAGATCGGGATATGATCGTGACAGATGCCGCAGGGGAGGACTCGCGAAATTTTGACCATCTGGTGTTCATTAAAATCCCCTTACATCGCACAGAACAAGGGCCTCTACTACCACATCAAATTTGACAAGGCCCGCGTCTACGACTTGGAGATCAATTACTATAAGTGGCTTTCTGTGGAATTGAGGCTCATCCAGGAGGACACGGCTGCTAACTCAGCCGGTCGACAGGTGTGCTGGCTATGAAGAGCCCACCTTAAGGAAACTTCGTGCATCGTGAAAAATGCACGTAACCCCAGGAAGAACAGCGTTAAAAAAAGAAGAATGCGAGTGGGATGTCAAACTACGAACTTTTTTTTTTTTTGCAGCGTGAAAAAAATACTACTCGCTACCAAAATGCGCGTACTTTTTACAACTAAAGCCGATTAATGCTGCTGTCTCACCCATGCTCTGGGTAACCATGGTTACCGACAGCTACACGGCATAGTTAACAGCAATTGGTCTCCTAACCATGATTGCCGCAAGTGGCTGATTTCGTGAGAGATTGACGTGGGTGCAAAATGGTTATTTTAGGTTTGATTGAGTTTTTATATTTAATGCACATGCCACATAGTGGCCCGAAAAAAAAACATTGCGTTGATACTACCTCCTTTAAAAAGCAAAAAATATCCAACATATTCGACACAGAAAGCCATATTTAATTGCCCTTCGTTCTCAAAAGTTCACTACGACGTAACACGTGAATATTATCATTACAAAGAAAGCATTTCATGGATAAATTATTTGCGCGGTAAAAAGTAAACCAACATTGTCTGAAAATTGTAGAGTAAAAAAAAAGTACCTTTAACAAATGTATAAAGATGTGAAATTTTATTATAGTTTCATACGAATAAAATACTATGTTCAGCCGCTTGGCTGGGGAGTTTATTATATTAGTATGAATTTTCGCCCAGACGGCAGCCACCCAGCCAGTGGAATATGTTCGCAAATATAGTTTCTACATTGTAGCTGCTAAAACGCTAATACGTGGCTTATCGACTTTGTTTTGAAAATAAATTCTGCTTTTTTTTCCTTTCTGTAATAACAGCTACGTTTCTAGTTACTGAACTCCTTAGCGAGCGAGGCTGATCTTGAATACTGTGGCGTAAACGCTTGCTTGTTACCGTAATTATACATCCTAATGTGAGCGAAAATTGTATAAGTTTAGACGTTTTTTTTCTTCGTGACTAGGCCGTTAAAGCATTTTTTTCACTGCTAAATGCTTCTACAGCATCTATTTTTCTAGTACAACCCCACCGTCAAAATGAACCTTCTTCGCTTAGGTATCGTATGGGCATGTACATGGTTTTTGTAGGCAAAGCACGACAACAGGTGCAGGCTAAGAGATATCTAGTGTCACGAACGTGCAAATGTTCACACACACACGCACACGCATACACCCATGCCCCCCAAAAAGAAAAGGTGCCAATGCAGGCTTTCGCGATTGCGAACTAGAACGTGGTGGATAATGTCTGAGGCCAATGAAAACCAGTTTTGATTTCGACGATCTCCACGAGAGTTCCTGTTAGGACAGGTAAAGGCCGATCAGTGTGAATGTCGAGAGTGATGCTTTCTTTGCGGACAGAGTGGATTATTGAATCTCATGTCATGTATAATGTCACATGGAGAATAATGGCTTCACCATGTGCCGCAGAGACTCTACGGGCATCTTTCTATAACACTGATAAGGTCCGCCACACTAAGCTTGCATGAATAATTTTAGTAAATTAAGTATCTTGGGTATATTCATTGCTTGGGTTACACGTTTGATGTGAATCATAAATTTGACTCGTATTTAAAAAATCGTATTGTGTGTTCCTGCTACGAAAACACATTGATTAAAGCTTAGCATTATGGATAAACGGCAGAGGTAAGGTTCGTTACTTTTATTGGTAGCGGTAATGGTATCGCATTACCTTTTTTTTTGAAAATAACGTAGCGCGGTAACGCATTCCTTATTTGTTTGGTTAACGAGTAACGTATTTAGTCACTTTTTTTAAGTAACGTATACAACACTGCAGACTGTCAGTTCCCTTTGGCACATACCCGCATACCACACTGCCTCTGGTATATTAGCAAGTGCAACACGTGTCTGGAGTAAAGCATATGGCGGCGTATGCGATGATAATGCCACGTTCCTTCCTCAAGTTTTCTTATCCCTCCGTTGGCCGCTATCAGTGCAAGTGTGCTATAGTAATCTGACTCTCTATTCACCAGGCACAAGTTCGCCTAAATAAACAGTTTGATCTCAACATACAGTTTCCTGTCTTCGGCCACCGTCACGACCCCCTGAAAATATCTTCGCGTAATGCATGTCATGATTAGATAGCCATATTCATGTGAGAGAGGGGGAGACTGTGGAAAATGCAGAAAAAACATAGAAATAACAGACAGTGTCGAAATAGCAACAGAGTGTTCAAAACCTCTTCCTTCCGCTGCATGCGCGTGTCTCCCTACAGTAAGAAAAAAAAAGACAGCTACAAAGGCAAGGACCCAAAAAGCATGAACGTGCACGACCAGTGTTGGTGCCGGGCTATCATTTCTCTTGCGGTCTCATGATTCCTGCCATTCGACTTTGCAGACGTAACAGCAACTTCCCAAAGCAAATCCATCCCAGCCGTGTTTACTATAGGACTACGATGAAGTTTTCCACTCTAATAAGCGGACAAAACACAAATCTCATCGCGCTTTAAGACAGTAACTAATCACACAGTTCGACTAACGGCTGAAAGACAAGCTCCTCCATTGTGATGCGCACTTGTTTCATTAAGAGTGGCTTTGGTAGCTATCCTTTTTGCTGACAATTAATTACTATAAATCTGGATAAAATAGATAGATTACCGGTAGCTGTAGCAACTTGCAGGTATGCCTGGAACAATACGGGAGAACTGCACTTTTTTAGTTTTGCTACGTTGCTTTCCCACACTGTTTACAGCCCTGAAAACAGGGAAGAAAGAATGAAGCAAACAAGATTTGTTTAGACAGGTAGCATGCACTTTTGTCTGTATTTCTTGCTAACATCAGTGAAGCTCTTACTTCTACCCATTTTTGGGGGCTGATGAAAGCACGCTTTCAAACTGTAGGATAAGCGTGGCTGAGTACGCTTAGGCAATGTTTACACCGGAGCTGAAGAAAGAAGACTTGGTGAGCATGTTAATTCATGCTTGCAAGGCGCGCTACTAGACATTGCTGCATTCTTTTTTCGGGACTCTGGGCACCATTTTTGTAGCTCATTCCAGCTTTGTTGTTGACATATTTTCTGTATCGCTTAGGCAACAACAGCTTGTCAATCTTTAAACTTCCATCCATCAGTAAACTACTGGCGTTTCGCTTCGTTCAGCTAAAAGTAATGTCTCCCTGTTCTTTCTGTGGACGTAATGTGCCATCGCACGAATCTTTGCATACTGAACTGGGCTTGACATGGCCCGTGTACACACTTTTTCGTAGATTTTTCATTCAAATTTGCACACATGCTTGAGACAGTGTTCGTTCAAGAAACATCAGGTGTCATTTTTTCAGTTTGGTACCATAGTGCTTTCGCCTACTTTGTGCGACACCTATGTCAACATTCGTCTTCGTCAAGCTGAGAAAACTTTTGGACGTGCCAGTGATAGTTGATGAAGAAAAGAAGTTCCTTTAACCAAGTTCATAGGACATGTAGAAATTTTATAGTTGAGAGAGGTCCTGGTTCTGTGTCTCTTTTTCTTGTTATGTCATTCATCCTAAGTATACTGGAGGAGTTACCATGAGTGTATAGTTATCTTTACGTGTACAGTGGACAAGTAGTTATGACAATCAATGAAATATGACCACTTTTACACAACACGGGGTTTAATTCGTTCTATTGACTGTCGCGTGAAATGGCAGCCATTTCTAACATCTTGCTCCTTGTGCAGATACTGGTAAGGAGCTCCTACGTGGTAATTATTATGGCGAAAGGCTCAAGTGACAAATTGCGTGATATCCTTCAAGAAAACAAGACAGGTGAAAATAGTGGTACAAAAACACATGTTACCTGCGTTAATGACGCCGTTATGTGACAACATCATGACCTCATTGCCACCTTATCATGACGCCGTAACACGAACTTCCACGATTACGTCATCACATCACATGTTCGCGTGGTCAAGGGTGAGCCTACGCGGATGAATTCAACACCCTGTGAAGTGCAGAAAGGCCAGAGTGGGATGGGTTGGGCAATGGAATTGACTATGAATGCCAAGATAATTTGGCATTCACTGTCATTGTCAGAAATTTTAGTCACGAATTGTATAGCTTAAGCCACTACCAAGCCATTATCACCATCAAGTGTGACATTCTTGTGAATTTTGAAAACTCAGATATGATTACGTCACTTCATCATAGGGGCCATGGCACTGTTCCCAAAAAATTGTGGTTTCTAGCAAGAACTAGAAGTAGAGTGTTTATTATGCCTAAAGATGTTAAAAATTGTCCTTGAGAAAATATTTCAATGTAAAATAGGCCCTAGAAGTCACCGGGCAACCGCCATTTTTTCATGGTGCCTTTGATGTCCAGTGCCGTAAAGAGTAGTGCTGTCGTTTTCTACTACAGCTTCCGCTGCTGCAAATCGTTCACCTTCAATGTCCAACAGTAGAAAGACCTGTCTTCATGTCAAACGCAGCTGACGACGGAACAATATCATTCGCCAGATTCTAGACGCTCTTGTTCAGCTGCTTGTTAAGACTCTTGTTCAGATTCCCGACATTCAGCTGCTTCTTACGTCAGGTCTCCTGAGAGCTTCAGTGCTGCCCGACTTTCCACTCGTTTTTGTAAAAATATTAAATAATAATTTAAGTGCTCAACGAAAGCGCTAAACTTCTGTCAGCTTATTTGTGAACGCTCAAGGAATAAGCCACATTGCACAGAATACGATAGAAAGTTGGGTGTCATGACCCCTTTAATGCTTCTTGTCATACGACTTTTTCCCATATTTTAAAAACTAATTCAAAATGTGCATAACACAGATTATCTTCCGTCCTCCACATCAATTTGGTACACAAGCTGGATACCAAGCGCAACTGCGGAGTATCGCTCCTTCCTTCTTCATATCTCCTCAGCCGTTGTTGCACTTCTTTACAGAAGTGAAAATATTCCTGTTCACCGCTATATGTAATTCATTGTTGTAGTGCAATAACAATTAACTATATGGACACTCTCCTTGGGCCATGTTTTTCCATGGCCGTTGCCGCCACGCTCCATATATATATATATATATATATATATATATATATATATATATATATATATATATATATATATATATATATATATATAGATAGATAGATAGATAGATAGATAGATAGATAGATAGATAGATAGATAGATAGATAGATAGATAGATAGATAGATAGATAGATAGATAGATAGATAGATAGATAGATAGATAGATAGATAGATAGATAGATAGATAGATAGATAGATAGATACGCGTGACTGCAATGAGTGCTTCACTTTAAAACAAATTTCGTGCGAAAACACAAACTAGAGTGATTGCAAAACACACAAGATCGCCGTTCTGTTTAAAATTTCGCCTAGACGTAATGCACTCGAATGTTTCTCACAGACACATCGAACTTTCATAGCATTTGTTCACGAACTACCAACATCTCTAGCAAATAAAAATACGCTTACTGTATCCTCAATCTGGCATGTACTTCTTCATTTTCTCTTTTTATGTTGGAATGTGAGCAAACGTAATCACTTAACCATTTTGTGACTACATGTACGGAGCGAATCTATTTAGACTTCAATCCTCAGACACAGGATCTTAGAAAGCTCATCTCAAGACTGTGTCGCCTCAGAATGAGATCGAAGGAAGTTCAATTACCGGCGAATCAGATTGCTCTTCACAATCACACACACAAAAAAAGTAGGAGCCCAGACTGATTGGTGAAAGCTGACACCATGCTTTTCTCATTCAATCAGGGTGTCTTGTTCGCTCGCGTCTCTCTGGATAACCAGGCTCATTCGTTTTGGTCTTTAATCTTTCTTTATCTCTTCTTCTTTTTTTGGCAGAGGCATCGAATGAACATTACTGGCGTGGATAGAAGGGGTCCATATAAATCAGCAGTGTGGTGTTCGAATGAGAGTCACGGGCAGAATAGCGTAGCTCCACTTAAGTTCAAGAAAACTGGCGTACGAAATTGACGTGGACTTTTTGAAACTTTCTCCGGGTTTACGGTATGTTTGAGTTCCGTCAGCGTACATGGCGTCGACAGGTAATATTGCTCGAAACAAAATATCAGGCTTTAATGTGGAAGAAGGCAAAAAAGCTCTGAGATAGCTGTGTGCCCTTTTTAATCTGCTTGCAGAATTATGAATATGAACTAGCTATTCTAAGAAAATTTACTCATAACCCATATGACAAAAGTTAGAAGAATCGGTCTGCCGTCAATTCAACTAATGTGTTGGATTCACTGCTGCCCGTGAATTTGTTTTAGTCCAAGCCCGTTCTTGGATACGAGAATACTCTTCTTTTGGAGAAATATTAAGAATACAAACCCCTTTCAATTACAGCAAGGCGGCAAGTTGGGCTAGTTGGATTACGTTCATAATTGAAAATTTTGTTGAAGCGCACTAAAGACGGACGGACAGAAGAGGCTGACAAGGACAGCGCTTGCTCTCACAACTGAAGGTTTATTAAACAGAAAAAGGTATTTAAAGCGGATACATGCTCTTTCGCGCATGTGCATCAGAACAGAGAGAGAGAGAGAGAGATAAAGATACAAGGAAAGGCAGGGAGGTTAACCAGACGCACATCCGATTTGCTACCCTGCACTGGGGAAGGGATAAAGGGGAGAAAGGTTGCAGAAAGATGAGAAGGTACACACCATCACGAGCACACTCGGGGAGCACACACAGTTTACAGGCGGTCACTCAGGTTTGTTGACTTAAGGTAAAGTAGCAGTGCTTTAGCTTTCTGCGCAACTGAGGCAGATGCCCAAGGTCCTAGTATCTTCTGCACACAAAATGGTCCGGGGTCAAGTCGATTCAAAACCATCCGTAGCTGGCATCGCTGTTTGTCATAGCAAGCGCAGCTGCACAAGACATGTTTGATGGTCTCTTCATCTCCGCAGTAGTCGCATGTAGGAGTGTCTGCCATACCAATGCGAAAGGAGTACACCTGTGTGAATGCAACACCCAACCAAAGGCGGCATAACAGTGTCGCATCGGACCGGGAAAGTTGTGATGGTAGCTTTAGCTTAACCGAAGGATCCAGTTCATAAAATTGACACCTTTGGAAGCTGATAGACGACCAGAACGTGCGTGTGAGATCTCGAGCCAGCAGGTAAAGTTGTCTTGCTGCGTCATTCCTTGATAGAGGAATCGGGACTACACGGGTTTCTTCATGGGCTGAGCAGGCTACATCATCGGCTAATTGATTTCCGGTAATACCGATATGTCCAGGCAGCCATTGATATTTAATATCATGCCCTCGTGCTAGAGCTTCATGATGGCAATGTCTTATTTCTTGTACCAGTTGGTCATGGCTCCTCCGACGCATGGCAGACTGCAAACTCTGAAGCGCTGCCTTCGAATCACAGAATATGACCCATTTTCCTGGACGTTCTTGAACGAGATATTGTAAAGCAGCCCTTATAGCAGCAAGCTCTGATGCCGTAGATGTAGTCATATGCGACAACTTAAACTTGATTGTCATTTCTGCAGCCGGAATTACAGCGGCACCTGATGAGCTGCTGGATGAGACGGACCCATCAGTGTATATCTGCGTTCGGTCTAAGTACAACTCATCTAATAATAGCAGTGTTGCTTCCTTCAATGCTACTCTGGAGTGAGTGCTTTTCTTTTTGATTCCCGGAATTTCTAGACGTACTTGCGGCTCGTCGAGGCACCACAAAGGGCAAGCCGTTCTTGCAGCTGGCGTATATCCTGATGGAATGCTGTTTAGGTTCTTGGCTATGACGTCTGAAAACGTAGCGCGTGGTCTTCTGGAAGGTAGAAGGGCCAAGTGGTGGTAGGGGACACGGCTAGCATGTCGAATGTGCGCTCTGAGGCAATCCACATCTCTATATGTCCTGACCGGATGGTCTTTGGCAAGCATGATTGTGGCATAAGTAGAAGCGCATCGGGGCAGTCCTAGGCAGATACGCAGTGCCTGACCCTGCAAACTCTCCAATGAATGAGTATTCGATTTGCAAGTGTTAGTCAGTACCGGCAAGCTGTAGCGTAATAGACCCAGAAATAGGGCCCTGTACAGCTGTAGCATGGAGGCCACAGAAGTTCCCCATGCTTTACCGCACAAGAATTTCATGATATGCACAATAGATAGCAGTCTCTTCTTCAAGTACGCACAATGTGGGCTCCACGAAAGACTTCTGTCGATTATTATGCCCAGGAAACGATGCGTCCGTGCATATTTGACACTCTGCCCATTGATGTAAACAGAATATGGCGTCATTGGTTTGCGTGTAAACGCCATCAACGCGCACTTCACAGTTGATATATTTAGGCCTTGTTTCTGAAGGTAGGCTGTTGTGAGGGTTGCTGCCCGCTGTATTCGTGCACGCACCTGAGGGCGAGTAACTGCAGCACTCCAGAGGCAAATATCATCGGCGTATATGGATAGGCACACCGACTTTGGCAGAACCTTCACCAGACCAATGAGGGCCACATTGAACAATGTGGGGCTTAAAACACTTCCCTGAGGTACTCCGCAGTAGGTGTAATGTTGGGCAGTTGTACCCTCATATGTTTGTACAAAGAAACCCCTGCCAGTTATATAATGTTTTATCCATTGAAACATTCGTCCACCAATGCCCATTGCTGCGAGAGAAGTGAGGATGGCATCGTCAGCTACATTATCATATGCACCCTTCACGCCAAGAAAGAGTGCCACTGATATGCGCTTGCGACTTTTTTCTTGTTGAACAAATGTCGATAAGTCAAGGACACAGTCAATGGAGGAGCGGCCCCGACGAAAGCCTGCCATGCAAGAAGGGTATTTGGTGTATCGTTCCAAGTACCACTCGAGACGAAATAGAACCATTCTTTCCATCACTTTTCCGAGGCAGCTTGCGAGGGCAATAGGGCGATACGCTGTCAAGTCCAATAATGATTTTCCCGATTTCAAAAGTGGTATTAATCGACTTATTTTCCGTTCTCGAGGAACACTGCCGCTGAGCCAAGAGTTGTTGAAACGTGTTAAAAGTTCTTTTCTGGCTTTTTGTCCAAGGTGTCCCAAACGCACTATAAGTAATACCATCAGGACCTGGCGATGACATGCGCTTAGAAGCGACTAACGCACCTTCCAGTTCTTCCATGGTGAACGGAATGTCCATTTCTGGTAATCGCGTCCCAGGAACGATCACGGCGTCGATGCTCTCGTTCATAACATTCCCGGCAACTCTCGTGCAAAATTCTTCAGCCACCTCGAGTTCTGTTTTTCCATGATGGAGTGCCAAAGCTTTAAAAGGGTGCCGTTGTTGTGGAGAGGAGCGAAGACCACGAACAGTTCTCCAGATATATGACAGAGGTTTACGAGGGTCTAGAGATTCGCAGAATGCTTTCCAGCGTTCGCTCTCCAGTTTGTAAATGCGTCGTTGAATCTTTTTCTGGAGCCGCCTTGCTTCCCTCAGATCGTGAATTGATCTTGTGCGTCTGTATCGTCGTTCAGCACGCCTTCGCATAGCTCGTAATTTTTCCAGTTCGATGTCAAACTGTGTTACTTTAGACGAAAATGGTAATCTACATTTGGACGCTTGCATAGCTTCCACTATGGTATTTTCCAGGCTGCAGGCGAGGCCTTCTTGGCAAGCGTTCTCAACACGCGATGTAAACATCGACCAGTCAGTGCCAATTGCAACACCGGAAGAGAAGTTTTTTGTGATACCATCGATCGTCACGTAGGTGAGTATGTGATCACTCCCATGAGTCTCAATATCGCAAAACCACTTAACTTTGTGAGAGAAGCACCGTGACACCAATGTCAGGTCAAGGCAACTGCCATACGTGAGACCCCGCAGATATGTGGGGGTACCATCGTTCATGATAGAAAGGTCGTAATCGGAAGCGAATGTAACAATGTTCCGGCCCCTGACATTCATCCCAGTGCTCCCCCAAAGCATGTGATGGGCGTTGAAGTCACCGGTTATGATCCAAGGCCCATCTGTTCTCATTAGGATGTCTTTTAATCTGTCGCAGTCAAATCGCGATGACGGAGATATATATCCACCAATAAGCGTGAACGAAACTGCATTCTTCTTCACACGAAGACACACGTACTGATTGTCGTCATTTGAACTTATTGGGTGCGAAAGATAAGTCTCCTTCAAGATGGCAATTTCCTTCTGAATCCGCGGGCAGTCCTTCGATGTGGCTTCATGGGATCCATTGCAATTAGAGCATTTCTTGACAGTTGCGACGCACTTATCCGCTTCATGGTGCTCGGCGCAGCGGTGGCATACCACCGAATTCTCGCAGACGCTGCTCACATGTCCAAGTTTCATGCATTTACGGCACTGGGGAGGCTTTGGAATGAAAGGCCGCAAAGCATGTCTGAAGTACCCCACCTTCACATGAGAGGGGAGTGATGTGCTCTTAAACGCAATCTTCATACAGCGAGACTTGCCTAGCCGGGTGACATCAACAATTGGAGTATCATTTGTTGACTTGACAAGACGTTGTAAGTCCTTATTGGAAATAGCGACATCAATGTTGTAGATCACGCCGGTTACTACATCACATCCCAAGGGAACATGAGAGCGCACCTGGTTGCCGTCCAAGTCAGTTACACTGCGCAGAACGCCCAACGCACTTGCGTGCAAAACGTCCACAGCCAGTGTATTCTTTCTGGCGTTCACTCTTATGTCCGTGATCTCCTTTGGCGCGAGCGTTTCCAGAGACCTCGACACAGACTGTCTGTTAAGGCGTTTCATGCTGACGGTAGGAAGTGCAGGCAGAAACAGGATGGTATAAGTGTTCGATTTTGGCGCTTCACTTACAGTTTGAATAGTTGAGGATGAGGATGTCCTCATGTTCCTTCTCTTCGCCTTGCGGCTCAGCACAGGTTGGAAACCGTCATCTGAGAAGTCCTCACTGCTGAGATAGTAAGCATGAGTATCTTCACTGTCGCTGTCGCTCGCTTGTCCCATTCGCTTCTTGGAGGCGGTCGCCACTGACGCCGCTGGTGCCGGCAGGCGCCCGGGGTGGTCTACTTCCATCCCCTCCAAGGGAGCAGCGGAAACTGATCAACAGACTTAAATTACAACTGAAATACGCCGGAGTTAGCAGAAGCAGCTCCTATTCAAAACACACTGCTTCGTCTTCGTCCGCATCAGAACAGGGTGCAACAGAAACCATTCTTGTCAGGATTACAAAAAATTGTACATATTATGTATCATATGTTATATTTTACAAGTACTAAGTGTCGAGATACGCGTACTTTTTATCATGCAGTACAATCGTAGCTTGGCTAACACAGTTATGTCCCCTCTTTCGGATGTGGTAAGATTCAACTATCTCACGTGTTAGCAGAATGTAGTCCAGTCATAGCTATGCCTTCAGCATTGACATTCAAGATTTGTTCTGCTCCATACCTCACGAGAAAATGATGGTGTCCGTAAAAGACTGCATTATTATTTAAAATGACGAAATAAAATTTTGTGAAAAAAACACGTGTCAACGTAGAGTCATTCCTGGAGCTGCTGTCATTTTATTTAAGGTCTACTTTTGTTTCATGGGAAGGTAAGCCTTTCATTCAGCGATCTGGAATATGTATCGGCTCATCAGTAGCGACTATCCTCAGTGAAATATTTTTTAGTAAATTTGACAGGGGAATCAAGCAGCAGTTTTCTGGAATTGTTAAACATGTCTTCAGGTATGTGGATGACTTCCTGATATTCACAGAAGGCATTGATCCTTCCTGAGAGGTAGTGAACGCGTTAAAGGTGTTTAGGGAAAGGAGCATGGGCCTTGAGTTCACTACCGAGCAGCCTAAAAATAACGTGTTGCGATTCTTGTATTTAAAATTGGAACTTAGTGGGGAACACATTTGCCGGTGTTATCAACCAAGAAGTGCCAAGCCAGTGCTAGATTACACGTCTGGGCACTCCAATTTGGTAAAGAGGGGGATAGTGAAGTCTTTTTTTATGTCAGCTTTGCAGAAATTGTGTGGACATGTAATCAATAAAAGTTTCAGGAGTCAGGTGGAAAATTCCAGAAGACGGGTTACCCGAAACAAGTAATTTTCTCAGTGTGCATGGTCCTAGCCAGAGAAATAAAGGGCAAAAAACAAAGATCTAGTTCGAAGACAGCCCAGCAAAGGAAAATGGCTGTCATTCCATACGTGCACAAGTTGGCACACAACTTAAAGCACGTTGGAAATATATACAGCGTAGACGTGAAGTTTTCAGCAAAAACCAAACTATCAAGCTTGTGTCCACGCGTTAATAAGCCCATAGGTTCGAAAGCTTGCTCCATAAAGCACAGAAACATGTTCGTGAATTGGGTAAAAGGAGTAGTATACATGACGCCCTTTTCTTGTGGGAACGTCTACATAGGCCAGTCAGGAAGATGTGTGAACGACTGCCTTAGAGAACATCGCGCATCTGTTAAGGCATCGGGCAACAGTCATTTTGCAGATCACTGTAGAAACTGCGGATGTTGTCCTGTGTTTAAAGAAACAGAAATATTATTTCGACACAAGGATCAGCTAACACGTGAGATAGTTGAATCGTACCACATCCGAAAGAGGGGACATGACTGTGTTAGCCAAGCTACGATTGTACTGCATGATAAAGAGTACGCGTATCTCGACACCTAGTACTTGTAAATTTAACATATGATACATAATATGAAAATTTTCTGTAATCCTGACAAGGATGGTTTCTGTTGCAATTTGTTCTGATGCACATGCGCGAAAGACCATGTATCCGCTTTAAATACCTTTTCTGTTTAATAAATCTTCAGTTGTGAGAGCAAGCGCTGTCCTTGTCAGCCTCTTCTGTCCGTGTGTATTTAGTGCGCTTCAACAAAATTTTCAATTATGAACATTTCAATTAACTGTGGATAATACTCATAAGATCTTTTTGCTTTGTGGAAGACAAGACAGGGACGAGTCAGGGACTCTACAAGACCGGTGGTGTTGTGCACCACCTGTCCTGTAATCTCCGTTTCATCCTCGTCTCGTGATCCGCAGCGCAACAAGACCTCATGAACCACCGCAACCTAGCCCGATTCCTAGTCCAGCTAAAGTGTATTTAAGACGCTGTAATTCCATTTTCCATCGATGTGTGGAACCAATAATAACTCAGGGGAAACTTGGCATTCCGTCTGCGAATACAAAAAAACTTTTTTTTTTCCTAGCTTGCTCGAGAATTGAATAAGTTTAAAGGCCACGGAAAGAAAGAATCAAACTTGGCATTAAAAAAATGTTGCCAAAGAAAGTGAAGCGCGAAGAAAAAAAAGCACTGCGGGAATTCAGGAAGTAACGCATGCGAGACGAAACGCAAAAAAGGGGAAGTGAAATTTTCAGAAGAAGTAACCACTAAAAAGCAGCCGTCAGCTCGAAGAAATATATTTACAATTTTTATATTACGAGAACCCTCTTATTCATGTCAACTTCTATTCACCAGAAGCCTTGCGCGCCCTCCTGGTAGTTTTCCAAGACATCGCAACGGACGCTCTGCATCGCACTGGTTCCACAGAGTCAGCGGCAGGAGAAATGGCCCGGCGCAGAAATTGGCCGGTTATTGAATCTCTTTCGAAGTCCTGCCCTAGTTTTTCAGGCTGCACGTGGCATCGTTGTAATCACATGCCCATGTAGATAACTGAAACAGAAGGCACAAAGAAGACAGCAAAAATAAAACAAGGCCATAAAGTACCACCATGCTTGGCATCAAAGCTGTTTTAGAATTCCTCCTGATTTCTAGATCAAAGAGATGCCTTACTCGGGATGTGCTTCCGGCGAGAAAACATGCATCATCAGGCAATAGACGCACGTTTCAATTGTAACAGCAGCAGCTGCTTACGCACCGAAATCAAGGTTTCTCTGTTTACAGATCCGGTCAAGCGTGTTAGAGAGGAAGATTTTTTTACAAGCTATATAACTGTATATGAACGTGAGTTACCTAAATAGCAAGTAGTCGCCATGAAAGCAAGTCTTAGCTCACCGGGGTAAGAACCTTCGGTTACACTACAGCAGACTCCAATAAGTAGTGCTTAAATTCATACGCAATTCCGATGGAGGCGGAAATGTTGTAGGCCCGTGTGCTCAGATTTGGGTGCACGTTAAAGAGCCCCAGGTGGTCGAAATTTCCGGAGCCCTCCACTACGGCGTCTCTCATAATCGTATAGTGGTTTTGGGACGTTAAACCCCACATATCAATTCATACGCAACACAGGCGACAGGGAATTCATATAATAAGCGTGTACACATTCAGGCGAACTGATATTTGAGCAGGGTTGTTGGTATTCATTCTGAAAACAGCGCAACAACGCAAAGTCGAAAAAAAGAAACGGCAGGACAGGCCCTGACTGACAACTACATTTATTAGAAAGACCACAACTTTTCCACAAAAATATTGATAAGAATATTCAACTGAGACAAACAAATAACAAAAGAAAGAAACAAAAAATCATTCCTGGGTAGTTATGAGTGTAGCTTGAATTTTACCTTAAATTTATGGCTCCATAAAACATGCCCTAACTCCGTCTTAAGTGTAGCTCCATGTACGAACAGAAAGCGATTTCCGTTCGTGCAACCACTTTCTGTTCGTGCAGTTCCAGTGGCTTCGTTTACCAAACCACCCATGGTGTATGTGTTGTAAGAAAACAGCGATTCCCCAGCATCACAAGACTCCTGTTAGAAAGATTCGGGGTGCTATCCTGGACACTATCTAATTCCACCATATCGTCAAATTTTGTAATGAAAACAATTTAAGCCTATCAGAGAGGTCGTAGCAGCTTACTTAGCCAATTAACATCGATCATTGGCGGAATCTGACAAGATGGCGGAATTCTACAATGTCCAGAATAGCACCCTCGCAAACGTGGTGGGCGGCATGCGCCGTACTTTTAACGCGGCAGCACTTTAACGCGAAAGCGTTAAAGAACTCGCTTAACGGGAATGCCCGCGCCAGCGTTAGTGTCGGTATCGGGGTCACGTTGACGGTCGATAGCGAGAAATCATCATTTTGTCCGTGACTAAAAAAAAAATAAAAACGATACCAACGAAATAAACATTTAGAGTTTCCAAATCCGCATGAGTATCCAACGAAGGGCGTCTGCGTCATAAGCAGGTGTTTTACCACAGAGCCACGAGATTTGCTGAAATCGCTATCGAAAAAAAAAACACTATATGAGCGTCACGTAGAGGAAGGAGTCTCCTTAACGCATCACATACTGCGTTGCAGGAGCGTAGATTCGCGCCAGGGGTCGAAAGATGTCAACTGAGCAAGGAATGGGTGTTCTAAAAGCCCAGCCATTACAAAGCTATAAGGCATACTTATTCATCAGAACCTGAACCATCTGCAATGTGAACAGCTGGGTAGGTACGCGTGTTACCCTATGGAAGACTAGTGGGCCCTTCACCGATTCGGAAAGGAAATAATTATGGCGCAGCGGGCACTGAACAACTGTGCTTGCAATAAGCATTCAATGACACCTTGAAACAGCCATGGCTACGCGCACAGTCGTTCGTTTCCTCACGGCACGTTTGAGGCATGCACCAAAAACCGAAGCAGTCAAACAGTTTAAAAGGCCATGCGGACGAGGCCTGATCTACTCTTAAAAGCGAACCTCAAGCGTCTTTTTATTTTTGCTGCGCTTTATCAAGTTTTTGTTTGCTGAGGCCGTTCAGACCGCGTCATCTGCAATGAACTTCATGAGGTGGTCACCTCCCTCAGACGCAGTGACGAAGCGCCCGGCGGAGGATCCACCTCTCGTTTGGTTGGGCAGTGGCGCGACAGCGTGGCGTCTACTGACGACGGTCATAACAGCCTCCCCCTCGCCAGATGAGTCACAGAGGGCAGCAGTCACCGCAGCGGCTCGAAGGGACGACGTAAGGTTCCATCCACATGCACTCAACCATATGCACAAGCAAGCACTCGGCTCCCTTCGAACAAACCAAGCCAAATGAGGGATGGCAAACCAATTTTCTTTTGTAGCTTTTAACAAAAAGCTCACACTCAAAACTCTCAGTACTTACTTGAGCTGAGAAACCAGACGTGCTACCTTACACATTTCACATAATAAGTTGCACGAAAAAAAAACTAAAATATCAATTTTGATATATGAAAGCACCCCTGGATAGCTTAGAAAGAGCGACTGAGCGCGTCAGCGTTTCCATTCAATTTGCCCGTATTTTACATAATGTCAAAAAAGTATATTTTTGAAGAATCAAGCTGCACCTCACAGGTCGACTGTTCTTCGATGACACAGTTTGCAGCCAAGTAAGGGGACAATTGTCTGTCTCTATTTTAAATTCAGCACTTTTGAGATAACACTGGAACTGGTGAATGGCCTACACAATGCAAGCGCACTCCTTTCCCGAAACGCAGTATGTCATCTCTCGAGAGCCCGAATTCCGGCTCAAGTAGAGCGCATCTTTGCTCGTTATCACTGTCGTCTTGACATAGAACGGCACCTAGACCTCGATCTCTCGCATAACACTGAACCGTTAATTCTCGGTCGTAATAGGGAACTCTCAAAACCGGACGACGATCAGTACTGCCCCTTTGCTGAAAAAAGCAGCTTCTTTCTTTTCGTCGCTGACCACTGTCATATGTTCCGTCCCGCTGAAAGCATCAGTCTTGAACTAGGATTCAGTGAGTGCTAAAGTTGTCCCAACGTCCGTCTTTGTTTACGGCCGCCAATAAGCATTCACTACTGAGACATTAAGCTATCTAGCTTTCCTTAAACTTTGGCCTACGCTGTGGCTAAAATACTTTTCGTTTGCTCAACATTAGAAAAAGCTTACGGTTCCACTCACATGATCACTGGATCAATCGTCTTCAAGGAAAACCAACAAAACATACGGAAGAACCACTGCCTTCTAGCAAGTTCGTTCGGTTAACGCAAACTTCCTATGCTAATGCCTCTGAGTAAAACTCACTGGGCTCACTTGAGCGTTCAATTACTTTCATTTCTACAGCGTTGCGAAATACACGGCACTTTTAACCAAACGCATAATCCCTCACAGTTGTTCTAACATTTTTACGTTACGTTGTAACACCCGGTGTACAACACAAAAATAATCCTAGGTGCTATACTCATCAAAATCCCCTCACAATATTGCACAGGTTTTTGCTAAAACCGGGCACCAATTGTTCTCAATTCTCACAGCGCGCAACGACAGCTCCACTGTGTCGCCCCAAGCTTAATCATTTTACAAAATCATTTGGTCTGCGCTAAAATCTTGGTGCTTGAAATTCTCATTCACGTCACATCCACATGAAGGCATACGACATTACACTTAACCTTTGAAAATGCTAAACAATAACACTTTTTATCTGTTTTTAACTTCTTAATATATTCATACTAGTGATTAAAGCACTTCTACTTGGGTGGTTTTCCTTCTGTAAACTTTACAACAAATCTTGTAACCTATACACAATTAAAACGACTCAAATACGCATCTCCAATGTTACACTGAATAACAATACTTAGCACGCACGTGCAACATTCGTTCAAACTGTCCACCCCTTTTCTCAAATAGATTCGCTCGAATCGCACACGATGGGGTCGCGGTCCCGGTGGTTTTCGAACACGCCGGGGGCTGCAAAGTGCACGAACGTTAGGCTGTGTCCTGCTCTCATGCCTCATTCTGCATTTCGGCTGGTTCCCCTTAGGAATGTGCAAGATACGCCAAAAACAGGAGAGAAGTCTGGGCCATTTTCTCTTTGTGTTCACCCCTACTCGGTATTTAGCCGCTCTGCCCTTTCGACTTTCACCCTTCGGGCAAGGCCGCTTTCCCGAAGTCGTCGAACTGAACCATGTGCTTCGTTGGGGTGACGTCCCTCGTTTTCCCCCTCTACACCTGTCTCGCCACTTGTGCCTCCATGAACGCCACCATTGATGCTTCTTGAAACGGATAAATGGCCTAGCCTTTCGTCTTTGTCGGGATGGAGTGGGACCTAGGCCCTAGGCTTACGCAGTGCGGTACGCTTCCGCTTCTTGCTTTTTCGGCGATGTTTGCGTACCTCCTTCCTCTCGATGCCATCATCACGTCGCGTCGGGACCTCAGAAGTTGGGAAGCTCGTTAGAGCTGGTGCTAGGTCTTTCCTCCCGCTAACGGACTGTCGGGCCAACTTAGTTTTGTCAACACTAATGAAACCATTAACTGGGCCCTTTCCGATGGCATCACTGCACTCCTGAAGCGTCACGTCCTCACTCTGATTAGCTACTGTGCTAACCATATCTGTATGTGACGATCTCGAGACGTCCTCTCTAGGCATGAGGATGGTTTACAGCTTTTCACTGAGCCCATTAGGGCTGCTGGCACACACCTCATCCTCGCAAGGACCGTCTTTTGATATCGTCTCTACCTCGAGACCGGCCAAGGCCACTTTCTCTGCATGCTCTACATTGATGCATTCTAGAATATGCAGGCCCTTTTCTGGCGTGATCTCTGGTTCTAGCGCTTCCTGACGCACTTTAACGTCCAGCGCTTTCCGACGCGCCTCGCTTTCAGACTCTTGTCTTTCTGCTTCGCACTTTCTTTCAGACTCTTGTCTGAGCTGCTCTTCTATTCTCCGGACGGTAGTTCCGAATATCCGGAACATCTCCGCCTTAACTACCTCGTAGTTTTTCACGTCCTGCTCACTGAGTCGCGCAACAGCATCATCTGCCTCGCAGGGCAGAACCGTGAGTAGCCTTTGACAACATGTGTTTCACTCAAATGACAGTTTCTCGCACTTCCGCCCAAAGATCATAAAGTGCAAGCGAATATCCCCTGAATCTGTATATGGCTGCATGTACCTAAACATCCAGAACTCTACTGCCTTCAACTTGCAATAAGGTACCACTTGCTGGGGACTCCTGCTTGACCTATTCCTCAACTCAAGTTCTCGTTTGCGGATCACAATCTCGTGCGCCAGTCTTTCTATTTCACGCTCGCTTTCTAAGCGGCGTTTCTCTCTCTCAGACTTCTGTCTTTTTGTTTCACTCTCATGTTGGGCTGACGGGCCTGTCAAGCTGCTTGTATGCAGCTTTTGTCGTCAGCCTTTCAATGTATTCACGATAAATAAATAAAGAATACCTCACCTAAACCTAAAATGTTCTAAGTGACGTTCCTCTCTTTCGCGCTCACGCCTCTCTTCCTCTTTTTTCTGCTGTTTCTTTCTTTGACTGATGAGGTCCCATGCTTCACAGAGCTTCTCATCATCAGCCCCCAAAATATTGATCACTAGAATCATTATGTGTTTTCGTGCCAAATCCTTTGTATCGATAGCCAATTCCTCACACAACAGCAACAAGTTTGGCTTCTGCAGCTCCTGTATGTCCATGAGTGAGCACTCGTAGTGAGCACTCGAACTGAGTGCTCACTACTTCCAAAATAACTTCCCGAAAAGACGAAACTGAGTCTTTCGGCAACGTTAACTACCAGTTATAAAATTTACCCTCTTTTAGAACCTGGTTCACTCAAAAGAAAAGCCAAGCACTCACCCATACGTGATCCATGTCTCAAGCCAGCTGCTTCTTGTGGGCCGACTGTTGTTGTCTCTTGTAGCATCGTATCCGACCATTGATCACCAGTTATTGAGGACCGTACTAGACCCGGTCTTTTGCGGTAGCGTGGCGCAACTTCAGGTGGAGGAAGCGAACGCTAAAGAGATGAGGATACGAAAAACAAACAGGTTTATGGCACTATTTACAAATATTTACAGCATGAGGTTAGGAGTTCACAAACCACGAGCCTGACGTTTGAACCGTTACATGGTTCAGAGCGACGTCCAGCACTCTGCAGCGTCGTTTTAAGCCCTTTCGGGCTCCTCATCCTTGATGGGAACACCGATCACACACAGAAAACACTGCCCACAGGCCATCAGTCAATAACACACGGTCCGCCAAATAGTTATAGCATCTCCCAACTCAATGCTCTGAGAAGAGCGGAAATGCGGTTCTCTCCCGGAACAATTTGGCGGTTGGGTTGCTTTTTCCGCCTTTCCCTGAAAGGGCAGTCAAGGAGTAGATACTTGAATCGCGGAGACACGACCTATGCGGTCGGTCTGCTTCGCCGTCTCGCTAAACAAGCCGGCCCGGAGGGATTGTTTGTAGTGACATTGCCTCACGGACCGTCTTCTAATCCCTTTGTCGCTCCCCGCCACTCGACGCTGGTTTCGAGAGATCTGGGGTTCTGGGTGTGGGAGCGCTGCCCGGCTACGTTTCTCAGCGACAGCATAGCGTCTACTGACGACGGTCATAACAGTATATACTAGTTCACTGTATTGATGGCACTGCAGCCCAACGCTCGCTAAACCTTTCTAAAACCAAGGAGGTTACGCCCAGCGAGTATAACCTAGCAACCCTTTCTTGCCAGATAGTGCTGAATGTACATGCCAAAGGCTGCTAATTGAGAATGAGAGACAGGAGAATTCGGCTTCTAGTTAATGCGCACGCTGCGAATTTTTTATTTTTCAACAACGCACAGGAGAAATCTTTCACCGGCACCACCTTGCAGGTAAAAGCGTAAGACTGGTTACGCACTATGACTACAGCGAGGGAGGAACGAGTGCTGCTTTAAGGAGCTTCGCCCCTAAAAAGCACTTTATGTAAAAGATACAATAGGGGTGCTTATAATCTTGAAGCTGGGTGGTGAGCTTAGCCGGCTATCTTAGTGAGCCCTCTGGGAACCATGTTGCAGTAAGTGAACCTAAAATATTTGGTGTATCCGTCCGTCTAAGATATGCAATGACTATTTTGAAGTACCCGGTGAAACTACGGATGGGTTATACTGATGCATTTAGCAACTACGAATCAAGTTTCTGTGTTATGTGAGTGTTCATCAAAGAATAATAGAGCTGGGCAAAACGGTGAGAAAAGCAGCGTGTTCTTGTGTTCGTGTCTACGGAAAACTTAGGGGAAGTATAATGTAGTTTTACTGTTCGTTAATGCAAGAATAGTTTTTTCGTTGCCTGGTTGGTCTCTATCCCACCATATGGCACCACCAATTACTCCACTCATGTTCATGCTTCCATTGACCTGATTGAACGAAAAACTTGCAAAGAATATTAAACTCTAATGAAAATGCACATGCAGTGTCCTAGAATTAGATGTGTAGCCTTGTGCTCACGTCCAAAACAACATTTCTACTAAACACCCCTGCGAGACCACAAGCATCTTAAAATGCATTTCAAAACTTGTAGGAGGAATAGCTACCCCTTATATAGATCACTTCATCAGTGCTCTCAAATCTTTTTCATATAGCAAATATACATTTTGGTGGTTCCTGCAAACAAGAGGCTCCACAGCTTGAGATAGTTTGGACACGTTAAACGGACGACGATCAAGTAGATTTATCCATGTATTGAGTACCCTTAAAGCGCTGGTCGAACGAAAAACATTTAATCGGTGTTGTACTCTCGATCTGCAATCTTGTTGTGTTGCCCCTGCGCTCAATGTTTTTCAATAGTCAAGATCTATGTTTATAAAAGCTCAAAGTGTTTTTGAATTCAAAGAGTTCTAAGTTTATTACTTCAATTAACAGAGGTAATATGCGTTAGGATACGAGCGAAGCAAAAAAAAATGTGCGCAGCCCACGAAGTTAGTCAGAAGAACATGTTACATATACCCTAGGAAAAGATTGACAACTTTTTTATTACGAAAGTTTCAAAGGTGAAAAACAAAGAGCTATTCGGAAGGTGGTGCAGCCGTTTTGTCCCAGAGGACCACTTCCTAGCAATTTGGCTTGGGCTGTGTGTCTGCATGGTGGGACAGGAGTCTGCCATTATTTATTCACATGCATTTTCGCAAGCACATGCTGGTTAATCAGGCAGAGAAGAAAGTAGAGGGAACGTACACCACCAGCTTCAAAATACTTTGAATTCCTCCAACTCTTATCTCTCGCAGTACTCTATGAAGCTAGTGACTGAAGCACTGAGACAGCACTTACACCCGCACTCTTTCAGTATGAGAATACGTCACTGTCGACTTGAAAGTAAAGAGTTCCTCAAAACAAAAGCATGTTCGAAAGTAAGAAAGAGTGCCACCTTCTCATTTCTGCAGACCTAATACATGTGCAAAGCTGCGCTGCAAAGATTTAGCATCGCAAGGTGTATCTATGGGTAACGTGTTCCCGGAAGGTTCATCAGTCTTTCGAGTAAAAGCCCTGACTATAAACTTTTCGAGAGACGCGAACATTAGAAATCAGAACTTCATTTTTTTGTCTCGCTAAAGGCTCTCTTTTCGCTTAATGATTCAAATGACGGTTAAAGCAGATTCGGTTAAAGGGCCCCCGGGAAGCGTTTGCGATAAATTAGTTAAGTTCCTGCGCTCACAAAGCCTGAACTTTTTTCTCCAAAGGACGTGAAAGATTCCGAGCTAAAAGAGAGTTTTTACCAAACCAACAATGTAATAGTGGTAATAAGTTGTAAGACATAATGAACCGGTATTGTAAGACGTTCCGAGGTTATGAAATATTTCACAAAAAGGCCATATACAGGCACTGTCTATATGGCGCTGTGTGCCGTTAACAAGCATAACAGGTTTCGTAGTGTCGTAGTATCGCCCCAGGCGCCATGCTATGTCAACTGTGTGAAAATGAGTGTTCGGTTGAAAGCTACCCAGTCATTACAAAGGTCCATAATTTCTAGGAATCTATAAGCCTCATCATAAGCATCACCATCATAAGTCATAGCATCAACAACGTGCACAGCTAGGCAGTTATTACACATTTCCTCACAGTGAACTGGGTACCTCTCAACTGCACATGCTGTAAGCACTCTAGGAGAGTCTCCAACGTCAAATGTCACGTGCACAGACGTTCATCTCCTCACGGAACAGTTGAGATATCCATCCAGACGCGACTCATTGCAAGGGAACGAGAAAGCACACTTTAATGCGAAGCTTACGTTATGTCGAGGTATCTTTCTTTTTTTTTTTTTTGGTTAGGACTTAGTGTTTGCTTGTAATAGGCCACATACCGAAGCAAAGAGCGAAATAGAAACAATATGAGCAGTTGGCCTAATAGCAACCATCGCATTAACATTTTCCGCGATGCCTGACCTTCATTTTGTTCATACTAACGCATAATCTAGACGTTTACTGCGGCACGTGTGATTTTCGCCGTGACCGTTGAAAATCCCAAAATCAAAAATTTCCTTGTCCTTTAGCAGCCTTCGAAAAAGTCACAACTCCAGTTGAACAGCATCCGCATGCGTATCACACCATAACAATGTTTTAGTGTATTTCAGAGAGGCTACCAAAACCACGGAAAAAGCTTCCTCCGCGACCAAAACAAAGAAACTTTAGTGGAAAATAGGTTACACTCTCATATTTGCTTCACACGAGTAATATCATTCTAGATTATGTGATTTTATCATTCTTTCTCATGCACCAATAATCAAAACTTTAATCCATTTGCAAACATTCCTCTCTTTCTCGTTCCCTTTTTACAATGTTTTAATGCACAGTCAACCCGACACAGGCATCGCTGTCAGCGTATATCAACCCTCACGAGGGACTCAGTGCGTTAGTGCAATTACTATATCGATATGTACTGTCCCCTGATTGAAATTGAACAGCTACTCTGGACAGAAACGATGAATGACCCATGTCTGCTTTACAGTCAGACGAACTCTACCGTTACCCCCCCCCCCCATCCTTTGCACTTTACAAAGGGACACGTTGACCCACACGTGTGCGCCACCATAGAACGAAGTAAGGACAACGACACTAAACTAGCCGAGCGTGACTTGAATCGATCTTCGCCTCTGTATTCGCGACCAGGAAGGCATGGCAGAGAATGCGACGCTATAGTAAAGTCTCTTCTGGGACACTGTGACCCCTTTATTCGCTCGAGTTGTTTCGTGCTTGAGTACTCGTATACCCCGAAGGAATCGTGGCTGCATCCACGAGGCTTGTTGCTATATGCATAAAGTTT